>CAXKWD010000006.1:126994154-127663897 GCA_964059195.1 Ectobius pallidus
ACTAGTATTGGATTTTATAATAAGTTGTCAACGCAGATCAAACAACTAAATGATCGTAGTTTTAAATCACAGATGAAAACTTGACTATGTAGCAACCCTTTTTATAATTTGCCTGAATTTTTAGATTGTGATATTATTGTATAATACATCTGTTTAAGTAATTTTGACATATCCTATTGTACATTGTATTTAAGGCCGACAATAAATTATAATTAATCATTAAATTCAACTAATCCTGTAACAAGCGCTGTCAGTGGAACATAAAGAGAAATGTACTCTTGGATTCACAAGTAAAAAGAACCTCTCTCGCCACCGAGAAAACCTTAATTTGGATTATCTCAAAACTAATGTAAACAGACATTCTTTGTTTTTCCCCTAACACTCCTAATAGATTTGCCTTTTTATGCTGAAAGGCCCATAAGTGTCATATCTAGCTCAGTAGCTAAATCTATGACATTTCACGATTTCTAGCCTTATTTATTGTAATAAACTTTAGGGAAGATGATGTTTTAGTTCAGGTATAATAGGAATTCAATTCTGTGATATAATGTTAGATGTGCCCAGTGGCCGTAGGGGCCGCGCCCCTTGATTTTTCTTGAAATTTGCTATAATATTTATTTCTACGCGTGTGAGAAATTCTGTTTAATAAATAATTGCCTGTAATGAAAGAGAATAGACAATACCAATGTAGGCTCTTAAAATTTAAAGTTTAGAGTAATTACACAATACCTTTGGTCTCAACTTCTTTTTATCTCGTCCAGGCCTTTCCGTCGTGTCACGACATAAAGAAGAAGCAAGAAGTGCTTTAAGAACATTTTAAGTTTTAGCAACTTTAATTAAAACTGACGTAAATAGTGAAGCAGTTTTATTCTTCATAAACCTTAACCTTAGATGAGAGGTCTGTGTGGCCGTAATAAAAACATATCCCTTTATAATCCCATTTCACATGCCCATCAGTGATAGTGGAGCCGTGTTAGAAAACAGTTTATTTCTGTAGCGGTCTGTGAGACCTGATATCCATTGTTATGTAAGTTAAGTAAGTACTATTTTGTGAATAACATGAGTGAACGGCCAAAACCATCAAAAACTGTTAGGACGAGAGTTTTAAGACTATGTAATTAGGCCTACATGATTTCGGTGAAATTTTGGAGTGAATGCCCATTTCTAAGGGAAAACTTTTGAAAATTAAGCTACTACAATTTTGAACACAACCACTTATTATGGTGTACTGTGATTAATATCTGGTTAGGAATGATGAGAAAGACCATACAAATTAACTTTTGTGTATTTTAGCTATCTAATTGAAAAATATTAATATATCTTCGAAACTGTGCATTTCATTGCTATTGTGGCACAGTGACTCAGATGTGTGCTCTGAAAACCCTCATAAAATGATTGGGTAAGAATAATGCTTTGTTAATTGAAACATTTAAGAATCGATTTGCTGGAACAATAATTAAAATTCACATTTGTAAGTTTTTTCATTGTTAAAAGCCCATTAACTCTGAGCGGTTTCTCAGACCTCACGTCTATGTTAATGTAACAGAAGAAATACGTCCATGGTTCAGAGTTAAATGTGACTCAACAAGCAAGATGCCCTGATGATTCCAAGTAACCGAAAGACCTCAGCAAAATAAAAGAAGTTAAAAATAAAGGTATTGTGTATTATTTTATTGGTTGAGCTCAACGGTCAACCCAATGTGATTTTAATGTTTAACAATTTTAAAAATATCTATGAATGTAGTTTTACGCAAGTTTACGAAGTTTATGCATTCAAGAAAATGCATGCTGGAGGTCATATATAACATATCTCGTTAGCAATGTGCAAGTAATTTATGATTTTATAGCCATATAGTTAATGCATTGACATAGACGGTAAAGAGCGAGTTCACTGATAGTTAGGAGACAGCTTGATGCATGAAGTGGTAATGACGGTATTAACATGTGAATGGGGTGATGTTGACAGCGTTCATCTATGGTACTTGTGGGCTGATTGGAATCACAGCGGGGGCGCACCGACTCTGGTCTCACAGGGCGTACAGAGCCACTTGGCAGCTCAGACTTATTCTTGCCATCTTCCAGACCATGGCTTTCCAGGCAAGTATTTCTTTATTAGTTTATTCAATCAATGTTATTGTAGTTAATCTAACAAATTTATAACGTCCATGGGAAGAAGCCTATTAATATTGGACCAAATCGGTTGACCGGTACCAGAGTAATGTCCAATTTAGTGCCTATTTTATGGTAACACATTAGAAAGAATTTATCAAATGCAAATCAGTTCTCATGAAAACATATTGTTTTACAGTGTTCATATACGGCTTTGGAAGTTGCGATACAGTTAGCTATGACAAATAACACTACTCACATAATCCCTCACATATGCTTATCAAACTCGACCTTTGTTCTTCCATAAGAACTGTTTAATGAATCGATCTGGAGCTAACTCGGAAATCGATTACAAAATAACTTTTTTCTACATATCTGTAATTGCAATTATCACTGATTAAAAAAAGCATTCTGGCACTTTGTTACATCAGTTTATCTGATTTTATTAAAAAAATGTAATGGTTCATCTCTTTCTGTTCTCATTTGGCGCAAAAACTACTAACCCGACAAAGCTGAAATTCTGCACGAACCCGGAAAGGTTATATGACTATTAATAGCCGTTGACTCACTTCCGCTATTTCATCTAATGTCGTGATCATTAAGTTCAACATCAGTTAAAATGAACATAAGCCATGACGCCAACAACAAATGAAAGATGAACATCAATATTTCACGGCGTACTGAAAGCCCAATAGAAGTAGATAGGCCTACTTGGTTCAGCACTTCATGTGAATATTATACCAAAATCATTGTCATTCATTAAGAATTACGTGGTTTTTTATCACATAATTATTAGCTCCTGCGTTATTTTAATTATTTAGCTGGTTATCTGTTCTGTAATCTGTTTAATTGATTAGCTGGTTTTCTGTTCTGTTATCTGTTTACTTGATTAGCTGGTTTTCTGTTATCTGTATTTTAATTGATTAGCTGGTTATCTGTTTTTCGTACGGATGACAAAGTATTTTGCACGGTTTTTAGCATTCATCAGAAGGCCGTAAGCGGCGTTTCGCTGGAGTGTTGGGCAACGTGTCTTGCAGCATATATATAATTCAAATCTCGATTGCCAAGCTTGATCAGACTCATTTTCTCTCATAGACAATATTACTCTATTTGATATTTTTTTTATCAAATATTTGGTATATGCATACAGACAATAAATCAAAGATCGAATATTGAAATAATACTACGCAAATAAACACATAAACTGGTTTGCATGTAGTTCGGTGCAGGCAGGCGTCATTCTCAAACCTCGACAAAACGTCTAAAACATCTGAAACTCTCCAAAATACTTTTTCACCCGTACGAAGGACGGTTAACCGGCTAGTAACTAATCAAATACATTTATTACCGAAAATATTAAAACTGAATTATTTGAATACTGTATCATAGGCCTATTGACGTCATTAGACTGAGATTATAGTAGCCTATTGAAAGGCATTCATAGCATATCATGTACTTATACCGATACATACATACTGTAGTGATTTTTGAACTGTATAGGCCTAATTGCTTTGCGTTCAATACCTTCTAGCGGGATCGGAAGCCTTGCAATGGCGCCAATTTATATGGGATCATGGGGCTCAAGTCCCCCCCAATTTTCTGCCGTGAAGTATCGTAAATATTTATTATTGTTTATTTAAATTTTATATGCTTTCTTGGTTACAAGATTGCCTAAACGTCAAAACTTTCTATGCTTCTATTAATAGTGGAGAAGAATAAAACACTAAATTGTACAGTTTGACAAAAGAATTCAACTTAAAAACATTTACTAGGAAACTGATAGATAGGCTATTACAAATTCAAGAATTGTACTTGTCAACATAATAGGAATAGGAAATATTTTCACAAAATCAATTATACAAGTGACGGTTCAAAATACTCATAATCATACTATTACGGACTGTTGCATATTTAAATTAATGATCTCTCTTTGTGTCAAGTAACTCACGATCGCGATGGTTTTACTGTTCCTGAATAATTATTTAAATTTGTACGTCTGCATCTGCCGAAATATCTTTTATTATTGAAAAGACTGGAGACATTTTTGCCCTCGACATTATCCTAGAAAAGACTCATTACTGTTCTAACAGATAAGTATAGCCCTACATATGGATAGCGGGGAGAAATTTATTTATATTATGCTTGTGATGAATTTATAAAGAGAACTGTAGACAAGAGAGGCGCAGTACTAAATAATAATAAGTTTATGTTTCATTTCATTTCATTTTGTTATTTTAGTAGTTACCTGAGTCCCCCTAAAAGTTTTATTAATTATAAACTATAAATAATTTTCTTTGAATTAGAGTCTGCCCCGTGGAAAATTTGTTGCGCGGTTGCCTTCCACCCTGCCGGCCCGAGTAGGAGTATAGCATCTCCAGTCCGCGATCCACCGAGGCCGGTCGGTCGGCAAAACAGAAACAAGCATTATCAATCCTGAATCTATAGCACTAGA
The DNA here is from genome assembly GCA_964059195.1 of Ectobius pallidus. Taxonomy (NCBI): domain Eukaryota; kingdom Metazoa; phylum Arthropoda; class Insecta; order Blattodea; family Ectobiidae; genus Ectobius; species Ectobius pallidus. Next base: position 126,998,716 of record CAXKWD010000006.1, read on the forward strand.
GCCATCTGATGACACCACCCCCACCCCTCTATCATCCCCCTAAACAAATTTATAGCAAATATAAGATTTGGTCGGTAAAGCAGAGACCTGCAATACCAACCTTGAAACAATCAAACTAAAAACAATAAATAAAATTCACAGAAATAAATAAATGTTATACAAATGAGTTAGGCCCTTATGAATTAATTTTCAACCCCCTAGAGGGGTATTTTAAGAAATAAAAAATAAAAATAATAATTTTAGAATATATTTATATTTGTATATCTGACAGAGTAGTAACAAAATTAGATAAATAAATGTTATACAAAAAAGAGTTAGGCCCTTATGAATTAATTTTCAACCCCACTAGAGGGGTAGTTCTAAGAAATAAAAATAAATATAACTTTTAAAATCCAGTAGTATAATGTTTAGGTGATAGAATTAAGACCATATGATCACCCGTAACAAGAGGGTGGTTTTCACCCCAACTTCCAATCTAACCCATTTAAAATTGTTTATTCGACATATAAACATCTTACAGATTGATAAGAACTATCTGACATGATTTACACCCCCAAATTATTTAATTTTGTGAGGGGGTGGTTTTTTCAAGGTCATCCAAGTTTTTGCAGATATGGACAACTTGAGCCACTGTAAATCGTCTAGAGGGTAGTTTTCACCCCCACAACCAATCTAAGCCTTTAAAAATTCTTTTTTCGGCAAATAAACATCTTACAGAACAATATTAACTATCTGACATGATTTCCACCCCACAATGATTTAATTTTATGAAGGGGTGGTTTTTCAAGGTCAACCAAGTTTTTCCACGACTGGACAAATTAAGCCATTATAAATCGTGTAGAGGGTAGTTTTCACCCCCTACTTCCAATCTAACCCATTAAAAATTTATTTTTCAACAATAAAAAAATCATACTGAGTGATATCAAACATCTGACATGATTTAAACTCCCAAAAAGGATTGATTTTATGTAAGGGGTGGTTTTAAAGGTCAAACAACTTTTTACACAAATGGACAAATTCACCCATTATAAATCGTCTAGTGGGTGTTTTTTCACCCCCACAACCAATCTAACCTACAAAAAATGTATTTACGATATTGATGCTATATCAAGAGTCTACACCCCTGGGTAGTTTGCAAAAATGGACAGTTTAAGCCATTATAAATGGTTTTCTCCCCTAACGAACTTGCTTTGTTACATCAAATGTATGACATGACTGAATAAGTACCACTTTAGTCAAAGTTAAACCCGAGAAAATCCTAAAAATAAATTAATTTATGACAACGAAGTACTAGTCACAGCCCCAAAAATGAACTCTGATTGGTTGAACTTTTCGTAGTACCCCATACCATTGGAGAGTTATATTTTATTTTTGAATATCTATTCCCTCATTATAGGATAGGATGAGAGGACACAAAATGTCTGCAAACAAACAAAAAAAAAACATCTGTAAGAAAGAGTATGTTGGAACCATTAGGACAAACACAACTCTAAAAGCCTTATCAATACAAAGAAACTGCTTGTAAAATAAGAAAGATGTGGGAAAACACAACTGAAAACCAAGTAGGAGATGAAAATATTGTCAACTGTTTATTAAAATAAAATACAAATAATAAATACATAAATTATGATTGAACATGTACATCGACAGAGGAAATTAAGCCATTTGTACAATAAAATTACGAAACGAACACGTATCACTAATCAATATGCCAAAGGCAATTACAAAATCCTTATCAATTCAAACAAACTGTTTTCAACTATCAAAGAAACCGGAGAAAACGTCTACAAAGAAAGGGTATGTTGGAACATTAGAGCCTCATAATAGGTTTTATCAATAAATCATGATTGAACATATTATGTAAATAGGGGAAAATCATTTAAAAATAAAAAAAACATGAAACACTAGATCTATTGCTAGACAATATTACAAAGACAACCTAAACAATTCAACAAACTGATTACAAACAATCAAAGAAATGTCAAAACTTATGATTGAACATATCCAGTAGCCAGAGGAAATTAAATAATTATTTAATTAAAAATCTGAAATGTATACCTTCAATATGATACTGACAACTCTAGAAACTTTAAAAATTCAAACAAACTGTTTATCACCTAGGAGAAAAGTCTACAAAAATGTACAAACAAATGACAAGTACATCTTAACAAGACATACAAAATGTACAAATTGATACAAGTATTGTGGAATGTGAGAGCCTCAGAATAGCTTTTATCAATAAAACATGATTGAACATATCCTGTTAACAGAGGAAAATAAATCATTTATACATTAAAATATGAAACACTATATCTATTGCTAAACTCTATTACAAAGGCAACCTAAACATATACAGTACAGAGAGGAAATTAAGTAATTAATTATTCTGAAAATCTGAAATGTAGCTATAAGATGGATAGGTAGATACGTATCACCCACAAAATATGATTCAACACGAACATTCATATGACAAGTACACCTTAACAAGAAACACAAATTGCCAAAATTGGTAAAAAACGACGATTTAATTAAGTATTGTGGAACTTGAGAGCCTCAGAATAAGTTATATCAATAAATCATTATTGAACATATCCTATTAACATAGGAAAATTTAATTTATACATTAAAATGTTAAACATTATATCTATTGCTAAACAATATTAGAAAGGCACCCTAAACACTTCAAAAAAATTGATTATAAATAGTCAAAGAAATTGCAAAAATTATGATTGAACATATCCAGTCGCGAGAGGAAATGAAATCATTAATACACTCATTTAAATTCTGAAATGTATACCTTTCAGAAAACTTAAAAAATCTCTAACATAGGTAAATATTAGGACAAACGCAACTCTAAAAGATTTGTCAGTTTCAACAATATGGTTGTAAACTAACAAAGAAATAAGAAGTATAGAATATATCTAGATGGAGAGGAAAATAAAGACATTTGCTCATAAAAATTACGGGACAATCTTACAAAGTCCTCTTCAAGACTTGTAGAAAAGTTCAGGATAGTTGAAATCCACAAAACTTGATTCAGCACGAACACCCACATTACAAGGACAACGTAACAAGTCATACAAGCTGTCAAAATTGATAAAATCGGTGATCTAATATAAGTATTGTAGAACATAATCCAATCGACAGAGAAAACAAAATCATTAATTCATTTTAAATACGAATTATTTACCTATTACTAAACAATATGACAGTTGCAACTGTAGAAACCTTAACAACTCAAACAAACGATTGTAAACTATTATAGAAATTCGAAAATTCATCTTTGAACAAAGGAATGTATAAAACATGTCTAGCTATGGAGGAAACTAAAGTCATTTATGCATTAAGAATACAAAGATTATGACAAGTACATCTTAACAAGACATGTAAACTATCAAAATAGGTAAAATAGGTGATCTAATACAAATATTTTGGAACGCGAGAGCCTCAGAAAAGGTTTTTATTAACACATCATGATTTAACATATCCTGTTACATTACAAGGACAACGTAACGAGTCATACAAGCTGTCAAAATTGATAAAATCGGTGATCTAATATAAGTATTGTAGAACATAATCCAATCGACAGAGAAAACAAAATCATTAATTCATTTTAAATACGAATTATTTACCTATTACTAAACAATATGACAGTTGCAACTGTAGAAACCTTAACAACTCAAACAAACGATTGTAAACTATTATAGAAATTCGAAAATTCATCTTTGAACAAAAGGAATGTATAAAACATGTCTAGCTATGGAGGAAACTAAAGTCATTTATGCATTAAGAATACAAAGATTATGACAAGTACATCTTAACAAGACATGTAAACTATCAAAATAGGTAAAATAGGTGATCTAATACAAATATTTTGGAACGCGAGAGCCTCAGAAAAGGTTTTTATTAACACATCATGATTTAACATATCCTGTTACCAGAGGAAATGAAATCATTAATTCATTTTAAAAGTAAAATGTTTATCTATTACTAAAGAATATGACAGTGGCAACTCTAAAAAAAACCTTAACAAACCAAACAAACTGGTTGTAAACTATTAAAAAATTACGAAAATTCATATTTAAACTAAGGGAATGTATAAAGCTTGTGTAGCTATGTAGGGCAATAAAGTCATTTACGCATGAAACAAATTTGAAAAGTGTTCACATATGAAAAAGACATCTCTACAAAGGCTTGTAGACAGGTTCAGAATAGATTACGTCAGCAAAAACATGATTTAACAAGTACAGCCGACAGAGAAAACGTAAGCATTTATGCATTTAAAGGTACATTTATATGTTAATGGCACCTTAAAGACATACAAATTGGCTGTAAACTAACAAAGAAATGTGACAAATCATCTTTAAACAAAAGTATGTATAAAGTATGTCTAGCTGTCGAAGAAAATTAAGTAATTTTTTGTATTAAACAATATGAACAGCGTACACATGTGACAAATGCATCCATACAAAGCAATGATTTATTTTAGAGATAGTAATCTAATACAGGCATATTGATACATGAGAGGCTCAGGATAGATGACTGCAAAACAAGTCCGGTCGATAAAGATATGAAATCGTTTATAGGCTATATTAAAAATGTGACAAATGTTTACCTAATACAAAACAATAGTACAAAGACCACTCTAAAAACATAAGGATGTAAAAGAAATTGACTGTAAACTATCTATTAAATAGGAAAAATCAACTGTAAACAAAGATAATATATAGAAAATGTTTAACAGAAGAGGAAAATAATGTTAATTGTGCATAAAAATGAAAATTACCTTAAAAATCCACAAATCATGATTGAACATATCCAATTGACAGAGGAAATGAAGTCATTTATACATTTAAAATGTGATATGTTTACTTAATTCTAAACAACAGTACAAAGGTTACTCCTATAGTCTTAACAATTCAAACAATGTTGATGTAAATTAAAAAAGAAATGGGAAAAAGCATATTAAACAAAGAGAATATTTAGAACATGTCTGGATGGAGAGGAAAATAATGTCAATTTTACATAAAAATTTAAAAATTATTAAATAAATTCACAAATCATGATTGAACATATCCAATTGACAGAGGAAATGAAGTCATTTATACATTTAAAATGTGAAATGTTTACCTAATTCTAAACAATAGTACAAAGGCTACTCCATTATTCTTAACAATTCAAACAATGTGGATGTAAATTACAAAGAAATAGAAAAAAGCATATAAAAGAAAGATAAAATTTAGAACATGTCTAGCTAGAGAAGAAAACAAGGTCAACTTATGCATAAAAATTGGAAAAAAAAATTAAATAAATCCCCAACTTATGATTGAACATAACGTCAGCAAAACAATATGACAATGCCCACCTCAAAAAGACACAAGTTGATTGTAAAATATCAAACAGACAAATGTATATTAGGCGTTTGATATAAACTGGAACATGATTAGTTGGTAGCCAAGGATGGTGTAAGGTTACAAGAATGTAAACGTAAACATGAATATGAACGTAAACGTGAATGTGAACGTAAACATTAACGTGATCGTCAACGTCAACGTCAACGTAAACGTGATCGTAAACGTGAATGCAAACGTAAACGTAAACGTGATCGTAAACGTAAACGTGAATGTAAACGTAAATGCAAACGTGAACGTGAACGGATACATTTAAATTGTGAAATATTTACCTATTACTAAACAATACAACAGAGGCAACTCTAATAGTCTTAACAATTCAAACAATGTGGATGCAAATTAACAAAGAAATAGGGAAAATCATCTGTAAACAAAGGATGTAAATAGAATATGTCTAACTAGAGAGGCAATTAATATCAGTTGTGCACAAAAATGAAAATTACATAAAAACCCAATTGACAGAGGAAAAGAAGTCATTTATGCATTAAAAATGTGAAATAAATACCTATTACTAAAGAATAGGACAAACGCAACCCTAAAAGTTTTATCAATTTAAATAATGTGACCGCTAATTAACAAAAGAAATAGAAAAACACCACTAAAAATAAACGGAATATATAGAACCGGCCTAGCAGGAGATGCAAATATTATCAATTGTGCATTGAAATGATGAAAAATTACTAAATTAATCCACAAATCCTTATTGAGCATGTCCATCGACAGAGGAATTGAAGCCATTTATACATGATTATGAAAAGTACACCTTTCACTAAACAAAATGACATAGGCTATTCCAAAAGACTTATCAATCAAACAATCTTGCTGTCAACTATAAAGAAATAGGGAAAACATATTAAACAAAGAGATCATTTAGAACATGTCTAGGTATAGAGAAAAATAATGTCAATTGTGCATAAAAAATTGAACGCCTGCCAGGAAATAAAGAATTTGATACATTTAATTTGTGAAATTTTTACTTATTACTAAACAATACAACAGGGGCGACTATAATAGTCTGAACAATTCAAACAATGTGGATATAAATTAGCAAAGAAATAGGGAAAATCATCTGTAAACAAAGGAAGTGTATAGAATAAGTTTAGTCAGAGAGGAAAATAATGTCAGTTGTGCATAAAAAATGATAATCACGTAAAAAATGCACAAATCATGACTGAACATGTCCAATTGACAGAGGAAATGATGTAATTTATACAATTAAAATGTGAAATGTTTGCGTATTACTAAACAATAGGACACACGCAACCCTAGAAGCCTTAAAAATTCAAACAGTCAGGCTGTAAACAAAGGGAATATACAGAACGTGTCTAGCAGGAGATGAAAATATTATCAGTTGAGCTAAAAAAATGTAGAAAAATTACTAAATTAATCCACAAATCATTATTGAATATGTCCTTCGGCAGAGGAAATGAGGTGATTTATACATTTAAAATTACAAATAGTACACCTCTCCCTAAACAAAATGATATAAGCCATTCCAAAAGCCTTATCAATGCCAACAATCTTGTCAACTGTCAAAATAAGATTTAGATAGGTAAAACAGAGACCTGCATTAACATGAATTGAAATAAATAAACGGAATATTGATAACAAAGATCTCTCCATTAAACCTCATCCTCAAAAGGTTTTCCATAGTTCATTGCTAGTGTGCAGCGCTATATTTTAGGAGAGAGAGAGAAGGTGGTAATGTCATATGGCGCTGCACACTAGCAATGAACTATGGAAAACCTTTTGAGGATGAGGTTTAATGGAGAGATCTTTGTTATCAATATTCCGTTTATTTATTTCAATTCATGTTAATGCAGGTCTCTGTTTTACCTATCTAAATCTTATTTTGACAGTTGACAAGATTGTTGGCATTGATAAGGCTTTTGGAATGGCTTATATCATTTTGTTTAGGGAGAGGTGTACTATTTGTAATTTTAAATGTATAAATCACCTCATTTCCTCTGCCGAAGGACATATTCAATAATGATTTGTGGATTAATTTAGTAATTTTTCTACATTTTTTTAGCTCAACTGATAATATTTTCATCTCCTGCTAGACACGTTCTGTATATTCCCTTTGTTTACAGCCTGACTGTTTGAATTTTTAAGGCTTCTAGGGTTGCGTGTGTCCTATTGTTTAGTAATACGCAAACATTTCACATTTTAATTGTATAAATTACATCATTTCCTCTGTCAATTGGACATGTTCAGTCATGATTTGTGCATTTTTTACGTGATTGTCATTTTTTATGCACAACTGACATTATTTTCCTCTCTGACTAAACTTATTCTATACACTTCCTTTGTTTACAGATGATTTTCCCTATTTCTTTGCTAATTTATATCCACATTGTTTGAATTGTTCAGACTATTATAGTCGCCCCTGTTGTATTGTTTAGTAATAAGTAAAAATTTCACAAATTAAATGTATCAAATTCTTTATTTCCTGGCAGGCGTTCAATTTTTTATGCACAATTGACATTATTTTTCTCTATACCTAGACATGTTCTAAATGATCTCTTTGTTTAATATGTTTTCCCTATTTCTTTATAGTTGACAGCAAGATTGTTTGATTGATAAGTCTTTTGGAATAGCCTATGTCATTTTGTTTAGTGAAAGGTGTACTTTTCATAATCATGTATAAATGGCTTCAATTCCTCTGTCGATGGACATGCTCAATAAGGATTTGTGGATTAATTTAGTAATTTTTCATCATTTCAATGCACAATTGATAATATTTGCATCTCCTGCTAGGCCGGTTCTATATATTCCGTTTATTTTTAGTGGTGTTTTTCTATTTCTTTTGTTAATTAGCGGTCACATTATTTAAATTGATAAAACTTTTAGGGTTGCGTTTGTCCTATTCTTTAGTAATAGGTATTTATTTCACATTTTTAATGCATAAATGACTTCTTTTCCTCTGTCAATTGGGTTTTTATGTAATTTTCATTTTTGTGCACAACTGATATTAATTGCCTCTCTAGTTAGACATATTCTATTTACATCCTTTGTTTACAGATGATTTTCCCTATTTCTTTGTTAATTTGCATCCACATTGTTTGAATTGTTAAGACTATTAGAGTTGCCTCTGTTGTATTGTTTAGTAATAGGTAAATATTTCACAATTTAAATGTATCCGTTCACGTTCACGTTTGCATTTACGTTTACATTCACGTTTACGTTTACGATCACGTTTACGTTTACGTTTGCATTCACGTTTACGATCACGTTTACGTTGACGTTGACGTTGACGATCACGTTAATGTTTACGTTCACATTCACGTTTACGTTCATATTCATGTTTACGTTTACATTCTTGTAACCTTACACCATCCTTGGCTACCAACTAATCATGTTCCAGTTTATATCAAACGCCTAATATACATTACCATTTTTTATTTGTCTGTTTGATATTTTACAATCAACTTGTGTCTTTTTGAGGTGGGCATTGTCATATTGTTTTGCTGACGTTATGTTCAATCATAAGTTGGGGATTTATTTAATTTTTTTTTTCCAATTTTTATGCATAAGTTGACCTTGTTTTCTTCTCTAGCTAGACATGTTCTAAATTTTATCTTTCTTTTATATGCTTTTTTCTATTTCTTTGTAATTTACATCCACATTGTTTGAATTGTTAAGAATAATGGAGTAGCCTTTGTACTATTGTTTAGAATTAGGTAAACATTTCACATTTTAAATGTATAAATGACTTCATTTCCTCTGTCAATTGGATATGTTCAATCATGATTTGTGAATTTATTTAATAATTTTTAAATTTTTATGTAAAATTGACATTATTTTCCTCTCCATCCAGACATGTTCTAAATATTCTCTTTGTTTAATATGCTTTTTCCCATTTCTTTTTTAATTTACATCAACATTGTTTGAATTGTTAAGACTATAGGAGTAACCTTTGTACTGTTGTTTAGAATTAAGTAAACATATCACATTTTAAATGTATAAATGACTTCATTTCCTCTGTCAATTGGATATGTTCAATCATGATTTGTGGATTTTTAAGGTAATTTTCATTTTTATGCACAATTAACATTATTTTCCTCTTCTGTTAAACATTTTCTATATATTATCTTTGTTTACAGTTGATTTTTCCTATTTAATAGATAGTTTACAGTCAATTTCTTTTACATCCTTATGTTTTTAGAGTGGTCTTTGTACTATTGTTTTGTATTAGGTAAACATTTGTCACATTTTTAATATAGCCTATAAACGATTTCATATCTTTATCGACCGGACTTGTTTTGCAGTCATCTATCCTGAGCCTCTCATGTATCAATATGCCTGTATTAGATTACTATCTCTAAAATAAATCATTGCTTTGTATGGATGCATTTGTCACATGTGTACGCTGTTCATATTGTTTAATACAAAAAATTACTTAATTTTCTTCGACAGCTAGACATACTTTATACATACTTTTGTTTAAAGATGATTTGTCACATTTCTTTGTTAGTTTACAGCCAATTTGTATGTCTTTAAGGTGCCATTAACATATAAATGTACCTTTAAATGCATAAATGCTTACGTTTTCTCTGTCGGCTGTACTTGTTAAATCATGTTTTTGCTGACGTAATCTATTCTGAACCTGTCTACAAGCCTTTGTAGAGATGTCTTTTTCATATGTGAACACTTTTCAAATTTGTTTCATGCGTAAATGACTTTATTGCCCTACATAGCTACACAAGCTTTATACATTCCCTTAGTTTAAATATGAATTTTCGTAATTTTTTAATAGTTTACAACCAGTTTGTTTGGTTTGTTAAGGTTTTTTTTTAGAGTTGCCACTGTCATATTCTTTAGTAATAGATAAACATTTTACTTTTAAAATGAATTAATGATTTCATTTCCTCTGGTAACAGGATATGTTAAATCATGATGTGTTAATAAAAACCTTTTCTGAGGCTCTCGCGTTCCAAAATATTTGTATTAGATCACCTATTTTACCTATTTTGATAGTTTACATGTCTTGTTAAGATGTACTTGTCATAATCTTTGTATTCTTAATGCATAAATGACTTTAGTTTCCTCCATAGCTAGACATGTTTTATACATTCCTTTTGTTCAAAGATGAATTTTCGAATTTCTATAATAGTTTACAATCGTTTGTTTGAGTTGTTAAGGTTTCTACAGTTGCAACTGTCATATTGTTTAGTAATAGGTAAATAATTCGTATTTAAAATGAATTAATGATTTTGTTTTCTCTGTCGATTGGATTATGTTCTACAATACTTATATTAGATCACCGATTTTATCAATTTTGACAGCTTGTATGACTCGTTACGTTGTCCTTGTAATGTAACAGGATATGTTAAATCATGATGTGTTAATAAAAACCTTTTCTGAGGCTCTCGCGTTCCAAAATATTTGTATTAGATCACCTATTTTACCTATTTTGATAGTTTACATGTCTTGTTAAGATGTACTTGTCATAATCTTTGTATTCTTAATGCATAAATGACTTTAGTTTCCTCCATAGCTAGACATGTTTTATACATTCCTTTGTTCAAAGATGAATTTTCGAATTTCTATAATAGTTTACAATCGTTTGTTTGAGTTGTTAAGGTTTCTACAGTTGCAACTGTCATATTGTTTAGTAATAGGTAAATAATTCGTATTTAAAATGAATTAATGATTTTGTTTTCTCTGTCGATTGGATTATGTTCTACAATACTTATATTAGATCACCGATTTTATCAATTTTGACAGCTTGTATGACTTGTTACGTTGTCCTTGTAATGTGGGTGTTCGTGCTGAATCAAGTTTTGTGGATTTCAACTATCCTGAACTTTTCTACAAGTCTTGAAGAGGACTTTGTAAGATTGTCCCGTAATTTTTATGAGCAAATGTCTTTATTTTCCTCTCCATCTAGATATATTCTATACTTCTTATTTCTTTGTTAGTTTACAACCATATTGTTGAAACTGACAAATCTTTTAGAGTTGCGTTTGTCCTAATATTTACCTATGTTAGAGATTTTTTAAGTTTTCTGAAAGGTATACATTTCAGAATTTAAATGAGTGTATTAATGATTTCATTTCCTCTCGCGACTGGATATGTTCAATCATAATTTTTGCAATTTCTTTGACTATTTATAATCAATTTTTTTGAAGTGTTTAGGGTGCCTTTCTAATATTGTTTAGCAATAGATATAATGTTTAACATTTTAATGTATAAATTAAATTTTCCTATGTTAATAGGATATGTTCAATAATGATTTATTGATATAACTTATTCTGAGGCTCTCAAGTTCCACAATACTTAATTAAATCGTCGTTTTTTACCAATTTTGGCAATTTGTGTTTCTTGTTAAGGTGTACTTGTCATATGAATGTTCGTGTTGAATCATATTTTGTGGGTGATACGTATCTACCTATCCATCTTATAGCTACATTTCAGATTTTCAGAATAATTAATTACTTAATTTCCTCTCTGTACTGTATATGTTTAGGTTGCCTTTGTAATAGAGTTTAGCAATAGATATAGTGTTTCATATTTTAATGTATAAATGATTTATTTTCCTCTGTTAACAGGATATGTTCAATCATGTTTTATTGATAAAAGCTATTCTGAGGCTCTCACATTCCACAATACTTGTATCAATTTGTACATTTTGTATGTCTTGTTAAGATGTACTTGTCATTTGTTTGTACATTTTTGTAGACTTTTCTCCTAGGTGATAAACAGTTTGTTTGAATTTTTAAAGTTTCTAGAGTTGTCAGTATCATATTGAAGGTATACATTTCAGATTTTTAATTAAATAATTATTTAATTTCCTCTGGCTACTGGATATGTTCAATCATAAGTTTTGACATTTCTTTGATTGTTTGTAATCAGTTTGTTGAATTGTTTAGGTTGTCTTTGTAATATTGTCTAGCAATAGATCTAGTGTTTCATGTTTTTTTATTTTTAAATGATTTTCCCCTATTTACATAATATGTTCAATCATGATTTATTGATAAAACCTATTATGAGGCTCTAATGTTCCAACATACCCTTTCTTTGTAGACGTTTTCTCCGGTTTCTTTGATAGTTGAAAACAGTTTGTTTGAATTGATAAGGATTTTGTAATTGCCTTTGGCATATTGATTAGTGATACGTGTTCGTTTCGTAATTTTATTGTACAAATGGCTTAATTTCCTCTGTCGATGTACATGTTCAATCATAATTTATGTATTTATTATTTGTATTTTATTTTAATAAACAGTTGACAATATTTTCATCTCCTACTTGGTTTTCAGTTGTGTTTTCCCACATCTTTCTTATTTTACAAGCAGTTTCTTTGTATTGATAAGGCTTTTAGAGTTGTGTTTGTCCTAATGGTTCCAACATACTCTTTCTTACAGATTTTTTTTTTTTGTTTGTTTGCAGACATTTTGTGTCCTCTCATCCTATCCTATAATGAGGGAATAGATATTCAAAAATAAAATATAACTCTCCAATGGTATGGGGTACTACGAAAAGTTCAACCAATCAGAGTTCATTTTTGGGGCTGTGACTAGTACTTCGTTGTCATAAATTAATTTATTTTTAGGATTTTCTCGGGTTTAACTTTGACTAAAGTGGTACTTATTCAGTCATGTCATACATTTGATGTAACAAAGCAAGTTCGTTAGGGGAGAAAACCATTTATAATGGCTTAAACTGTCCATTTTTGCAAACTACCCAGGGGTGTAGACTCTTGATATAGCATCAATATCGTAAATACATTTTTTGTAGGTTAGATTGGTTGTGGGGGTGAAAAAACACCCACTAGACGATTTATAATGGGTGAATTTGTCCATTTGTGTAAAAAGTTGTTTGACCTTTAAAACCACCCCTTACATAAAATCAATCCTTTTTGGGAGTTTAAATCATGTCAGATGTTTGATATCACTCAGTATGATTTTTTTATTGTTGAAAAATAAATTTTTAATGGGTTAGATTGGAAGTAGGGGGTGAAAACTACCCTCTACACGATTTATAATGGCTTAATTTGTCCAGTCGTGGAAAAACTTGGTTGACCTTGAAAAACCACCCCTTCATAAAATTAAATCATTGTGGGGTGGAAATCATGTCAGATAGTTAATATTGTTCTGTAAGATGTTTATTTGCCGAAAAAAGAATTTTTAAAGGCTTAGATTGGTTGTGGGGGTGAAAACTACCCTCTAGACGATTTACAGTGGCTCAAGTTGTCCATATCTGAAAAAACTTGGATGACCTTGAAAAAACCACCCCCTCATAAAATTAAATAATTTGGGGGTGTAAATCATGTCAGATAGTTCTTATCAATCTGTAAGATGTTTATATGTCGAATAAACAATTTTAAATGGGTTAGATTGGAAGTTGGGGTGAAAACCACCCTCTTGTTACGGGTGATCATATGGTCTTAATTCTATCACCTAAACATTATACTACTGGATTTTAAAAGTTATATTTATTTTTATTTCTTAGAACTACCCCTCTAGTGGGGTTGAAAATTAATTCATAAGGGCCTAACTCTTTTTTGTATAACATTTATTTATCTAATTTTGTTACTACTCTGTCAGATATACAAATTAATAATATATTCTAAAATTATTATTTTTATTTTTTATTTCTTAAAATACCCCTCTAGGGGGTTGAAAATTAATTCATAAGGGCCTAACTCATTTGTATAACATTTATTTATTTCTGTGAATTTTATTTATTGTTTTTAGTTTGATTGTTTCAAGGTTGGTATTGCAGGTCTCTGCTTTACCGACCAAATCTTATATTTGCTATAAATTTGTTTAGGGGGATGATAGAGGGGTGGGGGTGGTGTCATCAGATGGCTCTAGTGCTATAGATTCAGGATTGATAATGCTTGTTTCTGTTTTGCCGACCGACCGGCCTCGGTAGATCGCGGACTGGAGATGCTATACTCCTACTGGCCCGGATTCAATTTCCGGTTGGGTTCCGGAAGTGTCTCCTCATCCCGCGAGAGGCAATAGCAAATCTCCGTCGTATATCCCTTGCCTGAAAGGTCCTTAAACGAGTCATGGCCATTATCCCGTGGATTCGTTCCGGGTCTGGACTTCGGGCAGAACACTCATCAGCTTCACCATCGTCATCAAAATACAAAACTTTCGTGACATAAGTGGTCAATTATTAGAAACACTGCGCTAATTTCTTTTGTAGATATTTCGATAATACATAAGTTCATTTCATGAATAAAGTAGGGGGCCGGATTGTGAAATTTTTAATGTCTTTGAACCCACCCGATCAATGTTTTACAAACGTTAGCGCCACTACCACCTTGTATCTTTCGAAATTTGTGATAAGAGAAATTATTATTTGCATTCCAAAAATAACGTCTGCATGTTTCCTGAACCATTGGGTTTTGAATTCGAATCCATGGATTTTAAAGCTTTAATATGCCCGCTGACACTCAAAAGCATTTACATTACTACCTGATAAAAATAAACGTAATCTATTAATCTAAAATAGAATTAACATTTTCTTTAATTGATTTTTTCCTTCTCTAAATAAAAATGAGAATGGTGTAGACATGGCTACTGTAAAAGTCTGGCCAAGAACCGCCTGAATGGCGTATGAATTTCTAGCCGCGCTGTTTTTGTTTGCTGTAGTAGTTTTCCCACCATAATGTACACGCCAATCTTATCTGTAATTCCTGGAATGTAAATTAGATTACTATTGAATGGAGGACTACGTGTTCGTTCACACTATTGTTAGATGTAATGTTTATTATATTCTGGAGATTTTTCCTGTACTGAACAATCCACACGAAAATATTTATCAGAACAGGACTATGATAACAAATGTTAATAAATGCATATGTGATAGCTATGGTTTAGATGTTTATGACATGTCATATTTTTATCCTGACCTCCATTCTCGCCGCAAACACAAACTAAACATGAATTCCACATTTCTTATTCCAATCGGACCATTTTTATTTTGCATGTAAAATCATATTTTGATCATTTTCATGGTCTTGGTCATATTTCGGTCATATTTGTAATTTAAAGTCATATTTCAGTTATAAATTCGGTAAAAGAGCACAATTAAGCAGTTTGTGCACTAAATCGTCGATTGAAATTTTTTCCGAAAGAGAGTCACGGATATTTTGGTTTTGCTGAAACTGAAATGTGAAGGGACAATAACAAATAGGCCTAATAGCACATTTATCTCTTCCTCCTTGTTATTAACAACTTCCAATAGATATGTTTTTAACACATTTGCAGTGGTATCTGGAAACATTAACACATTACAAATTCTTTACAAGTAAAATTGTAAATCACCTGTAAAATTGTCAAAAAGTGATTATCTGATTGAATTAATGTGATGTAATAGTTTAGTGTCATTAAATGTTTTAAATTGGAACATTTATTTTTAGGGAATACGTTCGTTTATGAGTTCATACTTAGGATTTTTGGGTCATATTTAGTCATATTTAAGGTCATATTTGCAGTCATATTTTCCACTTTTTTAGGTCATAAAAATCCGAACCCTAGTGATAACCCTTGATTCTTTAGTTGAGGCGTATCATTGAAAGGCTCAATAGCCACTTCTTCGGATTTACTGGGACAGTCCCGTTTTTGAGCATATTGTACCGATGTTCCGGATTATTAGGAATTGTTACTGTTGATAAAAAAAAAAGTAATTAACATTACCTAATCGCAGTAGTGAGTGTCAAATAAAAGTTAAAATGGTTTAACCAAGCTCACAGATTAGTTATATTAGGCAACAAGTAGCGATACTTTCACGAACGCGTGAGAAATTTTCAATACGAGCTGCCAGGCTCGTTCTAAAAACTCGGAAGTTCAAAAATGAAACTTTCTGTACAGGTACTTATTGTATACATAATTTTTTTTCCGCTACCTACATCAAACGTATGTCATTCTTTAAATGATTTTGAGTTAGGAAAGTTTGTCATTTTTGTACGCCGTGCAGAAATGCCCTTTTTTTGCACGCTATTAACAAAATAAACTAAGTTATAAACATTTTATAACAGACAACAGAATTTTCAGTTTTTTAAAAACAAATTGATTTTTATTGGACTGTTCGAGATGTTAATGATGTTCATACCGCGTGAATTTTATGGTTTTTTGTACCATAAGGATTAAGCGCAGTTAAAATCTGCACAGTTATACAAAAATGAAAGTTTTGCATAAAATATTTATTTTATGACAGATTAGGATAACATTTTAGTTTACTTGCTATGTTTATTTCTTTAATACTTTCTGTATAAGTTCAGGAATAAGTTGTAAATTCCACACCTCATTTATCTGACATTGGCTATTTACTGAGCGTATTCGCTTTCAGATGTATAGAACCATTAGCTGTCTAGAAGATATCTGGAGCTTTTATGCAACCGGGCCTAAGTAACTTAATTGCTAAAATTGTATTTACATAATAATTCAGTGAAAATATTTTTTCTTTGCCTGAAAATTACTTAATCTAAATGAGATACAAGAAAGATTATATTAGGGCTAACCTGCGAATTGAATTATACTTAATTGTATTACAGAACTCCATTTTCGACTGGGCCAGAGATCACAGGGTTCATCATAAATTCTCAGAAACAGATGCAGATCCTCACAACGCAAAACGAGGTTTCTTCTTCTCGCACATAGGCTGGCTGATGATGAAGAAACACCCGGACATTATTGATAAAGGCAAAGCTGTGGACCTGAGTGACCTTAAACGGGACTTCTTTGTCAAGTGGCAACGAAAGTAAGTCAACGGAAGTTTGTTTGTTTTTTGCCCGCTTCTTTCTTTGCATGTTTCTTTCTTTTTTTCTTTGCAAGCCCACCTAGTGTAGAATTCAGAATTTGAGAGCTATGATGACAGCATCTAATGGCAATATTTGAGCTGGTGTCCTCTGAAGGGACAATGCCTACCACCCGATTGCTGCGTCATCTCCCATAGTCAGATGGCAGGATTGGGGGGCATTGTGTTCAGCATGCCGACACCCATGGCCGTTAATGGTGGTTTCCATGACCGGAGCCGTTACTTCTCTGTCAATTTGAATCACGCGGCTGAGTGCACCCAGTTCCAGACCTCCCTAGCGACGCTGACTACAAGACCACGCTGGCGGTCTGTTTCCATGTAGACCATATTCAATTGTAAAATTAATTGAAGGTGGCCTTGTTCAGTTGTTATAGCCGCCAGGAAAAATAGTATCACTGAAATTATTTTTTTCAATATAACATATCAATTTGATTTTCTCCCATGCCACTTTTTCATATTAATTCATCTACTTCTTACCTTTAAGAACAGGTTGACATAGCAATAAAACACATATAAATATAATTCTACGATTGCTCCCGAGCACGAACTCCTGCTCTTTCGGGATTTCAAGACCAGCCCATGTATCGTTATTCTTTCATGTGTAAAAAAATTGTCGATTGCTTCGATTTTGTAACCCTTTCTATTTTATTAATTTGTTTATAACATTACGACACACAGAGTTTTTTTTTTACATAGATGGACAGGAGGGGATCATGAATGCACGCCTAAATGGGAAAACATTGACTGATTTGGACGAAACTCACTATGCAGGGGTTTTAGGCTAGGAACTCGAATCTAAGGTAGCTTTTTTTCCCCTGGACAGCATACTCTAATCGTGAAATGCACCTCGAAGCCAGTTTTTAACAAACTTAAATTGCAGGTAAAACAGAATTGACAAATTCTGAGCAAAAAATTACTCTTGGCCGATAGTAAAAATTTTCCTCAGAAAGGGCTTTTTCCCTCAACATGGGATCTTTTTATGTAAAATCCTTTGATCAAGGGATTTATTTGTGTTGCCAATCATTACTGTTTTAGTTTAATCCGCCCAACTATTGATGATTCCAATATATCGAATGGCTCTAAGCAATAAAATATGTTTTTGTTTTTCATCAACAATGCCTTTTTGCAACCTAACTTTCTGATAAAGAATTCAAAAGTCTGTGTGCTTATTATTATTATTATTTTATTTTTATTTGTAGAAAGAAGTAAAATTTTGAAAGGTAAAGTGATAATTCCTGACAAGGATTTGAAAAGAGAAGTAAAAGCTAAGATTTCAGATGCAGCAGAACCAAAGAGAGGGGGGCAGCCCCACAGCCCCAATGCTTTAGTATCTATGAGAAATCTAGAAATGCTGTTGGTGAAGTCAGTGTTTTTAACATGATGATTGCAAATGAAGTATTGTAAGCTTCTTGCAAACAGTGAAACGGATATCCTGACTTTGAAACAACATTTAGGCGGAAGTTAAGTACTATTACTACAGAGAGTGTGGAGGAACCCTTTGAATTCAGGAAATCAATGGCAAATCTTGTCCTAAGGGGAGGGGATAAGGATCTGTTGAA
This sequence comes from Ectobius pallidus, assembly GCA_964059195.1. Lineage (NCBI taxonomy): Eukaryota > Metazoa > Arthropoda > Insecta > Blattodea > Ectobiidae > Ectobius > Ectobius pallidus. The sequence goes on from CAXKWD010000006.1 coordinate 127,017,461, forward strand.
TAAGTTGCTGGAACATCTGTGGATTTTGGTATCATCAGAAAGTCAACCCATACTTGAGTCCATCTAATATACCTAATATCAGCATGAAAAATTGCAGTCATTGCAGTATTCTTGAAAAGCTTTATTTGTTTTGTTGTGTTGAATAAAAAAGTGTGGAATTAATTACTTTGTACGTCCCCAGGCCCTTCTTAGTGACTTTTCTGTGCCAGTAGATTTACATTCAAATAAAAGAACTGCTGCAAGAAAAAATTCTGGCCCCATGACAGTGGTTACAAGCCAGTACATAACCATAATTAACCAAATATAATAGCCACCAAACCAAATTATAGTTTTAAAAGTTGTGTTCTATGATATAGTTAATATAAGTCATATTTTCTATCTCATTATGTTCGGGATAGAAAAAAAGTTAGTTAGGCTGAGCAAAATGTTTGTAAATGAAACCTACAGCAGAGTCTGGATAGGGAAACTTACATCAGATAGGTTTGCCATTAAAAATTGCTTGAAGCAAAGAGATTCATTATCGCCTTTACTTTTTAATTTTGCTAAAGAATATGCCATTAGGAAAACAGGACAGGAAAACAAGGTCAGCCTTGAATTAAATGGCAATCATCCGATTTTAGCTTATGCAGATGATGTTTTTCTGTTAGGTGTTAACATATACACAATTGGGAGGAATGCTGCAGGAATGTTGGAATGGAAATTAATACATTGTCATGAAACATCATAATATGAGCTACAAAATATTACAGTAGCAGATAAAGCATTCAAACAAGTTAAGAAATTCAAATATGTGGGAGCAATAATTACAGATACAAATAATATTAAGGCTTGTTAAAAAGCATGTTTAATAAGATTATTGAATATATACTAGTGTCCAAAATGAAAGCAACAAACTTATATTTTTCCTTCCTGTGACTACTAAACGAGATATTCATATAAAATGTAAATCTATGTCCGTACAGTTGTGTTCTGAACTGAAGATGGCATTCCTGTTAGCTTACAAACATGCAAACAATGACGTCGGTGCAGCAATCAAAAGGGCAGTGCATCTATCAAAGGGGGCACTGCAACATAGTGTTTGTTGCTTAGTCCAGTATCAACGTTTGCTGGGTAAACGTTTACTGCAGGTACAGGATGGCACAGAGAAGACGCCTAGAAGATTCTCATTGGTGGAGGGCCATAGGAAGATGGAAGCAGGACAGTCTCAAGCTGATGTGGCAAGATGGCTTAATGTGAATCATTCTGATGTTTCTTGGATGTGGCAACAGTTTGTTGTACCCCGAAGACCAGGGCAAGGACGACCAAGAGTGACATCAGAAAGAGAGGACCGTTATGACTGTACCGCCGTAGTACTGCACGACAACTGGCATCTGACCTCACAGTATCCACTGGAACAGTTTTATCGAGGCAGTGTACAGAAGGCTTTGGCAGAGAGGCAACATGCCAACTGGACAGTCGAACAGTGGGCCAATGTTCTCTTTACAGATGAGTCCAGATTTTGTCTTGAAAATGATTCTCGACGGATTCACATCTGGAGAGAACCTGGAACACGATTTCAGGATGCAAACATTGTGGAAAGAGACCGATATGGAGGTGGATCAATAATTCTATTCTATTCTATTCAAGGACGACCAAGAGTGACATCAGAAAGAGAGGACCGTTATGACTGTACCGCCGTAGTACTGCACGACAACTGGCATCTGACCTCACAGTATCCACTGGAATAGTTTTATCGAGGCAGTGTACAGAAGGCTTTGGCAGAGAGGCAACATGCCAACTGGACAGACCAACTGGTGTGGGCAAGAATTCTGTTGACTACCCGGACACCTCTTCATCAAGTTGTACGGGTAAATCAGCAAGGTTTAACTGCTGTCAGGTGTTGTGACGAGGTCTTGGCACCTCATGTGCGGTTTTTTCGAGGTGCTGTGGGCCCAGACTTCATACTGATGGATGATAATGCTCGTCCTCATAGAGCACAGGTGGTGGATGTTTTCCTGGAAACTGAAGATATTGCATGCATGGATTGGCCTACTTGCTCCCGATTTGAATCCTACAGAGCATGTCTGGGATGCACTAGGGAGTCGACTTGCTTCACGTGAACATCCACCAACCACTCTCCAGGCCTTGCGAGCTGCTCTGCAGGAAGAATGGGCGTTATTGCCTTAAAATGAGATTGATGACATTATTCACAGATGCCACGCCAGAGGTGGTCACACCTCATACTGAGCACATTAACGCGTTTTTCTGGATGTGTGTGAAAGTCATTACGTTTTACTGGTGTGCACAAACGTTGCAATAGTTTACTTTCTTTATTCCTCATATTGTTTATACATTGCTATCACCTGTTTATACTGCTTTGTGGCAAAATAAACCACCAAAGATGAAACTTCGGTTTGTTGCTTTAATTTTGGATGCTAGTGTACATCTATGGTATACATGTGATAATAGAAGAATGGTAAAAGTGAACAGTTTTAGCAACTTACGTTTATGACTTCTAACAGGTTGTACTACTTAGTGATGCCCATCCTTGCATTCGTTATTCCCACGTGGTCACTAATGTACTTCTGGGACTGCACTTTGTGGAAGGCATGGAACATATCACTCCTGCGCTGGGTGTGGTCTCTCCACGCCACCTGGCTCGTCAACAGTGCAGCTCATCTGTGGGGTCACCGACCATATGATAAGTAGGTATTAAAATATAGTTTCTAGCTTTAGTTAATTTTCATCTAAATTCATTACCCTAATTTAAATAGTTTCAAGCATGTGTTCTTTATATACTCCTATTTTGCCAGATTGATTCTTTTCTTCAGAAATTTTACACATTTGGTAAGCATCAAATAAAATTTCCTGAATATCCTTTTACATATCAGATTAAATGTATTAGTAAGTAAAGAAAGATATATATATATATATATATATATATATATAAAACTCCATGTAAGTAGGCTATATAAATCATTCTTAATTTCAAAAAATCCAAAATTTAAAAAAACATATATTTATATAGGCCTATCGTAATGTCATCAGCAAACAATAAAATAATGGAATTATTTAAAAAAAAAGCAAACAAACAAATTGCATCAATGTAGGCCAAAAATTTACTTCACAAAACAAGGCAGTGTTGCAATATTACATATATTACCTGCAGTATTTTCTGATTCTGCGTAGAATTTTCTTTGATTGGTCATTTGAATTAAATGTCACATTATTTTTTATGCCTACAGTAAAAAAATCGAGTATATGGATGTGCATAAGCATTAGTCAGCATTTCCTAGATATCATGTAAGCCAGCATTATTCAAACTTTTCAAAATGAACAGAAGTTAATTGCTTAACTTTCTTTGAAATTTCTTAAACAGGATTTTTGCCTTTAGTAGAAACAGCCGGCCAATTTTTGTCTGAAATCAAAGGGATTGAACATCCTGATTTAATTAAACATATCTATTGTTGAAATGCAACTGACCTATTTATAGGATTCAAAATATGACAGACTGCTTTTTGTGTATCTTTGTTTCCATCAAACAAATGAACCAGAAGAACAGCTTAAAAAGATAATAAATAAGTAACTAGATAAATTGCATTTGATATTAGGAGAAATCATTTCTGCATACAAAAGATTATCCGAGCTGATCAGAACTAATAGAAAACATTTTTAGCATGTAAATCAATGATCACATAAACAGTAATGTTATTCACATGCAAAATTGCCCACTGGTCTGCAGTGTATTGGAACTGAACCCTGTACACACACTATACCAGTCAAATTTAGTGTCAATTTCAACACACTATATAATTATTATGCTATGTCATTTCACTGGGTTAACTCCCAGACATGGAAGAAGGAATTTCATCGAAACATGATATTTAGGATCGATCATGACATATCAAGAGAGCACCCTAGTAGCACACTTCGTTGGCCTAACGGAGGGAATTCGTTGGCATGGTTGGGATATGTTGGGAAAACGTTCGTTGTAATTTCCTCGGTTAGCCCAATGTACGTTTCCGTTGCGTCATGCGCCAAGTCCTACCGTTGGCTTTACGACGTTGACCCAACGAGGGCTCTCCCTACCGTTGGGTTTATGATTGCTGGCCCAACAATAAATCTCGTTGTAATGTGATCGCATTTATGTTAAAATTAAAAAGTGTTGAAATAACATTATAAGCGTTAAATTTTCATTTCCTATAAAATAAAACAGTTTTAATTAATTAATTATTCGAGCTCTTTGCGCGCGTTACATGATAAAAATTTACTTCGCTCCACCTCTTCCTGCCAATCTTCGGCAATTTCCGGCGTACTTCGGGTCATCACGAAGACGATGAAGAAACAAGTCATACAACAGTTATTCGCCATCTTGATATGTTCAAGAATCCGAATGGTGTTTTTACTTCTATTAATATTAGGGCTCTTTATTTGTTCTCTGAAAATAACGTTATCATATATTCACATCAAATATTCAAAACACGAGATGTATATCCTTCTTACTATTTATCATGTATTACACATCTCTGTAGTAAATAGGCTAGAAGAATTCTCGATTTTTATTTCAACGATCTAATAGCGTAGTGGTTAAAGCGATAGACTATAACGCAAGCGGTTCCGAGATCGAATCCCCATAGGTGCGAATTTTATACGATAGGAATAGGTAGGTAGGGTGAAGGAGAGGAGGGAGTTAATAGGGATAAGAGGAGAAAAGGGATGATTAAAGGGATGAAAGGGAAAATAAAAAATTAAGTTTTGTGTGCTTCTAGTATTTCCGCCAGATGTCTCTGCGCTGCGCTGCGTAGTAGTTCCACCATTACCTAATAGGTGTCTCTCAACTGTTGGGATTTTGTTGTATATTGGTTGGCTACAGTTGGCAGTTGGTTGGATAAAACGCTCCTTGGCAACGGAACCCCGACGGACATTCATAACCGTTGACCAACGAAACATGGCGATCATTCCCCAACATTGGCCCAACGATCTGTGCTACTAGGGCAAGTCGAGGACTGTTCTTCATCTGGCCCAGTTAACTACAGAGTACAGCCTGATGAAGACTAGTGGGAATAGTTGAAGCGTCGTTCCATTGTATTAATTTATCCACTGTGTTAAATAACTTTAATTTTGACAATACACATTCTATTTCAGTGGAAAGTGTGGACTCTATTTTTATTAATTTTATATAGGCTACAATATATAATATACAACTAAGCAATACAGTTTGTAACTACCATTTAACAAATAAATTTGAAATGTCTGTTTATGTTACTTTCTTGCAAAAAAAAAATCAAGCTTAGGAGTTCATTATTTGCCTTTTAATTCACACTTTTTTTCATAAAACAGAGTCAAAGACAGTGTGTTTACATAAGTTGTACTGCAAGTAAACCAAATGCTAGGTCAGCAATGATTGAGAACTATAATGTTTATGTTACCCTACCCTCCTGTCCCAATTTCTGGCTTCTTCAAGTGAGCTGGTACCTAGCGACTAGAATCTCCTAAAACCCATCAAGTCTCTTCAATGGTGGCTTTATGCCACTCATATACAACAAATTAGCGTCTCTTCTCTCAACAAGTAGGTCAGCATTTATGGAAAAAGTCATATGCAGTAACTCGTGCTTAATGAGACTGACAGCTTGCTGACTATCATTAAATCTCTATTTGACTCTACTGCCGCATCATGAGTTTTCGAGGCTGCCAAAGTAAGCAGCACCACAAGTTGATGCGTAATAGCAGTATGGGGTGGGTTATACTGGAGCGAAAAATATTTTGATGATATTTGAAGTCTCCGTTTACATTTCACCTCTGGTAGATCAAGTAACTGTGAAACCCTCTAGAATGCATTGAACAATTTCCTTTTACTTCGTCTCTTCTCTCTCTCTCTCTCTCACATGCATTATTCAGCCCTTTCCACGTGTGACATAGTCATGTTTCTTTGTGGATCAGGGCAATGTCTCCAATTCTAAATATTGGTGATATTTTCTAGAGCTGATGGACTTTTTGGAAGCTAATTGGTTGAGTGCTTCACCGTTTCCATAAATCATCCACCAACGTTTGCTGTTTTCTAAACTCCTTTGTCAAGTTATACACAACTCTATACTTAGGACCTTTTTTTATTGCTATAAGCCTTTCTCCATAGAGAAAATGTGCTTGTTGTGGCTCTGATTCTCTACTCTCTAATGTTGAAAGCAGCTTATTTCTCTAAATAAAATAATGACTGTTTATTTGCTTGTGTGAAAGTTGTATGATCCTGAAAAAGTGCCATTGGTTTGGAGCTTCAAGTAAGCAATCTCAATATACTGCTCCTTTCACATCTCAAACTTTAATGAAATAGTAAATGCTCTAAACCATTGGTTGCTCTGTCCTATGAATATTTCTGGGTTTCAGCGCCAGTATGCAGTGTCATTGCATCAGCCTTAGAACATATCAAAATACCATCTGGTCCCACACAGCACAACACATGAAAATGAAAGCACATATTAAATACATGCAATCTTTATTCTCATTCTTATCTTTTACTTCATGAATAAAAACAAAATACAGATAGTGCAGAACAAGTGATATTTTAGTATGACTCCTCCACAGTTAAAACTCATCAAATGAAACAAGGTTCTAAACAAAGGACTTTGGAAAATGTAATAACAAATCAAATTTTTGTGCGTTCAAAAGCCCTTTCATTGTTGCAGAGAAACAAACAGAATTATATGTTTCTGTTCAGTATTGTATGTGATCACCTCAGGCAGCAATACAGGTCTGACAATATGTGGCATGCTCCTAATAAGATCACCAAATGTCAGATTGTGGCAGTAACATCCATTCCCCCTGTACAATAATATCTCCATTTATTATTATCTTTTTTCAGTGTTTGGGGGCAAAAATAGAGTCCCCCGTTCTCTCCAGGTGCAAATTCTTTGCAGATCAAGATGGAGACTGAATCTGTGTTGCTTTAATTTACAGTGAAACTGACAACCAAAAGCTTCAACTACTGCAGCTACCATTCAGTGCTAACAAGTTAATCTTTAAATGGCATAAGCAGACAACTTTTTCATGTGAATGATACACATAGCTGATTCTGCGATAAATGATTTATATTCTAACATTTTTTTTTTAGTTCAAAATCATATCTTGTTACCCCGAAATTCAGTGCTAACAAGTTAATCTTTAAATGGCATAAGCAGACAACTTTTTCATGTGAATGATACACATGGCTGATTCTGCGATAAATGATTTAGGCTATATTCTAAATTTTTTTTTTTTTTAAGTTCAAAATCATATCTTGTTACCCCAAAATTTGTACAATTTTTTATTTAAAAAAAAATTCCATACCAGTACTCCTTTTCTTATTTTCTAGGAACATCAACCCAGCTGAGAACATTGGTGTGTCTATATTGGCAATTGGAGAAGGATGGCACAACTATCATCATGTATTTCCATATGACTACAAAACTGCTGAGTTTGGCTTGTTCAACCCGACCAAAATGTTCATCGATTTCTTTGCCCTCATAGGCTGGGCATATGATTTAAAGACAGTATCACAAGACAGTATAAAGAAAAGAATACTCAGAACGGGCGATGGAACACACAAATACTCTAGTATGAACGGCAGTGTCCCTCAAGATAAACATCCTACAGTCCTTTGGGGTTGGGGTGATAAGGATTTAAAGAAGGAAGACTGTGATATTGTAAAAACCATAAATAAAAGTAAAGAAGAGTAGTTTGATTTAGCATGAGTGTTTTACTTAGCATTGCATGAATATTACCCTTGCAACAGGACTAGAAGGAATGCTTGATGGACTTTGATCTGCTCGGCACAATCTATAGGTAAATTATTTGATTTAGAATTTATGTTAATTTTTATAGTTACTATAGAATGTAATTGTAAATGAACAAGCTAGCTATTTTATGGTTTTTGAACTTGATCACTTAAAATGGACTAAGAAGTATAGAATTTACCATATGAAAGATTATTCCCTTTCTAAAAATTTTACAAGTTAAGAATACAGCAATTTTTGGGTGTCAATGCTAAGTCTTAATGTCTGCTGGGCTGTCTGTTTTATATATTAGCACAGTGCAATCTTGGGAATCTAAACTAATTGGGGCAAACCTCTGTTTGGATTCTGAAAAATTCAGATTATCCAGGAGATTCGATAAAATACTCTTATTATGCCGAATACAGTAGGAGCCATAATTGAAGAAGAAGAAGGCTCTTCAATCAAAGAATGATGGAAAAATGGAAAACTCACAGATGTTATTTATTGGGGGAAATGTGGCAAGTCTTCATTTGACAAAAATAATCTTCCAGTTCAGACACAAAAGGAAGACCTACTTAAACTCATGCTGTATTCATTCTTATATACCAATTGAAATGTTTCTTTAAAGTTGGGAATAAACATTAGCTTTTTTTTCTGATTTGTAATTGTTATTTTGAACTATTTTTTCATATTATCCAAAATTTCGAATTAATGGGGTTCAGATTACAGAGGTTCCACTATATAAAATAGATTCAAATGCAACTGGACTGTCTATTGAAAACAGTAGTATAAAGTACAGTGTGCCAGGAAACTTTCTCCACAGCGGCTACATGCTGGAGAGGGTGCTAGCAACAGCAGTTATGTTGGCAGCCCGAGCTTTTATGAAAACAAACCATCAATTGTGTACTGACCACAGCCCATCATAGCAGATGCTTCTCATAATCACTTTTTAGTAATTCATAAACCACGGTAACTGTATAAGGGTACAACTGAAGTTCATCTCTTACAGCTTTGTGTGCTATTCACTTGGAGATTCCGATCTCTTGTGCTAATTTACATGTTGATTTTGTAGGACTAGGCAGCATTATATCCAAGATTTGGTCAAGTTTATTATCTGTTAAAAGGGTGTGCCTGCCTGTTCTTGGTGTGTCAAGAACTGAACCGGTCACATAAAATTTATTTACCATATCTCGAGCAGTATCTCAATTTGGACACCTTGAATTTGGACACTGCTCCTGAAATTTTAGTTTTGCTTTTGCAAAAAACGTGTTCCACCAAAATAGCTCTCTCTTCAGGGGAGACATACAGCTTTCGATGCTAAAAATTGGTGAAGTTTCGTTATTTTTTTTCTCAGCAATGAGTTGTTCTGTAGCCTTGCAAACTGGCATGCTTTATATTGATTAGTTCTATAATTGCAGACTATTTTCAGAATTAATTTAACTATTACAGTTAATGGGAAATAATCATTACAAAATGGCAGCCAAATTTTGTGCACTAAAGTGCCGTTTCCCTGATAATTTTCATAAATACCAATATTTCTGAGTGATTATTTTTTCTATCTATTTGTAAATATCATATGAACAACATAATCTAGGATCTTTGGATTATCTGCAGTATAAATATTTTTTTTTTAAATTCATCACTTGTTTATTTCTTTTAGAAATTTTTACATCAGAAATATATTTTTTTAAATAAACTATTAAAGTTGCATCAATGATTCTAGATAGTGTTGTTCAATAATATCAAATATACTTGCATGCAAAATTTCACTGCAATATATTAATAAATGTTTGAGTTATTAGGGAAATGGCACAAAATTTGGCTGCCATTTTGTAATGATAATCACCCATTAACTGTAATAGTTAAATTAATTCTGAAAATAGTATGCAATTGTAAAACTAGACAATACAGAGCATGCCAGATTGCAAGGCTACAGAACAATTCATTGCTGAGAGAAAAAAAAAAAATGAAACCACCTATTTTTCAGCATCGAAAGCTGTATGTCCCCCCTTCAGTACTGAACATTATCACCAGAATGCTGTTGCACTGTCACAATATTCAGTCTACTCTAAATGCTTGCATACTGCCATTTATGCCCTGATTAGTAATATGCACTGATGGATGCAAGATTAAGCACCCATTGATAAAAGTGCCAATGTCCTCTGCCTGACTGCCTGCATTCTGCTGCCAACATAACTGCTGTTGCTAGCACCCTCTCCGGCATATGGCTGCTGTGTAGGGAGTTGCCTGGTGCACTGTAGATTCTAATGCAATGTGTTAACCAACTGTTTATTTCTTCGTTGATATTAATAGCATTTACAAACTTACATTTTTACTTCTCTACTCATACCATAGTTATCACAGGAATGGAACTATTGTGTTCAATCCTGAAATTCGATTTAGACTTCTCAGCATTAACCCTTTGCTGCCCCTAATGCTTTGGGACACTCTATATTTAAACCCATGTTGCCATGCTAAACGTTTCAATGCACACTCTTACTAAATGTGTTGAGAGACATATTATGAGGCTATCACCAGACCTCAGAATGAATCTAGATAAACTGACTGTATTCTGCATACACAACATTCTAGCCTGTTTTCCTTAGTGCACAAATAATAATAAACACAGTCTTTGTCCATGCAGATGCAAGTACAAAATCCGTCCTCAGCTAGAAATTATTTGAAGGGCCTTATTCCATAAGGGCGTAAGGTACATCTTTAATTTTGAGTTGTTAACATTTATACCTTCTCCTCATATCTCTTACATACTCTGTGAATAATTTATACTCCAGGAGTGCCCACAGGGGGGGGGGGGGGGTTAAGACGCAGACTGCGTCATTGAAATTTCTGGGGGGGGCAAAATATTATCATTTATGAATTTTCTGGGGGGGGGGGTTGAAAATTGTTGCAAAATTAGAGTTTTATATGTTAAAAATAAACACAGTCAAGTTCTATAACTTCAAAAGGTCTCTTCTAATTCTTTATAAAGATAAAGAATTTCGACAGCCACGGGCGCCCGTACCCGGGGGCGAGGGGGGGGCGCAAAGAAAAAATGTATATTAATAATTATTATAGTCAGGTGTTTTTCTTTTAAGACAATTATTTGAATTGCAGAAGTTTTACCAAATCAACAACATGGAAGCAGAATCCACAGTTTATTAGTTAAGGGGGATTCAGGGGGTTTGGACCCCCCAAAAGTCAAAACCTAAAATTCTATATTTGTATTTTTAAAAAAAATTATTTAATTAAACAAGATTTGTTGGTGTGTCAAATATGATAAAATAGTTATTTTCTTTTCATAACATAATGAGTAGGCCTATTATGTCCACTGTTCCATGTGTTATTCAACTTTTCTTATAAATAGTAGTAAGTATTATAACTTAGGTAACAATTTCTTGTTTAAGTTGCCATGTCTTAGAGTATAGTAAACAAATTTGCTAACTAATTTTTCAGTGCTAAAATAGCGTAAAATGTGATTTTCATTAGTTCAACATTTAAAAATTTCCCGGGGTGCACACCCGACTTAGGTAACATTTTCTTGTTTACATTGGTATGTCTTAGAGTATGGTAAACAAATTTCCTAACTAGTTTTTTAGTGCTAAAATAGCGTAAAATAGCGTAAAATGTGATTTTCGTTAATTCAATATTTAAAAATTATCCGCGGATGGACCCCCCACTTATGCAATTATTTCTTATGTACATTGGCATGTCTTAGAGTATGGTAAACAAATTTCGTAACTAGTTTTTCAGTGCTAAAATAGTGTAAAATGAGATTTTCATTAGTTCAATATTTAAAAATTTCCCGGGGGTGGACATCCGACTTAGGTAACATTTTCTTGTTTACATTGGCATGTCTTAGAGTATGGTAAACAAATTTCCTAACTAGTTTTTGAGTCCTAAAATAGCGTAAAATGTGATTTTCATTATTTCAGTACTTAAAAATTTTCCGGGGTGGACCCCCCACTTAGGTAATGATTTCTTATTTACATTGGCATGTCTTCGAGTATGGTAAACAAATTTCCTAACTAGTTTTTCTGTGCTAAGAAAACCGTAAAATGTGATTTTCATTAGTTCAATATTTAAAAAATTTCTGGGGATGGACCCCCGACCCCCTTTTTGGGGGGTATCCACCCCCCCCCCCCCGGCACTTCCGACCCTCCCCGCAATTATTTTCTGGCTACGTCATTGTTGCACTTATTATATTATTAATATAACGTTACAAAGTGGACCAAGAAGTTAAAGCGACAAAAAATTAATTAATTAAAAAAATTGCCCCCCCTAGAAAATATCATATGGGCGCCCTTGTCGACAGCCAATTGGATTGAGGGTGAGCAATGAAGTTTGGGGGGGGGTGAGCAGTGAAGTTTGGGGGGGTGAGTCATGACGTTTGGGGGGGTGGGCACCCCTGTATACTCGTTCCTTAAACCTCTGCTCAGTCATAAGAAAAGACCTGTGCTTGAGTGGTAACATTGTTTAAAAACATCAAGATTTCTCGAAACTATGTCCTTGTGCCTTACGCCCTTATGGAACTAGGCCCTTCAATTTTTATTTCAGTGAAGGTGTATATGTAAACAGTTTAATTCTATACAATCTAAATACTTGGCCAGCCCTTACAGCATGTCCTGTAAACAAACAGCTGACCTTTAGACTCACTTAGTGTTATAGCTAATTGAGAGTTTTAAGTCTTGCAAACATACAGGCAGGAAAAGAAGTTAGTGCATCAGTAATGCATCCGCTAAATTTTTTCACACTTGTGAAAATACCGGGTCATGCTAAAGTGTGTGCTTTTTGCAAGTTATGCGAAATAAAATGAAAGCTGATTCTGGAAGGAGAAAATAAACTACTTTCAAATGTAAGTAATGCAATCTAACATTCTAAAGGATGAGCTGCATTTTGGAATACTACCAGAAGCGAAATGTGGAAAAATCAAATTAGGGTGATTAAAAATGAAAATTTATGGATATATCAGGATGAAAGTGCAAAAGGAATGATATTTTTACCTTTCTTTGTTTTATTATGTCGTATTTTACTTGATGAGATGCATTAAAGCAGTTCTGTCTTTAAATTTAAATACTCAGTTTAAAAAACATGGTTTTAACCACCACTAAACTAAACTCTGTGGCTCTACAGTCTACATCCTTTGTGGGATTAGACCTACCATCCAACTGCAGAGGAAAATGGCCGACACCCATGGCTGTTAATGATGGTTTCCGTGACTGGAGCCTCTACTTCTCAATCAAGTAGCTCCTCAGTTTGAATCACAAGGCTGAGTGCACCCTGTTACAGTCCTTCCTACCTCAGAAAAACCTGTGGAGTTACTAGGATCGAACCTGGGCCTTCAGATCCATAGCGGGCAATGCTAACCACGAGACCACACAGGCAGTTTCATTACGGGCATGCAGGGGAATTTAAATCACAAGTGACAAAGAGTTATTACTTATTACATATTTGAGATCCACTTAGTATAATTTTCAGAAGAAGAAAAAAAATCTGTGTTTATTTGTGTGTGCCTGTGTGTCTGTAACAGCACAGCTAAAAAATGAGATTTTATATTTGAGTCAGGTATCTTCTGGGGTTGTGGCACCAAGCATAGCAGCAACAATTTTAGCTCTTTCTGTTTAGCCTATCATTTTTTGTGAAGAAAATTTTGTTTTTTGGGGTGGAATTTCTGATAACATTGTTTACACTAACTACTCGTACTGACACTTCAAAATGTTATTTGTAACATTTCTTCATATAAATCGCCAAAAGACTAGTCTTCCACAATGTAAATATAATATTTTAAGGCCCAACTTGAGATACTCTGACTTTCCTTGAGGCAGATACTACTATTAAAAAAAATATAAATAGGGATCCTATTAAATGGAGAATAAAAGTATTAAATTTTGGTACAAAAGTTGTATTAATTCCGGTGTTGTTTTGCATAAAAGTATACAAACATAATATCACATTAAAATCATATAGATTTATGGCTCATGTGGTGCAAAATATTGCATGTTTCTACAACAACCTTCAAATCGCCTTGGTTTTAGGGTTTTCATTTTGTATATTTTAACAGTTCTTACTAGAAGACTGTTAACAATTGCCTGTAACTTAGTGTAGTTAAAATAATTTAACTCAATATCCTTGGCCTATTTAAATTAGGGTGCATTGAGGATATAAATTACTGGACACCAAAATAAAGCTGTTTTTGTATTTAAATAAAATATAAAATACATTTACTATCCCATGCACAGTTCTACCTAAAGGTCACAGGGTCATGTGCCCCTCCCCCACATATTTGAATACGAACTGTACCAGTAATGTGTAAAGTTATACAATATTTATCTATTTCAAACTTTGCGCCTTTGTTTTGCTTGTTTGTGGTGTAAGTCAAGTTTGGCAGCATAGCATTGGTCAAATTTCAGTTGTTATTGGGCTGCCTGGTCGTCTCTGATCCCTTTAACATCATCCCCTCTCTTAAAAATGGAGGAGAGATCAAGGAGGGGTTGAGGCTAGGTTAATTTCTATAGGGTCACAGTAATGTTGTGACGTGACATATTTTGGTGCTGTCTTACAGTCTTGGAGTCTTCTACACGATTGGATGCATACCCCGTTAGATGGGATGGTTTTCAAATTGAGTGAATGTTATTTGTACATACAGCAGTTCCCTCCTAGTTCAAACCCTGCTATTCTGAAAACCTGGATAATCTGAAACCAAATTTGGAATCACTATTCACCATCTTACTGAGACGAGTGCTTTTTCTTGGATTATAGGACTACTTAGTGGAACATCTCACTATCTTTCTTGCAAAAGCTACACAAAAATGGCTTCATCAACTTCGTCACAGACTGACATTGTTTATGTATGATGCTCCTCGACCACCTTCTTGGTCACAATTCTGCCAAATTGTTCTTTGATTTTTCTTCCAATCTCTTATCGTTGCTTTTCAGACACTGAATTCACCAGATTCAACAATGGCATTCGGGTCATTCTCCAGAAAAGGGCAGATTTCAATGTTAGAATTTTTTAAAAATATATTTTTTATTTTGGACCAAGTAATTTTTTTTATGTAATATTTCCATCTGCAGAGTACTACTGAGGCACTTGCCCTACTTACCGAGTGGTATTTTGCATTAAATTAACAAGGTTAGAAAATGGCGCATTCATGGAGGTGAGAAAATAGTAAGAAATAGTAATTATATAGAAGTTATGTGAGAATTAGAATTAATTTACTGTATTAAATGTTATCATGAAAAAGAACAATATTTATTACCATACAAATGGATTAACACACAACTTTTTACTTATTTTTATCTATGTTAAAATAGATTATCACCTTAAAATCAAAACTTTAAATCAAAACATGATTGTATTGTCATAAACTATTAGGCTATACCAGTATCTTCTTTAAACAAAAATAAAAAATGCAGACAGTTAAATATGTCATCAATTACAACATTAATTACACCTCCATGGATAGGACTCTAGAGAAACAGTAACGGAGGTGAGATTTTTCTCTAATTTGTCAAAGAGCTTGGGAACATTTGAGGTTAGAAAATCTCAGTTCTAGAGTTTAACTTTGCATTCCTTATTATTATAATTTATAGCAAAAGTAAATATAAAAACATACAACTTTACCATTGGGTGTAGGTAACGGAGGTGAGGAAGTCCAATTACCAACTCTGCATTTAGCCCTTTTACACAAACAAAACAACACTTAAAATCACACTAACAACTTGGCTTTATATAAATGATAAGAAAACTGCCAAAAGTTGGAGTCCAAGGAAAATAGAAAGACTACAGTGCCATATCTGTGGAAATAATTGAATTTTTATATTGTTTCACGGAGGTGAGGTCTCACCTTGGGACAGCCATGTTTAGTGCAAAAAATTGTCTTTACAAAATGATATATTTTCTTTTCAGTTATTAATGACTCGCTTTTTGAGCTGTTTGTTCTTGTTATAACACTAAAATGGAATAAAAATTAAAGCCTGTTGAATTATGAAAGAATGAAAATGACAAGTCAGGCATTGGGACATGACACGGAGGTGAGATCTCACATACTGTGCCCTAAAATGCAGAAAATTGTAACTTTTGTTTAAAAAGTGGAATATGGGATCAAATAGACCTTATTTCAATCTAACTTATCATAATAATTCATAATCCATCAATACTTATTTTACACCAGAAAATCAACTGCGACATGAATCTGCCCTTTTCTGGAGAATAACCCATTCGCATCACAAAAATAACACTACATGTTACAGCAACTTCATATATGTGCCTAATTATGTAATTATGAATCAACCTCCATAATCTGAATTTTTTCCAATTCGATCAGACCCTAGTCCCAATCAGTTTGAACTAGCAGGATTCTACTGTAGTTGCCTTCCTCTCTGAATACGGCTGGGTGGATATGCAGTCATATGATTTTTATGTACTGGTACAAAAGTTAAGACACTGTCCAGCATTGGGGGGGGGGGCAGGAATATGTATTTAATCAATTTCACATCATTCTTATGGGGATCATAGTTTCTTTAAAAAAGCTGGTTTTTTGTAAGTTTTCCGCCATTAAAAATGTAAAAAGTATAGGGGTTAGACAGAAATGTAATTTACCTCATTATTAGGCTTTGGAGCCGATGCTGGCTTGGATACCTTAAGGACGACTTTTGCAGTTTCCCCATACTCCGAGTAAACAAATTTTCTGGGAACTATGCTCCCACATCGAACTACATGTTGCAACTGACCACAGATTTCTAAAAAAAAAAAAAAAAAAAACAGATTTTTTTCACACGTAATACAAACTTCATATACACCGCCATTTGAAAGTACAGTTGAGTCACAGCCCGGCAATCTGGGTCACGGCGGTGAAGCCTAGCCTTGCGCTATGCCGCCATCTTGCCTCACCTGAAGACACTCATTGAACTACACGTAATTCAATGGGAAACTATCACGAGAACTTAGATTAAAGTCTATTTTCACAAATTTCTATTGAAAATTTTGTATCCACTAGTGAACACACTGAAACCACATTGAAAAAGCACGTCCTCTTGCTATTTTTCTCAAGTATTGGTTCCTATTACTTGCTAAAAATTAGGTTTTTGATGTGAAACTTCTTTAGCCGCAGTAGGATTAAATCCAGAGCTTGCGTTACGGATAAAATCGTCACGAAATTCGTTAGGTGTGACGGAACGGACTGCACAGAAAACAATCAACTCAATAATTAGGCTTATCCAAAATTTAATAAAACCGAAAATTCCAAAATTTAAAAAATAAAAAATTCAAATCAAAAATAGGAAATCCAAAATTTTAAGTCTAAAAATCCGAAATTTAAAAATAAAAATAAATTAAAAATATAAAATTAAAAATAAAAAAATCCAAAATTAAAAAATTCAAAGATACAAAATTTAGAAAATCAAAATTTTAAAAAATAATCCAAAGTAAAAAATCCAAATATCCAAAATTAAAAAAAAATTAAAAAAATTAAAAATCCTAAAATTCAAATTTTAAAGAATCCAAAAAAAAAATCCAAAATTTAAAATAAAACTCTTAAGGAAGTATGAATAATACAACAAATAGCTATCAATGTATGCTTACAGTTATTTATAAAAATATAAAACATTCCTCGTAACTAAAGCATAATATTATTTACAATGCAAAAAATACGCATAAATTGAGGTTAAAGTTTATTTGCAATTTCTAAATGCGTAAGTAATATATGACTATTTACAGTGTATGAAATAGTTAACAATATTAGGTTATGGTTATTTACAACCATATAATACATTCCTAGAAACTAAAGCATGTATAATGCATGAAATGGCTAACCAGAGGTGTCCACCCCCAAACGTCATGACTCACCCCCAAACTTCACTGCTCGCCCCCCCAAACTTCATTGCTCACCCTCAACCCAATTGGATGTCGACAAGGGCGCCCATATGATATTTTCTAGAGGGGGCAATTTTTTTAATTAATTAATTTTTTGTCGCTTTAACTTCTTGGGCCACTTCGTAACGTTATATTAATAATATAATAAGTGCAACAATGACTTAGCCATAAAATAATTGCGGGGAGGGTCGGAAGTGCAAGGGGGGTTTGGAATACCCCCAAAAAGGGGGTCGGGGGTCCATCCCCAGAAAATTTTTAAATATTGACAACTAATGAAAATCGCATTTTACGCTATTTTAGCACAGAAAAACTAGTTAGGAAATTTGTTTACCATACTCGAAGACATACCAATGTAAATAAGAAATCATTACCTAAGTGGGGGTCCACCCCCGGAAAATTTTTAAGTACTGAACTAATGAAAATCACATTTTACGCTATTTTAGGACTCAAAAACTAGTTAGGAAATTTGTTTACCATACTCTAAGACATGCCAATGTAAACAAAAAAATATTACCTAAGTCGGGTGTCCACCCCCGGGAAATTTTTAAATGTTGAACTAATGAAAATCACATTTTACGCTATTTTAACACTGAAAAACTAGTTAGCAAATTTGTTTACTATACTCTAAGACATGGCAACTTAAACAATAAATTGTTACCTAAGTTATAATACTTATTACTATTTATAAGAAAAGTTGAATAACACATGGAACAGTGGACATAATAGGCTACTCATTATGTTATGAAAAGAAAATAACTGCTATATCATATTTGACACACCAACAAATCTTGTTTAATTAAATATGTTTTTTAAATACAAATATAGAAATTTAGGTTTTGACTTTTGGGGGTCCAAACCCCCTGAACCCCCCTTTCCTAATCCACTGTGGATTCTGCTTCCATGTTGTTGATTTGGTAAAACTTCTGCAATTCAAATAATTGTCTTAAAAGAAAAACATCTGACTATAATAATTATTAATATACATTTTTTCCTTGCGCCCCCGCCCCCGGGTATGGGCGCCCGTGGCTGTCGAAATTCTTCATCTTTATCTTTATAAAGAATTAGAAGAGACCTTTTGAAGTTATACAACTTGACTGTGTTTATTTTTAACATATAAAACTATAATTTTGCAAAAATTTTCAACCCCCTCCCAGAAAATTCATAAATGATAATATTTTGCCCCCCCCCCCAGAAATTTCAATGACGCAGTCTGCGTCTTAACCCCCCCCCCCTGTGGGCACCCCTGGGCTAACAATAATAATGAAAGACCTACTTACGAATGTATTGAAACGTGTTCCTTTCCTTATTTCTTTCTGCCGTAGTAAGAAAAATTACACCCGAATACCACACAGGTATTCACCATTTTAGAAAAAGTATTTATACTTATAGCTGCTACAGTGTAGTAATATGGCGGTCCGTGCATCAGCGTGGCTTCACTGCCGCCAATAGTAAAGCATACACCATTGCCGATCTATCTCTATATATCTGTGAGTTGAGTATATAATATCGATTTTATCGATATTAATAATATCGATTTTATCGATATGAGCAATTCGATAGTACTTGCGCGGCTGCGGACCAATCAGGGAAGCTGTTCAAGTTTCAAAATTAAACCTCACAGTACCCGTGCACGTTTTCGTGGAGTAGTGTCGTGGGTAACAATTTTAATAACTCTAAATTTCTAACCAAGGGTGTAATGCCATCGGAACTGGATGTATTTCCTGGAAGAGTATTCGACTGTTGTGACGTAATTCCTGTAATACGATGTTAGTGTGCAAAACTCTTTTAAAATGAATCCAAATGACAAGGTAGGCCTACCGGTATAAATCTGGATGGGAAGGTAATTCTAGGGAATTCAATGACACTGCACGCAATAGTCTGTGTGTGTTTTTTATAAACAAGAAAAATTGTCATATAGTATTAGCATTCTTTATAACCTATATAATAACTCCAAAAAGTAGGCTATACAAAATCTAAGAAAATTTTTGAAATGGACACTGACACTCATAACCTAAAATTGTGTGATTTAATATATTCTGGTTACTGACTGAGATTCGACTGCTTTATGGTATGGCAGGGAAAGCCGATAAGCGGTTCAATCAGAATTGATGGTACAGTAGCGATTGTGTTGCTAGAGCTACACCTGTCACTAACTTAACCTGACCATCACTAATGTCATGCTTCATGTCACAAACCTCAAGCTACATATATATTGAAAACCTCATGCTACCTGTCACAAACCCCATGCTTCCCATCACTAATGTTGCACTAACATTGTCCTTGTTCTTCTGCATCTAAAGCTGTTAACTGGCAGCATGTGCAGGAATGTTGTATAGTGCAGTTACTCATTGGATGGCCAGTCGGCTTCAAAGGTTTCGGTGTTTCTTTGTGTTAATTGATCTGACTAAATCGGTCTTGGGCTTCCGCTTTCCAAAACAAAAGCAACGTTGCAATATTCTCTCATTGTTATCACTGACCTCAGTTCTTCCTTCGCTTTATTCAATTCACGCGTGTTATTGTTTACTGTAACTTGATCTTGCAACAACGCATTTCACTCCACGCGGAGTAGACGAGTAGCTGTCAAAATCGCCACAGGACATTCTTAGATTTTGATTGGCTGGGGTAACTAGCTGATTGGTGCGGTAAAACAAAGAACATGGGTTGAGCTGTCGACAAACTTTTCCTCCTAACGAAAGGAAGCCGCCTGGGTATGCAATGAGTAACTGGACTATACCCATGAGATGAACATCATAGGCAGCCAATCAAAGTATTGGGATTAAAATCTAAGCACTGCGTAACTGTTAGAGGTCTTGGGATTTGATACTGAGCATGGTTTAAACAATTACAGGAGTTGGGAAAAAATAGTTTTAGATCATGCACTAGGCTCCTCCTACCAACTCTAATGGAACCCACCTGGAAGGAGGGGTTTACAGTTTCAAATATCGCCTACTAGATGTCTCGCTATTTTAACTACTAGCAATGCCTTCTATTGTGCAAAAGGTGAAACTGGGGAAAAAAAAGACATTATTTATTTCTCCTTTATTCTCTTCTTCTCTACCTTTTCCACCCTCTTACTCCCTTTCTTTCACCTTCTCCTCGCCCTACCTACCTATTTGGGACCTATTCCTAACTGTAAATTTCAGATCGTCTGGTAGCCTATATGAACCCGTGACCACTAGCACCGTAACCAGCAGTCTTAACTACTACGCCATGAGTGACTGCTGACCGGTGAAGGAAAAATTCATAGAGATTTAAGTTTAAAGAGCTTTAATAGATGAGAAATAGCCGCTTTTGTGCAATGGTTTTTTATAATTATTGTGAAATATTAGGCCTATGTTGGTTCTCAAAAGAGCCATTTTGGTGAAAGGGTCACTTTTGCTGCATTAATGAAGTGGCCTAATCTTGCGGATGTCATACCATTCAAGACTAAAACTCTCCGCTGTATAATATGACCTCTAGGGCAGTAGCATGCACATTGGCTCGGCAGCCAGGGGAAGTCAGCTGGCGGGTGAGAGTGGGCGGAGTTTTTCTGGTGCATGACCCAAAGCTATCTTTCGCCGAGGAGTTTACTTTCATTTAAAACACTAATTTATTCTTGTAGGCACACACTTACAAACATTACATCTTACATGGAACCCAACACACATAAAACTATTCTACCGCAGAGACATAGTAGATACGTGCATAGTGCTATCTCTACGGCACCCAGACAAAATACACTTTGTTACCCCCGATGACTGGGGGACTCTAGCAGGAGAAACTACAACCACAAGCAAGTGGCATGTTCGTTACTTCAACACTTCCTCCCGAACTAGACCCGAGCTTAACAGTGAATTTGACTCAGCTTAGACACACTTGAAACCAAGATTGAAACACATAATAATAATAAGGAATTGCGCACAATGTGCATAACACATAAGTGAAAATGAATCATGTAGCATAGCCTTTATCAAGCCATCCTCCAACTGCTGCTTTGTCTGATGTAGATGTAGATGTAGATATCTCGTCCTGTAGATCCTGTGTTGAGCGGGGCTCAAGGATATAGAACACGTCAGATCAAAAAATACATGCATGTTATAACAATAATATAGGTCTACAGAAACTGCAAGCTGCCAAATTTATCCAAGCTGGAAATATTCCTCCAAATTGTAGAAGGTGTGAGTTATTAAAAATTCCTTGACAGCTGTTTTGAAAGGTTTGATCTTTCTTTGAATACATAATAATTTAATGTTGTTTGGAAGCTTGTTATATATCTGTACTGCAGAATAATACGCACCCTTCTGAAAGAGTTTTAACGAGTTATTTGGTCTGTGTAGATCATTCATGTTTCTGGTAGTACGTCCATGTACACTAAAATTAGTTTGAAATTTATCAATATTATTCACTACAAAACACATAACAGAGTATATATACTCCCCTGTAAGAGTGAGGACTCTTAATTTTTCAAACAGCGGTTTACAAGATTCCACATATTATTCTTATTGCCCGCTTTTGAAATCTAAATATTTTCTCCCTATGGGTAGAGTTGCCCCAGAAAATGATCCCGTACCTCATTACCGAGTGAAAATATGCAAAATATACCATAAGTAATGCATCCTGTTTTAATATATTATTCAAAATTCTTAAAGCAAAGCATGCTGAACTCAGTTTTGGACTTATCATTTCTATGTGTGTCTTCCAGTCAAGATTTTGGTCAATTTGCAGTCCTAAAAATTTTACATTGTTAATTTCTTGTATGATTTGTGTTCCATAATTAATTTCAAGATTTGAGATACATCTGTTTTTTGTCCTAAATTGTATAAAATGGGTCTTATCAATATTAAATGTCATTTTATTAGCCAGAAACCATGTGTTTAACTCGTGAAAAGCCTTTGTACCTATTCTTGATAAATGTTATTGTGACGTTCCTGTTACAAGTACACTAGTATCATCTGCGAAGAGCAATACCTTTGATTCGTCACTTAAGTTATAGGGCAAGTCATTAATGAAAATTAAAAAGAGCAAAGGTCCCAGTATTGATCCCTGAGGTACCCCATTCTTAACAATCCCTAGGTTAGATTCATTTCCATTTATTATTACCTTTTGAGTTCTATCAGAAAGATATGATTTGAACCACTTAAGTGTTAAATTATCGAACCCATAATGATCCAATTTTTGAAGTAATATTTCATGATTTATACAGTCAAATGCTTTAGCTAAGTCGCAGAAAATTCCCAGAGCATATTTCTTTTTATCTAACGCTTCCAATATTTCTGTAGTAAGTTGAAATGTAGCATTCTCAGTGGACATGCCACTTCTAAATCCAAACTGAGATGAAGTAAGAATGTCATTCAAATTAAGATAGTGTATTATGCGGTTGTACATGACTTTTTCAAAAACTTTTGAAAATGAGGTTAAGAGTGATATAGGTCTGTAATTTGATGGTAGATTTTTGTCACCTTTTTTAAAGAGGGGCTTAACAATAGCATGCTTCAGTCTTTCTGGAAATATTCCATTTTCTAATGAACAATTGCATATGTGACTAAGAGGTTTACTGAGTTCCGATGAGCAGCTTTTTAATAACTTATTACTTATCTCATCCCATCCAGACGAGCTTTTACTTTTGAGAGACTTGATTATATTTTCAATTTCTATGTGGGAAGTCAGGTTCAATTGAAATCTATGGTTCCAAACTGTAGATTTTGTTAGTAGGTCTACTGCCTTAATATTAATATTATTTATAGGAATACATTTCTCTGCAATATTTATAAAGTGACTATTAAAAGCATTTGTAATGTCTGATAAATTGTCTAGTTTTATGTTTTGGTATATTAATGATGTACAATCATTGTTTCCCTTTGTTCTCCCCGTTTCGTTTTTTATTATATTCCATACAGTCTTAACTTTATTATTTGATTTATTAATTACTTGTGAAAAATGCCTACTTTTTGCTTCTTTGATTACTTTCTTCAGTATGTTGCAATACTTTTTATAGTATTCCTTATGAGCTTGGTTGTTACTGGTTCTATATTTTAGGTAGAGCTCTCTTTTGTTTGCACATGATATTTTAATACCAGCAGTTAACCATGTGTTATTCCTTGAATTAGGTAAATTAGCAGTTTTCTTTTTTGGAAAATTTGCCTCAAAATGTCGTGACACTATGTTTAGGAATTCACTTAATTTACTATCTACTTTGTCATAGGATAACATAGATTCCCAGTTTTCATTCGCAAGATCTTGTTTGAAATTTAAAATTGAATCGTCATTCATTACTCTAGTCATATTACTACTGAGCATGTTTACTGTTCGAATTTACTTTAATATTGTTCAGCACTAACATTTGTGCATCATGATCTGATAATCCATTTAATATTGGAAGTACTTTCAAATTAAAATGTTTTTCTATATCTATGAATATATTATCTATTGTTGTTTGGGAGTCGTTCTGAATTCTCGTTGGAAAGTTCACTATGAAATCTAGATTATAGCTACCCAATAAAGATATCAGTCTGATCTTCTTCTCACTGTCTCAACAGTCTAAATCAATTTCACCATCAAGAACCCTGCCTCGCACAAAGTAATGACGCACATCAATGTGCTTCGTGCAATGATGAAATTCGTTATTCTTTGCCAAGTGAATTGTTGCCTACTCATGCTATCGAATGATAAGTATCATTTGTCACAGTCAACACCCAGCTCACAAAATAAGCGGTTTAGCCAAACAAGCCCCTTCGCTTGCTGCGATGATTTCTGTTTCAGTTGTGGACAGTGCAACAACTGATTGCAACCTACTCATCTATGATATTGCACCCCCTGTAAAATATGCCACAACTCCTGTTGTGGATCGTCCTGGAGTTACATCACCTGCAAAGTCTGCATCAGAATAACACAGTTAGAGCATCACCTCCATGGCAATAGCTTAGTACAAAATCATTTGTGCCATGCAGGTAACGCATTACTCGTTGCATACTTTCCCAATCAGAAACTGTTGTCTTCTGCATCGCTCTTGCTAAATGACTAGACATCGGATTTATATGGAAATGCATGTTCCACCTGCTGTAACACATGATATGGAAAGGAGTCTTTAAGTACGTTTTACCATCAGTTGTTATTGTATATATACAGTTTATAGTGCATATAAAAGCATATTTTTGGCGTTATTGCATATCTTGAAATTTTAGTATGCACCATGCATATATCAAACTCTTTTAAGGATAAGAATGTTATTTTTAAGTGTTAACCATTTTATTTGAGTCGTGAAATACTTGTGCAGCGTGCTTACTACCCAGAAACCCATAATGGCGCTCTAAGAATATCGTGGTCAGAAGAGGGCAACGACGACAAGTTTCGTGTACTCCTTTCAGATTCTGCATCCTATATGTTGAGTGCTGGTTCGGCTCTAAAAACTTTTATCCCCATCTAATACTTGTTACTTGCATTGTACATGGACTTCATAGAGTAGCAGAAACAGTACGGGAACAATTTTCTGAAGTGAACATTTTGATTTCAAGTACTAAGAAGGTAATTCTGAAAGCTCCCGCCCAAGTAAACGCTTACAGAGAATCACTTCCGGAACGACCTTTACCACCAGAACCAATTATTTCATAAATGCTGCTCTATTTTATTTAGATAATTTTACTGCCGTTATAGAATTTGTTTGCGGCCTGGATCCAAGTGATGCCACTTCAATTCAGCGTTCACAAGAAGTATTCAAAAGTGAAACTTTACATAGGGATTTAAATGTAATCAAAGCTCATTTCAAAAATTTACCTGAAGCAATTCAGACATTAGAAAAGTGTGGTTTGCCCCTTAATGATGCCCTATTGCTAAATACGTTAATATTCACATAGTTTTGAAACCATGAAAAACCCCATTATCAAATTGGCTGGCCACAGGATAATTTTATGCTCACGATTGGACTGGCAGGAAACAGATCCTAGTGTAAGGTTAGGGTGTCCAAGGCAGTTTCCGAGACCACACCACATTTGTGTGCAACTGACAGCTGAGCATATTGCTAAATACGTTAATATTCACATAGTTTTGAAACCATGAAAAACCCCATTATCAAATTGGCTGGCCACAGGATTTGAACCTGGGACCTCTTGGGACGTTGCCATCAAAAATAAAATTAATTTTTATTTTTAGACCAACAAAAATGTAAAATTGCACTAACCATCTTAAGTAAAGACTACTTCTCCAAATGAAATCCTTAAAAGATGTAGGCCTATACAACAGTTTTCCATTTTGTCCCTCACTTAGCAAAGCATTTAAAACATTCTACAACAAACAGAACTTCCTCATTCATCATTTTATTATGTTTAAAATAATGATTACAAAACTTGAAATGTACAATCACAGGATAAATAGCAGCAGGTTTTTTTGAACAACTGACATTGCTTTGTTCCATTTGCTAAATAACTTTGAGGTCTTTAATAAAAATGCAGTTAATGCCATTTTTGTTCTGATCGTTGTCTCAAATATTTAGCTGTCATCAACATTTTGAAAGTCAAAAATGTATTTCAAACCAGTAAATCCTTTCGGGTTTAAAGTTTTTTCAAGTGCTTCTTTGTAACTGCTGAAAGGAACGAGTTTGTGGACAGGTGGTCTGAGTTCTCCATTTCTATATAAGCTTATAATATCTTTCATCATCTCATTCTGCTCTGGACTTCCGGCATTATCTTTGCTCCACTGTGTCATCCAGAACCCACGTACAGCAATGTCTTTGAAGATAAGTGCAGAAGTGGGGACTGTAACGGGTTCTCGTGACATGCCACCATAAGTCACCATAACTCCACCCTTATCCAGCTGACGTAAACAGTCCAGTGCATTCTTGCCTCCCACACAGTTCAATGCAAGTTTAGGTTTGGGCACTTGAGATGCCTTAAATAGCTGAGTTGTTCTGAAAAAGAAAATAGAAACACAAATATGTACTAGCTTATCTACCAGCGTTTTAGAATAAAGTCAATTTTACCCATGGCTCTGCTAACTTGGACAAGTTTACATTGTCTATAAATTGCTAGGTTTAACTCAGCAGATTAGATTTATTTTAAACTTATAGTTTTAATACAGGTATATGATTTTTGTTATACCTAAGTATTTGTTACTAGCAAGTGCTCAGGGCTTCGTCTAAGACTACACAGCCCAACAAAAAATAACTTTTGTTTGGTGTCTCAGATGTTTTACCGGATTTTGGCTATACTTAGTGTGCTTATTCCAAATATGTAGACAGTTTTTCCTTAACAGCTCTACTTTTGTCGAGAAGGGGGGGATTTCATTCAAGAACTCTTAGTCTAGCGAAACAAAATCTTTCTTGATAATATAGCTAGTGAAGGTTCTTGACCATACTTTGGACAAGTAGGACGAAAACTGTACGCAGTACAGAAAAACTAAAAGCTGGATTATTTTTTGGCCCTCAAATTGACAGCTCTTAAGTCATAAATGGCCATACAGTATGTGATAGTATCAATTTTTTGAAAGACCCTATGTTATATGTTATTGTAATGTTAGTGTGTTGCTTTTTTCTTCACATGATTTAGAAGCTAAATAGGTAGGCCTACTGTTTTTTATTTATATCAAATGTTAAATGGGATAATATGCATAATGGTAATACCATATCTCACAAAACTAAAGTTGATATGGCAAAACTAATGGCACATTTGGAATCAGCGACCTAAATATACCCAAGAGTAGGTATAAATTCTAAGGCACCAAGATGGGTGTTGGTCTGTGTAATTTACCCAACTGCTAGAAGTTTTATTTAAATTATTTATTTAAGAGAAAATTAATTAAAACATTATGTTTATTAACACTGACTTTGTTTTTACATAAATTACAGAATTTACATAATTTTATTCTTATATTGTTTTATGTAATAAATATAAATAATTGAACAAATAAAACAAATCTTGTGTTGCCATATGGGCATGCAGATATGAAATGAAATGATTAAAACAAACCACACATTCATGAACCTTACGCAAATCACGCATAAACAATTAAAAGATTGATACCCAGCTTCAAGGTGCATTTCACGATTAAAGAGCCCCCCCCCCCCCCCCCCCAAAGTCATTTTGAGATTCGTCCAAATCCTAAAATGTTTTCCCGTTTAGGCGTGTATTTATGGCCCCTTTCTGTCCACCTATATAAAAATATCAGATCTCTATGTGTCATGATGTTATAAACAATTGAATCACAGCAAGGCCATCTTCAATTCATTTCACAATAATTGAATACGGTCTTGGTAATAGGTGGCGGATGTGCACGGAAACAGGAGTCCAAATATTATATTAGACAGGCTTAGAAATATATTTTATCTATAAGTCTCTTCTTACACATCCATTAAAAAAAAAGATCCTTGTTCATAGGTTTAGCACCAAAGAAATATTAAAAATCTTATCCTTATTTAATGTACCAGTACCTAATAAAACACTTAAGTAGCAAAGAAAAAATGTAAATTTAGTAAGTGATTTCAACTTTGCCACAAACAGAATACCATTGCATAGTGTAAAAGGCATTTTTTTTTCTCCCTTCTAGGTACACAGATTCTTGAATTGAATGAATTAAGTTATCTCACGTTACGGATGAATTTTAAAATATATATTCTTGGAAGACTTCATTTAATAAACCAAGAATATTATGAGAATAGCCTATTATAGGAGAAAAATTTCTCTAACACTGGGATTCGAACCCAGGACATTTTCCTTGCCATGGACATTCACAGGTCAGTTCATATATGATGAAACTGTTTGCAAATATGGGGGCCAAAGGGGTAGGAGGTCTTGGGGGTATATGGCCTGCTGATGGCTATATACCATTAAAAAGCCCGAGTAATGCCTATTACACCTACCAAGTCCTATGCATGCACATCCTCGTCGTGACCCCTGGATAGTGCGAAGACATGCAAGGGCAGAAAGCGAGTTCCCGACGCTATAATTGGGACCCATCAGCTAAGGGAGAAAACTCCGATAGAAAATCATCGCCCACTCGGGATTGCCGGGTGGTTGGGCGTGGTGCTAACAACTCCATCTTGTAAAAAAAACCTTGTTACGAAATCCAAAGAAGAATCAGCCAGACGGACCTACAGGCAAAGACTTGGCAAATGGAATAAGGACATGAGAATTGGAGCATGGAATATACGATCATTATACCAACCACAAGCATTGACAATGCTCTTGTACAGTACAAAATGGACATAGTCTGTTTACAGGAAATTAGATGGATTGGTGAGGGTATTATAGAAAGGAAAAACTGGACCATGGTCTTGCAAAATGCCTTAGATCTAAAATGTTAACCCACCAAAGTAAGATTACAATTTATAAAACTCTGATCAGGCCGGTTCTTACCTATGCCTCAGAGGCGTGGACCCTAAACAAGAAGAACATGAATAGACTAAGTATCTTTGAGAGGAGGATCCTAAGGGCCATTATGGACCAACTAGAGTGAATAGCGAATGGAGGATCCGACACAACCAGGAATTGTATGAATTGTTTAAGGAACCTGATATAATCAGGTTCATAAAAATGGGTTGCCTAAGATGGGCTGGGCATGTAGCGAGAATGAAGGAATCAAGACCAGCTATCAGAGCGCTCCGAGCTGACCCAGGAGGACTGAGACGGAGGGGAAGGCTGAGAGCCAGATGGGAGGATGATGTTAGAACCATTGGAGTGAGAAATTGGATGAGTGCTGCGAGGAATAGGGGAAACTTATTTGGACAGCCAGGACCCAGGAAGGGTTGTCGTGTTAAGGATGATGATGTTTGTAAATATAGTGAGGTATCTCTGCTTTTACTCTGTCGGCCCTGGTGCTTTGGTCTTTTCAACATTCACTCGAGAGCAGATATAGTAGGCCTATGACTCATTAAATGTTTGGTATCAAGTGAGGAGTATTAAAATGTATTTACGAAAATAAATAAAAGACAATTTATTAGCCGGCTATGGCATTGGATTTTTCAGTCTGACTTCACCTTTCCAATTTATTAGCTGACTGAAACCAGTTGGCCTATGAGAGTGTTTTAGACATCTTAGTCCTCTGAGAATGGTAATATGAGTGACTACCAGTACTGGTTTCTTGTCATAGCTAAAATTTCTTACAATATTTTTATATCCTTTTTGTACCTAAAAGTACAATATTTTAACAAAAAAATTACATTTTAATGAACATGGCAGTAAAGACAAACATAAAACTTTTATTACCTAAGTTCTTCTTCTGTTAGAATGTGAGATGCTCCTAAATCTTTGAGAAAGCTTTTCAGTTCTTCAATGTTGTCACGATTCCTGACAACATTCACAGATGTGAGACCCCAGGCTCGGCACATTTGAATAACATTCTGCCCGCATGCACTATTAGCACCATTCTGTATCACTGTATCACCTTTATTGAGCTGTACAAAGTCACGAAGCATGCGATATGCTGTACATGGGTTAACTGTAATTGTAGCTGCTTCAACAACTCCTATTTCTGCAGGAACCTGTAACAGTTATATACCAATGTAGCATTAGATATTTTGGGTTTACTATAGCTCATATCTGGGTTTCTATACACAAAATATTTCAAGGGTTATGAGGGCCCTAGCATGCATACTAACACTCCCATTGTCTACCGATGACAAGTGTGTTAGTGACGTGTCGAGCTAGGATGATTGTTAGGAACAGTGATATTAGTGTTGATCGCCATCAAATTTATAACCCTAATTCTGGATCATGTGACCTAATGACTTTCTCCCCTTCCACAGCTGAGCAGATGTTTCCCATGAATCGCATAATTTCGTAGGCCATTTTAAGTTAATTTTATGTGAACTTCTTAGCAATTTTACTTATAGCCTATTTAGAATATTCGTACAAGCAAAGGTGTTTATAGGCCTATATGGAATCTACACAGTTTGAAGAACAAGATAAAGTTTGGTTGTTTTTCATAAAGAAATAAAGACCAGATGTGAGCTATATAACATTTTGCTATATTTAAGGTTAATGGCGGCTGGTGAGAAAAACATTGTGTGTGCTACAGTATGAATATGCAAAAAAAATAAAAAAATAAACATAACATGCCACTCACCTAGTCTTGAAAAATGAAGTCCATGCAATTCCATATGTTCCGCATACTAGTATCCAAATTAGAAACAACATTTAACGGTCCTAAGAAGATACCAGAATTTTCAGTTTCATCGTGACCTCTCAAAGGAAGTTCAAATGCCCCACAGAACTTAATAGCCTACAATCAATTTTTAAACTACATAGGCCTACCTTTTTTTCCACTTGCTGGTTGTATTCAAATTATAATTTATAGATGTTTAAAGAAGGGAAATTAAACTGATGTTATTAGTAAGTAAGTTTAATAAATTCAGAATATCGAGTGATTAGGTGGATTTTATAACACAAAAATGTATAACATATTTCCCTCTTACAAGGAAACCATATTGGGTTGTCATGTCGAAACCTACCCTAAAAGTTTGCACATCGATAAGTCCTCATTGTGGATGGACATGTATGCAAAAACTTTGCTGCTCATACTAACTGTAAGTGGGTGAAAATGTGTTTGTCATGTTCCATAAGTGAACATGGTGGTCACTTGTAGAGCTTGCTTGAGTAGCCTGCATAGCGGGGACGGGGTGTGCGATAGAGGGGAAGGAGCTGTCTTGTTACTTGCAGAATCTGTTTCACTAAATAACTTTTATATAAAGATTTGTTCTTATCATTTCCGCATTTTAAAACTACACTAGTGTCCAAAGTTAGAGCAACAACCGAAATTTCATTAACACTGCAACATATGAGCCTCTGACTACCAATCAATGCTGTGAAAACCATACATCAATAGCACTTTCCATGTCCAAAATATCTGCTGTGCAAGTTTCAGGTGATTCACCCTGTATAATCACTTAACCTGGTACCTGCTACTTTCAGTCTGCATATAGTCATGATTTTAGCAACAGTGTAGGCTACATTGGGTTAAAGAAGTTACACAAAATCATAAATGACTCGGGTGTCTCAATCAGAACTAAAATGAGAGTTATCCAGCAAATGATATTCCCAATAGTGCTCTACGGATGCGAGAGTTGGACCTTGAGGAAAAAAGAGAAGAAGAAAATCGAGGCATTTGAGATGTGGACTTGGAGGAAATTACTTAAAGTAAAATGGACAGAGAAAAGAACCAACAAGTCAATCATAGAGGAGTTAGTCCCAGAGTGTTCGTTGGAAGCACAGGCGCTGAAACGTAAACTGACATACTTTGGACACGTTATGAGAAGAGAGAACTCCCTCGAAAAAGACATAATGCTGGGTATGACAAACGGAAACAGAAGGAGAGGAAGACCGCGGACAAGGTGGAGCGATGAGATTAAGGAATCCATGAACTCATCTTGGACGGACATTATAAGAAATGCACAAGATAGAGTGAAGTGGAGGAAATGTGTTAGTGACACAGTGCGCTCTAGGCCAAGATTCACATAAGTGCAACGGCTGGCACCCTTCTGCCGAGAATATCCACGGATCGCTAAGGATCGCTTGCGATCTATGCACTACTACTACTAGGCTACATTTGTGAAGAATTGATGTGGCCTGGCTAGCATGGCGGTCAAAGAATTCTCGAGTTTGTGACAGATTGTTTAAGGGATCAATTCACAAAATATCTCCTAGGTAGGATTTTATTTTTAATGCATAGGCCTACATCAAATGATCAATACAGCTCCTATAAGTTTTTAGAAGCAATACGAATAACTTACTTTAATCATGTCTTTTGCTTCACAGACTGCATGTGTACGCCATGTGCCCCATGCTGTTTGTTTCGGCAAGACTCTATCACCTTCTTTAAAGTCTTTCACATCAGAGCCAATGCTGATAACTTCTCCTACGCCTTCATTTCCTGGAATTGATGGCAACTTTGGTTTTACAGGATACACCCCTTGAATTGTATTAATATCAGCAGGATTCACTGGAGCTGCCAACATCCGAATTAGTATCTGCAACAAAATTAAATGTGAAAAAAAATTAGCATGAATTCACTAATATGCATAGTCTTAAATATCGTCTGGGGATGTGACAGGAGGGTTGGCGAGCATTTTCTTTTGTTTTACACTTTACATTAAGAAAGTTTCATTTGTGGAATATTTCTCATAAACGGCTCTAATAATTTTCTTTATAGCCTATTTTGAACACTGTGTGCTTAGGCTATATTAAGCATTAGAACTTTTATTTGAAACATTTTTTCATAAGAAATCTCTGAAGGGTAGCTATAAGCCAGTCATTGTTTGCACAAACTGAGACTTAATAATATAACTGTGAAGGCTTTCACGTCCGGAGTCTAGTAGTTTAAACTTCCGGGCTGTTAGGCCATGGTCTCAGCTTAAAATTGCCTGATGTTTTGCTCATGGCTGTGATGGGCATCTTCGGAGGACGATGAGTTCAAGCCACTTGTTGGTGTCAACCTGGCAGCTCCGTCCATTATTTATATATTGGTGATGGTGAAGGGAGAGGGGCTTTAGTTCCCTCGTCCTCATTTCCCCGCTTCTTGTTGTCTCTGCAGTCGCAGGTCACAGAATCCTGTGCAGTTGTGGTAAGGTATACATAGGTATGACAGAACGCAAGGTTGCCACGAACCTCAAAGAGCATAAGAGGCACTGTAGAGTACTTCAACCAGAAAAATCTGCAGAGGCAGAACACGCCTTACTGGAGACCGGCCAACATGTAATATTATACAAGTGAGCAAGGTTCTGAATTTCCAACCTGGAAACAGTGCCGTGTGGACGGCGCCATGTAAAACGAGCCCTACCATTTACAAACCCAATTATTAGGTACCCGACGTAGCATTGTGGATAGACCTTTACACTTCAATCCATGAGTTATTTATTTATTTTTACTGTATATTCTTTCCCTAACATCAAAGGTAGATTCATGTTATTTGCTGCTCTATGCCAACTCCCGAATGGACGATTGCAACTACCGTCTATCTACTACCAGCTACCGACTTCTCATTGTGGAAAGATTAAAAAAACTTCAGCCCGTGATTTATTTTACCTCATTAGGTTTTGGAGCCGGTAATGTTTCAGA
The DNA here is from genome assembly GCA_964059195.1 of Ectobius pallidus. Classification (NCBI taxonomy): domain Eukaryota; kingdom Metazoa; phylum Arthropoda; class Insecta; order Blattodea; family Ectobiidae; genus Ectobius; species Ectobius pallidus. The sequence continues at coordinate 127,051,072 of CAXKWD010000006.1, forward strand.
TTCCTGTCGCACAACCTTCGAAACATCTCCGTACTCTGAATATACCAGCTTTTGTGCCACAATGCTCTGGTACCGAATAGTTTGTATTCTGACACTGTCCACTGTTGATGAAGCCAAGAACTTGTTAATTTGTTGTGTCAAACTTGACATACTCCTAAATTTTAACGCCATGACTGTTTACTTTCCTTCTTGTCTCATGTTCGATTAAATAATCGATACTGTAATATCGATTCTGTGACAGTTCTTTCCAAAAATGGCAGATGGCAGGTGCTTCGCGTTTGTGGCTTGGAATGGCGGTACAGTTTGAATTGCAAATCGTGCGGAAAATGTTATAGTTTCTAGTTGTTCCTATCGAGTTATACCAGTTAATAAATCTGTGAAAAACTTCTTTAAACATTCTGTTTTTGTTTTAAGTAATATTACTTCTTCCTACTTTAGGCCTAAACTTTTTCTGGGGCTGGTAATATAGAATATTTTCCCGGGTTTCTAACCAGGTGGTAACTTCGGTAAATTCCGACGTTTCGGGGCCAATCTGGGGCGCAATTGTCAAGAATAATGAAGTGCCGAGACAAGATGGTGTTCTTTTTATAGAGTTGATGTGGCTGGGGCATCTGAATTGGAGAAGATTATTCTTGGAACCGACCAATCACAGTCAATCAGTTCACGTCACCTAAATCAAGTCCAAGAGCTGTCATACTGGATACTTGTAATACCATCAAGAAGTTTTGGAAGCTTATGAGGAAAACAAACAAAAGAGCCAGGGAGCTTGTGAGAGCAGTCCTCAGATATTATACAGTATGTATTTTTCAGTTGGTATTATTTTGTGTTGCTATGCAACAGCTTATCTGTCAATAAAGTTTCTGTGAAATAGCAGAAATTTATTTTTTGTTAGTCTGTCTTACAGACAATGTTAGTACAATGGACATGTCCAGATTGGCAAGTTTGAAGAACAGAACAAGTCAAAGGAAACTTCACACTGAACTAAGCAAAATGGAACAAGCACATAAAACAGAAATGCGCATTCTTCAAAATAAGAAGAAGAAATTTCGTGACAAATACCTTAGATTAGAACAACCTCCCTTGATGAGAGGAAAAGAGGTCTGAGATTTTCAGTTGTGTGATAAATAAAAGAAAGCATAATGTTATTATTGATGCAGTATGATTATTACTTTAATATGAAATGTTTTGCAAAAACCTAGTTCTTTTAGGGCATGCTTATTTGTCTGCAGTTGACCACAATTATCTAAGTTACATTGTTAGTGTCTTACATCTAAAATATTGAGTGAATTTAGAACCATTTATTCATTTATTTAATTAAATGTTGTGAACACGTTTTAATTTTAATAATTAGGCTACAATATTATGATTATTTGAAATAATTCTGTTTGCTTTTTAAAATAGGTTTCCTATGTTCGTAAAATAGATTTAAAAACAGTCAATTGGTTATTATAGTTCCATTTAAAATTCAACTATTAAAGTGCATTTTAATAGTTGCCTAGCATAGTATCTTATTCACATTGTTCTCCCTCTACTTTACCAACCACCTCACTGTTCTCCTCACTCTTACAATCCCTCCCACTTCCTCTCTTCATACCTTCTCCTGCTCCTCTCCCCGCTTTCTAGCCAACTTCTTATTACTCACCCCTGCCAGATAAAATTAAACATGGAAGTTAATTAACTATTGCTGGGAATTACACAGTGAAGTGGTATTAAATTACACTAAATCCAATTATATTGATATACATGCTTCACTAAAGTTTTACCTTTTTAACAGGACAAATTTGTTTCTGCCACCAATGTGACCATCGTCAGCTGATCTTGACTACCGGCAGATGTGATGCCCTCTGGTATAGGATGGATGTACCTGGTGATGAAGTTGTCTTCTGCTGTGATGTCAAAATTCATAACTATTTCCTTGTTTTTTTGGATGAATAGTTTTTCCCAAACTGTTAAATCTTCTGTATCCCTACCTGTTTTAAAAGTTTAGCTTCATTATCTATTTTGTGACCCTCTTCCCAATAATGAGCTGCCGGCTGATTTTTCTATTTGTTGGTACTTTATATTTCCCAGGTTTTTCTTGGTTTGACCAATATATATCTTATTGCAATCCTTACAGTTAATTTGGTATATTCCTGATTTGTTGCTCTGAGGCTCTTTATCTTTATGGTCTGACTTTATTAGTGACTTGATGTTGAATCTGTTTTTTGGGGCTAGTTTTAAATTTGCTTCTTTAAAAACTTTTTTGAATCTATTGTTTGCCCTGGGATGATAAGTTATTGTCCTGTATCCTGTTTTTTCTTTTCCGTTTTCTAGAGTGCTGATTTTCTTAATCTCTTTTTGTTTTTCAAATTTCTTTATTTTCTTGTCTATGAGATCTTTGTTGAAACCATTCATTGTTGCTTTTTTAACTATATTATTGTATTCTGCAGCATATTCTGTTCTGTTCATGGGTACGTTTACAATTCTGTGGGCCAAACTATTAAAAACTGCAATTTTGTGAGGAGCCGGGTGTAACTTTTTTATTTTATGAAGTTATGAATTTCGACATCACAGCAGAAGACAACCTCATCACCAGGTACATCCATCCTATACCAGAGGGCATCACATCTGCCGGTAGTCGAGAACAGCTGATGATGGCCACAATGGTGGCAGAAACAAATTTGTCCTGTTAAAAAGGTAAAACTTTAGTGAAGAATGTATGTCAATATAATTGGATTTAGTGTAAAAATCCATTCCCATCCCCATTTTCAGTTTGTCAATGCTACAACCTGTTCGTTTGTCATAATAATTCCTCAGTGGTGACAGGAATGACTAATTTTAATAGAAATTTTCAATAATTCGACCTTTTTGTCCAGTCCTGTTCTTTATAATAACATCATATAACAGTGTTGAAATTTTGTGTAATTCGATTACTGAATTAATTACCCTGATGTAGTGAAGGTGAACCAATGTACTGCAATAATAAAATACAGTTATCTTTCAGGAAGTCAGTGTTATTTTTTAACTTGAAAAATCAGATATCAATAAAAAAAATCATTATTTTCTTATTCTTTAGCCATATGATGATGTATGGATATGGAACACTTTGTTTCTTAAGTTCACTGTAATGAATGCAAAGCGCTAATATGAACTTTATGTAATACTTAAGGTATCTAAATGCAGCAGAATTTCTTGTTTCCACATTATGCTTTATTTTTTTATAGTTATGCTTTAAGTTATATTTTTTATGATTATGCTTTATTTTTTTTATAGTGTACTTATTTCGCACAAGTAATATTCAGTATCTTAAATGCTTATTTGTGACAGTAAAATAAATTTGTGTTACAAAAATACTACTAAGGTATAAAAGAACACACTTCAATAAGAAAACGAAGCTAAAGAATGAAAATCTAGTCATCATTGTCACTCTCCATCTCTGTACCATACTCTTGTAGTTGATTAATTGCAAGTTTCAGGTGAATGCTTTCACTATTTCTTTCATATCGTCCTTTGCACCTTCCATACTTAAGGTATAGTACTGGTGCATATGCTGCTAGGACTGCCTGAAGTTGAACCTTGCCCATAACTCTGTTTCCGAGATCTGTGTTTAAAACTTTCCACTTTCTTTTGCACCATGAACTTCTTTTTCAAAATTAATGCACTCTGAATATAAGGTAGGCTCACGTAAAAGTTTCCCCTTTTCAGCCCCCAAATTAATTTGTGGGAAACTCACAACTCTATGAATTGCATTTACAACAATTTTTGGCATTCTAATATTCAATAGATGTGAACTGCTGTGCAGGGCCGTGGAAAGGAAGCAAGGGCCCAAGGGAAAAATTTTCCCGGGCCCCCGTCGAATATTAAATTTACTACCCAACTTGCCTGTTATAATGTATGTAACAAAAAGATTATGTAATGATATCACATAATTATTAAGTGCCGGAATGGTACCGGTACTTTACGATATTGCCTGGTAGACAGTCCGTGTGACTGTCTGTCTGTCCGCGATAACACAAAGATGCTTTGTCGGATTTTTATAAAACTTGGAAGGCCTATACCATTTATAACGCCCATGGGACGAAGCCCATTGATTTTGGACCAAATCGGTAAACTGATGCCGGGCACGAAACGGAAAAATATTTTAAAATGTTATATTTAGGACCAATTTTATCTGTATGTACCAGTTAATCTCTTGAAAATTATGATTTTAAATGCGGAACGTTAGTGAGGCCTACTGTTGAGTCCTAAAGGATTTCTCCTTCTACTTTAAAAAAAATAGCAATTTTTCTTCATTAAAAATCCGTTTCAGATTAACTGATTAATTCTGTGTCACCGTTATATGACAGGAAAATGCAGATAAAATAAATACATAAAACATAATTTAGTCTGTTTATTGACTTATAACCAGTTTTATTTTAGAATAAATTTAGAAAGTAAAAAAATAAAACCTGGTCGGCCGGGCCCCCTTTTGGTGCCCGGGCCCCGGGGCTGCAGCCCCGGCTGCACCTCCCTCTCGTCGGGCCTGCTGCTGTGTTTCAGATTTTGTACTGACCATGAAACTGTTAAACTTTATGTACAAAATATTCAATGTTGATGGAATTTATATTTTTATTTTTTGCAATGTCTCTTTTGTTAGATTTCAAACAGTTAGTTAATTTTTCAAGAATTATGCTTTATATCACATATTGTGCTTTTAAAACTTATTTTATCCAGACCCATAGACCCAAAAATCATGTTTAGGTAGCTACCACATGTCTAAAGCTCTGTTATGAGTTTTATGTTTATTATGCTTTTGGGTTGCCCTACTAATGAACATATAACGCTAATAATGTGAACTTTACATAATATTTAAGTTATCTAAATGCTGCAAAATTTCTTGTTTCTTAGATTGAATGCTGAAGAACATGGCACACCTTCCCTAGTGGATGTGGATTATTCATTTATTGTTTAGCTTTCACTGATGATTTTAGTGATGGTATACATTCACTAAGTATAACTTCCTTATAACTTCCTTAACCATCCACTTTCACAATAACGTAAATACAGTAGAAGTTCAACTATCCGAACTTCAACCATCTGGGTTGCCAATTATCCGGATCCCTTTGAGGCCGTGTGCAAGTTGTTTTTGCAGGTGTGAGCACTGGGAAACCCTCTTTCAGGACCAATTATTTGTGAAAAAGAATGGTATTAAAGAATGTTAAAATCTTGCTAAAAATGGCAAAAAGAAGAAGAAGAAGAAGAAGAAGAAGAAGACGAAGAAGAAGAAGAAGAAGAAGTAACTCAACGCAATAAATAAGTAAATCGAAAGATTTTACACATGAAACCACTTCAGATACAAGTCCTTAATACAACAAGTCCTTAATATTAAGAGTATTTGATGTTTTAAACTTATTTTTGACCACCCAATTACAATAATTTTATGACTTCTCTCTTTGAGGGAAACATTCCCACATTTTATGAAATGGCTGTGGAGTCATAATGGTCAAACATTCCACAAGTGGAGACAAATGAATTAAATACCGACGTGCTCGAGCACAAAGCAGTACCAACCTACAAAAGATTAAACAAAAATGTGGATAATTATTGACTTACCTTCGTATATATTATAATGAGATATTGTTAAAACCACCTTATACCCTCACTAATTTATAAAAGGAAACTAGAAGAAGAATATATTGCATAACTATAATTGTAAATTTAATCATAATTACATTTTTTATAAATTGTAACAGCAACAATAGTTATTGAAATAGTAAGAGTTATTATTTGTAACTATAAACATTAATTGTCACAGTATTAGTCAAGAAAGTTATATAGCTTTAGCCAACAGAAATATTTTATTTTAGTTTTTATGTCTTATGGATATGCCTTAGTCTATGATACACGTGAATGTAATGTATTGTAGAGTAGTGTCACTATATATATATACATACCTAGGTATATTAACATATGTGTATATATACTGTGACAAAGCCAGAAAAGCCTAGAAGCTGAAAGGAAGAAGGACTCGGGCCGAAAGAACTAGAATTAGATAAATCTAGAAAGGGACGGCCCTCTTATTGCTGATTGGAGCCGCGCGCCGGCGGGTGCGGCCTACTCCCTGACACGGCGGCGCGGTAAGTGACGGTGCGCGCTCGTGGGAGGGGCCAGAGGTGGAGCCACGCGCTAGGGCTGTGACTTCGCCCCGCGCGGACATTCTAGACAATGCGCGGGCGGAGAGCTTTCCAGATCTCGACTCGGGAACATTCGTCGGGGCTATATAAGGAGTGCGAGCAGCCGAGCCGGGTCAGTCAACGTATGAGAGTAACAGCGACAGTCAGTGTGAAGAGTCAGAGTGAAGAGCCAGTGAAGAGTCAGTACATCAGAGGAGAGGCAGTCCGTGAAGAGCCGGAGGGTCAACGAGGGAACAGTCAGAGAGGCAGTCCGTGAGTAGCGGCGAGCGTCAGCGTCAGAGGGTGAGCTGGACGGAGAGGACTGATCAGCGCGGCCTCAAGTGAGTGTGTCTTGGGAAGCTGAGGAGCCAGTGACCGGAGGGACCCGAGAGCGGAATAGCTAGTCAACGGGGAACTAGTGACCGGAGGGAAGGGTGAACGGAAGAGCTGGTGAGCTGATCTGGGCTGAGGCAGTGCCGTCCCGGGGAACTCTGCGCGACGGGTGGATCGCACAGCGGCAGCGAGGACTGTGGAGTTGACCGGCGCGACGTGGGATGATCTGGATTGGACTGGAACAGTGCTGTAATTAGGACTGAGCACAGTGAGAGTGAGCTCTGAACAGGACAGTGAACTGGCGAATAGTCTGGAGTTTTCTGGCTGTATTGTCAATTGTTGTAGGAAATAAAGAAACCTCCATCCTTCAATTATAAACTCGGTGTTCTGATTTTGAACCCCGACGAGCCCTTGTTACAATACATAGGCCTATACTAGCTTAAAAGGCCCAGCGTCACCCTGGTTTTTTATTTTGTAATTGGAAATTAACTTATGAAGGACTTTAGATTTTTAAATTCTAGGTCCTAATATAGGTATTTATAATTTGAAATAGGAAGAAGACTTATTACACTCAAACTATTCCCTCAGAAAATGCTTGATATAGCTTTTTATGACTCATAGAGGATGTAGAATTTTGCATCCCATCGCTTGTACAGTACACAGCAAGCCTGGTAGGGGTTCAAATAAGAAGAAACAGAAATTCCGGTAACATAAAATTGTATTATCGTGGCAGAGAATTTTTATATCTTACTCTCATGTTACCATAAAACCGTTTTGGGGATGAAATTAAACATAAATGCAATATCACTTTCATACTTCTCTTCCCAAAACATATTACCTTATTTGTATTGTTTTCTCTATATTTCCAGGCTAGAGAAAGTTATGTGATTGCATTATTTTTGTGTATTTCATTCTTTAATATTCATTTATAACTTCATTATATTGATAACTTTTCTAAATTGTCAAAGTCACGTTTCATTTATTTCCAAACCCATCTGAGACCACTGGCAACAATATTTTCTGTGATTTGGATTTGATAATTCTGTGTAAAAGGAATTAAGTATTCTCAAAAACATTTGATTTTTGGCATTTAAAATCAAAATTTTTCAAAATCTTGTCTTAGTGAGCACCTACATTATGAAACGAAGGTACTGTCAAAATTCCAAGTCTCTACCTGTTATAGTTTAGGCTCTACGTTGATTCCTGTCTGTCAGTCAGTCAGTCAGGACAAAGCCTTTTATATATAGAGAGATATTTACATACACATACATACACACACATGCGCAGACACATACCATACACATGCGCAGACACATACCATACATATTTGTCCAATAATGCCTAAATTATTTTCAAGGTTGTGACATTGTCGAATTTATCTTCATGATACCGATGAGAAACTTATTTGAAAAGTAGTAAATAATGCTCCTGGATTTTTACAGCCATTCTGATAATTTCATGGCTCAGCTATGAATGATATTCCCAAAAAAATGTTTCTTCAGGCAGAAATAATATAATTAACATCATACCTTGAAGGTGTTATGCTAGCTTGTGTTTTTAAAAATGCTACCCCAAAATGAGTTAAAATATCAGTATTGACTCCTCTTCTGAACTCTTCTTGTCAGCTTAGCAGTCCCTGCTATAACCAGAAATATATTGGTAGTCACATATCAAGTGACAAGTGCGGAAAGAAGATTGTAAAATAAATACTATAAAATTCTCCAATATCACTCTCCCCTCTCCTCTTCCTTCATTCTCTGCCATCTTCTTCAACTGAAATCATGGAGCTACTTTGATGTGAAACAAAGATAACTCAGTGTATTTTTAACCATTGGCATCATTAGAGGTGGCAGGGAGCATGTGTCCGCCTGGTAATTTTCTGATATCAGTAATGGTAAATATATTTGTATTTTGGATAAATTATATAATAAAACTAGGAATGAAATAAGCACAAATAATGCTGTTATCATGCCAAATTATATTCTATTCTACTATATGTTATGGTTTAAATATTTGCTATCTTGATATGTTTTAAAATCCCCCCCCCATCAATTGATAGCTAGCAATGTCAGTTGTTGCTTGCTTTCACTCCCATATATCCGGTGTTTCTTCGCAATGTTAACACAGTCGCATGGTAACATCGAGTATTGTTTGTATTTTAGGGATGGAACATTCGAATGTACGAAACACACAACCCAGGATTTTGTTACCATCGGACAGGCAAGCGCAAAACTTCAGATATGGATCCAAAGACAACTTCCTCAGAAACTCATCAGGTAGGTGAATCCTATTATATTACCAACATTATGTCACTCACTTATTATGACATGAACCAATAACTTGTAAAAATTTGTTTCAAATAAGCCAATCAGATTCCTCTATTTCAATAACATTCACAATCCTTCAGAAGATGTAAGGTATAAGTCAATTCAGAAGATGTATGTTGTGGTCTTAATTTGTGATATGGAACTAAGTAAGAGGAAAGGACGTACAGTGATACCTCGAGATACGAGTTTAATTCGTTCCGTAACCTTGCTCGTATGTCAAATTGCTCGTATCTCAAAGCAATTTTCCCCATTGAAATTAATTGAAATGCCATTAATCCGTTCCAGCCCCAAAAATGCTACCCAAATTGTTTTTGAATAAGAAAAATGTATTTATAAATGACAAATATTGTATAAAAACATAATAAAAGAGAATGTAAAGCAAAAAAAACTGGTTTTATAAAGTGTACATACATATTTGTTACACTTCCTTCGGACCCATAGTTATAAAAAGAAATGTGATAAAGTGTGTAAATGCTCAAAGAGCGCAAAGCCCTAGAAAAACTTAGCAAAGATACTTCGACAGCGAGGTAAACAAGCACACTGGGGGAATACGTGGGATAATGCGCGAGACGCAAGGCACAGGCGCAGTAAACTGGTGGGCCGTGTGCAGCGTCGCAGCTGGCCGTTCCTCGTATCTCAAATGTCACTCGTATTTCAAAACAAAACTTCGCTCGCTCGACAGCTCGTATCTCAAATAACTCGTATGTTAGGGCACTCGTATCTCGAGGTACCACTGTATAAGATAAAAATGCAGTGACAAAATCTTGAGAAAGGAATGACAACATGAGAACTACTTTTCTGTTAAAGGTTGCAAGCAACTAATTCCCAACTCTTCACTTTCTCAGTTTCTGACGAATATTTATTTAAATTCAAATTAACAACAAATTTGTTATACAAATGTAGAGAAATTATTCAGGCAGCCAATCATGTTTTATTTGACTTATTTTCACATATGATCGATATAAATTAGTATCATATTTGAATGCCATCAATTGCTATTTTTGCCAGGCCACTTCATCATGTATTTAAACTATGACAAAAGCTACTATTATTTTATTTCAATTGTAAATGTCATTTAGTACAGTAGAGTCCCACTAATCTGGAACCTGGTTGTCCGGACATTCAGTTATTCCTGATGGATTTTTTGTACTGAAGAATCAATAAATTTTGAATTTCAATCACAAAGATGTTTGGTTTTGTTGATCCTACATCAGTTCATAGGTTAAAACTTATGTTTACATGTTGGCTATACAGTAGTATTGAAACTAAAATTAAAGTGTAAGAGAAGTTAAATTTATGAAAAAAAACCTTTGATTTAGATAGTTTTACTCATCTAAAACACTTATTACAGTACAGTACGTGCATTTTAAGGCTAATTCCATTTAATCCGTACTTCTGGTGATCCAGATATGATTCGGTTCCATCTAGTCCAGATTAGTGGGTCTCTACTGTAATCTAAATTGTAACAAACTTTTTAGTTCTAGTTCTGTAGTTTAAGTGTTCATATTTCGTTTTATTGGTTTAGTTCTTTAAGTATTCACATCGGTATTTAATTATATCTATAACCCTTATATACCTTAGGGTCAACAAGGGTTCGCTGTATAGAATATACAGTGCCAACAAGAAGTTGCTCCGCAGCTCTTGTGCAGGCGAGAATCCGCTAATAAACGGAATTCAGTTGTCATCATAGCATGTGGTTATAATGTTCTGGAACAATCATTTATGAAGTAAAAAATGAACTTAACATAAAACTAACCTATTTAAAGAAGATGTTGTACACTTTTACCATTTTCTTGAAGAATAAAATTCACAAGCTTTAATTTATTTTTGAAAAATTTAATCAAACATGAAATGCAATTACTTATTCCAGTTTTCGACCCATCAGCAATAAAAAACAGAGGCACATCAGTAGATAACATAACCTACTCTGGTATATCTCCTATGAGACTGAAAGGAAGGAGGGAGAAATGTAACCTTCATATGAGTGGCGAACATAATCGAGCTGCGGAGAGACTTACTGATTGCACTGTACAACAATAAGAAGATAATAAATAAACTAATTTCTAACCTACATGCTTTCTGGAACACATCTCTTCAGTTTTGCTTGTTTGTTTTTTGTTTTTGTTAAGAATATCTGGATTGGAACGCACTCAACCTCAGGCTGGCGACTGATAAGCTTCTTGAATAGTACAGTCACTTCACCATTAATGATAGTAGATCTCAGCAAGTACCTTTCAGTTGTCCTGTCTACCAATGAAGCTGAAAGAAGGTAGATGGATGCAAAGTCTGTCAGTTAACGATGCCAGATATAACATCATGGATCCTACAGTTTTCATATATTAATTAGTAATGAATGCACTTGTCAGGGTAGGACCTATGTTCAGTCTATGCATTATCTATCTCCAATATTTTAGCCTCATTGGTAGGCAGCAGAATTAGAACTTATGTTGTCTGCATGCCAATTCCTACAACTGTTACCGAAGGTATTCTAGACTGGCACTGGACTTCTTTAATCAATTATGTCTCACTTGCCCTCATGAGGCTTATTACATATTAACATAGTATACTAATTATGTTACTCATTTTAGGCTTTACGGGAACTGATGTTGACAAATGGAGAAGTGGACATTGAGAAACTGTTATGTCTTCATCTGCTCGCAGCACACAGTATCTTCCACATGTCCCCTCCACCCTCCAGGAGAACTGGCAGAAGGTAAGAATTATCACATAACCCATGCATTATTGGAGAGCTGGTGAAACCCTGGTTCAGAGTAACTCAATGCCACAATTATTGTATCTGCCAAGTCGGTAGTGTACCACTAGCACTGCTTGCTCCTATTTGTGAGGAATCTGGAACAGCCCTTGTGACTAGGGTTACCTACCATTTTACAGGTCCCTAAGAGGTAATTTTGAGGCATTGCCACAGAGACTTGTGGGACAGTTCATAATGGTTCCCACACCAGTCATTTGTACCGGTATATGATACATAACATGAGTAATGACTGTAGACAGCAGAAATTAACCCTTTCATTTTGATAATAGTTTATTCCTCATTGGCATATAGAAATGGAGTGGCATTTTGAAGGTTCAAATAGTTTATAGGTTGCTGCTGTCTAACTTGAAGTTATGTGCCTCATTTATATCCCTAGGCAATATGGTGGCCTCACTTGAAAGCATGAAAATTAGACTTACTTGTACTGTGCCAACAATTTATTTTATATTTTATATCCTTATACAGATACTCAGTACCCTTCTTATTAAGCCATTTTATTGAATTTTGACTAATTGATTTGATTTTTCTAATTTAATAAACTCATTAAGCTGTAATTTTGATAATTTCTTACGAGTGTAGAAAAGTACCTAGTTTTAAATAGATCTAGTCAGAAAACAACATAGTAAAATCATTTGAAAACAAATTTAGCATATAGTCTACATCGGTATCTATTTTCAATGAGATTTTTGTGGAAGTTTTTTTTCTGGTAAAAGTGCTTGTCTATTCACGGTGAAGTCTGTAGTAGCAATCCTCGGCAAATGCATTAAAAAAATCTGAGATAGCTTGTGTAAAATTATATTTTATATTTTTGAAAAGGCACACCCACTTTAACAGTTAGTGTAACTTTATATTAAAAGTTGTGAACGGTACTGTTTAGCATATTTTGCACGATCAAGTCTGATCTTGATTCAGAAACTCCTGGATGACTTTCAAAAATAATATCTAATGATTCTGCCGAGAGTGGCATGCAGCCCGGAAGCCTCTAACTACTAATCAATCAGGCCTGGTGTAGGTCGTCATAGATACTGGCACAGTAACTCAATACAGATGGCATTTCGCTTGCTATCATTTTCAATCGCTTAACACTCTAACGTTCGCCTGTTAGTTGGTAGGCTGATTGAAGCAGTTCACTTGATATTATACAAATTATATTTAAACACGCCATAAACTGTAAACTATGTACTATCCGCGCGCCACTTCTTGAGCGCTGTTTTTACGGGGAAGTGAGGGTTGGGGGGAACAAAACATAGCTAGTCCGCTAGTTTTTCTGCAGTGTTGTCAACCAAAGAAACCACATTTCAGCAGAATCGCGCGTATGGTAAGTGCACAACAACAGCGTAAGTGTGAGGTATGTGTACAAACAATAAATTGAATGCCGAATTGTATAATTAGCCTACTTACGATGAATCATCCTCGTTATTTTATCCTGTACCATATTCATTTAAATTAATATCAGTTGACGCCATAAAATACATAAACAATAGTTGACAATCAATAGTTGCATGGCCTACTGTATAGACCAGAGTTTTTCAACCAGTGTGCCGCGGCATATTAAATAATAAAGCCTCAATATTTTTACACTGGATATCTAGTTTTAAGCATAAAGAAGAGTCTTAGCAGAACATGCTTCACCATTTCGTGTTGTAATACGTAAAAGAGGTAAGGCATCTAAAAGTGGAGAAAACTATAGGCCTAATTTTAAACTTATTTAATACGTTTTGCGAAAAGTTCGCTCGACTTTCAGTCCATGAAATTGACATCAGAGTTCACGGGAGTGTCAGAAATTAGCACATACGGAATTCTTAAAGAGGTATTAAGCACCAGGAAAGTGCTGGTTGACGTGTTTGTAAAATGAGCAATTCGCAAAATTGAATTTTTTCCTTGCATCAGAAAAGATAATGTCAATAAATAAATAAATAAATAAGGATCCTGATACAGAATGAAAGCTTAGTATTGATGCCACTAGATGTCAGGATGTTTAGCGTACTTCGTGTTTCAATGTTGTCATCTCAACCTACGAAGTTGAACGAATCCTACCGAATGAGGACTAGGGTGCCGAGCGCTCAAGAAATCGCGCGCGGATAGTATGTGGTTTATTAATATGTATTTTTTAATTTTGGTTTGTTATAGTTTTTATTTTATGTTATTTTATTTTGCTTCCTGTAAAATATTGAACTATTGTGATATTACGCATCCAAATTTTAAGTTCCAAATGCTAGGCTAGATCATATAGATAAGCAATTCAAAATCACTATCCAGTAAGTCATAAAAAGAGAGCTCAAATAGCAATCGTCAAATTTCGAAAGTTCTCATGTTTATCAACGAGAATGTTTTTAGAAGTAACATATAAAATGAAATTCATTAATTTGCTATGCAGGAGTGGATCCGTAATGAGGACATTTGGTCCATATGCCTCTCAGCCGGAACAGTACTCGTATCTCTCTACTGAAGACTTCTACCGTAGTGGTGCAATATCTGTGAGGAAGAGGAAAGGACAAGGTGGCCAACCGAGTTTAAGGAAGAAATGTACACGATGGAAGGGCGTCACGAAGAAGCTGCCAACATACGTCCTGGACTTGAGGGATACTGACGACGAAGAGGATGAGAATGAAGAAGTTGAAATCCAAACTACAGAATTAGACAGTTTAAGTATCAAGCCACCTTTAGCATTCAGGCCTCCTTTGAAACATGCTCGACCAGAAGGAGTCTTTATGAACATCCCAGTTTTTGTAAATAATGAAATCGAAAGTATCATAGACACCGTTATTGAAGTTCTGTTGGATGTTAATCCTAAGAAAGTAAGGGAGCTGACAGCTCTTTCTAGAAGTCCATCCGCTTTACGAAAAATGATGTCGAAGCCTGAAGTTCATAATTTTATTGATTCGTTGTGTGGTAAACCGTTCATTTGCAGTAGTGATTCCTTCCAAATAAATGCTGCTCATATATTTCCAACTTTACGGAAGAACCTTTCAAATAAATACGAGTCTGAAGAGATTCCTCCAATAGCAACTCAACATGAAGCAGCAGACGAATTACTAATTGTGCGATTGGAGATGAAAGATACGTCATTTACATCTAGTTTGGAAAGAGTGGTTGAGGAAATACGGAAAAATGTGCTGAATTATGACACACCTGTTAAAAAAGTGCATTCGCTGGTTCGGATTCCTACACCAGTAACACAGGGTCAGATTAGTGGGAAGAATACTAACGTGAGAGATTCTTCAGCAAGATCCGAAAGAAAACATGATTTTAGCCCTGTGGTGCCTGAAGCTGCAGAAGTTTTCAACAGAGAAATCAGCAGGAAAACCCTGGACACAATGAGTAAAATACTGAATAGAAACCTCTTAGGGAAGAATAAGTTGAGAATGAGGGCAATGAAAGATGAAAAACCTCCAAGTACAAATACAGAAAAAATTGATAGCAAATCTACCCGTAAATTTTCAGTGAGAAAATTAACTTGTCCTGCTTGTATTGAACGCTTGAAATTCCCCGAAACAATTCCTAAACGGCAGCGTATTAAAAGCTCTTCTCTGAGACTACCTCCACCCCCACCTGATCTTCTTACAATGAACCCTTCACCGGTAAAGATTATGACATCAAAATTTATGGAAGATATAATGAACGTCGTATCCCGTTATGGCAGTGCTGAAATAACAGAAGATGTATCTCCTAAACAATCATATGGTTTCTTTGCAGGTAGAAAACCTTCTATGGACGGCACTGCAAATGAAAACGATTCTCCCGTGAATGATGTTTTGAGAAAACTTAGTAACGCTCAACGTATTCAAATAGCGCGCAAAGCTGCAAGTATAAAGAACAGGCAAATTAATATCGAAGGTTCTGAAGGGAAGATAAGAACTCCTTTAACATATCTATTTGACTCAGTCCTATCAAAAGGCTCGATTTTGGAACTGTCAGAAGTTTTGAAAAGACAAGAATCTCAAATTGCGTCCACTGTGGGAACAAGCTATGCAGGCACTTCCGAGCTGGAGCCGGATATGAGTATGAGCGAAAATAAATACCTCAGCAGGTCTTTTATTGAATACCAGCAGGAACTTGAACGAAGACTAGATGAAGCCCAGTATTCGTCTGGGGTAGGGAAAAAAGGTATTTTAAGTGACAAGAATGCAAAGGTAAATCTCGCAAAAATGAAGTACGAAATAGCTGAACGCGAAATAGCGAGGAAGCTTTCTGATTTTTTAAACTCTCCTAATCCGTAAGTAAAATTTAGTTCCATTAACATTGATTGACATTAAGTTGTAACCTGTTCTAAATTAAATATATACGAGTATGGTTTTAAAATATGCGAAAGAATCCCTTTGCCTTTAAGGGATGACAGAAGTGTTGATTTACCCATTTTGTTTTTTAAAAATTCGAGTTTTGGATTTCAGTGTCAAAAAATTAAGCATACCCTAAAGTATACCCATTTTTGTTCTCCCATAAAAAAAGGTAGAGCTATGACATTTTTCACAATATACTTCACAGTGTGTTCAATAAAATGTGTAATGGGATTTTCTGTATAGGCCTAACTTCTTTTAAAAATATATATTTAGTATGGTAATATAGTTTTTTTCTGGGCAAGCATTCAAAAAATTAAAAAAGTATAAGCAAGCAATATTAAAAATTCATTGGTTAATTTGTAAAGCAAGCATCAAATAATCTCACATAAAAAATCCAGGTTCGTTTTTTATTATTTGTAGGGGAGTTGGATTTCAGTCTTGATTAAAAGAATAAAGTTAACTAATATCTCAAACACAAATTGAAATATTAGAATGTAACTTTAAACTATAGTTTAAGTTTACATTTTAATTAATTGTGTGTAAAATTTCAAGCATTTAGGACAGATAGTAGTTTAGAAAACCACTCTCAACACGTAGGTCATCCCCTAAACCGAAGTTGCTGCTGTTGATTTGTCAGTTGTGTGTGTTGACGTCATACGACAACTTATGAAAATGTCTTTAAGTTTCAGAAGAGCTAATTACTGTAATCTTACTTATGTGTATAACACCTTATTCTAACAAAGGGCACCTCTACCTTAAGCTACTTAGATAGCCTATATGTATGCAAGGAAATGCCGGGGTCTTGTGACCTAAAAGGTTGTAATTTGTGTTGACATAAAAAAATATCATTAGGCCTATACACGAAGGAATTGGCATTGATTGAAAACAAATATATAATTGAAAGCATCAGAAATATTATTCGATCTGGAACACTGGCTGTAGAACTTGCAGTAAATATGATTACTTGTCACTTATTATTAACACTGCTGGGAAATACAGGAAATACTTAGTCTAAATTTACCTTTATTAAGATTACGTACTATTAATCCTTGATTCAGCTATTGTGATTATCCAATGTTTGACATAATTCACTTCAGACACGCACGCATGAATTGTAATCTGTCTTTACGAACCTCAATCGATGAGATGAGGTTGCAAGCATTATTGGGTAATATATAGTAAAAATAATAGATTATGAGCAATTTCGGGGAAAAATATGTGAGAAAAGAAAAGAAAATTGAGCTAACCTTTGCTCATCCAAATGTCATCCACTCAGACAAGGAATTATTGTTCTATAGTGACGTGCTAATGTTGGCGGATGATATTTTGTTGTAATTAGTATTGTCCTTCGCTAGGTCAACTTGATCAGACAGCGTGACAGAAGCGCACTTTTATAAATAAATTAAAAAAAAAAAAAATTCCATGCCGAAGTCATACTATGGAAGAAGCAATACAATACCAGTGTATACTGAAGAGTATGCAGACCCTATCTTAAGCAATTGATTGATTGATTGATTTAGTTCTGAAGACCATACAAGGTATAAGAACACGTCAACAACTAAAGCTAGGATAATAACTATGAATTTGGAACATTAAAATTTGATGGAGCTTACATCTAGGTTAACAAATTCTTCAATATTATAAATAGGTCTGTCCACCATCCAATCACGAAGGCACCTCTTAAATTTATCCAGGCTCACGGTGTGAGCTGTCCTAGGCAGTCTATTAAACAGAGATATTCCTAATGCCCTAAAGGACTGCTGTGTTAGGTTTAGTCTATTAAATTGTTGGTGGATCAGGTGGTTGTTTCTAGTATTGTAAGGATGTACTTCATTGTTTATAGATAGGCAGTTTAGCTTACTTTTGGCATACACTAGGCATTCACAGATATACATGTTGATTACAGTCAAAATCTTCTCTCTTACAAAGAGAGGTTTACAATGATCAAGAACGTTTGAAAATGTAATGATACGTAGCACTTTTTTTTGTAGAAGTAAGACTCTACCAACACTGTGGGCATTGCCCCAGAACAAGATACCATATTGCATGACACTATGAAATTGAAATAGTGCAAAGTAGACAGTTTTTAGGTAATATGGAGGTAAACAAGTCTTTAAATGTCTTATTAAGTGCACCATTTTAGATAATTTCTTACACAGAAAATTTATGTGGGCTTCCCAATTCAACTTAGGGTCTATGTGTATACCCAACAGCTTAACAGCAAAGTCATCTTCACGAGAAAACTCCCGTTTAAGTGTAAATCGTATTGTTTGGGTTTTCTCAACATTTAGGAGAAGCTGATTAGCACTGTACCAAGCTGTGGCATCTTCAAAAACTTTACTCATAAGTAAATAAAGATTTTCAAGTGAGAGATCCCGTGCAAAGAAAGTAACATCATCGGCAAACTTTAGTGTATTAGATGCGACATTTGCATTCAAGTCGTTGATCATGATTAAAAACAGGAACGGGCCCAGTACCGATCCCTGAGGAACCCCATATTCTATCACACTCATGGAAGAGACATCATTATGGAAGACCTTTAATTGTCGCTGATTAAGGAATGAGTCTAGAAATTTCAGTTCATTAGCAGTAATCCCATAGTACATAAGTTTTTTTACAAGGATCTCTCGGTCGACACAGTCGAATGCCTTGCTAAGATCACAGAGTATAGCGGATGTTGTGTCACCCTTCTCAAAGCCATCAATAATGGAAGAAACAAGGCCTTCAACTGCATCGGTCGTAGACAGTCTAGGCCTAAAACCTTACTGGTGTTCAAAGAACAAATTATTGGACTCAAAGAATAAACTTATTTGGCCCTGAAAAATTGCCTCGAAAATCTTCGAGAAAATGGGGACCATAGATATCGGCCTGTAACTGGCAGTCTCATTTCTGTTACCTTTCTTGTAAATGGGTATAAGTTTGGCTAGCTTCAGACACTGTGGGAAGATACCTTCCAGTACACACGCATTGATACACATTGTTAAAGGTATCAATATAGCAAATATAACTTTCTTGATCAGGTAATTAGATATATGGTAGATATCTTTAGTTTTACTCGGCATCATTTTTTTCACAGCATTCAACAAAGTTTCACTACTAACATCACTCCAGTGAAATTGAACCTCACCACGGTGCTGATTCTGCACACACCTTGCTGCATTTAAGTGAGAGGAAGGAATTTTTTGTCGGATGTCGTGGACAATTGTTGAGAAATACTCCTTGAAGGTTTTGGCACGCGGCGTTTCACTTACAGTCACTGCTGGTTCCGTTGTATTTTTTATTAGCTGCCATGCTGCCTTATTGGGGTTAGCTGCTCCTTCAATGAATCTACTGTTGGCCACAAGTCTGGCCTCGGTCAAGGCCTTTTTGTAGTCACTTCTTAGTCGTAGGTAGAGCTCCTGGACTCTAGGATTGTTTGAGTTTGCAGCTATATTATGGGCTGCCATTAGGCGATCCTTCAGATGTCTTAATTCTGGGGAATACCAATTCCCTGCAGCCGGGATTGTCTTAGAAGACTTATTAAGTTTGCTTTTTTTCATTGGAAAGAAAACTTCAATCCAGGATGTGAAAGCCGAGAAAAAGGCATTGAACATCTCTTCAGCGTTGGCATTATATTTGTTCAGGATCTCAACCCAGTCCATGCTCTCCAAAGTTTCTATGAATTCTTCAATTTTTGCATCAATAAAGGACCTTACCAATGGTGCTTTGAGACTGGCAGTTATCTCGGTTATTAGGCCTATATTGTTATTTGGTATTATAACTGTTGAGTGGATTAGTTTATGGTCTGAGAACATTATATCCAAGACCTCAGTCACAATTGAGTCCAGACGTAGGTTGCTAAATACATTATCTATGCACGCAGTGCCCCGTGTAGGGTCCTTCACCCGCAAGTAGCAGCCCAAGAAGAAGCAACGACGTAAGAAATAAAGTAGGGATGGGTCGATACCAGATTTTCTCGATACTCGATACTCCATACATGATTTTTTCCTCGATACTCGATACCGTCAACATTTCCAGTTTCAATAAATAGCTACATTAAAAAGTAAAAGTTGAGAGAACCGTGTAATACCAACTAAATTAATGAAGTGTGCATATTTAATGAGACAAAATTTAATATCATCAGTAGCCTATAATCATTTTAATCTCTACATTAAAACTAAAATTAGTTTTTGAAACAGTCCACTTACAAGTTTTAGCTAAAAAATTACAATGGGGTTTGGACAGTCAGCTTGCTTATTGGTTGTTATTGAAACGTTTGACAGGAAACGAAACAATTAAGAATCTCTTCAGTTTGGATTTTAAAAGTCAGAAGGTCTTTATTTATGACTAGACTAAAATCACAGAGTGGTTTTCTCCATTTCAAGGAGAAATAGAAGTATTTACTATATTTAGTAGACTACTAAAAGCAGAAAGAGATACCGCATTTCCTTAAATTGCAGAATTACCAAAGTATCGAAAAAACATCGAGCGAGTTTTTGTAAGTATCGCTCGATGTCGATACCATGCAAGTATCGAGAGTATCGAGGTATCGAAAGTATCGAGGACCCATCCCTAAAATAAAGCTTTCCAACGAAATAGATTTTAAGCAAAAATATGTTTATTTTTTTATTACAGGTGATGAATGTGGATTTTGCAGCTCCTAAGAACCCTCAAACAAAGAATCAAATCCAAATTTTCGATTTAATTTCTGCTAAATTTTGAAGATAATTTAATTGGAAATCGTTTAAGCTTGGCCTTGAAAGACACTTCTTGTGTGTATTTATCAGGAATTCTACGTTGCATGTGACGTTTATTCTGCTTCTTCAAATTTTCATCTTCTTTATTTACTCTTGCTAAACGATGTGTTTGTTTTATCTTTATCGGACCTTTTGGCAAGAATTAAGTCTTCTAACAAAGTAGACCAAAGTCTGTCACCGTGATCTAGTTGTGAATATTGTCTCTTTCTGTTTTGGAGTTTGAAATTACTGATGAATTTATCGGATTCTTTCTTAGCATAATTTCCATTGGTCTCAGAGTTTGAAATGGCAGCACTTTTAAGTTCATTATCTGCAATACTTTCAGTTGATTTTTTAAGCTTGGCCTTGAAAGACACTTCTTGTGTGTATTTATCAGGAATTCTACGTTGCATGTGACGTTTATTCTGCTTCTTCAAATTTTCATCTTCTTTACTCTTGCTACTCTTTAGCAAGAGTAAAGAAGATGAAAATTTGAAGAAGCAGAATAAACGTCACATGCAACGTAGAATTCCTGATAAATACACACAAGAAGTGTCTTTCAAGGCCAAGCTTAAAAAATCAATGTGTTTGTTTTATCTTTATCGGACCTTTTGGCAAGAATTAAGTCTTCTATCAAGGCAGACCAAAGTCTGTCACCGTGATCTAGTTGTGAATATTGTCTCTTTCTGTTTTGGAGTTTAAAATTACTGATGAATTTATCGGATTCTTTCTTAATTTCCATTGGTCTCAGAGTTTGAAATTGCAGAAGTAAAAGGCTGTTTTGAGTGTGTTAAATAACCACCTTCTACAGCACTTTTAAGTTCATTATCTGCAATACTTTCTGTTGATGGATCCTTGTCACCGTGATCTACTTGTGAATATCGTCTAATTCTGTTTTGGAGTTTAACATAAATGTTGAGAGTATCGGATCGTTTCTTTAGATAATTTCCATTGGTCTCAGGTGAATATCGTCTCTTTCTGTTTTGGAGTTTAAAATTACTGATGAATTTATCGGATTCTTTCTTAACATAATTTCCACTGGTCTCAGAGTTTGGAATGGCAGCACTTTTAAGTTCATTATCTGCAATACTTCCTGCTGATGGCTCCTTAAGTCTGTCAGCGTGATCTACTTGTGAATATCGTCTCTTTCTGTTTTGGAGTTTAAAATTAGTGTTGAAAGTATCGGATCTTTTTTTTAGGTAATTTCCATTGGTCTCAGGTGAATATCGTCTCTTTCTGTTTTGGAGTTTAAAATTACTGACGAAGGTATAGGATCCTTTTTTAATATAATTTCCATTGGTATCAGAGTTTGAAATGGCAGCACTTTTAAGTTATCTGCAATACTTTCTGCTGACGGACCCTTAAGTCTGTCACCGTGATCTACTTGTGAATATTGTCTCTTTCTGTTTTGGAGTTTAAAATTACTGATGAATTTATCGGATTCTTTCTTAGCATAATTTCCATTGGTCTCAGAGTTTGAAATGGCAGCACTTTTAAGTTCATTATCTGCAATACTTTCAGTTGATTTTTTAAGCTTGGCCTTGAAAGACGCTTCTTGTGTGTATTTATCAGGAATTCGACGTTGTATGTGACGTTTATTCTGCTTCTTCAAATTTTCATCTTCTTTACTCTTGCTAAACGATGTGTTTGTTTTATCTTTATCGGACCTTTTGGCAAGAATTAAGTCTTCTATCAAGGCAGACCAAAGTCTGTCACCGTGATCTAGTTGTGAATGTTGTCTCTTTCTGTTTTGGAGTTTAAAATTACTGATGAATTTATCGGATTCTTTCTTACCATAATTTCCATTGGTCTCAGAGTTTGAAATGGCAGCACTTTTAAGTTCATTATCTGCAATACTTTTAGTTGATCTTTTAAGCTTGGCCTTGAAAGACACTTCTTGTGTGTATTTATCAGGAATTCTACGTTGCATGTGACGTTTATTCTGCTTCTTCAAATTTTCATCTTCTTTACTCTTGCTAAACGATGTGTTTGTTTTATCCTTATCGGACCTTTTGGCAAGAATTAAGTCTTCTATCAAGGCAGACCAAAGTCTGTCACCGTGATCTAGTTGTGAATATTGTCTCTTTCTGTTTTGGAGTTTAAAATTACTGATGAATTTATCGGATTCTTTCTTAACATAATTTCCATTGGTCTCAGAGTTTGAAATTGCAGAAGTAAAAGGCTGTTTTGAGTGTGTTAAATAACCACCTTCTACAGCACTTTTAAGTTCATTATCTGCAATACTTTCTGTTGATGGATCCTTGTCACCGTGATCTACTTGTGAATATCGTCTCATTCTGTTTTGGAGTTTAACATAAATGTTGAGAGTATCGGATCGTTTCTTTAGATAATTTCCATTGGTCTCAGGTGAATATCGTCTCTTTCTGTTTTGGAGTTTAAAATTACTGATGAATTTATCGGATTCTTTCTTAACATAATTTCCACTGGTCTCAGAGTTTGGAATGGCAGCACTTTTAAGTTCATTATCTGCAATACTTCCTGCTGATGGTTCCTTAAGTCTGTCAGCGTGATCTACTTGTGAATATCGTCTCTTTCTGTTTTGGAGTTTAAAATCAGTGTTGAAAGTATCGGATCTTTTTTTTAGGTAATTTCCATTGGTCTCAGGTGAATATCGTCTCTTTCTGTTTTGGAGTTTAAAATTACTGACGAAAGTATAGGATCCTTTTTTAACATAATTTCCATTGGTATCAGAGTTTGAAATGGCAGCACTTTTAAGTTCACTATCTGCAATACTTTCTGCTGACGGACCCTTAAGTCTGTCACCGTGATCTACTTGTGAATATTGTCTCTTTCTATTTTGGAGTTTAAAATTACTGATGAATTTATCGGATTCTTTCTTAGCTTAATTTCCATTGGTCTCAGAGTTTGAAATGGCAGCACTTTTAAGTTCATTATCTGCAATACTTTCAGTTGATTTTTTAAGCTTGGCCTTGAAAGACACTTCTTGTGTGTATTTATCAGGAATTCTACGTTGCATGTGACGTTTATTCTGCTTCTTCAAATTTTCATCTTCTTTACTCTTGCTAAACGATGTGTTTGTTTTATCTTTATCGGACCTTTTGGCAAGAATTAAGTCTTCTATCAAGGCAGACCAAAGTCTGTCACCGTGATCTAGTTGTGAATATTGTCTCTTTCTGTTTTGGAGTTTAAAATTACTGATGAATTTATCGGATTCTTTCTTAACATAATTTCCATTGGTCTCAGAGTTTGAAATTGCAGAAGTAAAAGGCTGTTTTGAGTGTGTTAAATAACCACCTTCTACAGCACTTTTAAGTTCATTATCTGCAATACTTTCTGTTGATGGATCCTTGTCACCGTGATCTACTTGTGAATATCGTCTCATTCTGTTTTGGAGTTTAACATAAATGTTGAGAGTATCGGATCGTTTCTTTAGATAATTTCCATTGGTCTCAGGTGAATATCGTCTCTTTCTGTTTTGGAGTTTAAAATTACTGATGAATTTATCAGATTCTTTCTTAACATAATTTCCACTGGTCTCAGAGTTTGGAATGGCAGCACTTTTAAGTTCATTATCTGCAATACTTCCTGCTGATGGCTCCTTAAGTCTGTCAGCGTGATCTACTTGTGAATATCGTCTCTTTCTGTTTTGGAGTTTAAAATTAGTGTTGAAAGTTTCGGATCTTTCTTTTAGGTAATTTCCATTGGTCTCAGGTGAATATCGTCTCTTTCTGTTTTGGAGTTTAAAATGACTGATGAAAGGTTCGGATCCTTTCTTAACATAATTTCCATTGGTCTCAGAGTTTGAAATTGCAGAAGTAAAAGGCTGTTTTGAGTGTGATAAATAACCACCTTCTACAGCACTTTTAAGTTCATTATCTGCAATACTTTCTGTTGATGGATCCTTGTCACCGTGATCTACTTGTGAATATCGTCTCATTCTGTTTTGGAGTTTAACATAAATGTTGAGAGTATCGGATCGTTTCTTTAGATAATTTCCATTGGTCTCAGGTGAATATCGTCTCTTTCTGTTTTGGAGTTTAAAATTACTGATGAATTTATCAGATTCTTTCTTAACATAATTTCCACTGGTCTCAGAGTTTGGAATGGCAGCACTTTTAAGTTCATTATCTGCAATACTTCCTGCTGATGGCTCCTTAAGTCTGTCAGCGTGATCTACTTGTGAATATCGTCTCTTTCTGTTTTGGAGTTTAAAATTAGTGTTGAAAGTTTCGGATCTTTTTTTTAGGTAATTTCCATTGGTCTCAGGTGAATATCGTCTCTTTCTGTTTTGGAGTTTAAAATGACTGATGAAAGGTTCGGATCCTTTCTTAACATAATTTCCATTGGTCTCAGAGTTTGAAATTGCAGAAGTAAAAGGCTGTTTTGAGTGTGATAAATAACCACCTTCTACAGCACTTTTAAGTTCATTATCTGCAATACTTTCTGTTGATGGGTCCTTAAGTTTTGTATGTTGTAAAAGTATATCCGAGAGTGGACTTGATGTTTCTGTCCTATAATTCTTTGCAGCATCGTGAGAGTGCATTTTTTTCATTTCTGGATTCTTTGAAGACAAATTTTCACCTTCATTTCTAACATGATCTTGCAAGTTTACATCCGCATTATTACTGTTCTCTCTCTCGAGTTAGATCCCTTCTCTGTATATGAGTTCTCACTTATCTTGCTCCTTGAATTTATTAATTTACAGTTCTCAGCAGACAATGAAGATAGACGCTTGTCTTTTTGCCTTAATCTGTTTAAAACAGAAGGTGTAACATAGGAGGGAACCTGTGCTCTGTCATCAGCAAAACGAGCAGTATTTCTGCTGTCTTCTTTCCTTCCTTCATCGGTTGTATCATCGTCGTCGTCATGTGCAGTATTTGACCAAAACTTTGTAATCTGACGTTTGTGCCTAATGTTTTCAGTCTTCTCATTCTCAGAATCTCTTGGGGAGTGCTCCTTGAACTGTTTCCCTCTGCGCTGAATTGATTTATGCCTGCAGGTATCTTTAGTGAACTTCCTATGTTTGGGTTTATGTTCAATAGGCTCCATTTCTTCATAACCATTGTAATTTTCGTCTAAATCAACATTTCTATCATTAAACTGGTTAAATTTATGGTTGTTTAGAAATTGCTTCCTATAACTCTGTGATTTGTGTCTCAAATTCAATGGTGGCCACTCTCCAGTATCCACCTTCTTCTTATCTAGTACTCTATGAGGATTAGATCGTTCAATCCATGAAAGATGAGTCTCAGCATTGCGGACATTATCTAAAAACTTGTGAACCTTTGCGTCGTATTTCTTATTCGCTGAACTACATAAACAAACATCACCTACTATCAGGAAAACTATAATCGCATACATAATCGCATATCTCCTTCTCTTCATCTAACATGTTTCCTTGGAAACTGTAAGCACAAGAAACGTTTCTAATATAACAATGACGATCTAAATTCAGCATCTGAGTTGTGTGATGAAGAACCTCCAACAAAATTACTTCGTCTACCGCCAGCCAGAAGGAGTTGAATGGTAGCCAAGCAAACTGTTTTATGAATTTATTTAATTACTTGTCAACAGTGCTGAAGTTGGGCCGGAACTGCGCTCCGGCAAAGTAAAAATCTACTCTTCATTGCTCCGGCATAAACGCATGGAAAAAAAGTACATATGAAATCGGCGTGTAGGGGGCGGATTTCTATGACATGTCATATTTTTCCCCTTTGCATTATTTCAGGTTTCCGACTGACTTAAACCCGATTCCAAGCATCCTGGATCGGTTCTTATTGTGCATATAACTTCATATTTGGGAAATTTTCAACGATTGTAGCATATTTAGTATGAATATGCATATTAGGTAATATTTTTTTGCATATTTGTGTGCATATGAAAGAAATTTTGAAGTTTCATATCACATTTTGTAAATTTTGCATTATAATGAAACTTTCTGAGAATTTACAGATATTTTAAATAATTAACACTATATTTTAATAAAATGTATTGTAATGAAACTTAAAAAAATATACACATTGTGTAAGTGGTAAAGTCATATTTAAAATTTTACTGGTCATATTTTAATGTCTTTTAGGTCATAAATGCATGCATATATCCTATTTTTTAGGTCATAGAAATCCGCCCCCTAGTGATGAGGGTTCTCGAATGAAAAAATCGGAATTATTCAATTCCTGGAAGTTCTCGAGATACCAAGAATTGTATAAAAAGTATTCGAATGATGTAACGGTAAGAGAAGCTTGAAGTGAGAATTTCTCCAGTAATCCCACACTCGTATCACTTCGGTTAATTTCGTCAACGCGGATAAGTTTCGCAGGCAAGAAAGGCATATAATGGACGCACAGCTGTATGCGCACAGGGCAGTTCAGTGTTGCCAATTTTTAATATTTAACAGACCATCGGACGGCAGACGAGACAGCGTTGTTATCTTATGAATCTTTTAGTCTATGAACGCTTTCAGAAGAGTGACGTTAACGCAATATCTGACAACGCTGCGTGAATGGTTTGTGGTGATGGATGAGCAACACCCGTTTCTGGAACCAATAGCACTAAATGTAACATGATGAAATTACCGAGACCGAAATTACAAAGACCTCAGTGTATCAATAAGGCGTGTAGTATTAGATCCAGCTCCATTACCTTCAATGTTCAGATCCGCACACCCTATTACTTTATAGTTATATATAGTGACCTGAACTAAGGCAGCTTCTAGGTTATTTAAGAAGAGTTCTAGGTTAGAATCCGGTGTTCTATAAATTGACAAGATAACCAACTTTATACTGTGTATTTTTATACCACATATTTCGAAGTGTTTCTCAACACAAAAACTGGAGAGATTAATTTTCTCCCACTGAACACGGACTGAGTTGGCAACAAAAATACACACACCACCATTTCCCATGTTTACCCGACAGAAATAGCTGCCCAAAGTGTAGCTATCAAGTTTGTATAAGTCTATATTGTCTTCATGGCACCAGTGCTCACTGATACACACAATGGAGAAACACCTATCACGTAGAATCATGTTGAGTTCCATAACCTTATTTTTTAGGCACTGAGCATTGCAATAGAGAATATTAAATTTGCAGAGTTCACGGGAGCTACCATTTTTTCGTCGATTCAGGCCTATATCAAGTCCCTGAATACAATAGAAACGCTAACTAGTGCATGTAACCCCAAGCGTAATAGTGTTAACTCTAACAAACTTTTACATAAAAAATAGCGTGACCACCAGTGATGTAGTCGAGGTATACGCAAGTATACGCCGTATATCCTCTGCTTAAGCTTACTTATTAGCGTATACTTTATGTTGATATGCACATACTCTCGTTTGCCCCAGTAATTGTGCAATCCGAAGGGCATATTTTTTAAATAACAACCACAGGAGAATATTATAGGAGAAAAAATTCCTCCGACTCTGGGACTTGAACCCAGGACCTTTGGCTATTCGCGCCAATGCTCTACCAACTGAGCTAAGCTGGAGTTCAATTCACAGCGCCAGATGGAGCCTCACTCCTATGACTGAGTGATAGGAGTCATAGGAATGAGGTTCCATCTGGCGCTGTGAATTGAATTGTATTGTAAAAGAGCACAATTATACAATGTATGTAGGCTACTACATGGTCGAGTTAAATTTGAAATTTATTTAATTAATTTAATTTAAAGCCAAATTAAAAGAAACTTAAATTTTAAAATTATTGCAATTGTTCATATTTTATAGGGACACGCAAGGTCTACAAAATACTATGAGTATTTGGAGATGATGAATCGAGCAAACAAGAGCAAATTCTAAAAGTTCTTTACAAGTAAAACTGTAAACAAAAAATGTTAAAAAGTGATTGTCTGATTGAATTAATGTGATGTAAAAATTTAGTATCTTCAAACGTTTTAAATTGGAACATTTATTTTTTGAAAATACGTTACTTTTATTGAGTCATATTCAGTATTTCTGGGTCATATTTAGTCATTTTAAGGGCATATTTTCAGTCATATTTTCCACTTTTATATGTCATATACATCCGAACCCTAGTGATCAATAATACACTATTAAATTCAATTTTCACTTCTATATATTTACAGTCATTCATTAACATCCAGTGGTGCTATAGACATTGTCAATACAGAAAGCTATAATAATATACCTACTAGGCCTATATCTACACATGTAAACCTACACTTTCTGGGCATCAGAAAGTTACAGACCTATTTATTACTGAAATATAGAATTCTTCAATTCTATACAAAGGGTTATCAGTCAGCCAACGGCGTAACACACAATTAAATCTGCTATAACTACTATTGTGAGCTTCACGATCATTAATATGCAACACAGTCTTTGAAACTATTTTTCTTGAGGTTTCTGTCCATTTCCTGTTTAAACTAGAGTCTATAAATAAAAACTTTCTTTTGAAAAATTATCATAATACAGTAAGGTATATAGGGAATGATTTTAAAGTCATCTAAAAATTCACCGGTGTAAAAGTCCCAGTAATTCCGATTACGTCAATATGATTTTGTGATGAGCGGCGTGTTGACTTTACGAACAGGTTGATGGATTTCGGCGGGAGTATTCCAGTTGTATAATAATTATTGTATCGTGGATTTGCTAGACGTGGAAATTATGATAATTATATGATGGGCAAGGAACTAATAACTGAGTGCTGACATTCTTATAAATCATGTTTTGAACATATTGAAATAACCTGTGCTGTAATTTCGAGTTATTTGGAAAATGACATTAATTAATAGATTTTTATAAAGAGTATATTTTTCCTTCTTTTCTCGACTTGAAAAATAAATAAAATCATGACTTTCATTTTTAAATGACTCAGATTTTGATGTAAAGCAGTTTATAGTTTTTGCACGAAAATAAACTCAATTTATTTATGAATGAATAAAGACATTTTAAATATCTAAGGTCTATTATACAAAAGGATGCAACAACGAATTTAGAGATTCAAAGAAGAATAATGAATGGTAAGAGGATTATACGAATGCTAAATTCAATCTTATGGACTAAAAATATTTTACATAGAACTAAAAAATTAATACATCAGGCATTATTCCAAAGTACAACATTATATGGCGCTGAAACTTGGACCGTAAGTAGACAACAAGAAAACAAATTAATGGTATTAAAAATTTATTTTTGGAGACGTTCAGCACGAAAACCCAGGCAAGAAAAAATTCGGAATAATAGAATAAGGTAAATAATGCAAGTTGAAAAGAATATCTTGGAAATTGTAAAAGAAAGATGCTTCAGATGATATGGACATGTACTCAGAATGACAGAGGATAGAACACCCTAGAAAATTTTGGATTGGAAAGTAGAAGGAACAAGAAGAAGAGGGAAGCCCAAAGATGCTGGATGGATGGGGAAAAAAGGAGTATGGAGAGAAGAAGGTTAAATGAAGAAGATGCTATGGACAGGGGCTTATGGAGGCAGAAGATTGTTGTGGGATGAAGAAAAACCATTATATTGTGGAATATTCCTTAATTAAAAACACTATTAGAAATTCAAATGTTTCAATTCCGGTGGCAAATATGTTGAATAATAGCTGAATGCTTGCTGTATCTGTTGGAATATATAATATGTCCAAGAAGTTGTGTTTTGTTTCTGTAAACGGCCTCAGGGAAACTTACTTTATGGACGCGCTGAATAACGCGAAGGCAGTAACATGTAGCAAGTAGCGCCTTTATCCCTTGAGTAGACTACACGCAGTACACCACTGCAGGAGAAGTGGCCGGTCTAACTCGTTAGGGGTACATTGCTCGTCTGGCTTGCTTCAGGGAAATACAGATTACTGTAATGATTCTACAGATGTACAAGTAAAAACAGTCCACTATGCCTTTCAACACTGCAGACGGCCTCAAGGTTTTCTTGCTCACGGGCAATGTTGAGCACATGGGCGTAAGGTGAAATTTTGTTCGGGAGGGGTACAATGTAAAGTCGTCTCAACTCCATGTCCATGCGCACATTGTGAATTATTACTTTTTTAATTACTAAACAGTTGTATTGTGATAATTAATACACTGTAATAAATTAATATGCAGCTCATTCTTTGAAACTGTTTTTCTTGAGATTTCTATCCATTTCTCGTTTAAGCTAGAGTCTATAAATAAAAACTTCCTCTTGAAAAATTATCATAATACTGTATGGTGCATAAGGCACGTTTTTAAAGTCATCTGTAATTCCACCGGTGGAAAAGCCCGATTAATGCCGATTACTTCATGATGATTTTGTGATGAGCTGTTGGCTTTACAAACAGGTTGATGGATTTTGGCGGGAATATTCGAGTTGTCGTTTGACAGATTCCAAAGGGATTTTTGTTTACTAGTAATACATCACTGTTATTAAGCTGAAAAACTATCAACACCACGAGGTTTTGAAATTTGAATCTTAAATAATTTACGATAAATCTTAAATAATGCTTTGATATGTACGAAATTGTAAAATATGTAACAACCGAATCAGATTAAAAAAAAAAAAAAAATTCGTTCCATGATTTATAATCTTCAAAATATTGCAGATATTTCGGGAGGGGTTTCAACCCCCCGAACCCCCCCTTACCGTACGCCCATGAGAGGAGTAACGAGATTTCGCACATGAAAGTTAGAAACTACTATATCTCATACTTTCAGAACCATGGCACATTTAAGCCTGTAATACATAAATTATAACAAAGAAACATCGGTGGTGTAATACCTTCTCCCTTTAGCAAGTGAAGGGTCCGTCACCATCCTTTACAATTTTCCCATCGTGCATAGAACCTGGACATTCTTAAAGTAGTCGACTAGTGAAACCTGAATGTGAGAGAAGTAGTCTAACCGTAAGGCGTTATATAACACACTCGTTAACTTTGTACTACAATCTTTGACTTCGTACTACTTGAACAAGCAAAGAAGCGAATCACTACTTATACTCTCTTATGGTCTACTTGGATAATATTAATTTTAAATAATCCTTTCTATGAAAACGGAGTGACACTGGCACAAATGCATTCCCCTGCATTAATGGTCGAAGGAGAAAATAGCAACTTTGGCGAAATCACATTGATCCATTTTTATATGTCACGGGACCTCAATAAATGTACGAGGCGCATCTATAAAGTAAGTTTCCCTGGGACCGTTTACAGAAACAAAACACAATTTCTTGGAAATGTTTATTTCAACAGATACTGCAAGTGTTCAGTTATTGTTCAAAGTATTCGCTACTGGAATTGATACATTTTTCGTACCTTGAGACCAACTTTTGCATACCTGTGTCGTAGAATTCTGCCGCCTGGAGTTTGAACCACTTTGTAACAGCCATTTCCGCCTTTTTGTCATTCTCTGTCATTTCTTGAGGTGTAAGAAAATATGGAAATCACTGGGGGCGAGATCCGGGCTCAAAGGTGAATTTTTAAACACCTCCCAGCAAGTCTCCTGCGGAGGTTCGACTGGGAGGTGTTTAAACATTCACATTATAGCCCGGACCCCGATCCCAGTGATTTCCATCTTTTCCTACACTTCAAGAATTGACGAAGAATGGTTGTCATACAGCAGTTCAAACCCCAGGCGGCAGAGTTCTACAACACAGGTATTCAAAAGTTGGTCCCACGGTATGAAAAATGTCTCAATTCCGGTAGCGAATATTTTGAAAAATAACCGTATACTTACAGTATCTGTTGCAATAAACATTTCCATGAAATTCTGTTTTGTTTCTTTGAAAGGTACCAAGGAAACTTACTTTATGGATAATTCCTTATTGCACCCAAATGGTCATATTTCGATGCATGCGGCAACAGTGGAATAAATGTATTTATGCTTAAAACTCAGTTGCAAATTCGTACAGTAGGTTATAACAAGAGCCCGGAAGTTCAGGCATTTAGTTTGGTTAAAATAGACAGGCAAAGTGGCAGTTGAATATAAAAAAACCAGGCAGTAGTATAATTAAAATAGGCATTTATTAAAAATCAAAACAGACAGTAATCATACTCTTTATTAAAGAAAATATATTTCTAATATACTTAATTTATTTACCACATTCGGCGCTTTTACATTTCTTGATCACAAGCAGCAACAATTTTTTAAAGAGCCTAATTGAATGTTTTGAGAGGTAAGCTGCTAACTGTTTGGAAAGAAATTAATTTATAGGGAACTAGATTCTCAATACATACAGTATTTCTGTGTCCTGAATGTGTCGTTCCATATTTGTGTCATTTTTTTTTCACTTTCACTTTGATACATTGAAATTCTTTATGTGCTTTTTAAAATGTGTAAATAATCATAGAACAAAGTTTTAACGAGCCGAAACAGGCAAAAAAATCTGATGTGAAAGTCACATAACTTCCTCTGCCCAAATAAAAGTTAGCAGTATTCACATATCCTTGTACAGAATCGCAAGACACAATTTTACGCTAATTATCCTATACCTCTTCTTTCAATGATGCGACTAAAAGCGCAGTCTATATAACAAACTTTAAAAAAAAAAAAAATGACTGCAGACGTTTATTGAACTTTCTGCCGTAAAATATAATTTCCGAAATTTATCGAATATTTCCCTCAGATACATCTTTACTCTATGCATGGCCAACAACACATCTTTCTCACTTCACATTCTTATATAAAATAAGAGGTTACATTGCATATATAGCCTTTTTTCAAATTTCCGTCACTGTAATTCAGAGTTGGAAGACGCATGACACTTCATACTTGCACGTATGTACGCAACGCTTAAGCAGTGCGAGCACGTAGATTCACTGGAGACACATATTCCCTCCAAATGCATCTTCACACCACCTACTCCAGTCTCCAGCCGTATTTTCCCACAGGACTCAGGTCAAGGGCATGGTTCTCTCGCACTTCATGTTCCACATCCTTCTCCTCTGTACCGAGTGAGGCGGTAACTTCGCAGAATTGAATTCAGGTTCAAATCTCGGAACTACCTAATCTGACTGACGTTTTCTGTGGGTTGTCCTTGATCTTTAAGGCATTCTTCAAGTGAAAAAAAAAATTACATTTGTCCATTAAGATAGATACATAGAAATATACAATTTTGTAAAACACGATAATGAATAATTTTATAAAAAATAAAATGTGAACCTTAATTCCATTTTTTCTCCACAAATGCTATGGGCTATTAAATAGGAACATGTTTTAAATTCAGTGCCATGAAGAAGTCGGCCCACAGCGACCGACTAGAATTCTGTTTAAAATAAATTATATTGAAATTAAGGATGAAAACTTGGAGGTTCTCAGATCAAATTGTTTGTCTGTTATCTGAAAGTAATGATTTGTACCTTCACTATAGGTTTTCTTGGAAACGCTGTAGAGTTCAGAATACATAAAAGTATAAATACAAGTAGCAGCTATCCTGCAAGTGTGGTTTGTTTACTGTGGGCATTATTTCTTATATAATTGTAATAGGCAGTGATTAAAAAGAGAAATAATAATGAAAAATAACATTGTATTTAAAAACGATAAAAATGTCGAAATTGACCTAAAATGCCAAAAAAGACCTATGTCTTGAGATGACAAAAACATGCAAAAATGCCATAAATTGCCCTTAAAAATACTCCGTGGCGCTATATCCCTGGAGGGACTTGGCCTACCACCCGACCGCTGCGTCATCTACCATAGCAGATGACAGGATTGGGGGCATGTGGTAAGCATACCGACACCCACGGATGTTATTAGTGGTTTTCATGACCGGAGCCGCTCAATTCGAATCACGAGGCTGTGTGCACCCCTGCCAGACCTCCCCCCGCAGAAAAATCCGATGAGGTACCGGGGATCAGTGTTGGGCATTAATCAATTAATTTTTCAATCAACTCGTTAATTGACTAAAAATTTAATTGCAATTAAATTAATTGCAATTAAACGTTTAATTGCATATTTCAATTAAATCAATTGCAATTAATTTAATTGCAATTAAACGTTTAATTGCATATTGCAATTACAAATTTAATTGCAATTAAATTAATTGCAATTAAATTAATTGCAATTAAACGTTTAATTGCATATTGCAATTAAATTAATTACAATTAAATTAATTGCAATTAAACGTTTAATTGCATATTGCAATTAAATTATTTGGATTAATGTATGTTATTCGTAACTCGCAATTAAAATAATTGCAATTAACTTGTTTAATTGTTCTATGAATCAATTAAAACTAACAATTAACTTACTTACCTTTACCGAAATCAGTTAAAAGTATTACAAGATTTCGAAAATTTTACGTACATTAATAAAAATCAATACTACTTATTGATAAAAAAACGAATATCATCCTTCATTATACCAATTAGTTATATTTTAATGTATATTTTTAATTTGTGCAATGTTTTGACATCGTACGAGTACATAACAAAAAAGTTCACCGCTGTGGCTCAGGGGATCCGTTCAATCCTCTCCCGCAGCGGGCCCGGGTTCGATTCCAAGTTACCTGGGTGAGGTTTTTCCCGGAGTTTTCCTCTCACCTGTGAGCGAAAAGTCAGGTAACTTTAGGCCCTTGTGGTCCCAAGATATCATCTGACCATCATTATTATCTTCATACCATCCTCGCCTTGTTTGAAGGGAGTGTGTGTGTGGGTGTGAATTGTGTGTATCGTCCTATGTGTTCGTGTCGTCTCGGAGGTGGCCCCGGCATTGGGATGATCACTCATCTGGGGAGGCCCTCCATGTCCTTGTCTGGTCAAAAAAGTGATCCTGAGAATATTCATTTACTTCCTGCTCATTTTCGATGCTGTGCACATACGTTAAGTCTATGCGCAACTACGGACGCAAACAAAATTTTGAGCGAGCAAAACATCCCATTGTCCGAAATGCATGCTACAGTCATGAAGTTTTGTGGAAGGCTGCAGGACGACCAAAGAATGCTGAAATAATACACACGTTAAGCCGACCTGGTGAGACAAGATGGAATAGCTTGTTTGATGCGCTCCAGCAAATTTACAACATTAAAGAAAAACCTTGCTTTTACATATATCATTAAACATAAAAAATGCTATCAAAGAGAACGAATTTGATTACATACCCGAGTATTTAATAATTAAGGAATCGCGCACTATGTGCATTATCTTAACCTACTGACAAACACCCAGTCCTGAACCCGGGAAAAGGATTTTTCACTACTGAAAAATCCTTGACCCGGCCGGGAATCAAACCCGGGCCGCCGGAGTGGAAGGCAGGCGCGCTACCGACTCACCCACGGCGACGGACATGACCTGTAGTGCGCCAGTGGCAGAAGCCCTCGACATAATGCAGAGTGAGACCAACGCATATTATGGGATAGTCCTGCCGTGCTTTCAGGCATTAAGAAAAAAACTACACAAAATTGAAAGGAAAAAAACTTTTCTTTTTGCAACCCTTTGATCAAGGCATTACAGGGAGAGTGTCGAAAAAAGATTTGAAAAAATGT
The DNA here is from genome assembly GCA_964059195.1 of Ectobius pallidus. NCBI lineage: Eukaryota > Metazoa > Arthropoda > Insecta > Blattodea > Ectobiidae > Ectobius > Ectobius pallidus. The sequence continues at coordinate 127,087,019 of CAXKWD010000006.1, forward strand.
ATGACATCAGCACTCCTGTAGCGGAAAATGCGGCTATTACGGCATTGTACCCAAGATTTAAAAATAAATGGTTAACCTGTTTAGAGCCCGCGGATCGTACAAAACTTCTAAACGTTTTCAAGACCTGTATTTCCAAACAAATGAATGACAACGTAGAAACATCAGTAGCAACAAAAAAAAAAAAGTACCGAAGAAAATAGTTTTTTCAACTTGAACTCTGACTCGGACTCCCGATATTTCATCGACAGAAACAAACCAAATCTCCTTCGATGCACCACTGACTAAAGCCGAACTTTTAATGCTGCACTTTTTTGCAGAAGAAAGCCAGGATTTGCAACTCCTCAACAGATATCCTGAGATAAAAAACGTTTTCATTAAATATAACACACCTTTACCATCGTCAGCTGCAGTCGAACGACTTTTTCTTTTGCAACAATGACAAATCTGCCGAAGAGTCACAAATTGACCGACAGTATGTTCGAAAAGAGAGTCGTGTTAAAATGCAATCTAAACTATTATAAGAAATTATAGTCTGTCGTTATCTGTGTAATCAGGTTTAATTAAAATAATTCATGTGTATTAATATCAGTGTTTTATTTGTAACTAAGTTAACATGTGTATTTCAGTATCTTACTTACGCATTTTGTTATGATACCAGGCCCGTACAGTAGTCCTTTTTAATTGTTAGTTTTTATTTAAATTCATAAAACAATTAAAAATAATTAATTGTTAATTGTAGCAAATTACGATTAACAATTGATTAATTGTTAATTGCTACAACTACAATTAACAATTAATCAATTGTTAATTGCATTTTCCACAATTACAATTGATCAATTGTTAATTGCAACCACTACAATTAACAATTAATCAATTGTTAATTGCATTTTCCACAATTACAATTGATCAATTGTTAATTGCTACCACTACAATTAACAATTAATCAATTGTTAATTTTTAATTGTATTTACAATTAAAATTTGCCCAACACTGCCGGGGATCGAATCAGAGCCGACGGATCTGTAGTCAGCGACGCTAAAAACAAGACCACGCCGGCGGTCTAAACTGCCCTTATGTAATTACTGTAATTAATGATTCATTATACTCATTTGTATACATTCGAGCTATCTTTCAACCTTCATATAAAAAAGATGCAAAATCATCAAATGTCTTGCCCTTTATTATTAACATTATTATTGTTGTATCATTAATATTAGTGAATAGTGATATAAAGTATAATTCTTCTATATGAAAAGATTATCTTACTGCAGCCTGAAACCAAATTGCAATAAATGAGGACAGTTAATCAGAAGTCAGAAAGTGTGTTTCAATTAAACAATCATTAAAGCAATTAAAACGAGGTACGCTTTATAATTAGTGTCTAAAACATGGCCCGGAAAAGATTGGTTCGTTTTGGAGGTTGCCAGCAGGTTAGTCTAACGTATTTGCGGCCGGTACAGGTGAGTTGGACGCAGTGGTTATTAATCATTCCTGTGTGAAGGCCGTTCAGTTGCTTGCAAAAAGAGAACTTGTATGAGACATATACATACAGAGTGGTGTGATAATATTTATGTCACCCACACCGACACCTGTAACCCGTTTTGTGCATGAAACGTTTGAAACTCGAGCTACAGTTGCAAGAAAGTTAAACTTCCAAAGTGAACAGTTTCGTTAATCAATAGGAATCTTCGTTCATCCGTTAAGTACACCGTCGACATGCCTATATAAGAATAAAAAGGATACCGTCTAGACTGGGAATATATAAAACTTTATTTTAATCTGATTGCAAATACAGGAGACCACTCGGGTCCGTACACTGTTGCATTAATGGATGGGGAGGAGCTTCACCACTAATTATGCTTCAGAAAATATTATTCAAATTTGTCTATCTAAATATCTTAACTCTCCGTCTAAATTAATATTTTCAATGTTAAAGATATCCCTGAATAAATTAAACTGAACAATTGCAAATTTAAGGAATTAAGATTTTTTGTATTAATGAATATTGATCCCATATAAATGAGTTGGCCAAATGACACAGAATACAGTGAAATCTCGATACAACGATTTCGCAGGGACCAGAAAAAAATATTGTTGTAGAGAGAGATATTGTTATATCGAGAATTTACAAAAAATGTTCAAATATTGGTAGTATATGTAGGAAACAACTTCAATAATTGAAATGCTTTAAGTATTTAAGGAAATAAAGAATTTTTTACACAAGAACTGCTATACTGTACTGTATTCACTCCACCCTTAAATTATTACACTAACTTATGAGCAAACACATTGTCTTTTCAGGAAGAAGCTGGTAAAACATCCCAGTCTCGTCAGCATTATAAATATCTTCTGGCAAATATTTCTCAGTAATTTTTTTTCATTTCATTACTGCACCAGAGATTTGCGTCATTTGTTGGTGCAGATTTCTCTTCCCATTGAATTAACTTAAAAGTTATGCCATGGCGGTCTCTAAAGCGGACAAGCCACCCATTGCTAGCCTTGAAGTCCTCCACACCAAGCATGGTAGCAAACTTCTTAGCTTGACTACAAATCAACGGTCCATTTATTGGAATGTTTAAAGTTCTTTTTTCATTGAAGCATTCCAAGGTTGCAGCATCCAAGTCAATAAATGTTGCCGTTTTCTTTCGTTTTCTAGTAGGATCCACGGCATTTGAATTGAGTTTTTCCTCGATCTCATTCCTTTTCTTTAAGAAAGTCGACACCGTAGATTCCGAAAGCCCGTACTTTTTCGATGTTGCAGTTTGTTTCATGCCTGCGTCAATGTCTTTAATTACAGCTAATTTCTGCTGCATACTAATTTGTTTGCGAGAAGCCATGCTGACAGAGAAGCACAACAATACGCGAACACCACCAAACAAACTTGCCGTGCAGTGCAGGCACTGACTGGCGACCAGGCAACTGGTTTACTCCATTGTGCACTTGAGCGAGGGTGAAGCACGATCAAGGTCAAGGAAGGCGATTCCACCCTTAAAACGAGGCGGGGGAGTTCATGATTTGGACTTTCACGATCTATTTTTATCGTTGTACCGAGGAAAATGTATTTACGGGGATTCTAAATGTAATCGTAGTGGGGAGGTTTATCGTTATTAAGAGTATCGTAAAACCGAGGGGAATTTTACATTATTTTAATGGAAAGTATGCCGGGACCAAAATATTTTAACGTTATAAAGAGTATTATCGTTATATCGGTAATCGTTGTACGGAGATTTCACTGTAGTGAAAAGAGGACTTCACACAACATTGGCATTTAAATAACAGAAAATGGATTTTACAAGAGTTTAAACATTGCTAGCACCGTATAAATGGTTACTAATTATCATGCCAGAGTAATTATTGTTAAACTATGTCGGACTGCCTGCATGATCTATAGTCGCTGGTTACGGATCCTTAGGCTCGGGTTCGATCCCCGGTACCTTCTCGGGTTTTTTCTGAGGTAGGGAGGTCTGGAACGAGGTGCACTCAGCCTCGTGATACAAATTGAGGAGTTACTTGATTGAGAAGTAGCGGCTTCGGTTACGGAAACCATCATTAACGGCCGTGGATATCGGCATGCTGACCACTTAATCCTGCCGTCTGCCTATGGCAGATGATGCAGCTATCGGATGGTAGGCCTAGTCCCTCCAGGGATGTAGCGTCACGGAGTTTAGTTTAGTTTAATAATATTTCGTCCTGAAGTTGGGAAGATTAGACTTTAATCTCCAGTTGTAGAAGAACGAAATTACACCCAGAAGAACACCAGATACTCCAACCTCTAACTTTATACGAGTCTTGAAAATAGGTGGTACAGTAATAGGTTCGTAGATACACTTCTTTTCAGAATCCAACTTCACTTGGCTGGCAAGATTAGTAGGTATAGATCAGTATTAGGGTTAAACCTTGAGCTGTACTATCAAAAGCCCATGGGTCGTCGCAAAAGACAAATGCAGTATGTGCAATTCTGTCCGAAGTGCTGTAAAAGATGTGAATTTTGTAATCTAAAATTATGATGAAGGGATGAAGCTTTGGATCAAGGATGGAAAAGAGTACTCGTTGTAATGCCTAAGATAAACTTCTTAGAAAGACATGGGTTCAAGTTCGGTCGATGGCATTATGTGAAAGTATGTATAAACGCACAGAAATTCGCATTATAGTTGAAATCATTCTCCCAGGTATGTATGTATTTGGCCCCTGAAGGGGGAAGGCGGGTTGGGACTACCCTCAGCACTTCAGCCTTGTGGCTCATTGTGCCAACCTCCGGAATGGAATGATTTGCAAGCCCAACGGTCCCTCGACAACAGACCCCACCGCGAGCCCCCACGGAACTCCCCTACATCCAACAGATACCTCTACCATGCCACGTGTGCCGCTGCCTCGGTACCTCTTATAGAGCCCCCAGGTTGGCAGCACACCAGCCAGCAACTTCAGGACCACAAGCAACGGGGAGGACGGGAGAGGCCCACAGCAGGTGCTGGGGGCGAGGGTATACCGGAAACCGGGAAAGGAAACGGGATGATTATGAGGGGGAGTTTGAAGATGAAATGGAGAGTGTTGGTGGAATGAGAGGGGGAAACGGGAGGATCCCCGAGAAAAACCCCCAAAGGTCACGGCTTCGTCCACCACGAATGACACGCCCGCCAGGCCCGGGGATTGAACCCGGGACCGCTAGCATGCCAGGCCCACGCGCTAAGCCTCCCAGGTATAAGAAAACTAGAAAAAGTAATTGTGAACTAAACTGTGAATATTAATATCGGTTGTTGAATAATGGAACAGTTGGAATTGCTGCATGGAGTTTATAAACTGGGAACTGTCATTTGAGAAGTGAGATACAATCTCCAGGCTTGCAATTAAATGACAAAATTACTTTAAAAATCCCGTTTCTGATCGTGCATTTTAATTCATAAAGATTTAGCCCTATTCAGCTCAGTCTATTCAGATTAAGACAGACTAGTTTGTTCTAAAGAGCGTTGTACAGTGGTATATGAAAAACAATTACCGAAAATTGTCTTAACTTTGATTTTAGAATGATTACTTTCACATAGCTTATAGCCATGAATAGGGGCTTATAGCTAACACCATTTCCTGCAGACCTCTATTGAGACCTGTTTAACCAGAAATATTATGTAGCCCCACCATTGCCTCCCCCTCAGTTCTTACGGCGATGAATTGGATTATTCCCTTCAAAACACTCATAAAGAAGAAGAAGAAGAAATTAACAATAGAGAGCGAAAAGGACAATGATTATGCCGAGGACTTATAAACCAACAATCCGGCCACTGAATACAGTGTAAGGTGATTTACGCATGTGTTATAAGTTTTGTGGTCCTAGGGGAGTAAGACAAACACTTTCGTTATTCGACGTTTATGTATAAGTATTTGCAACTCCTAAAAACATGTACAATTATTAAGTGCCAGTATGGTACTTTATGAGATTGTGTGGTGGACGAAAAAATGTCTGTCCGTCTGTCCGTCTGTCTGTCCGTGTGTCTGTACGCACCATAACTCAAATACGCTTTTTCGGATTTTCATGAAACTTGGAAAACACATTTATAATGTCCATGGGAAGAACCCTATTGATATTGAACCAAATCGGTTCACCGGTACCGGAGTAATGCCCAATTTAGTGCCTATTTTAATAGATTATGGCGCCTTTCTAATAGAAAGGCGCCATCACTCAAATACGCTGTATCGGATTTCCATGAAACTTGGTATACCCATTTATGACGTCCATAAGAAGTGCCTTATTGAATTTGAACCTAATCTGTTGACCGGTACCGGAGTAAAACCCAATTTAGTGTATATTTTAAAGACGCAGTAACTCAAATACGCTTTACCGGATTTTTATGAAACTTGGTATACACATTTATAATGTCCATGGGAAGACGTCTATTCATAATGGATAAGATCGGTTGACCTGTTTCGGAGTAATGCTCAATTTAGTGTCTATTTTATGGTAATATACGTATTCGAAAGAATTTATAAAAAAAATGAAAATCAGTTATCTTGACAACATAGCCTATTGTTTTACTGTGATCGTATAAGGCCTTGGAAATTAAAATACAGGTAGCTATGACAAAAAACATATTGATTTACATGCGCTTATCCAACTAGACCGTTAAAATGACCCAGGTGGCCGAGATGGTAGACCTTTCTTCTTCCGTAAGCCCTGCTTAATGAATAAATCTGGAGCTTAACTTGGAAATCAATTTAAAAAAGAAACACATTCTGCATATCATAATTGCAGTCATAACTGATTAAAAAAACATACTGGCACTTTGTTACATCAGTTTACCTGATTTTTATTATATTAGGGAACGATCACCTGTTATCTATTAAAACCACAATTTTATGCAAGAAGTCATCATTGAAGGGATGATTAAGACAGTTTTGTAAAGCTTCCCTTGAGAAATAGAGACATTTATAGTAGATTCAGTTTAGATTATGTTTGTAACCACAACATTGAAACATTTAGATAACATAGTATAATGTACAATAAAATGTTTTTCGTATTGCGTTATTTCAAACGTATCTTCTTACCTTTAATTTTCTTATACCAATATAGGTACTACACTCCTTTCAGAGTAAAGCGCTTCCTATTGCAGGTCTCTGAAGGTTGAGGCTCCCGACTTTGTTTTAGACATTCGGACACATGAAATTGGTAGCTTTCAGTCGAACACCTTAACCCTCCTCCCCAGGATTGCTTACTGTAACACAGACAAGACAAATCTTAGCGTTGCCGTGTTAATTTAATGTATGATAATTTGGGTTCGAAATTATGTGTTCATATGCAAGCAAAATAGATGCTAAAGGCGTCAGAAATAAGGGAACGGTATCAAAATATCATAAGATAAATTATATAATAGGCTGTACATCTGAATCGCATTATTCTCTTCCAATATAAAGTACATCCAGAACCCAAAATCAAGGAACGAGCTCTATGTCTAGATTTAATTAATCACTAGTCTACCCTTCACTCATAGTCATAGGCGTAGCGAGGGGGGGGGGTTTTGGGGGTTTGAACCCCCCCCCCATTGATTAAAAAAAGGAAAATTGTATAATTTTTTTAAGTCTGCCCATAAATTGCTTAATACAAGTATAAAGCGTGGGAAGCTTAAAACTCGTTATTTTGCGTCTTAATTTTTAAAATTTTCCGGGGAAGGACCCCCGAAAGCTTAAAACTTGTTATTTTGCATCTTAATTTTTAAAATTTTCCGTGGGAGAACCCCCGGAAGCTTAAAACTCGTTATTTTGCATCTTAATTTTTAAAATTTTCCGGGGGAGGGCCCCCGGAATCCCCTCTCCTTCCATACTCGCCAGACCCCGCGGATGTTATAACCCCCCCCCCATATGGTCGGCCTGGCTACGCCTATGCTCATAGTAATATAAAGTTTGTAGTGGGCCTAATATTAAACTTAGATTACCTAGTATTGCACTGGCTTTCTCTGACCATGTTCGTGGATTTTATCCCGACCAAGATCGATGACATTTATGCATGCATAAAAATGACAGTCTCCTGTCTGCAGATTTAAACGCGTGTGTAAGAATTCCTTCGCGCCGGCGACGGTCACAGCCCTAAGTAGCAGATTACAGCCTTCGTTAAATATCCATATGACCAACCATCTTAGATATACCCTCCTATAACAACGTTATCCAATGTTGATAAATTTCATGTTGTTTATCTCCTACGAGGGATTTGTATGTCGTGTATAAAATAATTCCACCTATTCCCTCGTATAAAATGTTTTTGTTAAAATATCAGCTCATAGCTTTGTCAAATCTAAAATTTCTATTTGTCAATATTATAAAACATAATTGAAAATTATAGCTGTCAATTTTATTTGTAATGGATTAACCAACAGAATAAGATCACCTGGAGAAAGAAAAAGGACCTGAAGATGGCTGAATAGCCGAAATATGTTGTCCACAATTACTAAAATTTTCTTATAAAATTGACAGCTATAATTTTTAATTATGTTTTATAATATTGACAAATACAAATTTTAGATTTGACAAAGCTATGAGCTGATATTTTAACAAAAAAACATTTTATACGAGGGAATAGGTGGATTTATTTTATACACGACAACGTTATCCAACATTCAAAATATAATTGATATAAAGTACGGTGCTATGAACATTTTACACAAACTGTGAAAATTACATCGCTAGGTGCAAATTAGTGGTTTGAGAGAACGGAAGAGCGAATCCTACATTTCCCAGTATTCAAGGTATCCACTCAAGACAGGAAGTAGCATGAGAACAAAATATCCCGGCAGACTGTTCACAGCGAAGCTATTTTCATATGTTTGTATTTTCACAGTGCAATTTTCAAGGCTGTGCTTCAAAACGTCACTTCTTAGCTCATTATTATTATTAGCCTTATTGTTGTTGTTGTTATTATTATTATTATTATTATTATTATTATTATTACTTCATGAATGCTTATATTAAAATATAAATTCAGCTCTGAACATAAATTTTCTCGATACTCGATACATGATTTTTCCTTCGATACTCGATACCGTCAACATTTCCAGTTTCAATAAATAGGTACATTAAAAATTAAAAGTTGAGAGAACTGTGTAATACGAACTAAATCAAGTGTGCATATTTAATAAGACAAAATTTAATATCATCAGTAGCCTATAATTATTTTTAAACTCTACATTAATACTAAAATTAGTTTTTGAAACAGTCCACTTACAAGTTTCCGTTAAAAAATACTAGCATTCTCACTTAATTGCAGAAATACCAAAGTATCGAAAAGTACCGAACGAGTTTTCTGAAGTATCGCTCGATGCCGATACCATGCAAGTATCGAGAGTATCGAGGTATCGAAAGTATCGTGGACCGTCTCTAGTTAAATCAAAACAAGTTATCACCATTTTACGATAAATGTATTTCAGTATCCCTTTCAGTTAGCAGCACCATCACAATCACAAAATACATCGATAAAAATCCTTGCCTAATCTTTTCTTTATTTCTGTATGGGATAGCAATGGTCTTAGCTAATGTATTGCGGAAAGATGTTGAAGAAGGAAGTGTTAATGAGTAGAGTACAGTACTAGCCTATGTTGTATGTAATATATATGGTTTATGGCTTTATGCGCATGTTTCTAGACAATTCAAGGACGAGTTTGTTTATGACCGTGGTCAATTTTTATTCAGGCCTACCGATTTTCTTCGCATGCATGCAGTTTGAGCAATGCTCGTTCCCAGTGCTGTAAATTTTATTTTTATTATCCCTTAATTACGATACTTTTCCCACAGTTGCTTAGTTTCAGCATAATTATGATGTGGGTTTTACAACCAGTATCGTCAAGGTGTCACATTATTTGCGCATCATCCTTCCTCTGAATCTCGATCCACGAGGAATCCTGATTTAACTTAACCATATCTTCTGTTTCTCTAAAGTTTACATAACGTTCATCTCATGACTTTCATAAGGAACGTAGCCTATAGCTGACCGCTGTTGGCCGCTGGCTGTTCGCAGTCATCCTAATTACTGTAAATTTGGATCGGTCGTTTAAAACATGCATTAATGACAAACACTCGTCGAACTTCACTGTCGAACGTAGACTGTAGAATTGTTTTAATGTTAAGACGACCTCTTTTTCTAGAACTGCTGCTTACACTATTTCACCCACTATTTCACCCATCTCAATTAGTTCTAAGCTGAGAGATCCAAACTTCCTCAATTTCAGGAAACATTTGCCCTCTTCTAGCAGCAGTACAAAGAAATTGGTCTTCGTGTGAAACCGACACCAATGCAGAATGACTTCCAACTGTGTAGTGATTAGTATTATCCACAGTAATTACTTCAATTTAGAAATCGCAAGGAAAATGAATAGCCGCACTATTAGGAGACGGCAAAGAGGCTACTCCAAATCATGTACATAACCAGTATAGATTTTCGGATTTGGGAACAATGCTATTGTGTTCCCTTGTAAAAAATGATGGTATGGAAAGAAGTTGTCTTGACATGGAATCCACAATACAACCTGTACCTAAACGTTCGTATTCTGTTGCAGCAAATATAATTGTATGGAAAATATAGACGGTAACTAAATTTGTGCAATAACGGCAGTAAACGTTACACGATCCAATTTGTAGACATTCGAACAAAATTGGATTGTGGGGCATGGTATCGTCACTTCATCACATGCTTATTCCGATTGTAATTTTACAGCAGTAGGAAATTTATTTATTTAATACAGTACTTTATACCACCAAAGCAAGAAAGTAGGAAAGCAAGAATCCGTTATTCAGTGCTTTGCAAATACCGGCAGCGAACTTTTTCTTATTTGGGACTGATCATTTGCCTATACCTCAAACCCATTCCCAAGCATCCAACAGCGAAGTGTTAGGCTACTAGGGCCCTTAAGGAATAGGAGTAAAAGCTATCGATATTACTGTCTGTGTTACCTTCCTTTAAAATGGAACGTTTGAAACCTGTTACCTCTGAATTAAATTTTTCTGAATCATCTATAAATGTTATTATTTAAAAAATATTTAACATAGATAATCATTTTGAAATATAGATTATCTGGGACAATAGTAATACAGGGTGCGGCGCAGGAACCTGAAACTTTCTGCGATTAATAACGGACGCGCAAGGGCAGTGATTGTTGCGAGCGTGTTGTGACCTTGTAGAAGATACTTGGAAGATTGGTTAGCGTACATCATTTTATTCAAAAGTGACGAGGCCCATTTTCATTTAACTCTCCGCCGGACGCAATTTGAGGAACGGCGAGTTTGGGCGAATGCACCTGACTGGCGCCGGTAAAGCAATCGTGATTCATACCAGTGATTTTAAGTTTAGTTTTCTAAAAGTTATCACTGACCTTCTTGAGGAGGTTTAAAGAAAGAAAAATAAAGCTTTGCTAGAAATCTGAAAATAAAAAATTTATACGATTAACCTTCTCGTATTATACGTCTGGAAGATAATTATGGTCCCTTACTCTTCGGGAAGAACATGATCTGTGAGCGTTTGAAAGAGGTGCTTAGGAAAATATTTAGACCTAAGAGAGGTGAAAACGGGGGCAGGAGAAAACTGCATAATGACGAGCTTCATAACCAGACGTCAAATATGAATGCTACATGGCTCATAAGTCAACAATGAAGTGAAATAGGGTTAAAATTGTCACTAAATTGACTTCACGTATTCTTAGTGATCGATAAAAACCTGATTTTTAATAATTCATCAACAGTTATATCGTAATTTAGAGTTTTCATAATCTGCAAAATTTAGACTAATCACATGACTGGCATCCACTGTGTTATTTTTTTTTTTAATTCATAACTCCAGTATTAACAACAAAGTTTCTTTGATTGGCATCATTTCAAATGTTAGAAATCAGTGGTGGCTATGCCCTCGGATATTTTATGCTATGGTAGGAAAATTGAATCCATAGAGCATAAATTTCCTAATAGAAGTAGTTTGTCTATGTCCCCTCTATTTGCAGGAAAAATAGGCTTGTGTCTACAACTGATATTTGTGCATCAGTAAATAGGTCAGTTTCTTAGATTTGGTCGAGGGGGATTTTGAAATATTGATATATTCTTCAGGACTATTCTTATCCTCGAATCATACAGTACATAAACCTGTGAACATCGAACTTTGCTTAAGTGCCAAATAGTTTAGCTAAACAGTTACAGCAAACATGGAAGCGACAGACCTTGCATGTGATCGTGTGGGAATTTGTGAAGAGAAACCAGTCGTTACCATGCTAGCTTATTGTGCAATTCCTGGCAGTTAAAACTGAAAAAGTATCAACGGACGCATAACTGGCAAGGTTGAACACATGAGGAAATGGTTAGCAAAGTGCACTTAAATTTAAATGCCACTCACAAACGTCTCAGCTATGATAGATGTACCGATGTAGACAATGTACGTCTACATATTATTGATGAGTTATTAATTAAAAAAAAAAAAAATTAAAATTTTATTTGACCATAGTTGACCCAGAGTCCCACAGCCGGAGGCTACACTACTGGGGAGAATACAGATAATACATAGACTAATATTATTATACAGTTTGCTATCTTGGTTTCAAGACTTCGGTATAAATGTAGATGATGATGATGTGAGTGATGAATTAGCGAAGGGTGAGTGATACATTTGAAACTTTAACATATAATAAGAAAGCAAATAAAAGTATTTAATTCCAAGATTTAAAAAAAAAAAAAAATGTAGTCCACCGCTGTGGGGGTCTCCTCACGCAGCAGGCCCAGATTCGATTCCTGGTCGAGACAGGTTTCCTACATATGGTTTCCAGTGTTTTTCCTCGCCTGTAAGACGAATGTCCGGTAACTTCAACCCTTGTGGTCCATGGATATCATGTGGCCGTCAATATCATCTTCATCCCGCCCGTGCCTTGTTCAGAGTGACTGTGAGAGCGACTGGTGTGTCTCGTCCTGTACAGTGGTATTAATGAGAGGTGGCAGTCAGATGCGCGTGAGAGAGGTGACGCATGTAGGAGAAATCATGGGGAGGGGTAGGAATCTAGCGAGAGAGGAGAAGCGATTGTAACAAGGTCTCTTGTTTCTTCACTGCATTATACGATCTTACCGCTCTGAAAGCAACGACATAACTAACCCATACACCCCTCCATGCAGTACGAATGTTTATTGGACTCGTCTGCATCTATTGAGCATCCATGCTTGGACTGCCACGTCTCATTAATACCACTTGTATATCTCGGAGGTGGCCCCGGCATTGGACTGATACGCTGATTACTCATCCGGGGACGCTCTCCATGTCCTTATCTTGTCAAAAAATTATGCCTGTGACCCAAAGATAAACCGTCTCCCGACAGGTCGCGGTCCTATAAGACCCGGGGGGCGTGGGCTGCATAAACCTCCCAACAACGGGGGAAGTAAAACTGGGAGAAAGAAGACGAACAAATGTAAAATTTATTTAATCGCTTGATATTACATTTATTAAGACTGCTTCAGCGCCTCATATGTTACTGAATGCATCAACTTCAGAATAATACTTGATTGATCTTAGATTTAGTTACGCCAATTTTCGTACTAGCTTCTTGTACCAGACTACGGTCATCCGAGGTATCAGGTAGGCCTAGTACTTAACCTTGTCATCAGTAATTATTATATATCTAATAATGAAAATCTTTAAAATGTGCCATGATATCACCCAAAAAATGTGTTAAATGAAGCAGATATCTTTCAAAAATACCTAAATCATTAAAATATAACACGGAATTTTTACAAAATAACACTTAATCCTTTAAAAATAGTTTTCATAAAAAAATGAAAATACATGACCCTGGCTATAGAAATTTGTGTTATTTAAATATTTATTTTCGCAGAACATATCCTTGCCATTGGGGTACACCGTAGAGCAGTGGTTGAGGCGTTGCGCTACAAACCGGGAGGTCGCGGGTTCGATCCCCTATGAGATCATTGGAGTTTTCAATTGTCCTAATCCTTCTGGTGGTACCATGGCCCTGGAGTCGACTCAGCCTCCAGGAGCAATCCTGGGGGTAATGGCGGCTGGTGCGTAAGGCTGACAATCTTAACACCTTCATGCCGATTGTCTAAAATCTGGGAGCCTCAACCTCCTGGAACCCTCTGGTCCTTCATGGCCCGTAATAGGGGACACTTTACTTTATATCCGTGCCATTAAGCTATTTTGATTCCGGGTTCCTTAAGTTTCGTTGCTAGTAGCCACTGGGCGAATGAACCATTGAGAAGTGATTAAATAGGCGTAACTCTAGTCCTTATCATAAAAGCAATAGGTCTACCTGTTACCTACCATTATATGTGTAGGTATTATAGGCCTAATCAATAAGACCTTGAGATTGGTATTGTAAGACAAATTTAGCTACAACACTACATCTTAGTTAAGTATATTTTACACCATTAATGCAGATAACCTCACAGATTATTTTAAATTACCGCGAAAATCGTCTCTAGAGATGAAAATTATTCTGTAAACTATCCCCTTTATCTCATGATTAGATCTTGGTCGTGACGAGTTTAACTTTTTTACGCTAACATATTTCATATTTAGTGTGAAATCATATTCGCAGCAAGTCATAGTTATTGTTGTTGCCGAATACCTTTCACTTGTTAGCCATTGATATCACGTGTGATCACTTGTTCAGATCGTGAGTGGCCTTCAGATCCTGATATCTAATTCTCCTCAATACTGTCTCCTTTCCAAACTCAGATTCTCTTGCCAAAATCACACGAGAGTGATCTGGATAGAATTTAAATTAATTGATTACGGCAAAGCCATCAGATCGGATTAGACGTTAATAAATTAGATAACAGACCTTAGCAATGATGGGGGGGGGGGGGGGAATAGCAGGATCGAGTTACCTCATCAGTCCCCTATCTCTTCTTTCGTTCATTCTTTCATTTCATGTACCTTTCATTTCTCTTTCCTGCCAGATCCAAGATCTAGGTGCCTAGGACATGTAAGGGCTTTGGACTCCATCCAAGGGAGTCGGACAAAAATGCCGTTTGTGGAATTCAAGGCAGTGTGAATAGTGGATAGGCCTACGTGATGGACCCAAGGTGCCATTGGTGACCAATCAGGATATTGATATACGAGGGCCGTCCACAAAGTAAGTTACCCTAGGGCCATTTACACAAAACAAAATTGCATAGAAATATTCATTGCAACAGATGTAGCAAGTGTTCAGCTATTTTTCAACATATTCGCCACAGGAACTGAGACATTTGTCATACCGTGGGACCAACTTTTGAACCGCTTGTATCATAGAAGTCTGGCGCCTGAGATTTGAACCTGTGTGATAACCTTATCCATTTCTCTGTCAATCTGTACCATTCTCTGTCATTCACTGTAATTTTTGAGGGGTAGGAAAATATGAAAATCTCTGGGTGCGCGGTCCGAGCTGTAAGGCGGAGACTTCAACACCTCCCTGCAAGTCTCCTGCTAAAGTTCGGCTAGGAGATGTTTCAACAATCACCCTACAGCCCGGACCTCGCTCCCAGTGATTTTCATCTTTTCCTACGCCTCAATAAATGACAGAGAAGCGGAGATGGTTGTCACACAGTGGTTCAAATCCCAGGCGGCAGAGTTCTACGACTCAAGTGTTCAAAAGTTGGTCCCACGGTATGACAGATGTCTCAATTCCTGTGGCAAATATGTTGAAAAATAGCTGAACACTTGCATCTGTTGGAATAAATATTTCCATTAAATTTTGTTTTGTTTGTGTAAACGGCCCTAGGGAAACTTACTTTTTGGACGGCCCTCTTACATAACACCGCAGGGCTTCGCTTCATCCCATCCCATAACAAGGGCATATTATCTATCGGACACGTAGGGAGTCTCTTTTAGACAGTGGCATAGTGAAGGGCCCCCCCTCTCTGTCCAGGGAATCCAGACCCCCGAAATCAAAACCTAAAATTCTATTTGTTCTTTAAGCTCCATTTTGTCAAATATTTAATTATCTTATTTTATAATAAAATACTGAACTTGCAAATGTAGGACTAATATTTTCACTGTCTCATGTAGTATTTAACTTTCTTATAAATAGTAACAAATATTATAACATAGGTAACGATTTCATGTTTAAGTTGGCTTGTCTTAGAATATAGTAAACAAATTTGGTAACTAGTTTTTCACTGCTAACATAGCGTAAAATGTGATTTTTATTAGTTCAATACTTAAATATTTTCCGGGGGTGGACCCCCATTCCCCCTTTCGGGGGGAGGGGTATACCATGCCCCACAACCCCCCTCCCCGGCACTTTCGACCCTCCCCGAAATTATTTTCGGACTACGCCATGCTTCAAGAATTAGACTAGATATTATATTTAAAGTATAGTGGTGGTATATCAGTCTGTTAAAAGTATACCAAAATGTTTAAGTGTCCCTACTGTGGGACAGAATATAATTTCGCGGCTCTAGCCTCTTTTATACAACTAGAATTTTATTTATAATTTGATTAACTTATATGGAACAATTTTGGAAACAAGCTTGCAGCTTTTCTGACAAGAGAGTCATTTTATTTTGACCTGCATGAGTCACTAATGGCTATCCTTTCTACTTCTCAAGAATATTTGACAGCTTAGGGTGAACCATTGCGGATAACGGTTTAGGCACAGTTAAGGAATACCAGTCATCTCCAAAATATGGTCTTCCATTTATTTTCCAGGGTTACTCGTATAAAACACCACAAACAATACTGACTCTTCTAAAAGAATCACTTCGCAAACACAGTCCTACCTACCAACCGCAATTTAGAGATGTAGGCCTAACTTTTGAAACAATTTACGAAAATACTACATACTTTAAATTAAAATTTAATTTTAAAATTAATTTGATTGTGGATAGTAATAAATTAATTTTATATAAAAGATCTGCTTTCATGATTTCATGGGTTCAGATCTTTCAAAGGAATAAATTGGTTTGAGTTCAGGTTTTGGAAGGCAAGCGAAAAATCGAAATAATTATTAATCGCTCTTTTTAAGTTTAACTTTGTAAAGGTCTAAGTTATTATTCAATCATTATTTTTCCCTAAGCTTGCGGAAACCAAACAATTACGGCGCCATTTCGATCAATTGGGAATCAATGTTAATGGTATTTTTTTGATTGGCTAACATGAGTGGAATAATGAGTTTCGGTTACTGGTTACAACGATGTTTAAAAGAAGCACACATCCTATAGATATTCTACGAACTCAATGCTATTTCAAAATGTACTGTTCTTAAAATTAAAAGCATATATAATATAAAACAAGTAATAAATCATCCTTCTGATGCCATGCGTCTAACTTCTCGCAATAAAGTATTAATGAGAATGAGTGAAATCGAAAACAAAGAAAATAATGTGACAGCTTTTAGGTGTAATGGACTTCGCATTAACAAAGTCCTTCCGTCATATTTCATATAACCTTTTCTGTCCAATGAGATTTACGATTTCTAAGGCGGAAGAATAATTATGTAGGAGAAAAGGAAGGAAAGACTTTGAATATTGTACAAGTGCAAATGTTGCATAGCGATCTGGAGAGCTAAGAGAAAAGTGAGAGCCATAACGAAACAATGCAAATGCAACATAAGATGACTATTAAGCAGCAATAAACTTTCTTAGTGTTAAGTTATAACTTTCTTCGTGGTGCTAATATAAAGAAAGTGATAGTCATTGTATTTGTTTAATGGCAATTCGTTTTCCAGATTTCGCATAAGTTTATAGATTTCTCTGTTTTGTGAAGAGATGGATGAATTAATGGATCCAAATTTCACTTGTAGATATACTATGTTTCCCAACACATCTTAAGAGAATGGGGGACGAACGATGAAGGGATCGATAGAAGGATGGTTCGGATGGATAGGTAGACATCAGTGAGTTATAAAGGTCATTTTTGTGGTTTACGTCAGATTTCGGTCATATGTAAGGTAATATTTCAATTATAAATTTATAGTACAGTGTATGTACTACATGTTCGAGTTAAATTTGAAATTTATTTAATTAATTTAATATTTATGTCAAATTAATTGGTAACTTAAATTTTAAAATTAATGCAATTGTTCATAATTTTATAGGAACACGCAAGGTCTACAAAATATTAGGAGTATTTGGATCTGTTGAAGCGAGCAAACAGGAGAAAATTCTCTAAAAAAGGTCTTTATAAAAACCTGAAAATCACAAAAAAGTTAAAAAGTTATCTGACTGAATTCATGTGTGAATTTAGCATCTTTAAACGTTTTAAATTGGAGAATTTATTTTTGAAAATACGTTATTTTATTAGGTCCTATTTAGGCTTTTTGGGTCATATTTAGTAATTTTAAGGGCATATTTGCAATCATATTTTCTACTTTTTCAGGTCATAAACATCCGAACCCTAATAAAGAGGTTTACTACTTTACGCACCGACTGCTTATATCTCCTCCAGCATTGCTCCCGGTACTCTAGTGACACTAGAAAACAAACAAAAAACAACCCATGGCCCCTTAGGAAATTAAACTTGCGATTTTCCGCTTTGCCTCAAACAAATGCACCTTGATTCTCCCCATCTATCATTAATTGGAACTTTCATGGAAAAAGTTCCACGCACAAAAAATCACTCTACTCGTTTAGGCTTATGTCTTCCCTGAAAGAGTTTGTTGAAAACATGTTTGATCAAATTATGTCACGGCAGCGTAATAGCAAATCTTAGAAGTCCACAGGTGATACACCGGTTGTATAGTAGGACGAGCTACAATAGCGTCCCACAGCGGCCAGACTAGCAACTTCCATTACTAAATAATCTGGACACTGGACAAATGGTTCCTCGATTATTGTTCTGAAAATGGTACGCAAAATTTATTATTACAGTATTCTATTTCGAAACTTGAAAAATTAAAAACCATATGGCACTGTACGCGCAGTGTTTGGAGTTACTGCGTATGTTCATTAGCCATTACGAAGAGCACTTCTTTTTTAATTTATTCATATTAACGTCGCTTTAACTAAAGAAAGTCATATCACGACTATAACGCAAAATACATTGGATTTACAACATTCAACTAGATGTCATTACAAAGTTTGGTGCATTTCGTGAAATTTAAGACATTGATGTGGTATGTTGGTTGGTCAATAGCCATGGAGAGGTTGACAGGAACTTTGCACCAGGTCCGTTGATCAGTAGCCTATACCTGGGGCAGTATATCATTAGAGTATTGTATGCAATATGAAATAGCTGAAAATCGTAAACGATATAGCAAAAATTGTTGATTTCATATACGTATCGTAATTCCAGACAAGGAGATGGTGACGTTTAGGGGAGGATGTTGAAGACGTAAAAATTACTTTAAAATAATCGATACAATTTTCTTGTTCTTATGAAAATGACCTAAAATAAATTTAAAAAATACATAGAATTGTAAATGTAAAATTTATATTTTGTTGGTTTTTATTTTATTCAAAATATATACACGGAAACAAACGTTCCTAAGAGAGAAGTTTAGAACCATACGTAAGTAGACTTGAGAATATTATAGGAGAAAAATTCCTCCGACACTGGGACTCCAACCCAGGACCTTTGGCTATTCGCGCTAATGCTCTTCTAACTGAGCTAAGCCGGAGTCCAATTCACAGCGCCAGATGGAACCTCTCTCCTATGACTGATTGCCCTAATGGTCTACCTCACAGACAGACAAGTTATGTCATATGCAGTACTGTGAGGCACACTAATTAGTGATTTTTGTGACCGGGCTCCCACTGTTATTGTACAGTTAACATTCAAGATAGATATATAAGCTTTCATGAACCACAGATTATTGTCTCTGTTGGACACTACATGAGAATATTATAGGAGAACAGTGTAGTGGTTCATGAGAGCTTATATATCTATAAGTAGGCTTACCACAATAAATTTAACATGACAATATAATGTAAGTTATTAGCAATTTAATTTACTGACGTTAAGAATGAGACCTCTTCATTATTTAATTTTGTACTGTATTGAAGAACAAAAGTAGAATTAGTTGTGCCTCCTGGCAATGTACCATACCTGTTAGGTTTTACTATGCTTATTTTTATATAACTGCCGAATTTGCTGGTCGCTTCGTTTGGCTATGAAAAATATTCAGAAAACTTTTAAATGATGGCAAAATTTATAAATGAAGTAAAAATACTCTAAAATTTCGAATAACATGAAACATTGACTATTCAGTTCAAATCGGGGGGGAAAATGCGACATAAAAATCCATGATTCTGCTTTCTTAGAACGTGCAATGTATATTTATGCGACCGGGGATCGTTATAATCTGAAATAGAAAAAGATAATACTTCATCAACATCCGCCCCCTAATGATACTGTGTAATGTATATATTTTAATTCCCGTCTTAATTAAGACCGGTTTTAGTGTATCAATATGAACGACAAAAAGGATAAAGAGGTGATATTCGTCTCGGCATTATATAATTAGAGTATATTGTTTACTACTTTCATGTTTTATTTAGTCTGCTTTCAAAAATAACCCTTTGTCATTTTATATAAATTCTTGCGTTATAAAAAAATGAATAATCCGCCAAAGATAATAACTCTCATAGAAGTGAATAAGTTATTTTCATGACTGTACACAGAATATATAGAACAAAGATACAAAGTCAGAGAGATTCCTAACTGAATAAAGTGGGTTCAGGTGTATTCCATTACTACTACTACTACTCAGGGCAGGCTCTAGGTATTTTGACGCTCTAGTCAGGAAATGATTTCGGCGCCTTCCTAAATTGCCACTTCAATAATTCCATTTTTTACCATTTGATTAAACATGAAATTTCACGTTTTCTACTTGGTAATTGTTGAATAATTGATTTGAAATGGCCTAATTTGAGAAAAGCTTGTACTGTATTTCATTAAATAGATTAAGCTTGTAACTTTTGTATTTACATTAAACAAACAAGAAACTGCAGCATAGATAAGTTTTTAACGAAGCCAATAAAATATACGTCGACATAATATACTGAATTGATTTCTATAATATTTTTTTGTGCCCACTCTTACCCCCGGAGTGCCAAGCAATTAAGCCTAAACCTCCGGTCAAACCAACCTTTTTCAGTCTTACTTTACAACAAATTTATCTTTATTGTTGCTTTGCAAATTTCAGTTTTTTAAAATCTAAATATTGCCGCCCCTAAATGTTTCTAAAAATATCCCGCCCTAGTTAGCCTTTATGGACGAGCCAGCCCTGTAGAGAAAAATATTATAGGCATGCATTTTATGTTATTTAATTTTATATTGTTTGATGTTGTTGAACAGCTGACAGAAGCTCGTGAATATTCGGGCTGACTCGTAGAACAATTCTGTCAGTGCGTAGATGCGGAATTTCTTTCTAACCAGCACGTGAGGGGGTCGGTAGTAGTCTGCCGGCGGCCAAAGCAATGTGTAGCTCCATTTTTCGTGTTTCGTGCTCTATAAACATGTGTTTAGTGATTCAGTGATTCCAGTGTCAACAGCGTTCTGCTGTTCATAGATATGTTTCGGATTTTTTCTCGGATCTTTATTTTAAGTAGTGCTGAACGACTGTTGGTGAACCATTTTCGAATTTGCGCCAAATTCGATTTTTTTAATGCGTGAGAGTTACTTCTACGAACGTTAAATTATTTTAATAGTTGGCAATATCCCTGAATTAAATTATCGAGTGACTAGATATTGAGTCATTTGTTGACACCATAATATTATGCATTATTATAACTGACTCTAAACCTGTGCACTGTAATTTAGCACAAGGCCAGCTATACTTCAACTTTATTAACATTACCTTTCTCAGAAGTGTTACTTTGTGGATTAAGCAGCATAATTCTGTTGGGCTTATACTTATCTTCCGCTTATAAGGTCATATACATTCAAGCATGATTAAAAATAAAGTCTATAGAACTATAGTTCCATTCAAAACTTTAAAAGTGTTATTTTATTCTAAAAGATTTAGAAAATATAAAGAAATTTATTTGGATGATGAGTAATAGTTAATGAATTCAACTTATTACTCAGGAAGATAACTTTATTTTAATGACTTCAAATTGCGCTGAAGTGTAGACGTCCTTTACGAAAAGAAAATACAGCAGTATTGGGATGATACTCAGTTTGATAGAATTAACTGTCAAGGTCTCGCACGATTTGCCATCTCAGCAAATGAGAGGATCGTTTCGATTGCAATAATGCTGTTACGATAACTTTACAGTGAAATGACCTTTCGAGTTAATCAGTGATTGGTTTAGGTTCCTTGGAATTCGTTGGTCTACTGGAGCTAATGGTTATTACTTTAGTCGTTGAATAATATAAAGTAGTCTACTTGTATATAGAGTTTCCACGCACTATTTCGAGAAAGTGCTTCTCCGAAGAAGGAAAAAAACTTTAAATGTTTTGACAGTTTTCTCAGCACACTATCTGCCAATTTATCTATATTGCATCGACTTAGTTGTGGAATGTGAATATAATGTATACATTCGAAAGTGCATATGAATGCCATGTGATATAGGCATAAATGAAAGTGAAGCAAGTGAAGTGTTTTTTTATTTAATATTTCTGTTCTGTGGTGAATTTTAATTACTGAGTCAACATGGATGTAGGAAACGCAATAGCAAGAGCGTCCAAACGCACTAAAATTGGCAGGAAATTATCACGACGTCTATCTTTGGTGACTAAAGTGCCCAATATGATTAGTGTAAGGCTTAAGCAAGAGCTTGGATCAAGAGATTCTTTACGCACAAGTCGATCGTCACAGCAGAGGAGCTTCGAAATCACCACGATAGCACCAGATAAAACGCAGAGAATTGTAAGTTATATTTTTCATTACTCGTTCTACCAGCTTTAGGCTACTATATTACTCGTACAACATGGGTAAACAGGTTGACCAACATAACAAACCTAACGAGAGATTTAATGCGGCACATTTTTGAAACGCATGAATTCAGTATGCCCTACTAAACTAATACATTGTTCATAACCCAAGAAACCTAACATAACATAACCAAATAACCTAACCCATAGGCGTAGCGAGGGGGGGGGGTTTGGGGGTTTGAACCCCCCCCCCCCCATTGATTAAAAAATCCCTTTAGGCAGGCCTACAGGCGGAGGTAGATTTCGAAGTGCTTTTGGTTTAATTTATTGTCGCTGCATAGCACTCTTTTTCTTTAGCCTTGGCATGGTAAACCTGCAGTAATAAGAACTGAATTCGGTAAAGAGGAAGAGCCTACAATCATTTGTTTTGACAACAAGAATAGGATATAATATTCTGGGAGGCCGTGCGCAAGATCAGCAATGAATAAAATTAGTAAAGCCGCTAAACAAGACAAAATTATGATATTATAATAATTCTTTTAAGTGTTATTATTTTCAAACATTAAAATCTCGCGTCATATGAGAGCTATCAAGAAACTATTTATTGATTTGTAGAGTACTCATCAAGAGCTTTTCAACGATACCCCACAAGACGTGGTTTCAAAAGTTTCGAATTTTCATCCCCCACCCCCACCCCCACCCTCACTCGAACCCCCGAATTGTTGGTGTCACTGTGAACTCCATAGGGAGTACTCTAATTTATTCAAACAAAGTTTCCCTCTATACTTCATAGGGGCCGAGATATAAATGTTTTAAAATTTCAACCCCCTCCCCCGACCACCCCCTTGGGCCAATTTTGCCCATTAACGAACTTGTCCGAACTATTGGGCCTAGAAATAACATAATAAAATTTGGTTCAAATATCTTCAAAATTACGGCCGCTATCGTGTAAAGATATATATAAATATATATATATATAAATATATATATATATAAATATCACAAAATTTTTTTTTGAACGGGCGGTGGTTTCGTACTTAGGGGAGCATGAAACGTAAAGATATGAAAGAATTTTTCGAAAATCATAAAGTGGTATCCATTGCAATAGGTAGATTTTTCTTCGAAAATCTACCTAAAAAAGGAAAATTGTATAATTTTTTTAAGTCTGCCCATAAATTGCTTAATACAAGTATAAAGCGTGGGAAGCTTAAAACTCGTTATTTTGCGTCTTAATTTTTAAAATTTTCCGGGGAAGGACCCCCGGAAGCTTAAAACTTGTTATTTTGCATCTTAATTTTTAAAATTTTCCGTGGGAGAACCCCCGGAAGCTTAAAACTCGTTATTTTGCTTTTAAAATTTTCCGGGGGAGGGCACCCGGACCCCCTCTTCTTCCATACTCGCCAGACCCCGCGGATGTTATAACCCCCCCATATGGTCGGCCTGGTTACGCCTATGACCTAACCTAACTTCCACTAAAGTAGAATCTACCTGCCACTACTTACCTTAATGTAAGATGGACAGTTGGTCATCCTCCTTCGTAGTTTGTTTTTCTTCTTCACTCAGAACCATAATACGGCTGGCGTGTTTTAAGCGTAATAAAAATGAATTGATTAAAATGATTAAAAACAAGATCAAGTTCTAAAAACGACTAATTTCACTCCTTAATGAATTCCTTGAACAAAAGTAAGTATATTTAGCGATGTATCCAATTCCAGGAAGGAAAATTGTAATGCTAAGGAGATAGTGCTCTACCTACCCATATCAGAATGGCCGATAAATCGTTCGAGCACGTGGAGAAATTCAAATGAGCTATAATTACATAAACAAATACGGTAATATTGAGGTAGAAGTTAAGTGTCGACTAAAATCAGGCAATGCTTGCTTTTATGCAGTTCAGAAACCCTTGTCTTCTGTGCAGAAATCTTAAAATAAAAATTTATAAGACTATTATCCTTCCGGTTGTACTACATGGATGTGAGACATGGTCGCTTACTCTTCGTTAAGAACATAATCTGAATGTGTTCGAAAACAGGGTGCTTAGGAAAATATTTGGCCCTAAAAAAGATGAAAATGGGAACTAGAAAAAACTGCACAACGATAAGCTTCATAACATGTATTCTTCACCGGTTATAGTAAGGGTAATTAAATCACGGAGAATGAAGTGGGCAGGACATGTTTCACGCATGGAGGAGGAAAGACATATCTCAAAAGCATTGAATGGGAGACCCGAAGGGGATAGATCATTTGGAAGTCCTAGACGTAGGTGGGAGGACAATATTAGGATAGATTTAAGGGAAGTAGGATTTGCGAGGGATGGTTGGATGGAGTTAGCGCAGAATAGGGTTGAATGGGGGAGCTCAGGTAAGCACGGCAATGAACCTTCGGGTTCCATAAAATAGATAATATTCCTTTAGCGTGCTGAGGAATTATCTATTGCCATTGAGTAAGTAAGTAGGCTATTCTCCCTGCAGCAACTGCAGATTGAAAGATGGACCGACGTCCATGATTCAACCTAAATATAAAATTTAGAACTTACTCTAGGGATTCTTTGGCACTCTAGACGCTATTTTTTTAACACTAAAAACGGCCATGTATGAGGTTGTAATATTCTTTAAAACCTGTCGAATTCATATATAAACTTAATTTGTTCTTAAAATTCTCTGAAATTAAAGAACAATCGCGAAGAAATAAGCACTTATATAACCTAAAAATTGCATTATATGTACTTTTTTCGGCACGTGGTCATGACAGGGGGAACGATGTGCAGAATCGATCTCATCGTGAAACATTGTAGGCAATCTGTCAATATTGACGGTGGTTATGGGGTTTCCGCTAGAGTTACCTGTCACTAACCTAAACCAACCTTAGCTAATCTAACCTGACCTGTAGCAAACATCTACCTGTTACTAGCCTCGCACTTGTTCATCCCTCATGTAAAGCTTTTGGCTTTATCATTAGCTACAACATTAAATAGCATAATTTGTTTTAATATCATAAGAAACTCTCATTTGGTAAATGCATAACTCATTTTTGACATTAAGGTAATAACATTTTATGACTTACTCAGATTCAACTCATTCCTTTGTTTTATTTCCTTCGCATGCTGATTGCATGAAAATGTATATTTTTTAAGAAATACCGCTTACAGCTGCCATAAAATGAAAAGTTGATTTTCCTACACCACTGCCTAGTTTCACTGCAGATTTCTTGAGTTCAAACACGACATCGTGTTGCAATGCTTTTGCAACATACGAACGCAATGGCAAGAAAACTCTCAGGACCTTACACTGTTACTTAGAGAAAAGATTGTTGCTTTAAAATGCTTGTTTTGTTTCAAGACATCCAAGGTCAGCAATTGCATTAAGACAGTTCAGCACTGGAACTGCCATATTTTCCGGTCTGAGGGACCGTAAAGTTGTCGCCTTTTTAATGAAGATTGTAGCACCGTGTAGAAATAAAATTTCCGTCTGTGTTTAATCTTTAATTTTGTTAGATCCATTTCTTCTTCGCATGATTCACGCAGATAAGGTTTAGTTTGTTGTAACTTTTTTAACTTTCTATTTTTTTTTTTTTTTTTAATTATAGAAACTTGATTTCATTCTTGATCGACTTGATGGCATTAGTTGACTGAACGAATAGAGGTTTTATTTTAAACCGACCGTTCGGCGTTTCGTCTATGAATTTGTTGTTAACGCAGTCACGACCCAAACTCCTTGTTCGATTTTCTTCCGTTTTGTCATAATTGTTCCTTGAAGTAGTAATAAACGACTTATTTATAAGAATTTTTATTTTTTGATACCACTTCAATTTGGTGGCTATTTTAATAGGTCCTTTTCACGTAATGTTCAGCTTCATTCAACGATTTTAGGCAAACGGTTCATGCTATAACAATTTAAGGCTTCTTCTACTCTCGAGTGTAAAATTTTCAAGAAGTTTGCCGGAATACATTTTTGGCATAACTCTAATGGTTTAGCTTTAGCAGCATTTTGCCTGTTTTTAAGTAAATTTGTTTGTTACGCAGCCACGACCATAAGCGTTGTTAGATTTTTTCCAGTGTGGCTTAGTGTTTGTATATATATTATTATTATTATTATTATTATTATTATTAATATTATTAATCTACAAAGTTTTAAAACCCTTATTCAACCTGAGGTATGTTAGGGTTGTAGATAGTACAGACATACATAACTTGAACAAGAACAAACATTTGAATATATATATATAACACGTTTATGTGCGAAAGAGAAAGAAAGAAAGGAGAAGATAATAGGGGCTACGAGAGATCGTTTTACGTAGGCAACTTTACTTGTAGTTGGGGAGGCTCATTTAGATTCCACTGTACAGACAGCACCCATAACATTAAAGTACTCCGAAAATGAAGAATATTGAAGTTATTCAGATGAAAGTGACGTTTGTGCCAGATATCATGCAGTAATAAACGGTTTCGTTTTCTAACATGAAACATGAAACTAGTTTTGGTTTCGATACAATCAAGATATCGTTAGAAAATTACATTACATTGTTTTAAGAAGGGAAAGAAGTTTCGTTTTCTTGTACGCAGACGATACTGGTTTGTGTGATGACCACAATGTTGTAGACATCTCTTCTCGGTCTGTTAACGAGAGTTTTTTCGTCAATCATCCGTTACAAAAATTGAAAGCAATAATGGCAAATGAGTGAGATTATTAAAGCTATAAATTTCACTATAATCATGGTAAAACATGTGAAGAAATTAAAAAAAAATTATGACAATATCGGGATTTTATAGGCTTACAGCTATTTTATTGGGTATTAATAGTATGATTGTTGGATCGCGGTCCTGTAAGGCCATGTAAATGTACCCATAAGGGGAAGGTAAAATTCAGGTACACTATATCAGTTGTATTAAAAGACCAAATTTACAATGTGTTTTGAATGGTAAGTTTCTTGTACATTTTGATTCATGCTTTCTGTTTGTGAACAAAATAGAACATATGTGTATAACGAAACATAGAATCCGAACTGAACTTTAAATATATATTTTTAAATAACAATAATAATATTAATAATAATAAAGTACTAATAATGTCTTATTTTGCCTGGCAAAGTTAAGGTAGTACGGCCTTTTCTTCCACTCAGGTTGAACATAGGCCTATATCATTTGTACATCTTCAAAAAAATACAATAATACAATAATAATACAAAATATTAGCAATAGAATAATGATACCATTGGTGTAGTTTACGCTGAAACATAAGACAATTTGTCCAGTCATCAAGAGTTGAAATTAGGAGAGAATATAGAAAAGTTAAATTAAAATTTGCTTAATTCAACTTGAACTTTAAGAATTGTCAGATAACTTTATATTAATATCAAAAGAGATTATTTATAATATAAGATTTATGATTGAAAATAATTAATTGTGCTGCTGAAGTTCATAAGAAAATGAAGTGCTTTTGTGGTGCAGTAGTTTAATTAATTTAGAAATGTAATCCTATTATTAATAAGTGCTGATCATAGAGAACTATTTCAAACCATATCAAAACATTAAAAAATCATAATCCTCATGTGTACAAGGTGTAACAGAAAGGTAGACCAAAACTTTGGGGACTTTACTAAATGTTTGTATATCCTGCTTTTTTTTAACATTAATCATATTTCGTTTTGTAAACATTTTATTAAATATTATTTATTTTTGTTTGTTATTAGAATGGTCTTTTCAGATTTTTTTTGGCCGCTGTTCCTATGAAACCCCTAAAATTGGCCATCTATCCAATTATTGGATTTTCCGATGATATATATATATATATATATATATATATATATATATATATATATATATCATCGGAAAATCAAACCATATAAAAACCATATAAAAACATTAAAAAATCATAATCCTCATGTGAACAAGGTGTAACAGAAAGGTAGACCAAAACTTTGGGGACTTTACTAAATGTTTGTATATCCTGTTTTTTTAACATTAATCATATTTCGGTTTGTAAATATTTTATTAAATATTATTTATTTTTGTTTGTTATTAGAATGGTCTTTTCAGAATTGTTTTGGCCGCTGTTCCTATGAAAACCCTAAAATTGGCCATCTATCCAATTATTGGATTTTCCGATGATATATATATATATCTGATCCATGTACCACATTCATGAATAACCGAACATTAATTAAATGGTCTATTATACTGTAGAACAAGACAAACATTTATTTACAATTTACACCAATAAGTTATAGTACTGTTGCTTTCGAAATACTGTACCTTGTTTTATGCTCAGAACTCTTTCAAAAATAGTTGTCCAAGATTAAATCAATTTATTATTAAGTGATATGTTTTCGATTCAACAGATTAAGAAACAAATACCACGATTCTCCCTTTAAGCCTGGCATATCAGATAATCTTATATATAACAATTACTAACTATCTGACCCTTAACATCGTATTTGGAAACATCTATTTTGTTCTTAGTACCGTACCGTATGTTCTAATTTTTTCTTTGAATTTAATGTTCGTTTCTTGTATTCATGTATATCAGTTCTTTTTTAATTTATTTTTAATCATTATTATTGTTATCATTATGTATTTCATGTTTTTGCCCTGGCTGAGTGGTAGAGAAGGCCTTATGGCCTTAACTCCGCCAGGTTAAATAAATAAATAAAATAAATAAATAAATCATTCTCTCAGACTGCCTGTTAAATTGTTTATTGAAATATTCATTGATATTAGTTAATATTGCTACAGATAAATTTGTGAACATTTGGCTTTACATCATTCCAGAAAAGCTGGAATTGTTACCGATTAAGCTCCAGATCGATTCATTAAACAGGGCTTACAGAAGGACAAAGGTCTAGTTTGATAAGCATATGTGAATGAATATGTAGGTAATTTGGCATAGCTAACTAGCTAGCTGTGGGGGGTACGCCGTAGCGTAGTGGTTGAGGCGCTGCGCTACAAACCGGAAGGTCGCGGGTTCGATTCCCGATGAGGTCGTTGAGATTTTTCACTTGGCCTAATCCTTCTGGTGGCACTATGGCCCTGGGGTCGACTCAGCCTCTAACAGAAATGAGTACCAGGAGCAATCCTGGGGGTGAAGGCGGCCGGTGCGTAAGGCTGACAACCTTACCACCTTCATGTGCCGAATGTTCAAAATCTGGGAGCCTCAACCTCCTGGAACCCTCTGGGCCTCCATGGCCTGTATAGGGATGACTTTACCTTTAACTAGCTAGCTGTATTGCAACTTGCAAAGCCTTATATATGAACCACTGCCTTCTAAACTGTATTACTCGTGTATACATTGCCTGTCCTATACGGATAATTTTGCGTATGCGGCGACATTACAGATGGCAGCACCTTTCACACCCATCTGCAATACCCTTTACATTACCGTATGCTGTGTTGCCCTCTGAAGTATAATCTCGGAAACTGAAATATGCTGGAATTTCATGTTGTCTGGGTGTGAACTGTGTCGCCTCTACTGGAGAAATTAGGCAATTTAACAATACATTGAACTCCAAGTTAAAATAAGCATAGAACAGGCAGTGTAATTCTCGAGACGGCGGTGATATGAACACAGTATAACAATATGTTATCATGAGAACTGATTTGCATTTGATAAGTTCTTTCTAATATATTACCATAAAATAGACACTAAAGTGGGCATTACTCCGGTACCGATTTGGTCCAATATCAATATGCTTCTTCCCATCGACGTTATAAATACGTATACCAATTTTCATGAAAATACAATAAAGCGTATTTGAGTTATCGCGCGTACAGACAGACGGACAGACATAACGGACAAATATATTGTGCTCCTTTGTATAGAAAAACGATAGTATGGGGGGGGGATGTTAAAGTGTCACTGTATGCACATCTTATGGTAAGAGTATCCTAAATCCGCTCATGCTGTTGGAAATACTTAAAAATTCAGGACAATGATAAGATTAACATTTTCTACAATAGGAAGTTGATACTTTGTATTTGCTCTAATGCTAATACAACTCTATTATGGAATTCCAGGTCAAAGTCATAAGATTTATGTGACAATCCTTGCGGCGAAATCTGTTGCTTTGAAACTTCCGATATAGGCTTTATAATTCGACATGATTGTGAATATTCGACCTTGACATTGGTCTAGAGAAGCTGCAGAATCTCGCATTATTATTTTCCGTGGCCCGAGGCACGTTGCCGCATGACCTACTCCGGCAGAATACTTCTGTAATTGCTGCCGCTGCCCGCCCGGAAGTGAATACCCAGTCAGCTGTACAAATATGTAAAACATTCCCAGACTTTAAAAGCATAGGCATGTATGCTCAATTGAATTCAGATCGTTACCACTCAGTATTAAGCTTGGAATTTAGGTGCGAACATTTGCAAAAGCATAATTATGCTGACACACATGGTTACCACATTTCAGGGTTGTTAGGAAGTCATACAACCTGGAAAAAGATAATACAACCTACCTAAGAATATCATACTGCTAGTGAAATTATCATACTTTATTTTTTATTTTGGAATCATAGCCTATATGCATAATTGTTAGGGTCCTTCACTGTCTACAAAATTCTGGGTCTTTCTAGGAAGCAACGCGGTATTTTTTTAGTCTGAGCCTATTACCTTTTTTCATTTAATTGACACAACTTACTGTCAAAATTAATATTTATACCCAGATTAGTTGTATTTTATTTTATATATTGTATAAATACATAACATGTATCATTATAAATATTGTATAAAATCTTTATAAATATTGTATATCTGCATTTGTATTATTTTCAAGATACAGGCCAATGATTTATGATTTATCTTTCTAAAATCCTCTTTATTCACTTAAATTATACAGGGTAATTCAAAATGCTCTCCGGGGTTTTATAATGCCACTACATCCGAACTACCAAACATACATTGATGCAATAAATACCAAAAGAAACAGCAACTGTGAAAGTTTTGTTTGCCTCCTGCAGATATTCAATGTGTGCACCTCGAGTCACGCGGCACACATCAATGCGATATTGCAGTTCTTCCCACACTCGACGTAACATGTCACGATCGATGGTGTTGACGCTGGCTCTGATAGGCGTCTTCGGATCATTCAAACCATTAGGCAAGGGTGGCACAAAGACAGCATCTTTGATATACCCCCACAAAAAGATGTCGCAAGGGGTGAGATCTGGAGATCGCGGAGGCCACGGCATCATCCTGTTGCCGCGATCACACCCACGCCCAATCCAGCGTCGTGGCAGATTGTTGTTTAGGTACCTCTCTGTTTAGTTCTCTGCAAGCTTGATACATGCATTTTTGCAAGCTTCGTTGGTACAATTGTCACACACGGTCCACGTCGTCTGGTGTTCTGGACGGATGTCCAGTTGCTTTCTTCTTGCACAAGCAAGCAGTTTCTTTAAATTGTGCATACCATGCATGAATTGTCTTGTCTGTTGGTGGATCCTTTCCATATTCCCTCCGAAAGAGACGTTGGATGGAGATTGCTGACTTCCTAGCGTGGAATTCCAGCACAGAAAATGCTTACTCACCAGCCGTGAACGTCATTTTCATTTAATGCTACCTGGTGGCCGAAAATTGAAACTACCTTCCATTGTTGGGATTATAAATGAAATTTCCAGAGTTTCTTTATGTTCCTATCCAAGTTTAGAAAATATATCCTCAATAACCACTCTGCAATGGCTTTTTAAAACCCCGGAGATCATTTTGAATTACCCTGTACTATTATAAATTGCAATTTTATTTCTGGGCATCTAATTATCGCAATCAAAGATAAGGTAGCAACCCAAGTTGGAAATATTTTGGTGTGCTTTTAAAGCTTTATGGTTGCCCTAACAATCACATTAATTTATATTACTTTGAAAGTTCATAAATTTATTTGAATAAATTATAGGCTACGTAATTATATAATGACATAAAGTGATAGGCTATGTTTCTTAGGTTGAAATGTGATGGACACACAACACTAATATGGACCAAATGTTCTGCATCATCAAAATACATTCTTGCACGCAAGTAAATCATTTAAAATTAACGCAGTAGCATTGTGCTGTTACTCTTTGCAGATGATAACATTATTATAATGATAAAAAAATTCACACACATACGGGAAAATGAATTTCTCAGTTCTTGCTGCTAGTTGTTTGGTTTTAGCTCTTTTGGAAATCATACCGGTTGTTTTTCCCATTTTGAAGTTGGACCTATTTTGGTGTTATCTCTTGGCAATCCGTAAAATGTGAACTCATAGTGGAAATGCTATTCAGTATCTCAGGCTCGTGCAAAGCTGTTACTGACGTGACACGACGTACAAAGTCGTTTCATGCAATTTATACGAAAAACTATTTCAAACAATATTTAAACAGATTCTTTAGAGTCGTTTTCGAGATATTCGTGAAAACAAAATTATTCATTAAAGTGGACGAAAGAATGAAAGTAGATGACTTGATTCGTGGCACATTTCTGGAAGAGGCTTAACCCAACTATAGGTCTAGGCCTATTATTCTCCGTTTGGTACCTTTTCGATATTAACACAGGCACGGCAGAAGTTAAATAGACACAGACATTTTTCTGAAGATATTTTTGAACTCGGGGGACCAGACAAAATGTTGGCTGAAACAGGGACTTTCACTACTTATTAGTAGGCCTACCTACAGCAAAAAAAGTGATATCGTGGTTGGTTATAAAACCATGCATTATATTATTATTATTATTATTATTATTATTATTATTATTATTATTATTATTATTTTCATCATCTCCGAGAGCAGCTTACAATTTCTCAAAGAAAAATACTATACATGACTTGGCAGTCGTCATTTTTTGATCCTGGTCTTCTGTTTGGATCCCGAGGTACGATCGCTTGGTAACACGATAGCTGCAAAAACAAGAAATCACTATAAAATAAATAACATGTCTAACCGGAAGTATAATATTGTTGATTCATTGAGTGCCATTGCCAACTTGCACAGACGCAAGCAGTTTCATTTGTTACTTTTAACATATTGTAGCCTAATAAGTGCTCTTCTATTATCGCGAAAAATGAGCCTGTAGTCTACATATGAATAAGATATCAAACGAAAGATCTTTCGCTCCGGTTTGAAGAATTTAGTTACTGCTGTGCTTTAATAAATATTTTGGCTAAACGGTTTGATTAATATGTTATTTTAAAAGTTAAAAGTTTTCGGTATCTCGAGGAATATCCCATTTTTATACACCAAAGTATATATAATATACAATTACAGGTAACAGGCTCCCCATTTTTATGTACAATCGGATTCGTATCAATAATGAAAGCAAGTTGGCCAAAGCAGAGAACTTCTCTGCGGGGTGCACTGCTAATTAGAGGGGCAAGAGGAGGTGGTAGTAGAGGAGGCGGTGAGGGCTGCAATCACAGGTGGCTAAACGATTGCTTATTGGCTGCCGTGCGCGTGATTGTTGCCGCCGCACGTGCCGAAATGCTCTATTAGCAAAGTTAAAAATATTTGGCAAGCACTTCAGTTGCTTATAATTTCTGTGCAGTTTTATTTTACTTTTCTTATAATTTCTGTGCAATTAGTTTTATTATAATTTCCGACTCATAGATTTTTTTTTTGTTGGTATTATCATCTTGTTTCAGTTTTCTGTTTTTTTCCCCTTATCAATTACAGCATTTACCCGGAAACCCCGAAAAACTACGGAAATCCGGAGAAAATGAGTTTTTCTTTGTTCTTTGCTCCTGATATGCCCAGAGAATTTCTGACTCACATATTTTTTGTTGGTATTGTCACATAGTTTAAGGTTTCAGTTGTTTGCCTCTTACCAATTACAACATATCTCCGGAAAACGCGGAAAACCACGTATATACGGAGAAAATGACAATTTTTTTTATCTTTGTTCTTTGCTCCTAGTATTCAAAGGGAATTGGCGACTCATATGGTTTTGTGTTAGTATTGCAATCTAGATTAAGGTTCCAGTTGTTTGCCTCTGATCAATTACAGTATATCCCCATAAAACTCGGAAAACCACGGAAATCCGCAGAAAATGACTTTGTTTTAATTTTTTTACCTTAGTTGTTTGCTCCTAATATTCCCAGGGAATGTCTGACTTACATATTTGTTTGTTGGCATTGTCATCTAGATTAAGGTTTTAGTTGTCTGTCCGTTATCAATTACAGCATATCCCCGTAAAACCCGGAAAACCACGGAAATCCACAGAATTTCTAGAACTCGAAACTTGTGATGTACAGTCACTGTAACCGTTATTGCGAAATAATTCTTCTACTTCAGGTGTGTCCTTTGCAGTTACAAAAGGGTGAGTATGTGGACTACGAGATATCTGCCATAATTGTAATGGTCACATGCAAAGAAAAGGGGAATCATAACTTCTAAACATGCCAAGTGTAAGTTAAAGTTCTTTTTCTTAGTTGCTCGCTGAAATCTTAAAATCAATGACACTAATTTGTCCATATTACCAATCCAAAATTGTGCTGTTTTACCCAATGTCCCTTCTCTAACTTCAGTCAAGAAAGTAGGGTAGTGACTGTGGAAGGTTTGGCAAGATAAATTATCATTCACAGATTTCAAATTTGAATATGAAGGGTGTTCTGCCAGGTTTTCAATCGCTTTCATCCCTTCAGCATCAGGATTTTTTCCAGTATTCTTTGTCATGCTGTAATTGGTGAGGGGGAAACAACTGAAACCTTAAACTATATGGCAATAAAAACAAAAATTATGTAATTCAGAAATTCCCTGGGAATATTGGTATCAAAGAGCAAAGATTAAAAAAAATTTAAAAGATATTAAAACAAACTCATTTTCTCCGGATTTTCGTGGTTTTCGGGGTTTTCCGGAGATAAGATGTAATTGATAAGGGGGAAACAACTAACCCCTTAATATAGATGGCAATACCAACACAAAAGCATATGAGTCACACATTCTCTTTGAATATTAGGAGCAAAGAACTACGATTTAAAAAAATTAAAGCAAACTCATTTTCTCCGGATTTTCGTGGTTTTCGGAGTTTTCCGGAGATAAGATGTAATTGATAAGGGCAAACAACTGAAACCTAGAACTAGATGGCAATACCAACAAACAAAAATCCCTTGGAATATTAGGAGCAAAGAACAAAGAATTTAAAGAAATTAAAAAAAAAAATCAATTTCTCTGGATTGCCGTGGTTTTAGGAGTTTTCTGGAGATATGCTATAATTCATAAGGGGCAAACAACTGAAACCTTAATCTAGATGGTAATACCAAGAAAAAACATACGAACCAGAAATTCCCTTTGAATATTAGGAGTAAAGAACAAAGATTTAAAAATAAAACAGTCATTTTCTCCGACTATACGTGGTTTTCGGGGTTTTCCGGGTGTATGCTGTAATTGGCAAGGGGAAAATAACTGAAACCTTAATCTAGATGGCAATACCAACACAAAAACATATGATTCACCAATTCCCTTTGAATACTAGGAGGAAAGAACAAAAATTTAAAAAAAATTAAACGAAGCCATTTTCTCCGGATGTCAGTGGTTTTCGGAGTTTTCCGGGCTTATGCTGTAATTGATAAGTGGCAAACAACTCAAACCTTAATGTAGGTGGTAATGCCAATAAAAAACATGAGTCACAAATTCGCTTTGAATATTAGGAGCAAAGAACAGAGATTTAAAAAATAAAACAAAGTCATTTTCTCCGTATATACGTGGTTTTCCGGGGATATGTTGTAATTTGTAAGGGGCAAACAACTGAAACCTTAAACTAGATGCCAATATCAACAAAATGTGTGAGTCAGAAATTCCCTGGGAATATTAGGAGCAAAGAACAATGAAAAATTAGAACAAATTCATTTTCTCCGGATTTCCGTGGTTTTCCGGATTTTCCGGGTAAATGCTGTAATTGACAAGAGGCAAACAACTAAAAACTTAAACTAGATGGCAATACCAACAAAAAAATATGTGTCGGAAATTCCCACGGGGGGGGAGTGTTTCATATTAGTGGCCCATGGTCTAGGAGGAGAATGTTTTCATAACAGATAGTGTACTGTACTACAATGTTAGTAATAGCACGGCACGGTTCCGACTCGTAACGTAACGGCCACATTCCTCGCATTCCTCACAGAGAAGTTCTTTGCTTTGGAACACAATACTTAGTTTCCAGAGGGGGGTTGCGAGGCGATGGGCTTACCACCTGTCCCTCTACCCTCTCTCGGAAAATAAGCATTTCCAAATTAGTATAGGTAATACTTATGCATTTATCGGTACCTCATATTCGTCTATACCAGTATATATCATCTAATATGACAAAGTGTTTTGTCTTTGGACATAATAAGTAACAAAATAAGTAGGCACGTAGAGGAATCAAAATCAAAGCAATAATTTCTGTAATAGCCCGTTTGCTTAGTTAGAGCTTTCAATAGGCTATTATTGGCATGGTATAATTGACTGATTCTTTTGTTTTCTCCCCTACCAGAATTTTGGTTGAAGTAAGAGCAGAGCTTTATTAAGTGCCAGTATGGTACTTTATGAGATTGAGTGTGGGGACGGGAAAATGTCTGTCCGTCCGTCCACCGTCCGTGGGGTCTGTACGCGCGATAACTCAAATACGCTTCATCAGATTTTCATGAAACTTTGTAAACGCATTTATAAAGTCCATAAGAATCCTATTGATATTGGACCATATCGGTTACCGGTACCAGAGTAAAACCCAATTTAGTGTCTATTTTAAAGAAGCGATAACTCAAATAGGCTTTGTCGGGTTTTCATGAAACTTAGTGTACGCATTTATAACGTCCATGGGAAGACGTCTATTGTTATTGGACCAAATCGGTTGACCGGTACCGGAGTAATACCCAATTTAGTGCCTATTTTATGGTATTGTATTAGAAAGAATTTATCAAATGCAAATCAGTTATGACAACAATAACATATTGTTTTATAATCTCCATATACGGCTTTGGTAGTTTCAATACATTAACTATGACAAATAACAATATTCCTTTACATACGCTTATCAAACTAGACCGTTAAACTGAGCTAAGTGCCCGAGATCGTAACGTCTCTTGGACTCGCATTCTGGAGGTCCTTCGTTCAAATTCTGTAGCCGACCAATTAGATATTTTTTATTTTTATGTGAGTGTGCGATTGTCATTATGTCACAAATCTGTAGACTATAGTTTTGCTGATGCTGGACGATTTTAATCTGATTTTTTAAAACTAGTCCTTCGTTCTTCCGCAAGCCCTGCTTAATTAATTAATCTGGAGCTTAACTTGGAAATCAATTAAATAAAACTTATTTTTTTGCATATCATAATTGCGATTATAACTGATTAAACAAAAGCATTCTGGCACTTTGTTATATCAGTTTACCTGATTTTATTATTACATAGGCAATGGGTTAGATGCTATTTGGAAAAAGGCGTAGCTTTGAACGACACATGACTATACTTATGGAATCTCATAAAATAGAAGGGTAATAAAATGGGCAATGAACCAGATCAGTAATCGCCATGGAATACTTTGTCGGTAGAATCTTACCAAATCAAACGAGCAGCCCTCGGAGCTGCTTTCTGTGTCCATGCCACCCACATAGTCATGCTGGTAATTTATACACAGCTAGCCATGTGTTCAATGAATCTACAAATTCAATTATGATGAACTTTACTTCCACCATATCCGTACGCGGAAGTAGAATATGTTAAAATAAGCTCTCTGTTCCTCCTGGCAACTTGTTTTTATCTGTATTATGTGTTATTTTATCCTTATGTAAAAAAGGTAGATTTTTAATTTATTTTCAGACAAACATTACAATTAATATTATTTTTTTTCCTTTCGATTAGGCCAGCTTAGGACCACGCGAAACAATTATCTTCTTCTTGTCTTCCCGAAACTTCTTCATTCTTTCGCGATGTTGCTGTTTCCGTTCTTCCGTCCATTTACTTCCCGTCTTCTTCTTGGGTTTCTCTGGAAATTCGCAATCAAATATTGCTTTCCTAAACTTTTCTCTGTTTGCAATATCCTCCTTTTTGATACTGAGTAATTTCAAATCTTCTTCAACTTCCTTGAAAACTTCTGGTTTAGCTTTTTTTACTTACATAGTGATCATAAATTTGTGTGGTAAGTCTCTCTCTTTCCATTCTGAAAATGTGACCATAGAATCTTAATCTTCTTTTCCTGAAAGTATGGCCTATTTTTTCTGTTTGTTTGAATAACTTCTTTTTTGGTCTCAGTTTGTACATCTTATTCTCCCAAATTGGTCCCATAATTTTCCTTAAGATTCTCTTCTCTGTTTTGCTTATTCTTCTATATGAGGTTGTTGTTGTTATTATTATTATTATTATTATAATTTTGTTATTATTATTTTTTTTTGTGTATCATCCTTATCATTATTTGTTCAATTTAGAGCGGTTATACCATTTTAAAACCAGTTTTAATTTAATGGTACGTTAAGCGAACAGACCGGCCATGAAAACTGTAAATTAAAATCCTAGGTCTACACAGTTATGTCACTGTCATTGCAGAAATTCAGTTTGAAGTATCTGTTATGATTTTACAGTTCATTTATAGAAAAATAAACATATTCTGAGCTCGAATATAAAGTTAGTGCTTCATTATTAGTGTCCAGAACCGCTAATGGATTCATGTTGTGGCGCTGAACCAGTTGCATCAAAATCTCAATGGACGGCATTCGTACATGTGCAAATACAGGACGTTATGTTTATTTTTTTATAGAGATTTGTGTTTCTAAAATCTTAACTCAGCAGATACATAATGGTAAAGTCACGTGTTTTAATAAGACTTTAAAAATCATTTAACCATTTATCACATTCCAAGAAAATGCCGTTTTAATTGTTTAATTGTTAATACAAAATCGTGATGAAATGGTCATGTATATAACCTAATTGGCCTAATTTATACGCACAAAAGTGTCAACTACTGTGGATAAAATACGAAATCTATTGAATCTACACTCTTTGCCGCAGTCTAACATAGCCGTCCCAAACCAATGGAGTTTATCGTGATCAGTGAATAGGGTTCATTTCTCAGCCTTTGCTGTAATCGATCACAAGTGTCGATAACTATCGGCAGCCATAGAAATAGCAAACAAAGGAAGAAGGGTATAACAAATGAAGGAAAAAATCACACTAAAACAAAATATTACGATTTCGAATAAATTTTTTTGCACGATTTAACTAATTAGTGGTAGCCTACTTACGAATATTGTTGCCGTGGATCGTAACTTGACATTCCCACACGCAATCTGGTTGCTATGAAAACAAAAGAAATCTCAATGCTGAAAAAATTTCAAAAAGCACTAGTGCCGTAAGTATAGTCCAGTTACTCATTGCATACCCAGGCGGCTTCCTTTCGTTAGGAAGAAAAGTTTGCCGACAGCTCAACCCATGTTCTTTGTTTTTACCGCACCAATCAGCTAATTACCCCAGCCAATCAAAACCTAAGAATGTCCTGTGGCGATTTTGACAGCTACTCGTCTACTCCGCGTGGAGTGAAATGCATGGTTGCAAGATCAAGTTACAGTAAACAATAACACGTGTGAATTGAATAAAGCGAAGGAAGAACTGAGGTCAGTGATAACAATGAGAGAATATTGCAACGTTGCTTTTGTTTTGGATAGCGGAAGCCCAAGACCCATTAAGGCAGATCAATTAACATAAAGAAACACCGAAACCTTTGAAGCCGACTGGCCATGCAATGAATAACTGAACTATAAAACCATCACAGTAGCCTACAAGCCTTTATCGATGGCCTGAACCAAGGCGGCTTTAACTGTTTAACAGGACAAATATTCCATCCCCATAACAACCAACACATGGGAATCACTTTCTAAAATATAACATCTATCTTCAATAATGTATATACATTATATTTTCAGCTCATACATTTTTATCTCAATTAATATAGTTAAATTGATATAAATAATCATCATGCAAAAAAGTTTGTTGTACACACTTCTCAATTTATTTATAGAATGGGCGTATTTCGCGCTTATTTAGACATTACGCACAGTGGAACAAATTTCGCGATATTTCGTGGATTCAGTTTGCTTAATTTAACTTACTAACAAAATTTCATATTATCTATTTGTCTTTTTAGTTTTAATTTGCTTAGCTTTGTTGTTCCTAATCTTATTCTCCAGTCAAAACATCATGCAATTTCAGTATCGAATACAATAAATATTTCTTTCTGTGGTAGGCCTATATAAATTAGGATTGGAAAAAGTGAGAATTCAGTCACCGGATTAATCCCAGTAGGCCTATGTGCTAATAGCTGAATATTGTGTTCTTACTAACAAAATGTCATTTTATCTATTTGTCTTTTTTGTTTTAATTTGTTTAGCTTTTTTGTTCCTAATCTCATTCTCCAATCAAAACATCATGCAATTTCAGTATCGAATACAATAAATATTTCTTTCTGTTAGGATTGGAGAAAGTAAGAATTCAGTCACCGGATTAATCCCAGTAGGCCTATGTGCTAATAGCTGAATATTGTGTTCTTACTAACAAAATGTCATTTTATCTATTTGTCTTTTTTGTTTTAATTTGTTTAGCTTTGTTGTTCCTAATCTCATTCTCCAATCAAAACATCATGCAATTTCAGTATCGAATACAATAAATATTTCTTTCTGTTAGGATTGGAGAAAGTAAGAATTCAGTCACAGGATTAATCCCAGTATATGCTAATAGCTGAATACTGTGCTCTCATTTTATGATCCCGAGCTTCAGGATGATGATGTTGAGGCTTTGTAATGCTTATAAGATGAGGATGGTGGAAGCAATTTTGACTTGACCAGCGATCTAACTCATTTTTTAAGCGGTTTATACCCTGAGGTGGGCATCAAACAAGGTAATTATTCTGGCTGTATCACACCTGCTGGTTTGCTAGCATCTCCTTTGCAACGT
Organism: Ectobius pallidus; assembly: GCA_964059195.1. Classification (NCBI taxonomy): domain Eukaryota; kingdom Metazoa; phylum Arthropoda; class Insecta; order Blattodea; family Ectobiidae; genus Ectobius; species Ectobius pallidus. Next base: position 127,128,149 of record CAXKWD010000006.1, read on the forward strand.
CTGTTCGCACTCATTCTTTCAAGGTAGTCTGTTTCTTTCTATATGTTCTAAATTTTACGACAATCCTTACTTTTATATTGGTTAAAACTATTCTTGTCTTGGAGTATATCTTAATCTGTTCTCACTGTTCCAACTCTTCAAGCTAATCCTGTCCTTCGATGGCCTGTTCGCTTTCATTCAATTGACCTATGATCTGAATTTTAGGATGCTCTTTTCATTTAAGATATTGTTATTCCTCCTAGATATTCAAATCTTTAAATTTTTCAGATTCATTCGAAGTGTATGCTCTCGTTACAGGTAAAATCCCTGATTAAAGTAGTCTATTGGTTTTAAAAACAGGTAGGCCTGTTCTGATTATTTCATGTTACTAATGAGAGATCCAACTATACAATTAAATTTAAAAAAATCCATTTTATGTGAAAAATATATACATTCTTACATGTTTGAAATATCCATTTTTATTTACTGTTTCCGATTATTTATTATTTTGATTCTCCAAGGTCACCTATTTAATTATCCCCCGCATTTTAAAGAAGAAAATAGTTATTGTTACACTAAGCTGAAAAGTTTTTTCAGATGTTTTCATCCTTTTTGGACAGTGTTTTGAAATTATAAATAATAAATTCTATGAAATTGGTGAAAATTTGAATTTAAATTCGTATTAATGTGATAGGCCTATAAATCAGTTCCACAGAATCCACTTACTTTCTTAGTGTTTAAAAGGTCCAATTATTTTCACCTAATCTGCCATAATACTTTTGACAGTGGATAGAAGATATAGTTTATCAAGCTTCAAATTATTAAACAGCTTTGTAGCAGGATGATAATCTGTCCCTCTGGCGCTGAAGAGAAATCCGTGGATTTCATAATTCCTTTTGTTGAGTTTGTATCGGGATTTCTCTTTGTTATTATTCTCATACCGCGCAGTAGGTTCTAACTTTAGAATTAAGGCTGTTGATTATAGTATGCTAAATGCTACTATAGTATGTCTGAAAATCTGTTCACTCCTCTCCTGTCGTTTGCAGGACAGAGTTAATGAACTTCTACATTACCTTATTTTTCAAGCTCCTTTGCACATCTTCTGCATTTTCAATTGCACATTCAGTTTTGGAACCGATGTATATTCTAATTTTACATGTACAGGTAGGGGGAAAAAGCGGACCTACTAAAATATCAATTGTCGATATGAGCCACTGCGCATGCCTAGAACTCACTAGGCAAGCGCAGTGGCTCATATCGGCAACTTAGATATTTTAGCAGGTCCGCTTTTTTCCCCTACCTGTCGGTAATAAATTAGCCTATATCTAAATCATTCGCATTACCAAAGATAACACATGAGATCGAATTTAAACAGAATCCGGATCTATAATGGGTTTATGAAATTTTATATTGTATAAACATTGTTATATCGCAACGTGTAAGGTATAATTAGAACATTCATCCAAAGAATTTTGAATTAAGATAGTCATCTTTGTGAGTTATGAGAGCATGTAATTTGTAAATACTAGTTACATTATCGAGATATATGATCACTGAATAATTACATATCATGTTTTCTTATAATTGTAAACATACGAATGTTAACAGGTGTACATATTGAATAACACTTGTTTCGATCTGGTAGTATGAAATTATCGAAAGGTGACTAATCCGCTACTTATTTATTTAGGACAGAACTTAAAAGGCGGTTTGCCTTGTCAAGTATGCCGAGAGTTGCGTTATGTGCTAGACACTGGCTACATTTTTTAATCTTATATCGACCTGACATGAGAGTGTTGTGATTGGCTCTCCCATTAAACTTTCTCGTCAAATAATAATTGGTCCACTTCCAGTCACTTTTAACTTCGGGTTCGTTTGCTTGTGACAACTTTCCAAACTCTTAAATTGATAGTCTAATTTGGTATTCTGGAGAAATAATATATCCACTGCTGAAGAACTCAGCGATCAACAGTCTACGTTAATAAATAAACGAACTTAAATAAACCTACTTGCTGTTGTATTAGTCCACAAGAACAGTAGTCTAAGAACACGCGCGACAGTAGTGCTACAAATAATTATTAAATGCCAGAATGTTACTTTATGAGGTTGTGTGGGGGACGGGAAAATATCTGCCCGTGTGTCTGTACGCGCGATAACTCAAATACGCTTTATCGGATTTTCATGAAACTTTATATACACATTTATAACGTCCATGGGAAGAAGCCTATTGATATTGGATCAAATCGGTTGACCGGTACCGGAGTGATGCCCAATTTAGTGCCTATTTTATGGTAATGTATTAGAATTTATCGAATGCAAATCGGTTCTCATGACAACATATTGTTTTGCAGTGTTCATATATCACTTTGGAAGTTGCAATACAGTTAGTTATTACAAATAACACTACCCACATATACCTGCACATATGCTTATCAAACTAGACCTTTGTTCTTCCGTAAGACCTGCTTAATGAATCGATCTGGAGCTTAACTCGGAAATCGATAACAAAAATAACTTATTTTCTGCATATCGTAATTGCAATATCACAAAAAAAACAAAAGCATTCTGGTACTTTGTTACATCAGTTTACCGATTTTATTAGATCTAAAAAATGTTGAGTCCGGCATTATTTAATTAATTAATTTAAATTTACGACATATTTTCCCCCGAGATCATTCAAGACGAACGTGTTTTTACTGTGTACGATTCCATAATCTTGTATTACGAGGATCCAGCAGATAAACTATAGATCCCATTAAGGTAGTATGAAAGTAATCGATGTACTCAAGGGGAACTGCTTTTGAAGCTGTGATGTAAGGCATGTATGCTATCTCGGATGTACTAATTGATCAGATACGGTCCATTGACAATGTTCACCGCTCTAATTTGCGCTTCATAACCTTATTATGCCTTTCAAAACAATGCTTTTATATAGAGTTTTTTTTTTTATTTGAAATATCGCGCTCTAACCTTTCACTGCTGCTAACGCATATATGCACCATAGAAAAAAACTGTATAAAAGCAAAGATAATCCTATATAGTTAAGGGCTAAGAGATCGTTCACCACATTATGTGCAATTATTAACTATCCTCAAGTAATTGTTGTCTTCTGATTAAAACGTTGAGGTTGCAAATCCGAAGATTAGCCTATTATGATGAGTCATAGGCGTAACCAGGCCGACCATATGGGGGGGTTATAACATCCGGGAGAGGGGGGTCCGGGGGTCCTCTCCGGAAAATTTTAAAAATCTAGATGGAAATTAACGAGTTTTTCGCTTCCGGGGCTTTCCCCCGGAAAATTTTAAAAATTAAGACGCAAAATAACGAGTTTTTCGCTTCCGGGGGTCTCCCCCGGAAAATTTTTAAAATTAAGACGCAAAATAACGAGTTTTTCGCTTCCGGGGGTCTCCCCCCGGAAAATTTTTAAAATTAAGACGCAAAATAACGAGTTTTAAGCTTCCCATGTTTTATACTTGTATTAAGTACTTTATGGGCAGACTTAAAAAAATTGTACAATTTTCCTTTTTTTAATCAATGGGGGGGGGGGGTTAAAACCCCCAAAACCCCCCCTCGGTACGCCTATGTGATGAGATGTTTCTTTTTTATTGCAAACTAGAGTTTCTCTTACGATTTGTATTACGTACTCATATTTTCTGAAGCTACGGTGAACTGAGCGAGCTGCATAATATTTGTCAGCCAGAGATTTTTTAATTCTGATTCCCCTATTTTTTATTTTATTTATTCTTTTAATGTCTTGATGACTGTATTCTTTTAACGACTTTATAGGTGAGATGAAGAGGGGAAGGGTAGGGAAGTAAAGTAAAAGGGCGATTTGGTGGAACTAAAATCCACGGAAACCCTAAAAAAAGAAAAAATCGCGAATTCGTCCACCACGAATAAGACTCCATTCCAGGGCTGATAAGGCACTGTCTTTGCAGCCCTTATTAACTACTCTGCCCTTTCAAACTACTAATCTTTGAGCGGTAATGTAACTTTCCCTGTTAAAGGTTTAATAGCCTTTGAACGTGAAATTGCTAATACATAGAACCATGAACCAACACCTGTAAAATCATTATCTTGGCGTATAATTATGTCACGGCATATCGTAATATTACCGCTCCAAACTTGTGTTTACTCAGAGCAATTTAAAACCGAAACGATACCCTTTTCTACACAGCAGGTCCTATCTTTGCAATTCTTCACACCCATAGATAAGTGTATGTCTGTGGGTGCGTACATGCGTATGTTGAGTCAGCAGAAAGCTTTAGATTAAAATGCAAGACATTTATAGCCTATATTTAATTCTAAGGCCCAGGCCTATGACATAGTCTAGATTACAGCAAACTACATGTATTTTACTTCTTATGAAGATATTAAAAGACTTACTAATCATTCTCTTTCACTTTGATGAAATTTAGGCTACAGAGTTCTGCAGTTTTCTGGTGCCATTACACTGTTCTACAAGGGTCATTTTTCTTATATGAAAATATGTGTTTCTAAAGGATTTCCATATGGTACATTCAAATCTGAAAACAGAAATTCGCTATCAGGCACAGTTTTTAAGTTATACGAGAATATATGTCTCATTTAACTGACATTTTACGTTTGTAATCAAGTTGGTGAACTTTGCTTAACAACAGCTGGCAATAGTTAATTTTGTCCTCATTTATTTTCATTTTCAGATTGTGGCATTCCTGTTGCTAGTAAAATTTTATGTTAATTAGCAAGTCATTGTTACAGGATTTAAAATTGAGTTTTATAGCGTTAAACTGGCATTATTTGGATGGTGGAGACATTCTTTATCATGTGAGTAAATATTCATTTTTGACCATAACATTCAGACATCTGTGGTAAATAAAATATGTAAAACTTATAATTATAATTATAATGATGACATTCTGCAATGATGTTTGTGGACTAATGAATACTTTGAACTTCAAATACGAGCCACAGGAGTGGAGACTTTTTATAGATGCCTCAAAATACAGTCTAAAGGGAGTTCTCCTCCACAATGGGAACATAATGCCTTCTGTCCCAGTTGCCTATGCAAGTATGACTAAAGAATCATATGATATTTTGAAAAATATGCTGAGATTAATAAAATATAATGAGCACAAGTGGAAAATATGTGGTGATTTGAAAATAGTTGCCATGATATTAGGTATGCAACAAGGCTACACCAAATATGGATGTTTTCTGTGCGAGTGGGATAGTCGCGATATAAATTTCCATTATAAAAGAAAGATTTGGCCTGAACGTAAGTGGAAAGTTGGAAAAAAAAAATTACTGAATGAGAAATTGGTAGCCAGTGAAGATGTTCTGCTGCCCCCTCTTCACATCAAGCTAGGCCTTATTAAACAATTTGTTAAGGCCATGGACACATCTGGAAGAGGATTTATGTGCCTCTCAAAAAAGTTTCCTCGTCTTTCTGCAGCAAAAATAAAAGAGGGCGTGTTTGTGGGTCCCCAAATTAGAGAACTTCAAAGGACTCAGATTTTGAACAATGCCTTGCTCCAAAAGAAAGAAGAGCGTGGTCTTGTTTCAAGAATGTAACGCAACATTTTCTGGGAAGAAAGAGAGCTAACAACTTCGAACAACTGGTTCAACAAATGGTAAATGCATATAGGGATCTAGGATGTCACATGTCTTTAAAAGTGCATTTCCTAGATTCACATCTACATTATTTTCCTGAGAGCTGCACGAACATCGTGAAAGATTTCATAAAGATATAATGTCCATGGAAAAGCGGTATGAAGGGAAATGGATACCTGCGATGCTTGCTGACTACTGCTGGAACATTATCAGAGACTGCAAAATTGAACACAAGAGAAAAAAATAAGACTTTTAAATTCTTAGAGAAAAGTGTATTTTTTCATATTTTCTAAACTTAAATAAGTCTTTCCACATAATATAATTATTATATTAAGGCTTGTGTACATTTATTTCGTTTTATAGTGCATAACATGTTTGTAAATAATTTTGCAAGTGACTAAAATATTTATAGTTACATGTTTTGCCTACATAAATACGTAGCGTGGAAACGAAAATTATTTAAAACATGAAATTGCATATAACTTGAAAACTATGCGTGACACAGAGAAACTAATTACAGATTTGAATTCAGGAGGTGAATTTCCATGTTAATCAAGAATGTTATACCCAGAAAAATGAATTTCATTTTTATTTGTAGAACAGTGTTATTAGGCGAAATTATGATGATTATATTATTTGGTAAGATATTTGAGAGTTCGTGTTTGCATGGTTCATCACTTCTGAAGGTCATTATAGGGTAGTGTACTACAGGGAAGTAGGCTACGTGGAACTTGTTAGATTCATAGGCAAAATTAGTGGATTGTTGCTGTGAAAATAACTTACTCCCATAGCTGGTAACTATATATTTTTCACTTTCTTTATTCAAGTAGGCCTACCTCAGTTATTCTCATGAGGCTGGGAATACTGAGAATCGTCCCTGGTGAAGTGGAAGAAAATACCTTATGGTCTTACGTTTCATCAGGTTAAATAAAACTTGTTATTATACTCTTCCTGTCTCAGAAACATCCGACGAGCTACTAGGATTAGAACTCGGTCCACCAAATCCGTATAGGCCTACGCTATACACAGGACCAAAGAGAAGGCTCATCTTTCGTTGTATTTTTAAATTTAAGAGTGGCCATCACCCCAGGCTCCTGGCTAATACATACGCTCCTGGGGTTTCTGGGACGATTCCCTATAGGCCTACAGCCTCCGATTTTGTGGGATAGGTAATATGGAATGAGGTGCATTTTGCAAGATAGATCAATGGAAAAAGAATTTTAATAAAAAAGTTCACACTTACTCGTTGACACCACTTCAACGCATTTAATGCAATGAATGAGTCCACTGTAATATATCCCAGTTATGACTCCGAACAATAATTTCGATTAAAACACTGAGAAAAAATGACGTAATTAGTACTGGTACGCTTTCATTTCCTTAGATATAGGAAGGTTTAGAGAGCGTCTGAAATGTATTCTAACTTCCTCCGGGTGTAGTGATTTCATTTCATGGTGCTAATTACAATTTTATATCCTTCCTTATGCATGTGGTATGATTAATTCGTTTTAGGCGTTTTATGACAGTTGCGACCTACATTGCTTATAATCCTTTAGGCAGCTAACTCATTATGCAGATGAATAACGTACTGTAAAATCCCTCTTCTTTCTCTTAATTTAATCTCTGCTGTTATTGTGCTGCCCATGCCGCCTCAAATAGTATCCGTCCTGTTGTTAGTGTTTTTTTCTTTCTTTCTTTTCTTTCTTTCTTCAAATAAGAGAAGTAAGGAACAGTAAGGAATAAATTTTTCCTTTGCGGGTTTTCTATAAAGTTCGTCTTTTCATGCAAACTAAATACAAATATTATTACACGAAAAATCCCATGTAGTTTGGTAACGTCACGGCAAGCTCATAATAGGTACAGCCGACTGCAAAAAAGGATGGGCCGATTCTTGTTCGCTATAAAATCAAAAGTTCTATGGAGCGGTTCAGTGTAAAAGAATTTGCAGTAATTGCTGTGGTTTATTCATTGACAGAACGTCTATTGTGGGTTCGCTTCCCGTTAATGTTAATAAACAATGCTATGCTAATTTGAACTTCCTGAAATAAGAAACTGACATAAATATACGTAATGTATCTTATTTTGAACACAGTAACAAACAGCTGCTATAATCACACGAAAGAAAGACCTGTTGTTGGGAGTATCTTGTTCACTTGCTGGGGATATGACCAGAAATTTGTAACTAAAATAATTAGATTTTTTGAGGCTTGAAGGTAGAGCCAATATTGCTCAGTCCAGCCGTTTCGTAGGTCAGCTATTAAAAACAGTAACCATTTTGGACACGTGAAGTCAGAATAAAAAATTCAATGCCATAACCATTTTGCTTATTGGTATAGCACCACCATATTACTTGGCTATATAATTCAGTATTGAGTCCAGTGGATTTTATGTTGCTCAACGATAATCTTATTTAAGTCTTCAGATAACCTAGTGTATCTAGAATTGACTCTTCAATCGATTTAATAACAAGTGTCAGGCTCTTAAAATACAGCAAACGTCAGTGGTTTATTTATATGCTAGATTGTGTAATGTGGGTGCCACATTTTAAATACTTTTTTTCCAAGAACTTCCCCTACCTGCTGACCTTCGCCTACCCTAATCCTCTTCGACCTCAGAATCATCGAAAATCAGTAAATAGAAAGGTAATGAGGCGTATTCACACTAGTCTGCAGTCCAGTACAATGTTGCCAAATACATACCATAGCACTTACTTTACTTAAGAAGTAGTGAATGACAGCGACAACACTGGAGAATGCCACGCGACTACAAAAACACCTGTTCTTTGCCGGTGTCGAAGTCGGTGCAGATTTTCATGTTAGGGAACAATGCTATTATAAATTATAGATGGACGAGGCCTTCTTAAAATGGCACCAACTGTATGCAGGCGATGACGAGACGAGCATGCGCAGTATTCTGAATGTAACTTTTAGCCGGCCCATCTTTTTTGCAACTGACTGTACATGGGCCTAAATGGCTCCTAAACATAATTTATCATTCATTGTCCACTCTTATGACAAAAGTCATGTGATCAGGTTTGGATATTCATTACCAGTAACACGATGCAATAATTGCAACATTTAACTTGAATCCACCTGTTTTATTGTGAGCCATTCTCGTTTTCATAACATCTCACTTTCGTGCGTTTAGTTAAATCCAGTAACCTTAAAAGGTATTCGCCGCCTCTATAGGGTATCACAGAAGAAGAAGTAACATGGGCCGATGATTTTTTACTTATGTGTCAGACAGGATCTATGTCATATGTCAGAATGGAATATTCAACGAAATGCTTAAAATTCAACATCGTGATAGGTGGCACTTTTTATTCACCTTGACTAGGGAGTTCCTTAAGTACGGACTTTCCCTTTCAAACGAAATTGAGTCCGCTATTTTAAAGTTGAGTTTGCATGCGCGCTGTTTCTATATATGCCTGTAGAGTTTTTATTCTTCCTCTTGAAGAGGAAGATTATGATGGAATTCCTTGTTTGCAGTCAGCTTAACAAACAGTAATAACATTTTCCCGGGAAGTATTTTGCAGCCTATGTGTACTATAGACATTAGCATTACTATTGTTACTTCTGCTTTTCTTTTTCCTATTTTCCCCTCTCCCGTTGTAGAGACGTTTATACTGCCCACGGACCGCGACCTGTCGGGATTTTTTATGGATCACATAATACTTTTTCTACAAGACAAAGATATGGAGGGCCTTCCCGGGTAGGTGAACAATCCAATGCCGGGGCCACCTCCAAGAGAACACAAGCTCATGGGACGAGACCAGTCGTACACACACTGTAGCGAACAAGGCGCGGATGGGATGAAGATAATGACGACCAGGTGATATCTTGGGATCACATGGACCTAAAAATACCCGACATTCATCTCACAGGGAAGGAAAACCCCACCTAGGTAAATTTCCCCGATGAGGAATCGAACCTGGACCCGCTGCGTAAGGGGAGCGTGATTGTTATACGTTAATAAAAAATCAAATTGAGTCAAATACATTTAGAGGATGCTTACAATATTTAAAAAACTAGAAATATAACCAAGTACACTAAAATAGTATATCTGAAGTTTATATTATATTTCAATGTATTTTTACTTATTAATGCAGCCTATTTTTGGTATAAGAAGATACTTCTCTAATGAACAGTACACAAGATACTATACTGAAGTTATTGTAGCTATTAAGATTCGATTTTTCACCATTTCATGAGTTATTGAGATATATTTTATTCTTTTTAATAAATTATTATGGCATGGGACATCATTTTATAATACCATATAATCTGATGAGTTATTGAGATATATTTTATTATTTTTAATAAATCATTATGACATGGGACATCATTATATAATATTATGTAATCTAATACATTAGCTGCTTTAAAGGATACCAGTTTTAGTTACAAATTTGTCGTGAATCTTAAATTGTTTCCGGAATTTACAGAATGCATAGTATGCACATGCCCAGACCAGAACAAAACATTCCTTAGAGCTTAAAGTATAAATAAATAAATAAATTATATTAATAAAGCTGTAGCTGTAGACTGAAAACTTATGTGTCTACAATGTGGAAAGATTAAAAAAGAATGAAATATAAATTAATATTTTGATGAAAATATAACTGAAAATTTGTCTTTAAACAAAATACTTCATTCATTCTGTCAGTTTTACCTCTCCCGTTGTGGGAAATGTTTTTGAGGTTATGACCTGTCGGGAAGGAATTATCCATTGGATCAAAGACATTTTTTTTCCAAATAAGGACAAGGAGGACTTTTTTGAGTGAGTGATCAGTAGGACCCGGATTTGAAGGTTTTAACCAATTTTTCTCCAGCTTCCTAAATAGAACATTTTAACATATTTTTCCGTTTCATACTCCTAGCTTCCGAAAATGTGAATCTTATAGAACCTAAAAAGGGCCAAATCGGACTGAAGGGTCTGAAAGGGGCTAAAGAGGACTTTTGCTGAAAAACTAGGGGCTAAATAGGACTCTTCTGAAAAAAAATAGGGGCTAAAGAGGACTTCAGTAGAAAAACACGATTTTTAAATAGGTTTTCGTATTAATGCAAAGGAAAATAACATTTATGTTCACATATTTAATGTGAATTTATGCATTTTAAGAAAATATATAACAAAAATAAATTTATACAACTCACTGAAATTAACAATGTACATAGGTATATGTCACTTATCACTTGTCTTTGTAACTCGAAAATCTGCCGCCTCGCCGTCGCAGGAAATGAAACTTGAGCCGTCTGGAATCCTTTGAAATCTGCAAGTAATCCATTGTCGTTTCAACCTTCAAACAACAAGTTGCCGACCGACGACAGAGAAGTATAGGAGGGTCTGTGTCAAAAAATGATAATACAATTTTCGGTGCTAATGTTAGTGTTTTGTTAAGACAGCTAAAATCGTTTGTTTCGAACCTAAAAAGAGCTATTCCACGGAAATGAAAGGCTAAAATACCTTTCATAAAAGCCTAAAAATCCGGGCTCTAGTGATCAGCTCGACATCGGGGCCATCGAAGAGACAACATCCACACAATTATCTCCCATAACATTAACTTTATCAGAAGACAGATGTTAGAGAACAGAATAAGCGCAGAAGTTATGTCAGTGCAGTGTTTTAGCAAGTAGATCCGGTCTTCGCAGGCTGCGATGCTGACACAAGTTGCCACCTTGCTCAAATGACGTGTAGGTATGTAAAAACTGAAGAACATTACAACTGCCTGAATACAGGTCAGTGGAGCTTGAGTAGCTAAACATGCGAAGGACCGCCGTCTCTGCTTGTTTTGCTACTTTGTCGCGACTTCCACTCAGCCAACATAATCAACACTAGTACTAATATTGGGGTCCTCTTAACAAGAGACGCAGGAAAAAACAACGAAATATGTAGGTTGATGACACTGCTACTTATTAGGCTGCTAACTGCGCATGGTAAGACCGTCGTCTGAGCAGAGGTATTTTTTTTACGTTACACACAAAACTATTTAATACAGCATTAACCTCCTACAACCAAATCGGGGAGATAACCAGCGGCAGCACTAACAAATTTGGGCCTCCCGCAAATATTTCCTAGGATCCCCCACAATTTTCAATGAATCAGAAAACTGAAAATTGAAAGCTGGAAGTTGGTTTATTGTCTTGAATAAATGTTACAAATGATTTTTTTTTTTACAATTCTTACAATAAATATTACAAATGAAATTTTTTTTTTACAATTTTTTCGAAATTCGAAGTCGAAATTTTAATATAAATCCAAAAGTAAAATAATTCTACTTCCAGAAATATATCTTTGTGTCTTATGAAAAACCTAGCTCGCGAACGAAAAGTATATTTTTTATAGGTACTTTCTGGGGAATTGGGGATGTGAAAGGAAGATTGACGACGGCTTTCTCTTAGCCTACTTTTTACGAAGAAAATTTATTTTTTCGCGATTTTCTTGAAAGTGGCTCATTTTTTGTTTGTTTGAACTTTTACTTGAGGCGCTTATATCAAAAGACAAAACTTTTATTAAAAAAAAAAAAATCCGCGAGAATTATTTGAAGGATACTTATAAGCCACCCTTGTAGAAACTTAGTCTTGCCTATTGAACAATAAAGCTTTGCACCAGGCTTAACCAACTGAATATACACTCCTGGCAATACAGCCTCTTATTCTATATTAGAATGTGGAATGAGAAAGATGTGCAAGAAATTTACATGAAGAGAATGTCTTAGCATATTTTTTCGAAAATTACTGTAATGATTTTGTTTAAGTATCCTATATGAATTTCATAATATGCATGGAATATAGACTGATAGTCTGTCCAGCTAAAAGTTCATATCGAGTAATTTGAAGGTATGACCACAGAGAATAACTTCTAAAGGTTTTCATATATTTGTGGTGGTAATTTAAAAGTAATAACATCGAGAAATGCGTAGAAGATCGTTGATAACAGTGTGTAAATTAAACCTACTAGACTCTACAATATTTCCTACAAGAAGTACGCTGTTCAAAATTTGATTTTTGGAGATCGCAATTTGTTAATACGTTGTGAAATAAATATCTATCCGAACTTATGTATGGCGTATTTCAGATTTTCACTAATTTACTTGCGACTTTTCGAAGGTTGCGTGGCCAGAGCTTCTTACTGTTAAATAACAAGGTTCCGGTTCGATTTCCTCTACTGTCAAGGGGAATTGTATCTTTCATAGATTCTCCAAGCGATCATATTGGTAATTTTCTAAGAATTAGGTTAAATCCTTCTTGGTAACTATAATTTATTCATAAGAGATCTGATTTCAACTCATTTTTTAAGGGTAATGTTGTATTATCGCTTAGTCGATAAACGCGGTTACAGCTCTTCCTATCCTGGAGAAAATACTTCAAACTCTAACAGAGTAGTGACATTGTCATAGCTAGGGGGCGGATTTCTATGACCTAAAAAATAGGATATATGCATGCATTTATGACCTAAAACACATTAAAATATGACCAATAAAATTTAAAATATAACTTTACCACTTACACGTTGTGTATATTTTTTTAAGTTTCATTACAATGCATTTTATTAAAATATAGTGTTAATTGTTTAAAACATCTTTAAATTCTCAAAAAGTATCATTATAATGCAAAATTTACAAAATATGATATGAAACTTCAAAATTTGTTTACTATGCACACAACTATGCCAAAAATATGACCTAAATATGCATATTCATACTAAATATGTTACAATAGTTGAACATTTCCTAAATATGCAGTTATATGCATAATAAAAGCCGTTCCATTTTCACCAGGATGCTTGGAATCGGGTTTAAATTAGCCGGAAACCTAAAATAATGCAATGGGGAAAAATATGACATGTCATAGAAATGCGCCCCCTAGTCATAGCAGTTAACTGTTCAGTTTGAGAAAATATTAGGCCTACAAATTTGCTGGTTAACGAAGCTGTTTGGCCCATGATCCTTCATTTCACCTACTGAGCTGATAATCTTTGCTTGTGTCTGTACAAAATACAGACATATACACACACATGAAGAATACACTTGCAAACATTTACTATTGAGTATTTTGCAGTTAACACTACTGGAAAAAATAACCTAGGAATACATCTGTTTCATTGGTCACAGTTCCACTGAGTGGTTCAGTTTTCCGGATCCAGGAACTGATCGAAATGAACGCTACCGATGGAAATCAAGAAGACGATACGATGAAATGTGAGGATAATCATATGAATCACTCAGCCTTTTCTACCGGTAAATAACTTCACGTTAGTTCACTTAAAAGGCATTGGTCCCTATATGGGACAGGCACTAGTATGGAGGGGATACATAATGCTTGTCTTGTTAAGACGTCAACATACATTCTTAGTAAGATCTTATCTTATTACAAAGATCTAAGGGTTAATTCAGTATTCCAAGTGGTAGCCGGAAATACTTCGATTAGTCCTGTGAAACTTTCTGTATATGGTATAGAGCACATTTGCATAAAAAGCGAAATTTACATATAATGTTCAAAAATCACTGTGTCGGCTAGGGTATGACAGCCTTTCTGTGTCCAAGATCGCGAGTTCGGTCCCGTCCTATGCTATGGCGTTATGTCTGCAGAAATGTGACAAACCCATGTCTTTAGTTTTACAAGGGTATAAAAGAACTCCTGCTGGACAAAATTACGGTACACCGGCGCCGGTCATTGGTCTAATTTTTTGCCTGTATTACAGAACGCAAATTACAAGAAAAGTATTTTAACATGCAACTCACCGAATATTCTAGCAGGATTTTTAAGCTGCTGCTCTTACCACAGTGTCATTGAAAATACCGCCTTCAATTTCAAAATTTTATAGTACAAAAACGTAGCTAATTTTTTTAACGCGTTCTTGTTATAATAAGTAGTTCTTACAATGCATTCAAAAAAGTAAAATTACATTTACCTGCAATGGAGCGTAAAGTTGCAATTTGGATAAATGTTGTTACTGCCTAAAGTCAACCTTTAAAACGCGAATAGACTTACTCCAATCAAGGTAACTCTTGACGCACAGTTATTCATTTTAACAAAGGTTTTCAAACTTTTTGAGCCCAAAGCACCCCTGACTAACAACTATCTTTCCGGCTCCCCTGTAAGATACCCACTAAAAATTTATTGATATTTTGACATTTACTCGAAGGATCTGTAAAAAATATACTAACCAATTTACAAGACAAAAATCGTACATAGAAAATGCAGTTTGAAAAACAATCTTTATTAAGTTACAAGAAAACAGATCACATAATGTTCTAATATTTTTAAAATTAAAACAAAAGTTATATGTCAATTATAAATAAAATTATAAATTAAGTAACTTCACCTCAAAATATTTTATGTGTGGAAGCTGACCTTGCTTTCTTGTTACGGAGCTTGTCAAAACTTGGCACTAATTGAGATACGGCTACTCTTAATTTCCTTCTCTGCGTGCAGTCTTAGTGTGTACTAAGTTTTTATGATAGCCAGTGCTGAAATCAGAAATTGCAAAAGGAATTAATAGAACTAGGTGAAAGTTCTATCAGTACTTCCTTTTTCTGCAGTACTGAAGTCCGAAGGAGCATTACCACCGGAGGAATTCTGAACCCACTGATACTAGTCACAATTTTCAGGAATGTACTTTTCAAAATAAACACTGAGTTGAGATAAGTGGCCTTCAATTATGGACAGTATCTGGCAGTAAAGTCTATTTCATTTTCTGTTAAGAAATGCTGCAGACATGGAAAGTAGTCAACACTCAAATCCTTAAGACTAGACGACGAAAGAAAATAAAATTGAAGGAGAAAAATGGAAAATATAAATATGTGACAATTTCACAAAGACGAAAAATCGTTATTCTTTATAATTTTCTTGTAAAGTTTTTTTAGCGTCACTGGACATCATTCAAGTCGCCCCAGAACCCACGGCGCACCGGTTGAAAACCATTGCATTTTACGCACTTACATACAAATACTATTGGCGATCGCAAGTTTGGACTATGACGAAATTGTTATCTTATTAGTAAATTGAAATACTTAATTACCATGAATTTATACTGTAAGTTAATACTCGTGTGGCAAGTGTGCTTTGAATTTTTTTCTCATAGCATTAAAATTTCATTTCTGTTGTATTGCAATCAGGAATACGACAGTCATTTTAACAATTCAAGGTGCAGTGCTGCCAACTAAATAAAATTGTTTCGCTAAACAGTTTTTGAATGCTCTAAAATCAGCTAAATTAAATATTTCGTTGTCCTCCTAGTCCATTAAGAATATGCCCTCGTTCTCTGTTGACTAAAGGGTTGGTACTCGGTTATTTTCCTCCGAAGCGCCGTGGTGTGCTGAAGTTGTGCCGTTCTCCCAGCACAGGAGGGAGTAGTTCATAATATTTCTGACATCACTTATCTCTTCATCTTAGTCCGAATCTTATAGTTATTACAGAATTTACCATCACAGTTGAAAGCCTATTACGGAGTGGTGGTTTAATTAAGTTCAATTAGCAAAACTCAACTTCGGCATTTGACCATGGCAGCACTAAAAGCATAATGACCAATTTCGACATTTCTTTGAAAGTATTAAAGCCATTTGCATCTTTTTAGATTCTCACTTCATGGCATTATGGCATATTAGATTTTAAAAATATTACATCAAATTACAATCCACTAAAAGTTCGCTATCCGTCAAAATCATATTTTTCCTCGTTGAAAAATTAACAATCAACGAAATTTAACGGGGATTCTGCTAAGTTGGCAACACTGTGACATGGATGTGTTTTCATTGCCTTGGAACATTTACTATTCTTAATGGATCTTAGCTTATTTTAATACCTCTAAAGTAATTTATTTTTCAAACATGTTACCATGTTATACAGTCAACTCTATATAACTCTTTACAATGCCACAATCGCACTGTGCCAATAAATGCAAGTGAACGGATCTTCTCCCATATAAAATGCTTAAGAAACCTCGTTATTGTGCAAATTCGTTTAGTACCAGTGAATATGAGATTTTTTTTTTTTTACAAAATATAGCTTGCAATATTTTGTTTTCAGTTGCAGAACTCTTTTAAAACTGGCGTGAATGTTAGGAAGATTATTTAAGAAACTACTGTATTTCCAAGAAGTTCCCCTGCCACTAACTGTAAATGTATTGTGGTGGAATGAAGAAGTCGGTCAGACAGCCTGCGTGAGGGTGCAGCGGGTAGAAAGAGCCCTTCATACAATGAGATATTCCAAACTTTTACTTCATTACACTACAATACAGTTACTACAATTAATCAATTTCATATTTCCAGTGGTATAAATTATAATATTAGAATGTATAGAAATATCCGCCTATATAGGCTACCACTAAACACTAAAGTGTGTTTTTAATTCAATATTATACTTGTATTTCCTGCTTTGCTTCATCTGTTGCTTCCTCCTGTTTAGTGGTATATAGGCGGATATTTCTATACATTCTAATACTCAGTTACAGCTAATCACTTCATGGACCCATATGATTTTCAACCCCTTTGTGTAGTGTAGCACTGGACATAAACTATACTGTAATAGAGTTACTGTACATTCTTTTATTTTGTGCTAAGTTCTCTATTTGCCTTTTATTTGGTTTTTATTTCATAATGCAGTACAGTAAATTAATTCAGCACTGTATTATGCCATTTTTATTTTTTAAATTAAATTTCGTTTTAGTGCCACCCTCGCTTTATGCCACTAAATGTTAGAGAACGGATGGTGGCATTATATCGAGGGTTGACTGTATTTATAGGTTTTGGGCTTGGGCTCATATAGCCCTTTCATGTAACCAAAAATGAAATATATTAAATGAAAATAATGTCCCGTGAAAAGTACAGTTGCATCTTCCTAGCATTTACTTAACGTCACAAGAGAAGCCTCAACAAGTGCACGTGAAGACGATTTCAATTTACTTGCAGTGCACGTTTGCATTTGACCCTAACCACTTCCAATTGCTTCCTTTTAACAATGTGAAGAGTTACACACACCACTCATCTGCCTAGAAGCAAAACAAACAACATTTAGCACAAGCGATTCATTCACATGACACATGACACATGGTTAACTTAGAAAACGGGTCATACAATAGACCTAGAAACCATGACGAAGTATATACAAATGACGAATGCAACAATGAATTCTCTGACCCAATTACATCATTTTTGTCCCTTGTTCTTCTGCACATTAAATGCATTGTCATAATTACATTCTCTGTGTGAGACGGTTTGCTCTCTTTGTATATAATTGTTTCTATTTTAAGTAGTTGGACGGGTTAACTATTGGAAGATAAGTTTTCCCCTTTTCTGATCTTGATGAAAGCAAAGTGACTGATTAATTCGAAGAAAGAACAAGAGTACTGACTGCAGTGTTCTTGTGGTTTACAAGAACTTGCATCAGAAGTCCCGGTATTGAGAAACTGATTTTGAATTTCTTGAAAGTAATCGAGTGATCACTAGAACTCGGAGTTCTAAGCAAAATGAATATTTATTTGCGGACTCCTAAAGATAAGAGAAATTTTATACTTCGTAAGACACTCCATGACAACACATTTTAACTTTATTTGATAGTGCTTATTTTGTTTATTCTGAGCTAGAAAGATTATTTTGCTAGCATATTTTATGAATTTCAATTAAAAAAGCATATTTTGCCCAAAACTGTTAGGCCTACTTTAAAAGTGCTTATTTCACTCTTAGATTTCCTTATTTTTTATCGGGTAACATAAAATGAAGTAAAGTGATCCCTATGCAGGCCGTCGAGGCCCTTAGTGTTCCAGGAGGTTGAGGCTCCCAGATTTTTAGACATACAGCACATGAAGGTGGTCAGCCATACGCACCGGCCGCCTTTACCTCCCAGGATTTCTCCTGGTACTCATTTCTGTTAGAGGCTGAGTCGACCCCAGGACCATAGAGCCACCAGAAGGATTAGGCCAATTGAAAAATCCAAATGACCTCATCGGGGATCGAACCCTCGACCTTCCGGTTTGTAGCGCAGCGCATCAACCACTTCACCACGGCGTACCCCCGTCGAGTAACATAATTACTGAAAATCAGGATTATAAAAAATTCTCTCGGATATAGTGATATAGTGATTCTAGTGTCCAGGTAAGGGAAGGTCAGTGAAAATCATGAAAATTGTAATCGATCAAGGAATGTCAGGGAATTTTGTATAGGAAAAGAAAAACTCAGGGAAATTTGTAAGAAAAATATGGAATTGTCGGGGAAAATCACTAGCCCAGGTGAGCGAAGCCTGTGTTTTGCTGCCGTCTGCTGTCACCCAGACTGTGTAAGCAATTTTCTTTTCAAAACTTAAGCTATTCATTTCTTAATTTTGTTATGGGGATGGAGGAGCCTGGATTTTTTTTTTTTTAACAAAGAACCTTGAAAACATTGATTCTTGTGGTCAGGGAATTCTAAGTTTCTTGTCATGAAAATTCAGGGAAATTTATTTTGAAATTTCTGTGGACACCCTATTTTTGCAATATAGAAATTAAGTGTGCAAGGTTGATAATACCGTCAAAAACGTTCTAATTGTAATAAAACGTTGTAATTGTACCTGACGGTCTTATCTTTATCATACTAAATTAAATATATATCATACTAAATTAAAATATATAAATGCAATCGTGATATTGGACTTCTCTACAAACTCTATATATCTGCATGTTTCGGACATTTGTAGGTAAATTCAGAATAGTTGGTACATTACTTACGGCAACTATTTCACAGGTTCAAAATCTCATGGAATTGTAACTCTCATAAGACCTGCGCTCGTTTGCCCGCTGGTTCAATAATTAATAACAACATAATCTTTTTAATATTCTTTCTGCGTCATGTTTCGACTTGGGCCGAAATAAATCTTCAGTTTTCAATTAGAAGATACCGTTTGTGGAATTTCTCTCTAATAGGCTCCCTAGTAACCGAAAGAAGAAATGCTAATTTTACGGAAGTCTTCGTATAACGTTGTGTCCAGCTACTGGTAACTTGCAATGTTAAGGTTTGCACAGTCACGTACTGATCTCAGTTCAAGCGGGTTCAGTCTTTTATAACGGACAGCGAATAAAGTCTCATCGGGATTTGCTGTGTAATGAATGGAGAGAGATAGGATTCTTAACCGGTTATCCACTGTTGCTAATATGTTAATGCAATAGCAACCATAGTTCACCGACTTGTTTTGCAGTAGAAGGCACTAAAGAAGAATTTGACGTACCGGTACATAATGCTGCTCATCGGAAAATGTTCCTAAAATCTGATTTTGAAACGTTCACCTGACATTATCTATCCTAAACATGAGCCTTATTGGTTCATTTTTTTTTAGCTTTGGATTCAGTTGCTACTTAGTTGGAGTGTGCATTCTGCACCATGTTCCACGCACGCAAGTCTCGGATGCTAGAGAAGAACTAGCAGGCGCCCTCGGCTTCACCCACGTACAGTTGACCGTGGAAGAAGCAGTTTCCGAAGATAGAATCCTAAACCTTTATTTATTGATAGTCCTTCTCGACTTTTTGATGGTGATTGCATATTTTTTAGATGCTCTTCTTTCCCAGTTGCTTAGGCAACAGAGCAAGGCCACCTGCAATTACTTTCCCATTCGACAAGTATTACTGAAATCTGATGTATCGATAGCGCTAAAAATCACGTTCTCTACCAGTTTTTCGCTCATAACTCACGAACGAAAGTGAAAATTAAAAATCCGGCTTTAAGGTGAATTCTAACCCCCTTTCATCCATCTATGTTAAACATTTTATATCTCTGCGCGCCGTAGATTTTTCTAGGCATTGGACACAAACAGACAAACAGACAGACAAATACTTGCTCTTATTATAGAGATTATCACACTTGTCCCAGAAGTTTAACATAATTATGAAATATAGCGTGATAGGGAAAAAGCGAATAAGTCAAAATACCGAAGTTTTAGGAAAGATAAAAACAATTTATTTTCACAGCATTGTTACACTATTTAGATCAGCCCACTCAGATACTTTTATATAGTATAAGATACTGTGTAAAAATATATGGTAGACTGAACTAAATATTGTAACAATACTGTGGAAATAAATTGTTATTTGTCTCTCCTAAAACTTTGGTGTTTTGACTTATTCGCTTTTTCCCTATCACTCTAGAATAACATATGGAATAAAATTTTTTACTGGGGGTACTTTTTCCTCATCTGTAACACCATCGTTACGAATACAATTCACAACAATTTCATATCTGCAGTGGTTACAGCATCTAATCTCCTGATTTAACTTGTGTGCAAATTGCGATTTTACTATCAGCTTGGAAAATCTACCGTAAACTGATAGATTGGTCACTTTGAAAAACCTGGCCGATGACAACACTCAGTGCATTGAACTTGATGGAGCAGGAATCAGATCTAGTGCAGTCAAACTAGAAACAGCGTACACGCGTAGGAACTGTACTTGATGTGTGAACGATCGGAAACGAGATTTAATCAATGGATATCCTTATTTGTGCTAGTATGATTCCCGTAATCCCAACTACGTTATTCGAAGAGAGAAGTTCTGAGCATTTCCTTTATAGCTGCAGTTCTGGCCTCCTTGAAGTAGCCTACTGTTTGTGTTTCTGGGGACCCCCATAAAAATGTCCAAGAATTTAAGATGTTTTCAAATATCGTCTGAACAATAATTCACAGCAATAGTTATTGTTGTATATTTTACATTGAGCCCCTACTTTACATGACATCAATTTCAACATACTTACTTACTCAGTGGCAATAGACAATTCTTAAGCAAGATAAAGGAATATTTTCTATTTTATGGAACCCGGAAGTTCGTTGCAGCGCTTACATGAGCCCGCCATTCCTCGTAAATCCTACGTCCCTTAAATATTTTCTAACATTGTCCTCCCACCTACGTCTAGGTCTTCCAAATGATCTCTTCTCTTCGGGTCTTCCAGACAATATTTTTGAGATGTCTTTCCTTCCCCAAGCGCGCAATATGTCCAGTCCATTTCATCCTCCGAGATTTAAATACCCTTACTATATTCGGTGAAGGGTTCAGGTTATGAAGTTCGTCATTATGCAGTTTTCTCTAGTCCGCGTTTTCAAATATCGAATATTTTCCTAAGCACCCTGTTTTCGAATACTCTCAGATTATGTTCTTTCCGAAGAGTAAGGGATCATTTCTCACGTGCATATAATAAAACTCTACGTACAAAGGTAAAATAAAAATACGTTTATTTACTTCAAGGAGACAGTGCAATGATTATAGAAATTTGCCTCTGTCAGTTATAAATCTTACTCAGCTTCAAGTCTGTTTCAATGCAGCTTGTTCTTCATTAATATGAGAACTGAAAATATAGATTTGCACAAATTTTGAACGCAAATGGCATTCGGTGTTGCGTGGATTGCATAGATAAAAAAACTCAAAATTTGTATTGAGAAATATATATTACAGTCCATGTGAAAAAGGTACATATCTTTCCAGATATCATCTAGCATGAGTGACAAACATATTTAGTTTTGTAGATTATTGCAGCAAACGCTGCCTGTGGGCTCTCTTGACTAGAAAAAATATTAATGATGAAGTTATTAATAAATCCTATAGGATATAGAACTTTATCTTACATTAGTAATAAAATATAATAGGCCTATAAATCATAAGTTATTAGAAAATGAGTCTCGCGAAAGGGATTTTTTTCGTCAGAATCTAAATAACGTAACTTTTCATATTCTGTGATCACTCACTACTACTAACTTGTACAATAATTCATTAAATTTTAAACTGCAATTTCTCAAAATGGTTTTGAAATTTAAAAATCATTTGACACAATTTCTAGAATAATTTAATTATGAAACCAAATAAAACCAATTTTACCTGATTTTTCGCCTCAGTAAGTAAAAGAAGTAATTGAGTACACTTTCTTGTATACGCCAGGGCCGTCGCGTGGGCGGGGCGAGAGGGGCGATCGCCCCGGGCGCCGCGACCAGGGGGGCGCCGTGGCAACGGCAAAAATAAAACATTTGAAAAAATAAGTAGGATTTACATAACGTATTTTTTAAAGTTAGGTATAACTCAATTTTGAATATTGCGTTGTATGTTTTTATTAAACAAATAAATATTTGACACCAATAACTTTAGGCCTATATTTGCTAAGTTATCCCATAATAAATATTTGCTTATAAAGACATATTTACGATCAACTACGTCACAGAAGAGACTGAATTCTCTGGCCTTCTTGTCCATTGAAAACGACGAAGCACAAAAAATAGACGATGGAAATTCTAACGACATTTGCTCGTGCAAAAACCAGGCGAATGCCATTTAATGTTTAGTACCTTATCTTCATTTGATAAACATGGTTCCCTTTTCTATATTCTATTCAATGTATGTAACGAGGTTTCCCACACTATTAATTTGTAGTTCAATTAATAACGCCTATAGTATTTTTTATGATTGTTAAGATTTCCTTACATTACTAAACTTGTATTAATTTGATTTTCAATACTATCTTATTAAAACATTAAATAATTTTATTTCTGGTATTTTTGTAAGGTAATCCGATTAGGTGTCATTTTTGGGCACAAAAACACAGGCAGCGACGCAACCCGACGCGGAACTTTGCTAACGAGCGACTGGACGCGATGCGGCTTGGAATTTGTCCAGTTCACGTCGCCCCAAGTCGCGTCGTGTCGCCCATTGCGTGTTTACCCCATATGTTTATACGTATTTGATAGTGTCGCGTCACGTCGCTCGCTGTGTGTTTGTGTTTGAATCCCTACAGATAGGTGAAATGTCGGGAGGGTGCACGTGGGATTGAGTTTGGGGGGGGGGGGCGCCAGACGAAATCTTGCCCCGGGCGCCAACAAACCACGCGACGGCCCTGGTATACGCTTTGTATACACATTTGCTGTTTTTGCTAAGTGTTTCGTACCTGTCTGTAGGCCTATAAGATTGTATTTAATTACCTAGCAAATGCAGTTTTCTTGTAATTTGTCAAATGAGTCGAAATGCGAAAAACGAGTTAACTATTTTATATTCTTCTTTGACTACACGCTTCAACTACGAGATCTTACACGCGTTTAGGATCTTCTGGTTTTGTACCAGTAGGCCGTCAACTATTGTTGTGTCATGGCTTGTGTTATTTTTCGTCGATAGTCTATTGAATTTTAACGATTGTGATATTAAGTAAAATAGAGGTGGTGAGTTATGGTAACTAAGTATCCACCATTTGCCTTTCGACTGGGAAACCACGGAAAAACCAAAGTCAAATTGGCTGGCCTCGAGACTTTAACCCGGGACTTTTTGATTGGAAGTCCGAAACGGTTAACGTCGCGCCTCCTCGCTTAGTTGAAAGCAAATTATAGCGAAGAGTTCCGCAGTATTACTTTCAATTCAGCTAAAAATAAAAACACAAAGCACGAAACGGACAATGAACCCCTTATTTTCCAGACCATAGTCACTCCTTTAACACTTAAGTTTCTACATCCTTGTTGAAGATTCATGTCTTACCATGGGTTACCGTTATGACGAATCGCTGACAGTTCCACAGATAAACATGTTGATTGCGCAGCCTCTATGACATTACGTATTCACTCCATTACAGTTGTATCTCGGTTCTTCTTGATATGATGGGATAACAGTCCTTAGACTCCTTACGCACAGCATAATCCCAGCTGAAACGATCATGGCTCTTTCTTTCTTTCTATTTCGAAATTTTACCTCTCCCTTTTAGGATTTAAGCGAACCAAGCCGCCCGGGCCTTACAGGGCCGCGACCTGTCGGGAGAGGGATTACCTTTGGATCACATACATACTTTTTTGACCAGACAAGGACATGGAGGGCCTCCCCGGATGAGTGATCAGCCCAATGCCGGCGATCATGGCTCTAAAGGAAAAATCAAAGCCTTCCTGAAGTCGATGAGGTATAAGAAGTAACAAGAAACTCTCTCTCTCTCTCTCTCTCTCTCTCTCTCTCTCTCTCTCTCTCTCTCTCTCTCTCTCTCTCTCTCTCTCTTATGTTCTTATCTACTCCTAACATGGACAATACGATTTTATAGTTTCTCTTTCCGACACAAAGTAAATGATCGCATTGAAAGAATGCCAGTTTTCTCGGTCTCATGCAAAATGGAATTCGGAAGCAAGCTTATATTAGTTGGATTAGATGTATAACGTACAATATATTTCAGGCAGTACGAAAATATTTTCTAAATATGAGTTTTATGTATGGGACAAGAAGCCAGTGCACAAATTTTGAAGGAAATCGTAAGAATATCTACTCGAGCTTGCACCTGGATCAGAGGTTTTTCGCCCAAGTATTATGCAGCACATTCCGTTGGCATCATCTCTATTACCCGAGATAATCATATTCGCCCGGGTCGACCTGGGTGGCTCAGCTAGTATCGCGCTGGCTTACTGTGCCCAAGGTTGTGGGTTCTATTTTGGCCCAGGTCGATGGCATTTATGTGTGCATAAATGTGACAGCCCCATGTCAGTATATTTACTGGCATCTAAAAGAACTCCTGCGGGACAAAATTCCGGCACACCGGTGACGGTCACATGCCTAAGTTGCAGTTCACATATTTTTCTTTGCATTAATTAGAACATTTATTTAAAAATATTGTTTTTCTGCAATATTCCTCTTTAGCCCCTACTTTTTAAGCAAAAGTCCTCCTTAACCCCTTTTGGGCCCTTCAGAACGATTTTGCCCCTTTTAGGTTCTATAAGATGCATATATTCGGAAGCAATGGGTATGAAACGGATAAATACGTTAAAATGTTCTAATTAGGAAGCTGGGGAAAAAATAGGTTAAATAAAACCTTCAAATCCGGGCCCTAGTCATGATTCGTCTGAGGGCCGTGTTCCCCAAACTGTATGTAGGCCTACTTTAACTAATAATAACCACATTTAAGCAATTTTACTTTCACTTTATTTAGTATCTCTTGACTTATGTGCACGTATTGTGTATTCACTTGAGTTGTGTTACCCTTAATGGTCTACCTCACTGGCAGACAAGTTATGTCGTATGCAGTACTGTGAGGCACACTAATTAGTGATTTTTGTGACCGGGCTTCCACTGTTATTGTGTAGTAACATTCAAGATGGATATATGCATCCATGAACCACAGATTACTGTCTCTGTTGGACATTACGTGAGAATATTATAGGTGAAAAATTCCTCTGACACTGGGATTCGAACCCACGACCTTGGGCTATCCGTGCCACTGCTCTACCAACTGAGCTAAGCCAGAGATGGCTTCATAGCGCCAGATGGAACCTCTCTCCAGTGAATGATTACCCTTAATGGCCTACCTCACTGACAGAAAGTTTATGTCATATGCAGTACTGTGAGGCACACTAATTAGGCCTAGTAATTTTTTGTCTGTCAGTGAGGTAGACCATTAAGGGTAGTCAGTCATAGGAGAGAGGTTCCATCTGGTGCTGTGAAGATATCTCTGGTTTAGCTCAGTTGGTAGAGCAATGGCACGGATAGTCAAAGGTCCTGGGTTCGAATCCCAGTGTCAGAGGTATTTTTCTCCTATAAAATATTCACTTCCCATTCTTAAGACTACTTTAACAGTCGTGTGAACCTTGATTATAAGCTCATAGTACATATGTACATATGTATATATTTATATAATAACAATTAAATATTGAATATCAAATATTATATTACAGATCCCTTTTCAACATTCATCTTTCTCTCTCCTAACATAAGGGGGAAGAATTAATAGCACTAGTGAAAAATGAAATTCATTAATGATCATAGTAAAAGTTAAAGTTACCCCTGAAATTACAACTGAAAGGAAACTGACACGAACCAAACACATGTGTGATATTATCAATACCAAAACACTACTTTCATAGCCATATGCTGACCCAGTCATTGCAAATCCAATACGCGGTCGACCTACAAGACTGTCTGGTCAGACGAGACTTGTCCAGACCGTTTAAATGATATACCCAGATGGATACGATTCGATAACTTCGCAATAGAAACTGGTTTTCAGAATCTGTTAAATCTCGAAATCGTATCGGCTTTCTGACACATGAGTCATTATCCTATAATATACAACAAACTTATTGGTTCGGTCCGCTATTTTATTGATCGGCTGTTGGTTACTGGTACCAAAATTGAGTAAAAACAATTAACTTAATAGAGAGTAAAGCCAAATCACCAATAATAATAATAATATTAATAATAATAATAATAATAACAACTACTACAATAATAATAATGTCTAAGAATTATCAGGTAACAGATATTAGATTTATTGGAGTATTATAGTTACATATCTTGATTTAATTTAATATCAAATTTCAACACTAAATATGAGTGCAATCTTTCTGGGAAAAAAATTACGTATTGTTATCCAAATGTAAACATGTACATACATTAAACATGTGTAACAATTACAAATCTTTAGTATTTGTGCGGACCTTGACATTCAAATATAAAAATAGGAGAAGAATTACAAATTACTAAAAGATGTACTTTATTTAGAGCTAAGAGCCAAGTGGAAAGTTTACTAAAACATAATAGGCCTATACTTTATTAGTTCTAACAGACAAAGTGGAACAAAGTGGATATTTTTACTTTAATTATGTTATAATAAATATATAAATTGTGCCCACCGCTGTGGCGCAGGAGATGTGTTCGCTCCTCTCATGCAGCGGGCCCAGTTCGAATCCTAGGCGGGACAGGTTACCAAGGTGAGGTTCTTTTTTGGCCAGAGTGAGTGTGTCTCGTCCTATACGTTCGTGTTGTCTCGGAGGTGGGCCCGGCATTGGGCTGATCACTTATCCGGGGAGGCCCTCCATGTCTTTGGTCAAAAATATATGTATTTGATCCAGTACATAATACCTCCCTCTCCCGACAGGTCGCGACCGTGGAAGGCCCGGGCGGTGTGTGTCGCTTTAAATTCTCCCTAAAAGGGAGAGAGAAACTAAGGAAAAGAAGATTATAAATTAAGTATGTGTCGTTTAAACTAATTAAACCAATTAAATCAAGATATGTATCTATAACACTCCAATAAATCATATCAATTATTTGTTATCTGATAATTCCCCGATGTAGAGTGTTTGGAATTGTGTTGTTATTATTATTATTATTATTATTATTATTATTATTATTATTATTATTATTATTTTGAATTAGTGAATAGGCGGAAAACGCTTTACTCTCTATTAATAAAAATTAAGAAAATTCATCATTACAAAATATTTCAGTTAAGTTATTGACCCAGCTCAAAGATGCTTAAATACTGTTGTTTAAAAACTTAGTAACTCTGGTGGACCGGGAAATCCACAAGCACCATAATACTGTAGATTTTATTACCAACAGATTGTTGACTCTTGTTATCTATAAGCTTGTGTCATGGTTGTCTAAACATCACCACGCCTTAGCCAAGAATTAGAAAAGACACTTTGTATTCAAAGTGACTCTGGTTGCATGGAAGATCTAGCCATAGGTGGGAGGATAATATTAGAATAGATTTAAGGGAAGTAGGATTTGCAAGGGATACTTGGATGGAGTTAGCACAGAATAGGGTTGAATGACGGGTTCATGTAAGCTCGGCAGTGAACCTCCAGGTTCCATATACCCAGTATAGATACAGGTATATATAATATTCCTTTAGCTTGCTTAGGAATTGTCTATTGCCATTGAGTAGATAAGTAAGTAAACAGATTAAGTCGGTGAAAATATTAAGATATTTATTATTTACATTTAACTTCCTTTTTCTATTTTTTTTATAGCGTCGTTCATGATGTTTATGACATTAATGTAAATACAATAAATATAACAGAACTAGGGCATCGACTTTAATGGGAAGAGATTCCAGATGCATATTGGTCTGTTGTACCATGTCTTCTTTTAATTTTGTTGCTATGCGTCTGTTTAACAAGCTGCCTTGGAATGCTCTTGATGCTACATAAATTCGTTAAAAACTTCATCGGAGGATTATAATTAATTAATACATTTTATGATTTAGTTGAGTTTTAAGAATAAAATATACTTTTTGAATTCCAGTCCTATTTAATATAGCCTACTTAATTTTGTTGTAAATTAGTTTTGACGAAATCTATAACATGTAGGCCTACGTATTCTAAGATTCAGCCAGTACTGGATATAATATTCACCGAATGGATATGTTCTTCAGCCATGGTTGGGACTGACGCATACAAGTTTTTGTTCATGACGCGTAACATACACGTAAAAGAGCGTAATTATTGCAATAAGTGTAAAGTACGTTGAAAAAAGACCTCTTAGGGCTTTCATCTTTGTAACATTTGTGTACGTTTATAAAATTTAAATATAGTTCTGGAATTTGAATTGGAACCTGCTGATGGCAAAATTCTAATTTGGAGCTTATTTATTTATAAATAAACTCTTTCTACATCCACAGCTGGATGGAAAAAATATACTCTCGACAAGCAGAAATTTACTCCAAAGCATTTCATGTGCACCTGCGATGAATTATTTTGAACCTGCTTGCCAACTAAATAAAAATTACAAGCGTGAAAGATTAAAATAGAGAAATATGTGTTTAAAGTCACAGACAGTTACTGTCATGTAGAAGTATACATACAAGCTAGCAGTTCAGTAATTTGACAGAAGCAAAACATGAGAACGTAAGTAGTAGTTAATTTTAGAGCCTATTAATTTGATCAGACCACTGTACAATCGAGTGCACGGAGCGCTGAAAGAGTGTGGAGTATGGAAACATTTCATTTCAGTGGCTGAATTGCTTGTCTGTCTAGACCAGGCCCTGGATGAATCCAACTTGTACTGGTTTGTTGTCAAAAGTCAGGCACTCAAACATTAACCTATGACACACAGGTCAGTGTGAGCGATGAGAATAAGTTAAGCATTAAATAAAGGGTAGTATCTGCTGATAAAACAGGAATTGTGTAGGGGTGGGAAGTGGGCCTGGTGGGGACGGTTATGTCTTCCCTTAGCAACATAAACCACTGTGCACTATATCAGAAATATTCCGTCCCCTCGACCGAAGGTTTACACTTCTGATAATTTACTAATGACCAAAAAATAGTTCATCTGCTTCAGCTCAATTCAAGAGTTGTGATGTGACAATTCAATTTCTAGTTGCATTGAATGTTTTGTGTTTAATACTGACTTATATTATCAGTTTCAATTAAATATTAGTTTATTCCTTCACGTGCATAAAATTGATTTTTATATTATTTGCGCGTAAAATACGTACTTAGGCCTATAGGTAATTTACTCGCCCAACGCTGACACCTTGTGCTGCAAAATTTCATCATCATAAAGCATTCAATTCCAGCGCCTGTAGATATGCATTTGTTCGAATCGCGTTCGCTATCGTCATGTTACAGCAGAAGACAATACGTGATACTGCCTTTGTTACAGTTTTTGCGTCTATAAAATGTATAACAGATTAGCTTTGATAATTTAAGAAGCATAATGTATTTGTATTTTGTCAGAATACCCATCAAGGACAAGTTTTGGCAATCTGCGCAATTAGAGTGGAGGGGGAAATAAATTAAAAAGAAAGACGCAAAATAAAAACTAAATATAAAAAAAAGAATCAATGTAATTTGAGAACTATTGTTAATGATGAGAGCGGTGCGTGAAATAAAGGTCAGGTCTGTAATGTTGTCTGTTCCTATAAATCAAACTACTGAACCGTCACGGATTCAGCAAGTGTATTTGTATATCCCCAGGTTTGTGCAGGATCCTCATAATATCACGCAAGTGACGTTTATCATTCGTCATTGTCATCGCTACTGTTATTAGGTAACACTGTTCTTGTTGTATAAGGCAGAGCTGGATTAAATTCTTGTGACGGACCCTGGTTAGTGAACATGCCGGTCCCATCAAATATCGTCTGCTAATGCATTAACAAATTAATAACGAACAATTTTATCTTGCATATTTACAATTTACAATTTATTACAATATACATGTATTTTAAAAAATCCGTATGAATCGTCTTCTACAACTTCAAATTGTAACTTTTGAAATTAATGGCAAGCTGGAAAAACTAATTTGAGCATGACTCCAGCATTATCTTATTGAATTACTAGCTGAATAGGCCCGGCGTCGCCCGGGCTTTGTATTTTTTAATTTGAAATTAACTTATGAAGGACTTTATGTACAGTATGTAGAACTTGAAATGAAGGAAAAGATTTATCACACTCAAACTGTTCCATCAGAAAATGCTAGATATAGCTTTTTATGGCTCATAGAGGATGTCGAAAGCTGCATTCCGTTGCTTCTACACATCATGCTTGGGAGGGGTTGAAATAAGAAGAAACATAAATTAAATAAGATTGTATTGACTTGACGGAAAATTTTATTTCTCATTCTCATGTTATCATACAACCGTTTCGGGCTGAAATAAAAGAGAAATGCAGTACCACTTTCATACGTTCCTCCCCTAAAACCCGGGACATAATATACTGCGAGCGTAGGACTCAAAATGTTCCACCCCATGCTTAGGGCCTATGATAAACATCCCTATTTCTCAACTAATACAAAGCCTACAGCTATGGATAAGGTATAAGGGGAAAGGATTATTTACAGACTTCTGATATAGCATACTCACACACTTAAGTTGTCCCTTGCAATACGACCTATTCTTCAACATAAAAATGTGAAGTGAGAAAATATTTCTTATGTCGAGGGTAGAGAAAGTTATGTGACTGCATCACACTGTGCTTTATTTTCGTGGATTTCATTTTCAGTAATTATTTTCGCCAATATATCGATGAAATCATAATTCGTTAAAGTCCAGCATTATAATTATAGTCGCCAAAGCCCAATGTTATCAAAGTAAACAATACACTGTTGTCATGTGAACTGAACAACATTCATTTTTTTCAGTATAAAATTCTCAGCAATTATATAATTTTCAAGGGAAGGAGTATTTTGTTTGAATTTTAATGTTGACCGCTATACTTCCCGGGCTTAACTGGGTATGTGTGCAAAATTCCGTGTAAATTGGTAAAGAAATGTAGATTTGTATAAGGAACAAACATACATACATACATACATACATACATACATACATATCCACAAACACACATTCGACTTTATATATTAGATTACTAGAAATCACAACTAATGGACATTTTTTGGTGTTGAGGGAATTGGAAGAAAAA
This sequence comes from Ectobius pallidus, assembly GCA_964059195.1. Lineage (NCBI taxonomy): Eukaryota > Metazoa > Arthropoda > Insecta > Blattodea > Ectobiidae > Ectobius > Ectobius pallidus. The sequence continues at coordinate 127,159,810 of CAXKWD010000006.1, forward strand.
TGTTTCTTTAGCCGCGGTAGGGGGTAAATCGAGAAATGTGTCACGCTCAAAATCGGAATCGGAATCGAATTGAGAATATCTGCAACGTACTTTTGATACGTGGCTCCTTCCTCTTTTATGCCCACTACTATGTAGTAGGCAATGGGTACCCAGGCACAAGCTCAAAATCGTCACGGAATTAATGAGATGTGACGGAACGGACTGCACAGAAAACAATCAACTCAATGATTGGGAGTAATCAGCTGCTATACGATTTAAAGGACAAAATAAAATACTCAAAGGTGAATCAAAAATTAAAAATTAAAGTATCGAAAATCCAAAATTGAAAAAATCTAAACATCCAAATTAAAAAAATCGGTAATCCAAAATTAAAAAATCTAATAAATAAAAAAAATCATAGATATATAATATAAAAAATCCAAAATTAAAAAATCCATAATTCCAAAATTAAAAAATCAAAGATCCAAAATTTAAAAAATACAAAGATCCAAAATTTAAAAAATAAAAATCCAGAATTAAAAATCCAAATATCCAAAAATAAAAAAAAAAGAAATTAAAATAAAAGATACAAAATTTGAAAAATAATAAAATCCAAAATTAAAAGTCCAAAAATCCAAAATTATAAAATCCAAAAAATACAGTCCTCACTTGGTCATTGGCTGGCTTGTGGTATTCTAAACTATCACCGTTCGTCGCTCTCCTGAAGATTTATAACTGTAGGTGGGATTTTTAGATGTATAGTAGTTCTGGAGTTCTGATTAAAATAAGGGGTGCCGGGCGTAGTACTCAGGGGTAGTTATAAGCTAGAGAACTCTTATCTAGGGAAGTGGCTAGAGAAAATCGAGATAACAGTCAAAGGGCGGTGTCAGGAATAATGGTAACTAAAAGTTGAGTCGTCTTTTCAAATTAATATATATTTTCCAAAGTTTAGTATTTGCTGAAATGCTGAATTAATCGATTTAGTTCTATTAGATGATGTAAGTCCTGATATTTAGTAGTATTTAGTACGTCGTTAAGGTTCGTAAGTAACACTTTGTAACTTGCTAAATTGTAATAGTAATTACTTCACTTGTACGCGCCGTTGAACACTTCTATTTACTTTCACATTTACTCTCTCGTAGTTTCTATTTGTATCGCGCGGATAATAATATTCAATCCTACGTTCACAATTAAGGTTTCGTAATAATAAAACCAATGTCTTTACCAAATAATATAAATTACGCGCTTCGACGCTGCTAATAACTTCTATTTCTATCGCGCGGATTATAACGTTTAAATATCAATATATTGCAAAGTTACTTGAGTTTAATAATGTTTAACGTGGTCTTTTGTCTGAAGTGTGTCTTGAAGTTCTTTAGTCTAAGCTGTCGTGTGATCAATAGATGACGAGATGTCCGTGCTTTCTGCTAATATCTTTGTAAGGGGTAGTGGGGGTAAGTAGTTCCAATTGGTTGTGTCCGTGTCTAAGTCTGCTCTGATTGGGGTAAGGTAGTTTCTTCTGCTATCCGATTTGAAATATATTCCGTTTTTCGTCGTTGAAACAGGCAAGTTGCATCGGTCATTAATTACTTGAGCTGTCAAAATTGGCTAGGCGCCAGCCGGACGGCTCAAGAGGAAGTAGGCGTTACTAGGTTTATGTTTTTATCAATAACTCTGATAACTGAAAGTTATCATAGTTCTGGTTATTTAATCCTGATGGGCTATTTTACGGGGCTTCCAATGGTATTAATTTGTAGTGGGTGTGATAAAAATGAAGAGAGTTATTAAGGTTTTTATATTAAAATGATGGAACGGGTTAATAAAAAGTTATGTGTAATATATCAAACTGTAGGGGCTGTTATTGGCTGTTGATGGGTGTAATTGGTTTCCTTGTCGCTTTTTCCTTAATGGAGTAATTAATGTTTGAAGTTAGGTGTTATATGGGGAATGAATGTTTGAAGTTAGGTGTTATGTGTGGAAGTATAAACAGTAGGGTGCGTATTGTCAATCGTACAGGGGCTATATATGAGATTGTCGTCTGTGTTGAGTACAAAGTACGGTTACAAGATGTCCGCATAATGATTAAAAAACTCACACGATGTAGAGATGTCGACGTCAATACAAGCGGGATTTTATGATCATTATAATACCCAATCTGGAATTTGAAGAGTGGCGGTGTTTTGAAATATGGAAATTTAATTTTTCGATTCCCTAAAATACTTTTCCATGGCTAAAAGAATTTCGTGGGATTTTATCTATTGTGGTTTACTTTGATATTAGCTTTTCGATCAATTGTCTTTGTTTTCAATATCTGTTCTTGAAAAATTTAGATCCTTACATCATCTATACTTTTGATTAATTCTGCCGTAATTACACATACACAAATAAATTCATAATCAATAAAATACACTTTTAACATAATTTTACCTTGAATTGGTCACTTTTCTTCTTGGTCGTAGTACACATTTTGCTGAGTTCATAGTCCATTTGATTAACTAGTAAAACAAAATCATAATTATACCTTATACACAAATAAAATTATAAAATACACTCGAATTTCTTGATATTAATATTAATTTCAATAGCTTCTTGCATAACGCTGATTTTTGATGCTAATCCATATATTGTTGATGTCAAACGTTGGAGTACGCTAATCTTCCTCATTGGTCTACTTAATACACTGATATTATATTCAGATTACACATGTTTTCTTCCTACTCCTTTTTATCTATTTACCTCATTAATAATCATTTCTTAATGTTCCTTTTTATTCTTTCAATATTCTTTTACCTTGTTTCCATTATTCTAACTTCATCAATCATCTTTTATGTCTTACCTTCACAATTTCTTTATTAATCTCAATACTCATTATCATTCTTTTCTTTCATATTACTTTTAATACTCGTTATCATATTTCCTCATTTATTCTCATATTTCTCACTTCATAACCATCATTACTTCATATTTTCCTAGTAGACATATATTGTACCATCTTAATTATTCACTCATTTTGCTTATCATACATTTATTTCTTACCTTTTGTTATATTCCTCATTGTTTTACCTTCAAGATTCTTATTTGTTAACACACATATTTCTCAACAACTATTTCACTTTCAAATTCTTACTTAACTCTGATCATTCTTTTACTTCACTTTTGCTATACAATTCTACTTAATTAGTGTAGGGAGAGGGTTATTTCCTGTCCATATTGTTTATGTAAAATAATTTTTCTTTTTGAAAAATTAACAAAATTTAATTATTCTTACTCTGTGTACTACTCCAATAAAATTCAAATATGTCGAAATTTCAATGTTTACTTATTTACTACTTCAAATAATAGTGTGATTACCTTTGTCAAATGAATGTTTTAACTCTTCAGTTGAATAAATAAAGGGAGTGGCCTATCTTAAAATTACATATATACAAAGGTTCACTAACAATGGCAATAAGCTTATTTGTTGCACTTACATCTGTAGTGGAATGGCTGTTGTGATGTCTCACTCTATTTTATAGAATAAGAATCATTTCATCATAGTCTTTGCAACAACCACGGGGAGGCTAATTACACTCTACCTTGTAAGTATCACATTCGTTATATATAACGTCAGGTAAAACATTAATTTGAGAAGTATGAATCACTCTAATTATTTTACAATGTCAGTCTGATAAAACGTTTTCCTGAGTCCTGGTCGATAATCCTTTTTACTTCTCCTTCTGCTTTAAACTTTCTTAGGCATTTCTGTTTGGGGTTCATGACATAATATAGTTCTAACAGGTGATTGTTGTAGGTTACAAGAATTTCTTCTCAACAGTTTGTATTGGGGTCGTTGCCTGGTATTATACATGTGAAGTTCAATGTTTACTACCAGTTTACAGCACAGCGGGGTGTTTCCGGCCAAGGGTCGGTCGTACAATGAGTTGTAACTTGCTAAGGGGAGACTTGAGTTGAATGGGATTTTGTTCTCTTTGAATAAACTTTCTAAATTCTTACAATATCTGTTGCGTTGTATTGGGTTCCAAGGAGCATGTTGGTTAAAATAAAATTGGGGAAATTTTCTGAAATATTCACTGAATTAATAGGGGTGACATTCTACACATATATATATTATTTACATCTTAACTAAGGGGTGTGGTTATGTCATCACTATTAACAAAATGTTAATTTAATTTGATAAACTTCTTAAGTCATAAGTGTCCAAAAGAATTTCAATTTCCATGAATATTATTACTGTGGTCAAATATTTAATTAATATTCCAAACAAAATTTCAATTTATTTATTATCTAAAAGGAAAAATAACACTACTAACAATTAAATTGTTGTCAACAATGGGCAGGCCTTCCACATTGTTGGCATTGGCATTGTTATTCTCTTTAAATTATTGTTGTTTATAAAATTGCAAACATTCAAATTTATTTATAATAAGGTAATGCTGGTTCATTTTGATATTTACATTTCCTGGAATAATTTTAACATTCTATGCTGTTTTGGGAAGTTTCGTTTTGAGTTATTTAGCGAAGGAAAAATAAGAAAAATTATGATCTATCAATCTGGTCGTGGGGGTTAGGGGTCCTTATTTCATTCTGGGATGTGTCATTATTTCCTTGTCTGTCTTCCATGTTACTCGGGGAATTGTTGTTAGGTCTATTTCTCGGGCTTTCATAAGAATTGTTCCTTTCATATTGATTATTGTAGTTACGGCGGGAGTACCTGAAATTATTCCAGCCTCTATAGTAGGGGCGGAAAAAACCTTGGTTATACTGATTACGGTTAAACCAGTTAGGCCTATTTCCTGCATAGCCACGTCTGTTCTGACCACGGTAACTGTTCCCTTGCCTATTATTGTAATTGCCATACGGCCTGAAACGGAAACCACGGGTTTGCCAATTATTGCGGGCGTTTCGCACGTACTCTGTTTGGGGCCAATAAGGTCTGTTGTCCCTAGAATCATTGTTTTGCTGGTCCTCATTTGAAATTCCTGTCCGCGACCCAATCTGGAAATTTTCCTGATTGTCAGAAGTTTGTACCAGATTAATGTTTTTCCGGTGAGTTTGGTTAGCTGACACAATGGGGTGCGATGGTTTAGTGGAAGTGTAAGTTAGGTCCTGCATTGACTTTAGTAATTTTAACATCTCAGTGGTGGATTGAGGAGATGCGACAACAAGGCAATTCCTTATTACAGGCGGAAAGTGAGACGGGAGTGCCTTTAGAAAATCTTGCTCCAAAATTTCTGGTTTAAGCAGTTGGCGGCTTTCACACAAAGAAATGAAATATTGTAGATAGGTTTGGCCGTGGCTACGGTCGTACTTACCTTGAAATATTCGCGATCTCAAACGGCTTTGCTCGCTTTCGCTCCAATACTCAGATAAAAACATTTCCTCAAACTGACCTATGGACAGGAGGTTGTTGGGATCGATGACTTGGAGCCAGCGAGCTGCGTTAGCTTTCAAAGATTGATTCACAAAAATCATTTTTAGATGTTCTGGGACTCCTCGTAAAGCAAAATAAGTTTTTAGGTCCTTTAAATATCTGACAGGGTTTGTTTTCAAGGTATCTTCAAAATACGGTAATGGAAAATCCGAATTGTGCAATGAAAAACTATTGTTTACAACATTTTGGGGTGTTTGATTAGTGCTGGCAGCTCGTTGATCCAATCCATTGTTGGTTCTGGGTAATGGTGCAGGTGGTTCTGGTATTTCAGGGGCTTGAGGTACCGGATCAGGGGGGTTGGAAGAAGTAGAGGCAGATGTTGAGGGGGTATTACAAACATGAGGGATCAAAGCATTTTCCCTGGTTTGTTCGATTAGGCTTTCCTGGTCTCTAACCCTTTGCCTAAGTCGGTCTAACTCTGATTGAAGGGATACCAATTTCGTAGAATTGCTAACAGTTACCCTTTCTACTGAGGTGACATGATTTTCTACAGAGGAAATATGATTTGTCAACACTTGTTCTGAGGTAGCAATTTGAGCTGTGACTCTACTGTCTAAATTTTGTAATTCAGACGTAACCTGAGTGCGGTGTTCAGTGATTAATGTAGTTAGTGTAGCATTCATTGTTGAGATTTGTTGATTTTGATTTTCAAGTGTTGAATTTATATTCGTGTTCATGTTAGCAATCTGACTTTCAAGTGTGGAGTTCATTGTAGTCATTTGTTGATTTTGACTTTCAAGTGTGGAGTTCATTGTAGCATTTTGTGTGGCCATTTCATTTCTCAATTGTTGGCTCTGTGTTTCTAGTGTGGAATTTAACTGTGTAGAGATTCCTACTATCATTGTCTGTAGTTGTGACAAAAAATCTGAACTGAAAGAAGGAAGGTTAGGGTCTAAATTTATGGTGTTCTGAGTTGAAGTCGATGGGGTGGGTGCACTCACAGCTGGGATATTAACAGGGGTTTGTGTAACAGGCAAGCTAGCAAGGTCACTTTCGGTTTCATGCTGAGTAATTTCTAAGTTTTCAGAAATAGGAACAGATGCACTTTCATTATTTTCAGAAGTAGGATTCTGTTCTGAACATAATATCTGAGTATCAGAATTTGGCTCCATGATTTGGAATACTTTATTATTCCTTAATTTCATAAACTACTATAATACAATTGAATTTACAAAAATAAAATTAATTAAAATGCAAAAAAAAAATTTGAAATTTAAATTGAAAAAATTTACTTTGAATTCAAATAAAAATAGGAGCAAAATTCAATTTTCAACACTTAAGTTGGATTAACGATACCCTTTTGTAGTCCAGATGTCCAGCGGTAGGCCAAAGGTGATGTCCGGGTGCCCAGGTGATGAGGGAAAATGTTGTAGATGAAGATCCAGGGGGGGGGGGTATTGATGAAATGATGAATAATCCAATGGTGTGCTGACTCTAGTAAAATTTCTCACAGAATTTAAAACTTGGTGGTATGTGGTTTAGTGTAATGTTCCTGAATTTTATTGTTGAAAAATTAAATTTTATTGACTGGTCCCTCGATCTTCAAATTCAAGCAATCACGATGGTCGCCATTTATCACCGTTCGTCGCTCTCCTGAAGATTTATAACTGTAGGTGGGATTTTTAGATGTATAGTAGTTCTGGAGTTCTGATTAAAATAAGGGGTGCCGGGCGTAGTACTCAGGGGTAGTTATAAGCTAGAGAACTCTTATCTAGGGAAGTGGCTAGAGAAAATCGAGATAACAGTCAAAGGGCGGTGTCAGGAATAATGGTAACTAAAAGTTGAGTCGTCTTTTCAAATTAATATATATTTTCCAAAGTTTAGTATTTGCTGAAATGCTGAATTAATCGATTTAGTTCTATTAGATGATGTAAGTCCTGATATTTAGTAGTATTTAGTACGTCGTTAAGGTTCGTAAGTAACACTTTGTAACTTGCTAAATTGTAATAGTAATTACTTCACTTGTACGCGCCGTTGAACACTTCTATTTACTTTCACATTTACTCTCTCGTAGTTTCTATTTGTATCGCGCGGATAATAATATTCAATCCTACGTTCACAATTAAGGTTTCGTAATAATAAAACCAATGTCTTTACCAAATAATATAAATTACGCGCTTCGACGCTGCTAATAACTTCTATTTCTATCGCGCGGATTATAACGTTTAAATATCAATATATTGCAAAGTTACTTGAGTTTAATAATGTTTAACGTGGTCTTTTGTCTGAAGTGTGTCTTGAAGTTCTTTAGTCTAAGCTGTCGTGTGATCAATAGATGACGAGATGTCCGTGCTTTCTGCTAATATCTTTGTAAGGGGTAGTGGGGGTAAGTAGTTCCAATTGGTTGTGTCCGTGTCTAAGTCTGCTCTGATTGGGGTAAGGTAGTTTCTTCTGCTATCCGATTTGAAATATATTCCGTTTTTCGTCGTTGAAACAGGCAAGTTGCATCGGTCATTAATTACTTGAGCTGTCAAAATTGGCTAGGCGCCAGCCGGACGGCTCAAGAGGAAGTAGGCGTTACTAGGTTTATGTTTTTATCAATAACTCTGATAACTGAAAGTTATCATAGTTCTGGTTATTTAATCCTGATGGGCTATTTTACGGGGCTTCCAATGGTATTAATTTGTAGTGGGTGTGATAAAAATGAAGAGAGTTATTAAGGTTTTTATATTAAAATGATGGAACGGGTTAATAAAAAGTTATGTGTAATATATCAAACTGTAGGGGCTGTTATTGGCTGTTGATGGGTGTAATTGGTTTCCTTGTCGCTTTTTCCTTAATGGAGTAATTAATGTTTGAAGTTAGGTGTTATATGGGGAATGAATGTTTGAAGTTAGGTGTTATGTGTGGAAGTATAAACAGTAGGGTGCGTATTGTCAATCGTACAGGGGCTATATATGAGATTGTCGTCTGTGTTGAGTACAAAGTACGGTTACAAAACTTACGGTCGAAACATGAATGAATGACTTGTAAAATTTACTAATACATCAACCTCATCAGGAAATACATGTAAGACACTCTGCTTACTCAAGTAATTATAATAGATGAACGAAGCCTCCCAGAAATTATAGTTGGGTAGTGAATTATTTCTCTTTCATGGGGGAACACAAAAGCGAATGCTAATTCTCGGAACTCTTATGTAAGTGCAAACTTTTCGCGCGACACAAACAAACATACGGTGTTGTGTAGACAAGAGGAAATTAATTTCCTCTCCCTTGCCATCACACCAAATCCGGGTTCTCACGATTTCCAATCCAGTGTTGTTTTAGGCTTACATCTGTATTTACTACTCCTGTATTTAATTATGTATTTTTACAGTACCGGTATTAAACATAAATATCGCCTTACAGTTGAACTTGGGAACTCTTAGTCACATTAATTCGAAGAAACTGTGAGCAATCTTGACAAACTCACAATTAGGTATGGTTCAGAATAGAGTGATGCATTAACAGTTTTATTTAAATTAGACTTTCTTCTTCTTTACGATGAAGCCTGCTACGACCACGTGCCCATTTAAATTTATCCTTCATTGTTATTTTCTCTTCCGTTCTATCCAGTATTTCTTCATCATTTCGCCGTGCTTTCGCCTTCTCTCCTTTGGACCGGGTTTCTTCTTCATTCTGTCTTGGAATCCTTCCAGTCTTAAAACCTTATTTTTTAAAATCTCTCTTTCCATTAAACTTTAGACTTTATTTTATGCTTTCTTAATAACCTATTAACAGTGACATAATTTGCTTATTACTTCCTCTTCCCGTACCATAGGTAGGCCTACTAGGTCTAGAGGTAGTATTGTATTCGACTCCCGAATTCGAAATTGAGTTTTTAACAAAAATACTCGCTTTGATTTCTCCTGAATCCAATGTAAACACTGTTTGATAATACCGTTGCCATGGAAACGAAGCCCTTTTTCGCGTGTTTTTAGGGATAAAAATTAAAAAATAAACTTTTTGGAATTTTACTGTGGTTTACAGCCAAAAAGCTATATGTGTACCAAATTTCAAGTTTCTAGCTCATCTGGAAGTGGCCAAACATTAATGTCGGTGAGTGAGTGAGTGAGTGAGTGAGTCAGTCAGTTAGTCAGTTAGTCAGTCAGTCAGTCAGTCAACCAGCCAGCCAGCCATGTGGCTTTATATTATAGGGATATTTTGGTAAGTCGGGCAATCTTCCGTCAAGTCTAAGGTGAGAATATCACTTAAATTTTTTTAGAAAAAAAAAAGCACTGGCCCTAGTTATTAAAATAAATTTACACGTGCCAAAGACAAGGTCTAGGCTGATTTTTGTACAGGGGTAGATAGGTCTAGGAAAGTTAAATTTATCCAGCAAAATCTTCATAGACCTTCAAAATTGAAAGCCGTAGTCAGCTATTCAGTTTTGCTTTTATCAACTACCAAATGTTTTGGAGTCCTTAAATTCCTTTTAAGATGACTGATTTCGGTTTATGATCCGATTGCAATGAAAACCAGTTAGTTGGAGGCTTTTTTATGTGTATAACCTACCTACAAATCATGATTATAAGTGCGGTAAGATTGTATTTGAATGAACCATGCCAACAATGGGGTTAAATGTTGTTAAATGCTTTTAATTTTTAACTTTAAAATAAACGGGGAAAATCCACGTTAGGATTTTGTAGAGCTATTTTTAGTGGGTTGATATGCCTAGATTCTAAAATAAATTCACATATGCATAAACCAATTACTGGGCGATAATTGGTAATAATTTTTGGCTCAAGTTTATGTTTTGTCAATTAAAAGTATAAAATTTGGGGTATATTCCACATTTTCAAGTACCGGTATGATGTTATGTTTGTTTTCACGCTTGTTAGTAGAATGGTGTTTACAATTTACAATTAATATATTATCTTGAAACCGCTTTACTAATTGGGTATTGACTAGTATAAACTAAACCAAATCAGAAAGGAATTGGTGAAAAATTAAATTGTGATAAACATGTACGTTTGAATTAAGAATATTTTATTCCTATACCTTTATGCTTGGGGTTACGTCTATTTGTAGCGTTGTAGAGGTTAATATTAAACTTTTGTACCAAGCAGTATTATATAATTTAATTTGGTAAGAATGGCATTAACTAATATTATTTACTTCAACTTTCATTTAGTCGTAAAGAAAACGATCTCATGTTAAAATAATTTTTAAAAGTTTTAATTTCAATTCGAGATTAGAATAATAGAATAATTTTATATTCCTGTTCATCGACTTCTTTATTTTGTGAAAATAATCTATAATCTTTCCATGGAGCAAAGTTTTCAAATTTTAAAGTCAAGAGATTTTGTTCTAAAAAGAAATTGTTCGCAATGAAAGCATTAAATCACCTGTGCATGTATTATTATTAGTAATGACTAGAGATTCTATATTTGGGAGCCCATCTGATTATAATCCATCCATTTTCTTGAATTCATAACACTTCGTCCGCCAAAATGTTGTTCAGCAATGGACACTGTTCTGCATATTCCTGTGTTATGAACAGTTTTCACTGGAAGAATCTGGAAACAATTATAGATAATTTATTATTAAAACATAGCAATTATTGCAGTTAAACAGAATCGGAAAATCATCCGAGCTAAATTATACAGATAGAGATAGAGAGAGAAGGCGAGAAAGATAATATGGTGAAAGGGATATAAAGGAAGGTGAATACAGAGATAATCTGTAGTACTAAATTTATGGATCCATGTGGACCATATGCACCGAAGAAGAAATGTTTATGTTACCATAAACTTCCTCATTCCGACGAGCACAAGGTTTATCCCCACCGATCCGTGATAGCTCTAAAAACTAAAAACAGAGAGAGAGAGAGAGAGAGAGAGAGAGAGAGAGAGAGAGAGAGAGAGAGAGAAGGAAGCAAGGAAGGAAGGAAGGAAAGAGAGATATATAATAAGAGGTGGGAGAGAAAGGGAAGAGTGTACCGAGACAATAAGTAGCAAGTCTAAATTTATCATCTTGAACAAGGTCCCATACAACAAGGCTTAATTATGTTACCATAAAATTTCCGATGCTTGCGTGCACAAGTTTCCCCCTTATTCGGTCCGTCCGGTAATAGCCCCATGCAGCGAAGGACTCATTTATGTTACCATAAATTTTGCTAATCCATTCAGCACAAGTTTTTTACTACATTATCCGGTACGTATTTTTTGCCGTGTTTGATCGGCAATAGAGACAGAGAGAAAGAGAGTGAGAGAGAGAAATAGAAAATATACTTAATTCATTTACGTGTTGTGTTTTCTTATGGAAATTATATTTTGTACTCAGCTTATGTATGAGGGCGTTGCATAGTTCCAATAATCTCCTCGATTTCCAACTTCTCTGACATTCAAGGCTTGGAGTGAGTAACATCACATTTGGTTTTCGAATTCTCCATTTTCTGGATCTGCATATAGGTAACAAGCTGTTTTATTACGGACAGGTTATGAATGTTAAACAGGTTATGAATGATACGAGGTACAGAAAATTTTGTCCAGCTTTAATTTCATTTATCAATGTGAACTCTCCAGTTTTAAATTTGGGGTACATTCCATAGGATATTTTCATGTACCGGTATGTTGTTACGTTTGCTTGCACACGTAATACAGTTCTAGAATGATGGATAGTTTTATCTATAATTAATACGTTATCATTAAACTTTTGGTGAAAGATGTTAGTATGATAAAATTAATATTTGAAATAATGGGTTTTCATCCCACTACAATCTGACCTAACCTTTAAACTTTGTTTTCACATATAGTTAAAGCATTTTCGAGGTAAATTTATCCGGAATGTTATTAACATAATTGTAAAATAAATAATTAAATACAAGTGTACTTACTACGTACAAGTGTAATCTGTAATCCTACATGTTGTCTGTTCCTATAAATCAAACTACTGAACCGTCACGGATTTAGCAAGTGTACTTGTATATCCCCAGGTTTGTGCAGGATCCTCATAATATCACGCAAGTGACGTGTATCATTCGTCATTGTCATCGCTACTGTTATTAGGTAACACTGTTCTTGTTATTTAGGCAGAGCTGGATTAAATTCTTGTGACGGACCCTGGTTAGTGAACATGCCGGTCCCATCAAATATCGTCTGCTAATGCATTAACAAATTAATAAGCCTGGTTACACACATGGCGTTTTTTTTCCGTCGCGGAGAATTTGCCGTCGCCGCCCAAAGACAGTAGTACATTGAAGTGAATTAGAGCTTGCACACGAGGCGGAAAAAAAACGATTGTTTCAATTTCCGTCGGCGGCAGTTTTGCAGCCGCCTGGTGCCACTGGAGCCCGACGGAAATTTTGCCGTCGCTTTGAAACATGCACCTGCATAAACAAACTTACGAAAATAAACAAGGGTCTTCTCGCAGTGGGAGATGCCAGATCAGCATTATGAAGAGGAAGACAATTAATTATTTCTGCTCTCTCTGAAGGGATTGCATAGAATGGTCATTTACATCATCATATCAGATACCGCAATGGAAGAAGAAGTACAGGATCACATAATCCATAACATTAATGAAAATTCATTATAACATAATTGCAACATTTAATACAATTAGTATTTTTAAAATGTGGTATGAAACATTCATATAACTCCCTCAACTCTTAATATAGCCTATTCTAGTGTAGAGTACACGGCTGTATTGCAGTAGTGCGCATTCACTTGTATCTGCCTCGTTTCCAAGTCGCATTATTCGCGAGGCAAGACCAAAAAATCCAAGTCTATATTGTATAAAATGAATGGCTTATAACTAGCCTTCAGAGAATTTCTTGGGAGAAGTTTTTCAAATAGTACTTATTACAATATATTATAGTAGGCCTACATAATAAGCCTATAAAATTGTTAAAACTATTTCGAGAAAATTAAGAAAAATTAAATTTTCGTCAAATAAAGTGCTTGTAAAAATGAAAAGAAAGTCGTTGCCGTACCTCGTGCCGCATCCCTTAAGGATACACAATCCAAATAAAATCTTAATAAATGCACTCGAATACTTTTGTATAACCTAGGCGTGGCAGTACACCTTTCTTCAAATTCTAATATAGAATAAGAGGCCGTGTTGCAGAGTATAGGTATTCAGTTGTATTAGCCTGATGCAAAGCTTTACCGTTCACCAGATAAGATTGAGTTTCTGTGAACGATGCCTGCCTTGTAACTACCCGCCAGAAATATTTTTTTCGAAAAAAATATTTCAAATAAAAGTTTAGCTCTTAGCATAAGCACCTCAATTACAAAATTTAAACACAATTTTTAAACCCCTAGTACCTAGTACTGACAGACGGATTAAAACTAAAAATTTGTAGTTTTCATTCCTTCTGGAATGTCCATATATTCCACGCGAATCATCCTAATAGCATGCTGTGAGAGAAGTGAGTGTGCTGTTTTGGTAGCTCACAAATCTCCTACTTAATACTCCCGCCGTTCGGTCTTACTGCATGCGGAATTGAAGCGGGCACTAAGCGACAGAGTACAAAGAGCGCCATGTCACGTGGGAGCAGTGGGTGGGGGAGTCCCCAGGCTTTTTATGCATACGACTGCAAGTGCAAACTTGAAATCTGCCAGTAAGAACTTCATACTCTTTTTTTTAGAATATCCCCCAATAACTGCCGTAGGAGTCGGCATGCTGACCACATGCCCCAATCCTGCGATCTGGCTATTCAAAATGTGACACTTCATTGTTACGCTCATATTATTGGTAAATAATAGTAAATAAAATAATATTTGGAAGAAAGCAGATCGTTCGTTGAAAATGTCACTGTTCGAAATAGTACCCACTGGTGTTTAGAATTGTATCTACATTTTCAAACGTTATTCTGGAAAGATTGATTGCCCTGACAAATTTTACAGCTGTTTACAGCTCATATTTTTGTGAAGGGTCGACTACATTTCCAACTTTGTGATTACAATACAATTGAATTTTTCTTATGTTTATTGTGTTCATAAAATAAGAATATTTGTTAAGTGTTCGAAAATGTACCACCTTACCCTATATCGAGGTTTGACTGAAGTATATATGTTTCTCAGAATTAAATTAACGGATATCATTTCACGACGGAATATCAATAACGCTAGAAGCTGCTCCCTGTTCATTTCAAACTACACTGCAATCAACAATTTGAATAACACAGTTAAACTGATGTGAATTGATCTGAAGTTGAAACTATACTGCATAAACCAGCATGATCATACGACGGCGACGGAAATTTTTCCGCCCCGTGTGTAAACGTTTCATTTCTTTGGGCGGCGACGGCAAATTCTCCGCGACGGAAAAAAAACGCCATGTGTGTAACCAGGCTAACGAACAATTTTATGTTGCATATACAAGCATTTTTAAAAATCCGTATGAATCGTCTTCTACAACTTCAAATTGTAACTTTTGAAATTAATGGCAAGCAGGAAAAACTAATTTGATCATGAGCCCAGCATTATCTTATTGAAATATTACTAGAAATCACAACTAATGGACATTTTTTGGTGTTGAGGGAATTGGAAGAAAAATACTTCTTTAGCCGCGGTAGGGGGTAAATCGAGAAATGTGTCACGCTCAAAAACCGTCACGAAATTAATGAGATGTGACGGAACGGTCTGCACAGAAAACAATCAACTCAATGATTGGGAGTAATCAGCTGCTATACGATTTAAAGGACAAAATAAAATACTTAAGGTGAATCAAATATTAAAAATTAAAGTATCGAAAATCCAAAATTGAAAAAATCTAAACATCCAAATTAAAAAAATCGATAATCCAAAATTAAAAAATCTAATAAATAAAAAAAATCATAGATATAAAATATAAAAAATCCAAAATTAAAAAATCCAGAATTCCAAAATTAAAAATCAAAGATCCAAAATTTAAAAAATACAAAGATCCAAAATTTAAAAAATAAAAATCCAGAATTAAAAATCCAAATATCCAAAAATAAAAAAACAAAAAAAATTAAAATAAATGATCCAAAATTTGAAAAATAATAAAATCCAAAATTAAAAGTCCAAAAATCCAAAATTATAAAATCCAAAAGATTAAAATTCAAAGATCCAAAATTTTAAAAATCCTAAATTAAAGATCCAAAAATCTAAAATTAAAAATGTCCAAAAACCTAATATTAAAAAGTCCAATAATCCAAAATTGAAATCCAATAATCAAAAATTGAAAAAAATATTTAAAAAAAAAAACAAGTTTCACTTCTGTCGCGTGGAGTTTTACGCACATTTTTTTAAATTTATTATTATTTTTTAAAGTTGAAGTCGAAATTGGATTTACCGGCATTCAGTCCTCACTTGGTCATTGGGTGGCTTGTGGTATTCTAAACTTACGGTCGAAACATGAATGAATGACTTGTAAAATTTACTAATACATCAACCTCATCAGGAAATACATGTAAGACACTCTGCTTACTCAAGTAATTATAATAGATGAACGAAGCCTCCCAGAAATTATAGTTGGGTAGTGAATTATTTCTCTTTCATGGGGGAACACAAAAGCGAATGCTAATTCTCGGAACTCTTATGTAAGTGCAAACTTTTCGCGCGACACAAACAAACATACGGTGTTGTGTAGACAAGAGGAAATTAATTTCCTCTCCCTTGCCATCACACCAAATCCGGGTTCTCACGATTTCCAATCCAGTGTTGTTTTAGGCTTACATCTGTATTTACTACTCCTGTATTTAATTATGTATTTTTACAGTACCGGTATTAAACATAAATATCGCCTTACAGTTGAACTTGGGAACTCTTAGTCACATTAATTCGAAGAAACTGTGAGCAATCTTGACAAACTCACAATTAGGTATGGTTCAGAATAGAGTGATGCATTAACAGTTTTATTTAAATTAGACTTTCTTCTTCTTTACGATGAAGCCTGCTACGACCACGTGCCCATTTAAATTTATCCTTCATTGTTATTTTCTCTTCCGTTCTATCCAGTATTTCTTCATCATTTCGCCGTGCTTTCGCCTTCTCTCCTTTGGACCGGTTTCTTCTTCATTCTGTCTTGGAATCCTTCCAGTCTTAAAACCTTATTTATTAAAATCTCTCTTTCCATTAAACTTTAGACTTTATTTTATGCTTTCTTAATAATGTATTAACAGTGACATAATTTGCTTATTACTTCCTCTTCCCGTACCATAGGTAGGCCTACTAGGTCTAGAGGTAGTATTGTATTCGACTCCCGAATTCGAAATTGAGTTTTTAACAAAAATACTCGCTTTGATTTCTCCTGAATCCAATGTAAACACTGTTTGATAATACCGTTGCCATGGAAACGAAGCCCTTTTTCGCGTGTTTTTAGGGATAAAAGTTAAAAAATAAACTTTTTGGAATTTTACTGTGGTTTACAGCCAAAAAGCTATATGTGTACCAAATTTCAAGTTTCTAGCTCATCTGGAAGTGGCCAAACATTAATGTCGGTGAGTGAGTGAGTGAGTGAGTGAGTGAGTGAGTGAGTGAGTCAGTCAGTCAGTTAGTCAGTTAGTCAGTCAGTCAGTCAGTCAGTCAGTCAGTCAGTCAACCAGCCAGCCAGCCATGTGGCTTTATATTATAGGGATATTTTGGTAAGTCGGGCAATCTTCCGTCAAGTCTAAGGTGAGAATATCACTTAAATTTTTTTAGAAAAAAAAAAGCACTGGCCCTAGTTATTAAAATAAATTTACACGTGCCAAAGACAAGGTCTAGGCTGATTTTTGTACAGGGGTAGATAGGTCTAGGAAAGTTAAATTTATCCAGCAAAATCTTCATAGACCTTCAAAATTGAAAGCAGTAGTCAGCTATTCAGTTTTGCTTTTATCAACTACCAAATGTTTTGGAGTCCTTAAATTCATTTTAAGATGACTGATTTCGGTTTATGATAGCCGATTGCAATGAAAACCAGTTAGTTGGAGGCTTTTTTATGTGTATAACCTACCTACAAATCATGATTATAAGTGCGGTAAGATTGTATTTGAATGAACCATGCCAACAATGGTTTTAAATGTTGTTAAATGCTTTTAATTTTTAACTTTAAAATAAACGGGGAAAATCCACGTTAGGATTTTGTAGAGCTATTTTTAGTGGGTTGATATGCCTAGATTCTAAAATAAATTCGCATATGCATAAACCAATTAGTGGGCGATAATTGGTAATAATTTTTGGCTCAAGTTTATGTTTTGTCAATTAAAAGTATAAAATTTGGGGTATATTCCACATTTTCAAGTACCGGTATGATGTTATGTTTGTTTTCACGCTTGTTAGTAGAATGGTGTTTAGCTATATTTACAATTAATATATTATCTTGAAACCGCTTTACTAATTGGGTATTGACTAGTATAAACTAAACCAAATCAGAAAGGAATTGGTGAAAAATTAAATTGTGATAAGCATGTCCGTTAGAATTAAGAATATTTTATTCCTATACCACGACACCTAACCTTTATGCTTGGGGTTACGTCTATTTGTAGCGTTGTAGAGGTTAATATTAAACTTTTGTACCAAGCAGTATTATATAATTTAATTTGGTAAGAATGGCATTAACTAATATTATTTACTTCAACTTTCATTTAGTCGTAAAGAAAACGATCTCATGTTAAAATAATTTTTAAAAGTTTTAATTTCAATTCGAGATTAGAATAATAGAATAATTTAATATTCCTGTTCATCGACTTCTTTATTTTGTGAAAATAATCTATAATCTTTCGATGGAGCAAAGTTTTCAAATTTTAAAGTCAAGAGATTTTGTTCTAAAAAGAAATTGTTGGCAATGAAAGCATTAAATCACCTGTGCATGTATTATTATTAGTAATGACTAGAGATTCTATATTTGGGAGCCCATCTGATTATAATCCATCCATTTTCTTGAATTCATAACACTTCGTCCGCCAAAATGTTGTTCACCAATGGACACTGCCCTGCATATTCCTGTGTTTTGAACAGTTTTCACTGGAAGAATCTGGAAACAATTATAGATAATTTATTATTAAAACATAGCAATTATTGCAGTTAAACAGAATCGGAAAATCATCCGAGCTAAATTATACAGATAGAGATAGAGAGAGAAGGCGAGAAAGATAATATGGTGAAAGGGATATAAAGGAAGGTGAATACAGAGATAATCTGTAGTACTAAATTTATGGATCCATGTGGACCATATGCACCGAAGAAGAAATGTTTATGTTACCATAAACTTCCTCATTCCGACGAGCACAAGGTTTATCCCCACCGATCCGTGATAGCTCTAAAAACTAAAAACAGAGAGAGAGAGAGAGAGAGAGAGAGAGAGAGAGAGAGAGAAGGAAGCAAGGAAGGAAGGAAGGAAAGAGAGATATATAATAAGAGGTGGGAGAGAAAGGGAAGAGTGTACCGAGACAATAAGTAGCAAGTCTAAATTTATCATCTTGAACGAGGTCCCATACAACAAGGCTTAATTATGTTACCATAAAATTTCCGATGCTTGCGTGCACAAGTTTCCCCCTTATTCGGTCCGTCCGGTAATAGCCCCATGCAGCGAAGGACTCATTTATGTTACCATAAATTTTGCTATCCAGTCAGCACAAGTTTTTTACTACATTATCCGGTACGTATTTTTTGCCGTGTTTGATCGGCAATAGAGACAGAGAGAAAGAGAGTGAGAGAGAGAAATAGAAAATATACTTAATTCATTTACATGTTTTGTTTTCTTATGGAAATTATATTTTGTACTCAGCTTATGTATGAGGGCGTTACATAGTTCCAATAATCTCCTCGATTTCCAACTTCTCTGACATTCAAGGCTTGGAGTGAGTAACATCACATTTGGTTTTCGAATTCTCCATTTTCTGGATCTGCATATAGGTAACAAGCTGTTTTATTACGGACAGTTTTAAAACCACAGTTAAACAGGTTATGAATGATACGAGGTACAGAAAATTTTGTCCAGCTTTAATTTCATTTATCAATGTGAACTCTCCAGTTTTAAATTTGGGGTACATTCCATAGGATATTTTCATGTACCGGTATGTTGTTACGTTTGCTTGCACACGTAATACTATAATGATGGATAGCTTTATCTATAATTAATACGTTATCATTAAACTTTTGGTGAAAGATGTTAGTATGATAAAATTAATATTTGAAATAATGGGTTTTCATCCCACTACAATCTGACCTAACCTTTAAACTTTGTTTTCACATATAGTTAAAGCATTTTCGAGGTAAATTTATCCGGAATGTTATTAACATAATTGTAAAATAAATAATTAAATACAAGTGTACTTACTACGTACAAGTGTAATCCTACATTTTTGCTTTTAAAAACTGCTGAAAACATATAATACACAAACAAGAAAACTTCTCACAAGGTCTGAGGTTTTGTCAATACGGTTGCCTGGCAACATGGTAGGTTTCTTTTCTATTTTCTATTAAAATATGTATTCAATATTTTTGGGGTAAAGGTTTTTCTCTTTTTATTCTGTAAGTTATATTGAATATAGTTATTAGTTGAGATACGAGTTTTTCTATCTGATAGTTCAATAGAAATATTATTAATTTCTCTGATGTACTATATGATCATTTCATCCTAACCCCACCGTATAAGTTCCCCCCCCCCCCCGAGTTAAAGTTATATTTAAAATGAATTCCCAGGTTTTTTGAAGTTGAATCGATTGAAATGATCTTTTCATTTAATATCATATTGTTTGCGACTTAATTCACATTCCATAAATAAATATGTTGGTAAGTCCGTCAAGTGTAAAGTGAGAATATCCCTTACATTTTGGCAATGAAAGCATTAAATCACCTGTGCATGTATTATTATTAGTAATGACTAGAGATTCTATATTTTGGAGCCCATCTGATTATAATCCATCCATTTTCTTGAATTCATAACACTTCGTCCACCAAAATGTTGTTCAGCAATGGACACTGTCCTGCATATTCCTGTGTTATGAACAGTTTTCATTGGAAGAATCTAGAAACAATTATAGATAATTTATTATTAAAACATAGCTATTATTGCAGTTAAACAGAATCGGAAAATCATTCGAGCTAAATTATACAATTAGAGATAGAGATAGAGAGAGAAGGCGAGAAAGATAATATGGTGAAAGGGATATAAAGAAAGGTGAATACAGAGATAATTTGTAGTACTAAATTTATGGATCAATGTGGACCATATGCACCGAAGAAGAAATGTTTATGTTACCATAAACTTCCTCATTCCGACGAGCACAAGGTTTATCCCCACCGATCCGTGATAGCTCTAAAAACTAAAAACAGAGAGAGAGAGAAAGAGAGAGAAGGGAGCAAGGAAGGAAGGAAGGAAGGAAAGAGAGATATATAATAAGAGGAGGGAGAGAAAGGGAGGAGTGTACCGAGACAATAAGTAGCAAGTCTAAATTTATCATCTTGAACAAGGTCCCATACAACAAGGCTTAATTATGTTACCATAAAATTTCCGATGCTTGCGTGCACAAGTTTCCCCCTTATAATACGGTCAGTCCGGTAATAGCCTCATGCAGCGAAGGACTCATTTATGTTACCATAAATTTTGCTAATCCATTCGGCACAAGTTTTTTACTACATTATCCGGTACGTATTTTTTGCCGTGTTTGATCGGCACTAGAGACAGAGAGAAAGAGAGAGAGAGAGAAATAGAAAATATACTTAATTCATTTACGTGTTGTGTTTTCTTATGGAAATTATATTTTGTACTCAGCTTATGTATGAGGGCGTTGCATAGTTCCAATAATCTCCTCGATTTCCAACTTCTCTGACATTCAAGGCTTGGAGTGAGTAACATCACATTTGGTTTTCGAATTCTCCATTTTCTGGATCTGCATATAGGTAACAAGCTGTTTTATTACGGACAGTTTTAAAACCACAGTTAAACAGGTTATGAATGATACGAGGTACAGAAAATTTTGTCCAGCTTTAATTTCATTTATCAATGTGAACTCTCCAGTTTTAAATTTGGGGTACATTCCATAGGATATTTTCATGTACCGGTATGTTGTTACGTTTGCTTGCACACGTAATACTAGAATGATGGATAGTTTTATCTATAATTATTACGTTATCATTAAACTTTTGGTGAAAGATGTTAGTATGATAAAATTAATATTTGAAATAATGGGTTTTCATCCCACTACAATCTGACCTAACCTTTAAACTTGGTTTTCACATATAGTTAAAGCATTTTCGAGGTAAATTTATCCGGAATGTTATTAACATAATTGTAAAATAAATAATTAAATACAAGTGTACTTACTACGTACAAGTGTAATCCTACATTTTTGCTTTTAAAAACTGCTGAAAACATATAATACACAAACAAGAAAACTTCTCACAAGGTCTGAGGTTTTGTCAATACGGTTGCCTGGCAACATGGTAGGTTTCTTTTCTATTTTCTATTAAAATATGTATTCAATATTTTTGGGGTAAAGGTTTTTCTCTTTTTATTCTGTAAGTTATATTGAATATAGTTATTAGTTGAGATACGAGTTTTTCTTTCTGATAGTTCAATAGAAATATTAATAATTTCTTTGATGTACTATATGAGCGTTTCATCCTAACCCCACCGTATAAGTTTTTTTTCCCCCTCGAGTTAAAGTTATATTTAAAATGAATTCCCAGGTTTTTTGAAGTTGAATCGATTGAAATGATCGTTTCATTTAATATCATATTGTTTGCGACTTAATTCACATTCCATAAATAAATATGTTGGTAAGTCCGTCAAGTCTAAAGTGAGAATGTCCCTTACATTTTGGCAATGAAAGCATTAAATCACCTGTGCATGTATTATTATTAGTAATGACTAGAGATTCTATATTTGGGAGCCCATCTGATTATAATCCGTCCATTTTCTTGAATTCATAACACTTCGTCCGCCAAAATGTTGTAGTTCACCAATCGACACTGTCCTGCATATTCTTGTGTTATGAACACTTTTCATTGGAAGAATCTGGAAACAATTATAGGTAATTTATTATTAAAACATAGCAATTATTGCAGTTAAACAGAATCGGAAAATCATTCGAGCTAAATTATACAGATAGAGATAGAGATAGAGATAGAGATAGAGATAGAGATAGAGATAGAATGTGAGAAAGATAATATGGTGAAAGGGATATAAAGGAAGGTGAATACAGAGTTATTGTTTAGTACTAAATTTATGGATCCATGTGGACCGTAGTTGCAATAAACTCTGAAACCAATCGAGATATTTCTATGTATATCCCGGAATTATCCTTCTGCTTCTTATCCAATAAGAAGAAACGCTATAGATTTAGTCATATTTGAACTAGGGAACCTATCGTATATTAGACATTTATGACAATATCTCTTTCTCTCTCTCTCTATTTGTTTAAACTATTTATGGTCATTTGAGGTCTATCAGCAAATTTATTTACCGTATGTTAATATTGTTGTTGACTGTGATGAAGTTTATTTTACGAGAATAATTTTGTAGTTAAGTGCCGGTATTTTGAGCGAAAGTTATGTTGATCATAATCACCATTAGCCTGTATTCTACTATAACTTATTTATTAATAATTGTTAATTTTCTTTTTTCAGGTAAGTTGGAAAAGCTGTAATAACTGCTTTACGCCTAAAATACTGTGAGTTAAGAATTATGAGTTTTTTTTCCATGGTTGAAATGTTATTTGAGGATTGGAAACTGCAAAGGTTATAAGTGCCATTTTTTAAAAGTTCCCGGTATTCGCATAGACTTCTGCGATCGCTCTGTACAAAAACTAAATTGTGTTCACAGCCGTGTCCGCTAGTTTGTTTGTAACATTTTATTTACACCTACAGCACAAAATGAGCGAGACTGTTTTTAAACCACAATTGAGGACCGTTTTGACTAAACTCGACACCTCCATTTTTGCCAAATTCGTTTTTTAATGGTTTTAGGTGCTTTGAAATTAGATGTTTAAGATGGTGAAAGAATAACATAAGAAAAGTCAACATAACTAATTCATTTTAAGGCTGAATATGCAAGATTTCTATCTTCTAAATGTTAATAAAAACTAAAGAAACCTTCTCCTGAACAATTTATGTTTTGGCACATGTTATGTTTTGTTAAAACGGTCCTCAGGATTCTTACAACCCAGCCTGCTAATATGATTTCCTAATTTTACTTTTAACTTATTTCAAAATACACTTTTACTGCTTCTTGATTACGTTTTGTAGATAATTTTCTTTAAAATACCTATCTGAAAGTTTTATACACCCACGTTTGCGGCATTCTAGGAAGGAAGTAAGGGAAACAATCATATAGCCTAGTTTTTACTTGGTTCTGAGATTCGTTAAATGCAAGGACGACCACATTCATTCATATTTACTTTATTTTCTCAAACTAAATAACAAAAGTGGATACGCCCCAGATAAACTTTTCATCTTGTTTGTATAGACCTAACTGCTAATCATTAGAACACTTTCGTAACGTAAAAAGAACGTACAAGGTGTTTTATTAAGTTAAAATTAAATGGTAGTTGATAAGCACTCTTTTGGATAATTGGATTTAATAATAATTCAGTCCACCACTGTGGAATTTGAAGTTTCCTTCACTAAGTGCCCTATTAAATAAAATGCTGTAGCCTACTTTTTCTTGGAACCGAAAGACAGAGTATGTCTACGATATAATTAGATTTCTCAGAACATTAGTTTCACTTGAGTAATCTTTATCAGAGATTAAGAATCGATAATTGTTACTTTCAGTTATGTTAAACAGAAAGTAAACAATTATCAGATGTGTAATATATTTTTCCTTATACGCTTTATTTTCATATGTTTCTTTTACATAATCCATCTGTTGTTGTAGTAGTAGTAGTAGTAGTAGTAGTAGTAGTAGTAGTAGTAGTAGTAGTAGTAGTAGTAGTAGTAGTAGTAGTAAATTATTTATTTTTCCTGGCAGCTTAAAAAATATATACAATGTAGATTTACATGAATAACAAAATAATGGATAAGAGACTAATGACTATTACGAAGACTTAGGTTAAGACTAATCATAATAATTAATTAATTAAGAAGCATATGTTTCATTAAGAAAAAAAACAAAACAAGGAAAGTGGTGAAATTAAGTTACAATGAAACTTTAAGTTTGTGAATTCAAGTTATGGGCAGTTATATGTAAGTTACTCTATTACTGTATTACTTCCTGATTTCAACACGTAGTTCTGTTAGAACCTGTAGGTTGTAGAAACATTTTGTTGTCAACCTTAACTATGGAAACCAGAGGCTTCCGAGTGCTGTGATATATTGCAATATTACAGTAACTATGTCCTAGCGTGTCTGATTAAGAGGTTATAAAGCAATTCATTGCTGAGAAAAAAAAAGTTATGAATTTTACCTATATCTCACTATCCCGAACTTGCATGCTCGCTCCCCTTTAAAGGTGTGGAAATAAGTTTGTAGAAAGTAAAATGAATATACAGTAATAGTGTAACGGTGTAGGCTAAACATGAGCCATATTGGTCAGCAGCAGTCACGCTCTGCTAGGTGTATCGCACGTGAGACCGCAGGTCATTCATGTAGTCTAAAGTGATCCCCATGTTTCACTTTTAAACTCCTAAACTTGAACAAATTAATGTAAAAGACATCAATTAAGAAGTAATCCTTTGTCACGGTCATTCGGCAAAATAATTGTTGGCCACTTCACACCTACGTCACTATTTTCTGTTGTGCCATTAACACGAAGGCTCTAAATCAGGCCCTAATAGTGTACTTCTATTGGAGCATTATATTTTCTTGGAATATATTGCTTTTGTGAATATTCGAGTTGCCATGGAATCCACTTTTTTGTTGTTCTAATCTAATATATGAGCTGGTGTTTCCGTGTAGATCGTATTTAGTTGTGAAATTTATTGAAGGTGGCCTTGCTCGGTTGTCATAGCAAACTTTTTTTTTTATATATAAGTTATAGGTGGACGGAAGGGGATTTTTAATGTAGGGCTAAATGAGAAATATGTTGATTGGGACTTGCGGGAATTTTTAGCTAGGGAACTCGATTCTGAGTTTTTTTCCCCCTGGCGGCGCACTTTAATCGTGAAATGCACCTGAAATCCGGGTTTCATCCTCTTATTAATCGTTTTATTTGTTTATGCATGATTTGGGTGAAAGGGTAAGATTCATGAATCTGTGATCGTTTTGATCGTTTTATTTCGAATCTGTGCCCATGCGGCGTCACAAGATTAATTCATTAAAGATAAAATCATATAATTCATCCATTTTACGTAAAAGTTCTTGTTAATAAATACAATGTTCCAATTATTTGTCTTTTAAATAAGTGGTTTAAATAAAAATCTTTAGTAGTGCTGCATCTGCTAGTTTAATGCTATTTTAAAACAGTCATTGGTAGAGGCCCTGCGCAATACTGTCCAAAAAATACTTTAAATTCGACATCATCAAAACATTTAGTATTTGTTTTCTATCTTTGGTGATCTCAGTGACTCCCAAACAGCAAATATTTATGAAATTTCTTACACTCCATAGAAGGTTGAAAGACTTAATTCGCTTGTATCACAATATACTATGGGGGATTTATGAGGGAAACGGAAATGAGAAATGGAAATTGTCTAGGTTAATATTGAATATACTAAAAATATTACATGTTGCAAATTGCATAAGAGTAATATTTTCGATGAATTTTATTTATAGAATAAATATTTATGTAGATATATTTAATGCTATCCTCTTTTTATTTCTTTTTACATAAACTGTAAAGGTTACAACATTTGTTTTTGGCAGAGTATATTTAACATATTTTCATTCACTGTAGTTTTTCTTTCTTTCTTTTCTTTTCTTTTCTTTTCTTTCCTTCCCCAAACTTGGTCTACATGACAGGTTAAATAGGGATGGTCAACATCTTTACTCACGATGTTTATGATGTGTTTATGTCACGGGCCGCAGTAAAATTATTTAAAATTAAAATTCTTATTAAAAATTAATATTATTATTTATCCTACACATTAATGAAAGCACTTTGTTTTATGCAATGAAAATTATTTGTTAAAATGAAGTATACATTAATGAAAGCAATTAGGACGCTCGTGGGAAGTAACAAGTTCACCAAAGTCAATTTCCAAAGGTGTTGATATTTTCAACAAGTCCTGAAGATGGGCATCGATAAGTATGTTTCTTTGTGAATATTTAACTGCCTACATGTTATGGTAACTATGGATTCACAGAGGTACAGTACGTGCTTCCAAATGTGGGTAATTATACATATATATTAAATATATATTGACTTTTTTTCGCGGACCGCACAGAATCCGGTCGAGGGCCGCATGCAGCCCGCGGGCACCAATTGGCCTTCCCTGGTTTAAATCGTTACATCTATTTTAATAAACGTTTAAAAATATTAGCTGTTGAGTTTGGAATGATGTCCCTTGCTGAACTGGAGATGTATTTTATCTTGTAGGTTTTGGGTGTCATAATTCTCTTCTTGAATAGCACAGTGTAGGCCTATATGATATGTACTGGCGAATATAACTTGAATTAAACAATTGTATTTTTCCTCAACTTCCAAATTCATCAGCAATTTAAATAATAATTTTATTTTTTCTGGTGGAAGAACGTGTTTAGTTTTGTCAGCCAGTGCCATGTATCTTTAACTTTTGAACTACCGGTACTCGTAAATAGAAGTGTGGTCTTCGTAGGAATATATTGGTTTGGTGAATATTACAGTTGCCATAGAAATCATCTTGTTTTAAACCTTGTAATAATATTTTGAATGTTACATTTAATACTTCCAAGCATCCAAGAAACGAAAATACGAATAGTTTTAAATTACTTTATTTTTGTGGTAATTAACACGTAGGCTATCGGAATATCATCTTCCTTTTCAAAAAACCAATAACACCCGTGCGAAGAATGGTTTTTGCTAGTAAGTAACAAACGTATTTCATAATATAGAACTCCAAAAAAGAAGAATAACTCCAACATGTTAAATAAATTTTCAGTTTGAATTTACCTAATTTAGTAGTGTTCACGCTTCGTTATGGTCCAAAGACTACATAAATGATAAATTCGCATTGTTATTAATCCCAAGGACCATCAGTGGTTACTGGATCTATTGCCTTAGTTGCTTAAAGGCTTTCGAAACGTAATAGGCGTGAAGGCCGATCGTAAATTGTTCTTTGTATACATAGCAATATATTTTATTTGCCTTTGGCAGACATTTTCAGTATTTTTTTCTTTCTAGGGAACAGTTTATTGTAATGGTTAGGTAAGGCCCTAGTTGCTAGGTAAGACAGAATAACAGCACTCCCGGAAGCCAGGGCTTTTGAAGATTCTCTTTGAGCAATTTTCGTCTCACAGAGCTCTGCAACTGTTATTGTTAATAACATGATAAAAACAATATCGAAGTAAAAGTATCGCTCCCAAGCAAATCTGACTTAATAGGCCTGTCGTAAGCGATTAACAATGGTTGGAACTTCAGAAGTCATTCCTTGTACTAATGCGGTTAACTTAATGTGGATAACGTAAAACTAATTGATGTTATTTTGAATCGTAAACATTGTTTAACAGAACTATTTCATTTCACGGGCCGAACCCGTTATGGTAAAAGTTTAGGTGCTAACACGTTAAAGAGGTTATACAGGCTACCTCCAGATGTCACTATCGTTCACTTCTCTTTCGTACAAATCAATAATTATTATCAGGGCCCGGATTCTAATGACATGCCAACTTTTTATTGATGCTGCATAGGCATTGCCAACTTGTGGATAAATCCTAATCATGGCCTCTAGATTATAGAAATGCATTTTTATTAGGTCATTTTTTGTCATTTTTTTGCAATTTTATGCTTTTAGGGCATTTATTTCAATTTTAGGTCATTATTTGGTCATTTTCGTGTCATTTGGTTCCTTATTTAGTCATTTTTATGTATTTACATTGAGTGTAGGCTATTAACTTTTCTTTCGTCGCTAGCGGTGCTGTCTTTGAAGTGTTGTTTGTTTAATGAAAGAAGGAAAAATTCGGCGTTAAAGTGTTGACATGTCTCAGTCGGAAATCAGAATCAAAGAAACGCCAAAATTTTATATTATATTAATATTGTTACTAGATTGACTTGGCACCCGAGTCTGCCACCTGCTTGGATTTGAGAGTGCGAACTACTGTTTACCCTCAACAAACAACAATATAATCCGGCAGGCCACAAAAGGATGTGCCGAAATTTGACTCACCAGTGCATCAGTGCCAGTATAAATTTTCGTGAGAAAAGAACATTCACAACATTACAGTTATTTACAATTTTTACTATTATGATCAAACTAGTCTATAACTTTGTGTGTATAGTAATAATTTTTTATAAATAAAATATCAGTTTTTAGGTCATTTTTTATAATTATTAAGTCATTTTCTTTAAAATTTAGGGTCATTTTATAGGTCATTTTTCAAACCAGGGCAAAATCCGGGCCCTGATTATTATCAATTTCCTTTATTTTAACCACTACAAATACTATTATTCCTAGTACTACTATTAGCGTGAATCATTTACAGTATTCAAAATAACATAAATATCTATTTCGGCAATAAAAAAAAAAGAAATTGGTTCATAACGTAGATACCGGTAGTTATGTTTTTCACAAAGCACAGTCGTAAGTAGGCCTAAACACAATATTTTAGTTTCGCTCAAATCAGTACTTACGAAATTCATTTACCTCCCTTCAATCGATGTCTGCAGCTCTTTATCATAACGAAGGATTTTTAAATATTACTATTTGTCTTTCGTATTTTTAACTTCAAGAGAGATATAAAATATGTCGTTTATAAATGGATCACAATTCTATACGTTTCCGTTTCTGGTTTGTCATTTGTCAGTCAATTGTTTTAGAGGAATTGTTGCCAACCACAAGAGCCTGAATCTCACTACATACGAATTTACCAAAAAGTTTTGTTTACTATTCTAAGCACAAGCAAACTGAAATTATTTTACTTTTAAAATCCACGGTGCAAAATAACATAAAATGTTGTATAATGTTCGACCGTTTGTCCTATAAGAAGTTACAGGCTCACACGAATAACAAAACTCGCTAGCGCTCCTTCTGTTAATTTCGTGCTTGCCTTTTAAGTTCTACATAACAGTTCTTACATCGTAAATAACTATTACCGACTGGGAGTTAAACTAATATTTTTTAATAATATTGTGAGATTGTAGTAAATTCTAAATTGCAAGATTTATAATCTCCATAAGATGTTTGTTGTAATATTAATCCGTACCATTTATAATGCCAAGCCCCTTGACTCCTGCAAACATTTATTTAAAACTCACAAGCTCGTCCCACTCCCATGTATCATTTACTTTGGAAGGCGATCTTTTTGCTTATTCTCATAGACACATTTTCAAAACCAATTCGGGATTGAATCTGCGACTCTCGTAACACAGTCAACCAAACTTACCGTTTCAGTTTTATGGAGATCCAGACTAACATGTAAGTTTTCTGTACGTGGGTGTAAAGTTACTAGTAGTGCTGGGACAAATAACGGTTAACTGAAAGGCAATTAGTTGCAGAAAATATAAAACAGAAAACTTATTTTAACACATAGTTAACTGGGTATTATTTGCAATTATCCGGACTTTTATATCGATTATCTAGACAATTAATTCCACTGCAGTTCATTCTTTTAACAATTATCTGGATAATCACAAATAAGTGTATAAAATGACGTCATTTTCTTGTTATCTGGATAACTGTTATTCGGTTAACTGGACAGGAGATGATGGTTATTTGAACATTATTTGCTCAGTTAACTTTTATCCAGATAATCCCAACTGTACTTACTAGGACATGGAATCTACAGAAATAAATAATTGAAATGTAATCTGAAACTTTTAAATTAAAGGAAGAGTTTATTTTCGTATGAGGGAAACAATCTATTAAATAAAAGAAAGATCCGTCTGTCCTTGCATATTTTCTTTCTGTTCTAAGGGTAGGCCTATTAAGTTTGATAGCCATGAAATCGATTTGGAAGGTATCAGCATTAAGATGTTTACCATTAGCGAAACAGTAGAGGAGCAACCTGTAGAGTGAGGTCTGGAATATATTAATAACAAGGGCGGGTTTTGTAGACTGGACATCCCGCCATCTGCACTTGTTATGTGACTGGCTCTGCTCCAGC
The DNA here is from genome assembly GCA_964059195.1 of Ectobius pallidus. Lineage (NCBI taxonomy): Eukaryota > Metazoa > Arthropoda > Insecta > Blattodea > Ectobiidae > Ectobius > Ectobius pallidus. Next base: position 127,190,274 of record CAXKWD010000006.1, read on the forward strand.
ATCCAGCATGACGCTGCTGGAATTGGTGATATGGAAATCAGCTAATTCTCAGAACCTCACCAATAAACACCGCACGCCCACAGCTGTTCTGCACATAGCTGTTTTATTATCTTTTTTCCATTTTAAATATTCCCTAAACTTCCTGGTCCATGTTCGTTTTCGTATTAAGTTGTAGGCTACATTGCATTGTTGCGTTCCGTTTTTTCCCTTCTTTGATCTCAACATACATTATACTGTGCTTTAAGCCTTCAGTGCACAATGTAGCCTGTAGGTTTCCTTAAATTTGTAGTAAAAACGGAAAATTACTCCAGAAAAAACTTACAATTCATGTAAAATATACAGAATAGAGCACAAGAAATAAACTGTGAACCTAATCAATGAGTTAACTCTTTTCTATGCAGTCCGGCACGATTTTAGAAATTGCCTGAGAAATTGAGTCTCGCGCATTTAAGGGTAGGGTTAATCATGTTTTTTTTTTTTTTTTTTTTTTTTTTTTTCTGTGCATGTTCTATAGAATATACTGATATGGGACCCTGCAGTTGATATTGAGTCTTCACCGTGATATTGAGTTTTCACTGGATGTACAGTACAGGTTTGATATCCTTAGGATAAAATCAGATCTGGGATTATTTGTTAACTGAGCAAAATAATAATTGCTCAAGTAAAGAAGTATTCCAACCTTCATAAGCCTTAACGATGTAACAAACAGGAGGTAAACCAATGTACTAAATTGTTTGTTACTAGAGGGGCTACACCACGATTGGCTAAAATACAATAAACCAAAACCAATTAAAATCAGGTGGGAAATTCAAATGTCGAAAATAACTGCCTGTGGCGATATTTTTTTTTTTTAATTTTTTTACAAAACTAAAATACACTAAGATAGTGTTTTTGTTTTCAAAACGAATCATTTGTCGCCTACCTCAGAATTCTGGTAGCAATGGAGATCTGGCGACCGGAAATTTCGCTTCGTAGTGTAATTAATGTTACGTACAGCCTGAATTATAAGTATTTCAAGCAAAAAAATAAGAAATAAAACATCGGAAACATGGTTAAAATATAGCGTTTGGTCTTTAATCCTGCATTACCCTATTACGTAGGCACAACAGGCTGATATAATATAATTAATGTACAATCAATCTTCACTTACGAGATGCATAGCTCTCATCATGAACACATGTTGTATGTAACAGTCTGACATGCCTCATTAAATTAGCTATAAAATATGTGCATGTTTGCTTTTGCAGTTAGCATTTATTTACTTAGATCGAAGGTCGACATGAACTGTTTAAAATGTTGTTCTTACGTCAAACTGAACGTCACATTTCGCATTGCAGGACATGTTGATGGCGAATAAAAGCAAATCATTTATAAATCCTACAGTTACACAAATTCTGCACAGAAAATTTCCCCGTATGTTCATTTCCTCGTTAATTATGTTTCCAAAAATAAATATATGGTGGGAGATTCATTGTCAATTTCAAGGCGATTCTTTATTACATTTGTGAATGTTGGCTGTAATAGGCCTATACGTGTGGCACAAGTCTACACTAGTTATGAATTTCATTGAATAAAGCAGAACTGTGGGCGTCATATCATGTGTAGCTATTTAGACATTTATTTCCTACATTGTAACTCGTTGAAGGTCATTGATATTATTGTATAGTGAAATTATTATATAACGGGGAGTTTTTATATTTACTGTAATTTTGTTACCCATTCACATTTGTGATTACCTAAGTTCGTTACTGTTAGAGACCGGAAATGACCGAGGCGATAACTCCCTTTTGGTACAGTACTATCATTGTTTTCATATACGAATTTACACCCCCGTGCATAAGAACTTCTTAATTGATAAAACTCACAGTCTAACTTTGCATTACATAAAACCTATTATATTACGGTATACATAGGTTTCGTACATACTCAATAATAAAAAATTATTTATCATAGGTAATCCCACGAGAGTTGACGAGTTTATCGATAGATTCGCGACTGCGCAGCAGGAGCGAATTTATCTGATGCAACTCGTCAACTCGAGTTGGATTTATTAAGACTATTCAATGAATAAAAATCCACCAGATTATACAAATAATAATAACTTTCGTGCTTTGTTCTACAAAAACAAAACTAACAGCTGCGAGATCACGGCATACTATGAATCAACCGTTCATGAATCGATTCGAGCTGTTTTGGTGTAATCAGTGCTACCACCAGAGCATATAAGACATAGTTAACTTCATTCAATTAAGCTAAAAGCAGAACAGAATAAACGCACACGAACTGGCTTGCACAGAATCGAAATTGTGTTCTTAATCAATGTACATTTCTATTATTTCAATTTCCAAACAAATTATGTTGTATGAAATAATCTGTTTTCGTGCCGGTTAGTGGCACCATCTGTCTATTAATCACTGCACACTGATACTTGCGTCTCCAGTAACGACCGGACCATTTTACCCGATAAAATGCCATCCTCGCGATTCCTACAAGAATATTATAAGATAAACGGCCGTGATTGGTCTATATCCGAGGAATTGCTAAACGTTATTGGTCAATTTCAAACACGCGGCGTATGAGTTGAATAGTCGATATAAAATGTTAAGAGATTAAAAACTAAAATTAGCTTTTGCGTCAGTAACATGAAAATGCTAATAGGCTATAATTAAAAGTATAAAAATCGTTGTAGTCCGTCGTTGTATTCACCATGGATGTGCATTTCGGCATACATTATGCCGTCATCAGCTCTTAGGGCATAACGTATGCCGTATGCTGAAATGCATACCCTACAGGGAATACAATGACGGACTACAACGATTTTTATACTTTTAATTATCATAGTATTTTTACATTGCTAACGAATAAGCTAATTTTAGTTTTTATGCTCTTGAGATTGTATACTGTCCATCCGCCATCTTTTCGCATATCTGTTTTTCCGATTATTCGTGTAGGCTATGCCTTTGCACATTTTCCGGTTTTCCAATACACCCTTTTATCTATCCATCTAAGTGGACAATCTATTGTCCACTAGTCCAACCGTCTTTTCGTCTACATGTCCAACCATCCAGTTGCAACACAAATAGGCTGCATCGATCGTCAATTCCTCTTTCCCGTTGTGTAGATCTCTATCTCTCATCTGAATTTTGTCACAAACTGAACTCTTGTGAATATCGTTTAAAAGAACTTCCTGAAGTGGGACAACCAAATTGCTGGAAGAAAGCAAATAGAAGAGTGTTCAAAAGAGCTGACACGAACAAACGCAAGTGTTTATTATTGAATGAATAAAGGGGAAAAAGAGGAAATAAAGGAAGAAGATGTAGATGCAGAAGTACGAAGTGGTATACAAAATACTATTACGCTTTTGTATAGGCAACACGCTTGGCTCGTTCGGAGCTCTCCTCCCAAGTCCCAAGTGAGGTTCTCGGGAAACTTTTTCTTGTTTTGTTGTTGATAGTCCGTGTATTTAGACTACCGTATAGCCTTTTACCGTTTAGCCATAATAAACCTAAAGAATTGGGGAACGACTTAAACAAAATTTTCGGAGGTAAAAAATAAAAAGTTAACCTTTTTCGCGTCGGTTATAGGATAAAAGCTATAAGTCTGCCAAATTTCAAGTTTGTAGGTCATGAAAGTGGGTAAACATAATGCCAGTGAATCAGTGAATTAATCGTTGAGTCAGTATATTGAAGTGATGTTCTTCAATTATTTGAGAACTACGGTATCCGACATTTGCAATTCTGCCTACTTTACAAAATTTGGAAATAATACAAATCCGAATTTTACCTGGCAAATGAAATAAGCATGAGTTTATCGGATATAGTACTTTATTTACTTTTACTAAATTCCTGATGAGGTTTCTTCTTCTTGCAAGGTAGAGCTGTATTGCATAAGAAGAAATTTCATGAAGTGTTACAGAACTACACTAAATGCAAAGAAAATTGGTGACGAAAATTGGGTTGGCCATCTTAAAAGTCATTGCCTTAAAGCTATAGTAGCAGGTGTCTAATGAGAAACTTCATTCAGATTTGCTCCAGTATGTGTTAATTCTCTAATAAGAAATATAGACATTAGCCACAATTACCGTGTAATACTTCAGGATACTAAAAATGTGCAATGTCATATTAATTTTAAGTTTACTAGGCCAGATTATTCGGTCATATGGTACAATACCACGAGAAATAGGTGCAAAACATTAAAATTACTACCGTCACTAACAGTATATTTAATGGCTGGAGGCCAAATGAAATTTAGATAGACAGGAAATGGAGTACATAATAAATTGCATAACAGCTCGTGATTTCTTTTATGCATGCTTTAGAGCAGACAGCGTTAAGTAACTCGCACTGAAAACTCTGACCACGGAAGTATGTGATAATCTCAGAAGATGTTTTGTACAGTCATTTATTAACAGTTTTTTAATCAATCAAGTTCTGCTTTTCGAGGCTTAGCATTACTACTGACATTAGTACTGGTGACCAAATATCTGGAAAAAAATAGTACTGTAACCATTTAAGCTCAAACAATATAATATATTCATAACTTAGGAAACTTAAAAAAAATTGACATAGCTTATATGCAAATTCATCGGGTTCTCATCGAGAGGGCTGATGTTTGATTCCCAGTTCATTCAAGTGAAATTTATGGTGAACAAAGCGGCACCATGCTCAATGCTACGGATGCTCCATAATTGAAGATTCGCTCGCCTACTCACGTTGTCACTGCAAAATACGCGCGTGAAAGCTGCTTAGGCCTATCTAAGCCACAGAGATATTACTGTTTTCACTATTCGATAATGCCTAATGGACTTGAGTAATCTTACCAATGAAGATACAACACGCTCCTTACGATGAAGAACATTATGTCTGTTCATTTGCGAATACTCCGTTGGTAGAAATCAAATATTCAAAGTGCATAAACCATTTTTACTTCGTGTAGGTATCAAGGGAATTTATCTGCCAAGGAATCATTCATCAATGTAATCCGACATGAGCATTACCTTCTTTGTCAGATACATTGTCACGTACCCGACACGCCCTTATGTCTCAGTTAATGAGATAAACACCTGAACCAGTAGAATATCCATCATCATTTGGTTTCATTTAGGAACATGTCATACACCGGCTTCCGCTTACCACCAATTAAAAATTCAATGCCATCACACATAGAAATAAAACACTAAAATCCGGGGAGCTGAATCCGGTAGGAGGTAAAGCCACCATCAGACATCCATCCTGTGTGTCCTCTGATACTGGGTTTCGAACTAATGACATCCGGCTTTCCATGCCGTTGTTCTACCAACTCAGCTAGTCAGAGTACGATTCACAGCGCTAGATGAAATCTCTCCCCTTTGACTGATTACCTCTAATGGTCTACCTCTTTGAAAGACATTAGTGATTAACAGTAAATTCGGTGATAAATTAGTGATTATCTTTTAAATTTAACGATTAACATACAACACTAAACCAAATAATTTTCTGCGGTTTCATGGATAGGTATCTACATCTTAAATGTTACTGTAATTTAACAGTGGAAATCTGGTCATAAAATCACTACTACGAAAAAGTGTCGAGAAAAGTCAAATTTAAAGTTCAGGCACAATTTTTAATTTTAAATCTATTCTGCTCCTTTTTTTAGGCATAAAGAACGATTACATTATAATAATATCCTGGAAACTACAGCAATTCCCTTCTAGCATTACTCTGAAAATTACTGGAACTATAATTTAAAATATCTATTAAGAAAATATGTGTTATAATAACAAAATTGCGACACAGAGATCATCTGCACGTGAACACAGAACACATAAAAATCACATTTCGGACATATAAATGCACCTAAGCTAAAGTGAGTTGCATTCATTGATTAACCAGGAATCGATGTTAATTAACATGTAAAATATATTATATTATTTTATATACTATATTAGATTATTTCATGGAGATGTGTAGATTAGTATTTAATTAAATTAAGTTGTATTACCAAAACTAGTCTCCTCCAGAAGTTCGACTGGAAGGTGTTTAATTCACCCTACAGCGATTTCCATCTTTTCCTACACCTCAAGAAACTACAGAGAATGGCATAGAGGCGAACATGGTTGCCACACAGTGGTTCAAATCCCAGGTGGCAGACTTCTCCGATACAGGTATTCAAATGTTGGTCCCACGGAAGGATAAAGTCTTAATTCCGGTAGCGAATATGTTGAAAAATAGCTGAACACTTTCTTTATTTGTCGCAATAAACATTTCCATGAAATTGTGTTTTGTTTCTGTAAACGGCCTCAGGGAAACTTACTTTATGGTCGGCCCTCGTATTAATAGTAAAATTTCGAGTGAGTAATCCATTAATCTCTTTGGTTCTACTGTATGTACTGTACTGGTATAACATGTTAGCTGTAAAAATTATGTAATCTTTGTAAAATAACTGTAAGGGAGCATTCACGTCGAAGTAGCATGCCACTTGCGACGTGTTACCTGGATGCACGCTGCACGTTACTCATTTTAAGTCCGAAATAAACAAGTTCAAGTCTTCACACCAACGTAGCGTGGCAATAGTGCAGCTCGCAGAGTGCGACATTCATTTCTTCAGATAGTTCTGGACTTATTTCATGCGACGCTACTCGGGATGACGCATGCGTACAGTTGCCTTTTCAGCTGTTTTCTAATTGTTAAGAAAATTCAACACATATTCGCTTGTGTAGCGGTATATTATGGCAAAGATGTCATGAAAACTGCTAGAAAGAGAGCTATTTAACGTACAATTTGTACATGCGTAGACTATACGATATGGCAATCGAAACTAGTAGGAAAAAAGCCTGGATTAAAATTGCTGAAGCTATATCCTCTTTAGGTAAATTACATTACTTTAAACAAGTTTCTCAGTTGTTAAAGTGAAAATATATCATGTACGTTAAACTGCAGATCGCATTCGCTACTTCGGTATGAATGCAAAACTGTGAACCATGCTACTCGATGTGCAGCCTGCATCCAAGTAGTGCGATTCGCATGCTATCCTACTTCGGTGTGAATGCTCACTAAAACTGTGTCAACAAATCTCACTGAAAAAAACTTTTTCTATGGTAGGTCTAAATTTTCTTTCCGTATTTATTGGATCTCGTAATCTATTTATTGTATCGAAAATCAGGTTTTTATTGAGAAACCTTACATTATCGTAGCTTATCGTGCTGATTTAAAATCTCTCGAGTTTTACTGCACACATTTCTGGAAAGCTTTTAGCGACAACCTGTCGTAATCATGCTCGTGTCAAACGAAAGTCAGTAAATATAGAAAAGCGGAAACAGGGTTATCTTTACCATGCCATGCTTGTTGCTTTGTCACCGGAGAGTGTCGTTATTTTCACTTAGTACATCCTCTCTATATTTAACATAACAGCTGTTTCGAGGACCATGGCAGTCTGAAGTTTTATAGGTGACGAAAAACCCCATAAAATTCCCATCTAGGAAATTTTTTCCCGAACCCGGGCCCGCTGCTTGGACGAGTAACTGAAATTACCTTTTATTATTTATTTTTCGTGAAGATAGCAGTAATTGTATAATGTTAAGTATATTTGAATGCAGTAAATTGGACATACGGGGTACGCCGTGGCACAGTTGGTTGAGGCACTGCGCTCCAAACTGGTTCGATCCCCGTTGAGGTCGTTAAAAATTTTGAGTTGACCTAATCCTTCCGGTGGCACTGTGACCCCGAGGTAGACTCAGCCTCTAACAGAAATGATTACCAGTAGCAATCTTGGGGGTAAAGGCCGTCATTGTATACCGAATGTCTAAAAATGTGGGAGCAACCTTTTGGAACCCCAGGGCCTTCATAATAATAATAATAATAATAAACTTTATTGCCAATAGAGCTTACAGCTATCAGACATTGTCAAGTATAAGATACATTACTAAATACAACAATTAATGCTTAAAAATAGCTACAAGTCAAAACATAAAATAAAAGTACAGGGAGTATTTGATGAGTGAAACGTTTTTAACACAGATTGGTAATGGCATTTACAGTTCGTCTAGTCTGTACAAAGCCTTCCTTACTAAGTATTCCTTAAGTCTTTTTTTGAATTTATCCTTTCTAGCACTCTTAATTTCAACTGGTAGTCTATTGAATAGGATTACTCCCATTCTATATGGGTCTTTGTCAATTATTTTCTTAGTATAGGCTTCCCTAAAATAATCAAATCTACTTCTAGTGCAGTAGCTATGTACATCAATATTATTTTTTTGTTCCGATTTGTTTACCACAAGTAAAACCGTTTTAAATACAAAGAGTGAAACAACAGTAAGAATATTATTTGAACTAAAGACTTCTCTACAGGAGACATTTTTTTTTAAGTTATACATTAGTCTAATAATTTTCTTTTGCAGTACTAGTATCCTGTTTATATGAGTAAATGCTGCACCACCCCAAACTTCTATACCATAATTAAGGTGAGAATAGAACAAGCCATAATATATCAATTCTCTAACCTTAGTATTAACATAATTTCTCATGACCTTCATTAAATATACTGCTTTACTGAGTTTAGAGCATAAGATGTTAATATGTTTGTCCCATGATAACCGATGATCTAATTGTATACCCAGGAAGGAGTGATCTGAGGTAGTCATAGCGATGAATTCATCAGACAACGCATCATTTTGAATTCCTCTGTTATTCAAATCAAAGAATATTATTTTTGTCTTAGTTTTGTTCAAGGTGAGACCATTAGATCTAAAGTATTGTTCTAGTAGTGCAAGAGTGCATAAGACAGAATTATGAAGGGCGTATAATGATTTTTCCAAGCAGAGAACAGTTGTATCATCAGCATATGTGACAGAACGGAATGAATTGCCTTTTGGAATATCATTAATATATAATATGAATAAAACTGTCCCCAATACAGAACCTTGGGGTACTCCGCTTTTTACTTCCAGAAATTGAGATTTAGTCCTAGAATTATAATTATCCGCCTCAGTGATTATTTCAGTACATTGTACCCTTCCCTGCAAATAAGAAGATAATAGATTGTGTGATATGCCTCTAAAGCCATATTTCTCCATTTTACTTAATAGTAGGCTATGTTGTACACAGTCGAAGGCCTTCGACAGGTCAAGTAGAATAGTTGCAGTTTTATTATTATGTTTTAATTGTTCCATAACTTCATGAATATAAGATATTATTGCAGTCGAGGTTGAATGACCTTTCCTAAAACCGTGCTGACTTTTTTGTAAGATTTCATGTTTATTGAGAAAGCTAACTATCCTCACTAATAGTAATTTTTCGAATAACTTAGCAATAACGGATGTTAGAGATATAGGCCTATAATTAGTAATGTCTTGCTTATCCCCTTTTTTATGTACAGGTCTAATTATGCCAATTTTAAGACAATTAGGAAAGACTCCTACTTCCATAGCAGCATTAAATAAATGTTCTAGCGGCATTACTAGAGAGTATTTACAAGACTTTAGTAGGGTTGAGGAGACATCATCCCAACCACTGGTATTTTTATTAGGCAATTGGTTTATGATGTTTGTAATTTCGTGCACAGTAGTGGGAGTTAAATATAGCGAATCTCGGATGGGTTCAATGGTCGCATTACAACCAATGTTGAGTGAATCGTTTACACCGTTTACACAATTTGTAAAGTAATTATTAAATTCATTGCATACTTCCTCCGGAGTATTTATAATATTGTTGTTTACATTTAATTGCAGATTTCTTACGTCGTTTCTGATTTTCCTGTTTTGGTTAATCATGTCCCATACAGTTTTAGATTTATTTGCAGAATTGTTAATTTTCATGGCTACGTCAGAAGATCTAAGATTAATTAATGCTTCTCGATACTTTTTATATACTTCTTTATATTTTAGTTTATAATAATTTAAGGCAGTATTCTTATATAAAATATGAAAGTCCTTAACTTTATTACGTAAAGTACGTATTTCATTACTTAAATATGGCAGTTTAGACTTTTTTGTCCAAACTATTTTCTTAGTTAAGGGGAAACTTAATTCAAAATATTTAAAAAAGATAGCATAAAAACAATCCCATTTTTCATTAACTGTTCCAGCACAGATAACTTCATCCCAAGTTTCATTATCTAAATAGTAGTTAAAGATTTCCAGACTTGTTTTATTTATATTTCTGTGTTCATATATTTTATTACTTAATAAATTTACATAAACATTTTTAATGTAAAGAATCTGCGCAAAATGATCTGATAAGTAGGAGTTGATAACTTCAGTTGAGATATCATCCGCCGGAAGGTTAGTGACTATGTGATCTATTATTGTTGAGGACGTTGCAGTTACTCTAGTATGTTGATGTATAACATCCCGCACATTATTTGAACTGATAAGATCTAGGAACCTTTTATAATCATTATTACTATAATCTAAATTAATATTAAAATCACCTGCAAGTATGATATGTGATTTATTATTAACATTGTTGTATTTATCAAGTAAGTTTTCAAGGTGTTCCAGAAATTCTGCAACCGGGGCACTAGGTGAGCGGTATAGTCCGAAGATTTTTACAACTGCACTGTTAGTATTTAGTACAATACCAGCACTTTCAAAAGATTTTTCAACACTGTCTGTATTTATGCAGGACATATTACATGCATCAAACTCATTACTAGACAATACCGCTACTCCCCCACCCTTATGATCCTTTCTACCAAAATATGCCAACAACGTATAGTTGTCAAGTTTGAAGTACTGCATTTGCTCACTTTTTATACCATGTTCGGTGAATATTACAATATCAGCTTTAATATTGTTCAACCATATCTGGATGGCATCAATTTTGTTACTTACGTATTGAACATTTAGATGTACAATTTTGATACCCAGTTTTGATTTACCAACATCTTTGCACTGCTGTATACTACTGCTCACAGTGCTGTCTGTTAGTTTTCCTGACTCCTATAAGGAAGCATAATAGTATTCTTTACAATAACTGCATTATTGATAGCTTCACTGATCATCGCTGACAGTAAACTTTTCCCTGTTGCATGTAAATGCATACCATGCTTGGTGAAATTATCACGCCCTACAGAGTTCAGATCCACCATCGTTACATTCTTGAATTTTTTGCACAATTTATTTATTAATACATTAGCTACTTTAATTTCCTCATTTATACAAGAGTATACTGGTAGATCATACCTGTAAGGTAAATTCACTAAAATTACTTTAGTACAGGTCAATTTTCCCAGGGCTTTTCTTAATCCGAGTAGCAATCCTTCAGTGTTATTTCTACTGATATCATTAGATCCACTTATCAACACCACACAGTCTTTGTCACAAAAGGTTTCCCCTAAATTGTTTTGTATATCTCTCACAATCTCAGCTGTAGGTGCACCAGGTTTAACATAACCTATTTTTGTGGTTTCCGTGGATGGACCTGATACATTTAGTTGATCAGTTATTCCTCTAGCATGACTATCACCATAAATCACAATTTTCTTTTTTGCACACTGATTAGCTACACTTTTCCTTATTGATTCGTTGACTCTTGTCCTATTTGCGCGCTCACTACGTGTAGGCCTAAAGTGTCCACCCACTTTACAACTTGCACTGTTAGAGTCGCTCTCTGCTGATTTATTAGTTCCACAGGTTTCTTCCACATGTGATGAGTTCGCTAGTGCTTCAAATCTATTAACTACTGGAATATTTATTTCGCAGCTATGTGGATTATAATTTTTACGTTTTGATTTCATGGGCTGTAAGTCAGTATATAGGACCTCTAGCTTTATCTTGTACATGGGATATAAATGTAGAAGATAACATCCATTAAATGGTATAAAACCAATTAAAATCAATTGACAATTTTACTGATGAAGTGATGATAATAGTAGAGATTATTTAAAAATCACTAAAATAACCTGGTTCTTGAGGAAAGGTTTATAATCTAGGCCTAGTACTGAGAGTTTTAATCACATGCTTATAAATGGGCTTATAATTTATGGACAAAATTATAAGTAAATCAAAGTGCAGTAAAATTCTTCACGTCTAAAGCCTATACCGTATTTTACTAGGATGTCACTGCGAATTCATTTTATGCAGTTTAGTAGGTCAGTAATGTCATTTGGGATCCACATTATGTCATAACAATAATAATTTATATGAAGAAAATGCTGCATGATGATGTTGCTTGTACTACTCTAGCAACTTCAATTAATGGTAAGTACGGTTCGCATTCTCACGTCTTTTGTTTCTAGCAATGCTTGTACTTACTTCCGCTCATGTCTTACCCATCAACCTCCCTATTAATTAATTATATGATAGGATAACATCTCTGAATTCAGGGTCAGATCTAGGATTTTTGTAAGAACTTTGGAAGGTTTCCTTTGTACTGCACATCTATTACTAGTCGTGCAGGATTAAGTGAAGTCTTAGACAAACGTTCAAGTCCTGAATTCCAGGCAACACTCAGGCTGCTTGGCTCTTACAGTACACAATATCTATCTATCTATCTTATACAATTCAACGGCCCTAAATAGCGTGCTTGCTCGCCCGCTTCGTGAGACATCGGGTATACTCGGCGATGTTCGTCTCTCGCAGTCTAAACTTTCATGACGACTACAAAATTAGGAAGGAAAACTGTTTCTTTATTATATAAGGCCTAAGTGAAATGAACACAATGAACAAATATTCTAATTTTATTTTTACTTACAATTTTCATAGCTCTGAACCACAAACATTTTTAATAATCTACCAGTGTAATTTTCTTAAAAATCCTGGAGTCAATGAATAATGGCGGGCGAAGCCGGGGGCAACAGCTGTAAAATATTGATGGTTTTATCTCTTGAAATATCGCTGATAATAATAATCCAAACAAACCATTCCTTCCCTTGAAACATTATATAATTTCTGAAAATTACACTGAATTGATAAAATAAAATTCACATCATATTCATGTCAATAAACATCTGAGAAACAATACGTATTATGTGTTCACAGGTTCTTTGGAACTGCATAATCGATTCTGATATAGTTTTCCCAGGGGGCGCTTTCATGTCGTGGAATGTACTCTAAAGCAGGAATTTTAGCTGTTTCATTAATTATTAATGGCTTAGTTTATGAATGATTCGCGTGCAAGTGTTAATAAATATAATGCTTTAATAATTATTATACTCTTAATTTTTTATTTTAAAAGAATTATCGTGGCGAAGCCACGGGCACCTCCTAGTGTAGTATATTGCTATACTAGGACGTAAAGCGCACTTTAACAGAGGTAAACGGAAGTTTAAAAAACGAGGTGATGCGCCGAATAATATCAATTCTGTTCGTGTTAATTTTATCTTACTAAATTGAGTTCATTTCGCGTATTTTAATGAGCCGTTGTTTGAGATTAAAGCGTCAAGAGAAGCCCTACGGGTTGCATGCCTTGTAGCCTGCCATCTATCGGAAAAGACGGGAACTATTAACAGTTGATGCCCGAGAATCGTTTGCTTCATCGATTACGAGGTATTCGAAAAACAAAAAACTTAGAAATTTAGTTATGTTCGAACCAAAAAGTCTTACGCAACTTACTATAATGGCACTTATGACACCCGTATGAAAATTGCGAAAATAGCTTCCCTTATTCCATAAATTACTCGTATCTTAATAAATGTCAATATAGGCACATTTCGAATGTACTTTTTCTAGTGTTTTCTTGATTTCGAAATTTTCAGGATCACTATATTCCTACTTTATTTCTCTTAGGTCTACATATATGAAGGTAAAATGAAAACATTTCGTTTATTTATTATATACCGGTACATATATTTTTAAATTTTACATTTAGACTTCCTAGAAGGAACAACTTGCTGTAACATACGCCAGACATAATTCTGAAAACAATGAGCTCATGGAGTAATTGACCGCTTATCTGCACAGTACTTGGGGAATGCCGCACTGCATTATTACAGCTGACCGTTAAGCACATCTGAATGATACCAGCTATCATATTAGGATATTATATTCTTTGATTAACTTAAGACCGTGTTGGAGATGCACATAGGCAGATATAAACTTCAGAAAACCTCACTAGTTAGGGATTTGGTAATCTGGAAAGGACAAGTGCAGTAACCTAAATTATTATTACTTGCTTACTCAATGGCAATAGACAATTCCTAAGGAAGCCATTTTATGGAACCCGGAGGTTCATTGACGCGATTATATGAGCCCGCCATTCAACCCTATTCTGCGCTAACCACATCAACCATCCCTTGCAAACCCTACTTCCCTTAAATATATCCTAATATTGTCCTCCCGCCTACGTTTTAGGTTTTGTAAGTGCGCTCTTCCCTTCGCGTCTCCCAGTCAATATTTTTTAGATATGTCTTTCTTCCCCCATGCGCACAGCATGTTCACCCCATTTCACTTTCTGTAATTTAATTACCCTTATGTTATTCGGTGAAGAGTACATGTTATGAAGCTCGTCGTTATGCATTTTTCTCCAAGTCTTGTTTTCATCTTTCTTGAGTTCGAATATTTTCCTAAGTAGGCCTACCCTGTTTTCGAATGCTCTCAGATTGTCCTTCCCGAAGAGTAAGTGACATCCATCTTATACAATCGGCATGATAATAGTATTATAATTATTTATTTTCAGATTTAAAGACAGAAGACGAGAAGATAAAACTTTCTGAACTGCATAAAAACAAGCATTTCCTGATATTAAATTGTATATGTAATCATTGCTCCCCAATACCTATTTGAATTTCTCCACTTGTTCGAATGCTTTACCGGCTATTATTATGCTGCAAGTGTTCAACACGATGGAGCATTGTTTTTCACCTTTTCTACTGGCATGTGATCCAGCTAAGAACCAAATAGTCCGTGCCCAACTTATTGTTCACAAATTTCATTAAAATTGCAATAAATATGTAATGTATTAACGGGCGGGTTTGTGGAATGGAAATGATAGGAAAAAGCTACTAAATTCAGAGATAATATTACCTGACCTCGGGTTCCAAACCGCATTCTCATGCGATGGCCCCATATTTTAGATATCAGAAGGCATTGCAATAAACGCCCTTTCTCAATTCTCAAGCGTGGAAATTATCTGCGGTAATTATCAGTAATCTCATGAGTTCTCTTACATCGCCTTGCATAGAAGTGGCAATGGAAGGGGATTTCATAAGCAGCTGGCTAATTCAATTCTTCCTTACAACATATTGAAAGTAAGTCCATTAACCACGATCTCATCTTCACAAACACCTTTTTAAGTCCTACACGACGCAGAAGAAAAACATTAACCCTGGCCTTGTTTCTTCTTCTATCTGATGTAAAACGTAAGGTACATTAAATTGAATTATCATAGGTTATACACAAACCGCAATTGAATTTCATCTTGCCGAAGATCGGCTTTTCGGCATCGTAATGGAGTTTCGGCCACCGCTGAGATACTGTTGCCTTCAATAAAGTATCGGTACTCATTTTTAGGGGATTGAGCCGACGACGCAACATGGGAATGTTGCTCCTTACTGCTTGAAAAAATTCTAGAGTGATAGGGGAAAAACAAATACGTCAAAATACCAAAGTTTTAGGAGAGACACAATACAATTTATTTCCACAGCACAGTTACAATATTCAGTTCAGTCCACTATATATTTTTACACAGTATCTTATGCTACGGAAAAATATCTGGGTGGGCTGATCTAAATATTGTAACAATGATGGGAACTCAATTGTTTTTTGTCTTTCCTGAAACTCTGGTATTTTGACTTATTCGCTTTTCCCTATCACTCTTGAATTGTAACCTGGCTATTCAGTCCATTCCTTATCTCTACGGCCAAACCTGCTTTGGGAAATAAACAATTCTATATGTAAATAAAATCAGATAAACTGATATTACAAAGTGCCAGATGGAGTTAATACGGCATATTTCAGAAAATACTGAGTTTTAGACAACGGTTTCTTGATAAAGTTTGATAAGCATACTTGAAGGAATAAGTGGGATAACTAGAATATTAACAGAACGAAATTAAAACAAATGCCTCACATCTAAAGCAAGGCGTGATATAATAATAAAGTGACAAATCTACTTCAACGACCTAAAACATAAGTGTGGTCACTTTGGTAGTTGGAATGCGCTGTGGAGTCTGTAAATGATGGAGGACAACTGAAAGAAAGAAATCTCCCTATTTTTATTTTTACATTTTTTACACGAAAATCCTTTCCCCAGTAGGGACGCTATATTTACATAAACAGCATAATCTAGTAATAAATTGAATAACCGTGCCAAATGATATATTTAAAGTGCAGAAAGACAGCCGTGAACGGTTTGACCTGCAGGCCGATAAGACAGGTATGTCGTATGGAGGTCAGGCATGCCATATTTGTGATAAGCAGACTTCTTTGTATTGTACAACATATATAGAAAGCTGATTCTGTGAATCCTTACATGGAACTGCGTCGGAAGTAGTGATAGACCTATCATGAATGTCATATGAGATTAAAGATACAGGGTTTGCGGAAAAGCCTACTGCACACTCCACGGACTACAATTATAATTTCTAGTAGGAGGTCCAGAGTACATCAATATTATTTGTTTGGAATAATTCTGCTAAACATTTATCATATTTTATAATATATTGTGTGCGTCGCTTGAACATTTGTGTAAACAAGTTCAGAAGGGCGAGTCTAAAATCTTTCACGACTGGAATGCAAATTAGTGAAGGAAACAAGGAGCCTATTGTAATATGAATTCAATATAAAAAATATATAACACTACATTTTCGATCAACTTATAGCATCTTATTGCAGAAAACAATTTTACTGATAATAGGACTGTTATGTGGGTATCAGTGAATTAAAATAAGTATGAAATCAATACAAAAATTTCAATGGCATAGCTGGTTTCCGTGAATGATAACCGTAACACTGGAATAAAAATCCTCACATTTTGACAAAAAACAAAGCTGTATTAATTTACTAATTCTGCTTTTATACAATTTTTTGTTGTGGTGTATATAGGCCTATAGGCTACGTCAGCAGCATTCTAAAGTTTGACGGAATATGTCTTAAATTAATACCCAGCCCAACAGGCGACATAAAGGCTAAAAGATTTCATTATGTAAAATTTGATGTAAAAAAGTAGGCCTATAATAACATATTTTCCAGTGGTTATTTGTGGTCCTAGGTTCTAGGTGACTTGAATATGTTGAAAGGGTGAAACCGAATAGATAACCGCAAAATAAACCATAAGGATTTAAGACCCAGGCACGCAGACCAAACTTAGGCTGAGAAGATCAGTTTTTTAAAGGGGAAAAACAAAACTCTCTTGAAATCGGAAGGGTCTTTTAAGGCCAAACCGTGAAGTTGATGATAATAGATATATAAGCTTTCATGAACCACAGATTATGTCTCTGTTGGACACTACATGAGAATATTATTGGAGAAAAAATCCTCCGACACTGGGACTTGAACCCAGGACTTGAACTTTGGCTAATCGCGCCAATGCTCTACCAACTGAGCATTGGCGCGAATAGCCAAAGGTCCTGGGTTCAAGTCCCAGTGTCGGAGGAATTTTTCTCCTATAATATTCTGATGATGATAATGTTCTACAGTATTTTTCATATGAGAAGCCTTTTCCTTCACCGCCAATCACGTGTACGGGCTAAAAGACTACCGCTTGCCGTAAGAGTCTTCTCTCCGTCTCGCCGTCTCTGATTGGACCGCGTATATATGCAGTTGAAGGACATAGGGCTTGTCATCTGCAAAACACTGTAGGTAAGCCTACAATAATTTTCACTAGTATATGCAGACTTATACCTACTGTTTACCTTACGGTAATTGCTAATTAGTTTTTACACAGAGATGCCTTGTCAGCAAGAACACACTCATTTGTCCAGCAATACACGTGCGGCTTAATAACTTGTTTGCATCATACCGTGTTTAGGTTAACACACCGCTAATCACATGGTTACGGTTTCACCGTTATCATTATCGGACAATAACTGTACTTAACCTAAAGCTGCAATTCCACTGAGGCAACATTTGGGCAACATGTAGCATGCGTCAATGCCGCATGCTACACACAGTAATTCAATTGCAGCAACACGAAGCGAGAAACGACAGGTCTCCTTGCCGCATGCTACAAGTTGACTGTTGTCGCCAGGACGCCTTTGTCGCCCTTCGACAAAATTCCTCGTGTCGAATAGTGTCGTCGCTATCCAACAGCCAGCGGATCGGGGCGACATGTAGCATGCGACATGGGCTGCTTGCACCTGCATAAACAAGCTATGAAAACAAACAAACAAGGGTCTTCATAGAGCAGATCATTTTTCTCAGCCACGTCAGCATAAAGGAGGAGAAAGAAAACAACTACTAGTATATCGGGTCTCCTTGAAGTTTTAAAACTTAACAATTTTTTTCCTTCAAATCCCAATAATTGCCAATACAGTAGTTCAATTGAAATGGGAAGCAGCAATGAAAGTAGTTGTTACATATATACATTCGAAATTAGGCTTGAAAAATAATAATTCCTTTATTGCAACCAATGGTTATATCATGATGAATGAGCACTGGTAGAATGATGTATTGCAGGGGAAACAGGAGCCCCCCTCCCCCCGATTGACAAAGTCAGGTAAAGTAAACTATGCAAAGTGACAGCAAGCTAAGTATTACGCCATAAGAATCTTACATTTTTACAATTATTGCATAACCTGTCAATAGACCAAGTTAGCGCATTCTCAAGACACAATAATATAGAAAATAAAAAAATAATTTAAAAAAATAAAAATATAAGGATTATAGTCCAGTCTGATTGATGTTAAATAGAAATAAGACAATATTAGGATTACATTGTTACGTTATATTACTATTAAAAAATTCATCTTTGTTACAAAATGGGGTTTGAATATGCCAGTTCTCTGATACGATTCTCAAGAGTGGAGTAACTAAAATCAATTATACCAAAAGTCCCTCTTGATGGATTCCTGGCCAACCAGTCATGTGCTCTTATCTTAAAGAAATTTACAGGTAAATTTTGATAAATTATTGGTAATTTATTAAATAGTGTCTGCCAATAATTTGACAGCTATTCAAACATTTTAATAGCCCATGGTGTTGTATATAAATATGGGTATTGTATATGGTATTATTAAAGACATGTTGCACCAGACTGAAGTTGCTTCAGTTGAATCGTTTTAGTCCCATGCTACACGCATAGGCGACAAAGCGCATTCGACATGGGGAGACAAATGCCGCATGCGGCATATGGAATTTTTGTGGCACATTGTCGCACGCCTACAATCAGGCAACACTAGGATACAAGTAGCATGCCACATGTCGTTCAGTGTTGCTTCAGTGGAATTGCGCCTTAAGGTGACAGATTGTTGCGCTAGTAACATTGAAAGTGAAAAGTTCATTAATTTCTTCAAGCTTGAATGGAAATACTATATGTAGCATGAACATTAGTACATTCCTTCAAAACATCACTAAAATTATCATTGTAGCACATGATTAATTAAGCTTTTTCTTCCTGAAGAGAGTATGCTACATTTTTTATAGACTATTCAACTCATTCGCCGCGTATTTGATATTGACCAATAATGTTTAGCAATTCCTCGGATATAGACCAATCACGGCCGTTTATCTTGCAGTTTTCTTGTAGGAATTGCGAGGATGGTGTTTTATCGTGGCAAAATCGCACTGAAGACGCGAGTATCAGTGTGCAGTGATTAATAGTCAGATGTTGCCACTAAGCGGCACGAAAACAGATTATTTAAAAAAAAAAAAAAAAAAAAAAAACCTGTTTGGAAATTGAAATAATAGAAATGTACATTGATTAAGAACACAATTTCGATTCTGTGCAAGCCAGTTCGTGTGCTTTTATTCTGTTCTGCTGTAAGAAGACACAAAGACAATATATATATATATATATATACAGTATATAACTTATATAAAGCAAGTTCCCATATAATTAAGTGATGCAGTCTAGAAACACAATGAACAGAATATTAATGAGATATGTTTATCGGTTGCTATACTCGTACTGTTATGACTTTTTATAATTACAGTATTTTTCAAATGAGAAGCGTTTTCCTTCACCGCCAATCACGTGTACGAGCTAAAAGAGTGCCGCTAGCAGGAAGAGTCTTCCCTCCGTCTCGCCGTCTCTGATTGGACCGCGTATCTAAGCAGGAGAAGAACAAACCGCTTGTCATCTGCAAAACACTGTACTATTCCATTCATACGCCGCGTGTTTGAAATTGACCAATAACGTTTAGCAATTCCTCGGATATAGACCAATCACGATTGTTTATCTTATAAAATGCTTGCTAATAATATGAGGATGCGATTTTATCTGATAAAACATCAGCTCGTTACTGGACACGTAGGTCATCAACGTGCGGTGATTAATGTGTCACATGCTACCATTAAGCAGCATGGCAACACATTATTTTATGCAACATAACTTGTTTGGAAATTGAAGTAATATAAATGTCCATTGATTAAAAACACAATTTTGATTCGGTGTAAGCCAGTTCGTGTGCTTTTATAGCGTTTTGATATAAGCAACTACCACTATGCCCTCCATCTTGTGATGCGCACTATTGGTAGCATTGGGAACTCGGATCGATTCATCGAATCGATTCGTGGACTGTTCATTCATCTAGTATAGTGTGATCTTACGCCTGACAGAATATTGACAACAAAGTAAGAAAATTATTTTGATTTACAAAATCCGTTACATTTTATTCATAGAATAGTCTTCTACTTGAGATTACGAGTTTCATCAGATATAAATATCGATATATTACATCGATAGACTCGTAATCTCTCGTGGGGTTACCTATGAAAAATCACGCATTATGTACGAGAATATAAAGTACGTATAGTAGGTCTGATATTTATACACTAAGTGAAATAGTTCAGATTCCTTTTGTGACTTTTTTATAGCAAGGGACTATATATTCTGCATTCCTTCAATTAGAACATTTAGGTGAATATTCCATACAAGGAGATGTATTCAGGTCGATTATCCTTGACCACTTAAAATTAAAAATTTCACGGTCTCGTTCGTAAGAAACATTCCCATAGCTCCGGTATAACGGGATTTAATTGTGTAGCTAATAAACAAATTTAAAACTCCATCACTTCATGTGCATTCCTCCCCAAATTGGTGACTGTTTGCCATTTACGGCAAGATTATTTGGTATACAAGCATATGGATTCTGAGATCCGATAATTAGCAAATTGTTTTGTATGCCAAATTCACGAAATATGTTTAGCCTATCTTGTTATAATGGTGCATTTGGAAGCCAAGAAGTTCCATAATATATTAACATGTTTTACCTTTTTGGTTATGTAATGAATTATAATGGCTATTTGTGAGTTCTAAGTTGTGTGATACTTAAATGTCCAGAAGCAAAGAAAAGTATAGGTATTAATGTGTATTTTTAATATTAAGTAGCCAATAAAATATTCAGTTTTTAATCCTAAGAGCAAATATAGTATTTCAGAGAATAATGATGTTTTTTTTATGATGTATTGAATTTCCGCATCCGTTAATATTGCAGTTTCATTTGGCGTTTTATAAAATAAAGTGTGTTAATTCTCAAATTGCAACCACTAGCAAAAGCGTAGCAGTGTTATAAATAGGGTTAGGAAGTTGATGAATTGTAATATCTTTTCTGAGACATCACAGACAATGCAGGATGTAGTATAAATTCGTCTCGTCTCAAAAAGAACAAAAATATCATTTCTTCTGCATTTTCCGGCATTTTATTCTCCACTGGTCATTTTTTTAGGAATTTTTCAATCTATCCTTGCATTTTCCCCTATTTTGTCTTTAGAAAGGACTTATCCAACATTACAGATAAGCGATCTCCTACAGACAATGTGTAAAATCGATAAAATTCTATTTTGGTGTATTTGTGGAAGACTTCGCCAGGGGATATTGGCCATTTCAACAGCCGACGTAGAAAGAAGTTTTTCGATGTACAGAAATGTTAAACATATTAATAAAGATAGAAAACATAATAGTAAAAGTAGTATTATAATATATATTCCTATGTTTAATATTATTTATTATTATATTAGGCTACTATATTTTCCCTTTTTAAAATACATATTAAGAAATATTAAGTAATTCTTTTCAATTTTTCTTGTCATATTTAAGATCATTTTATAGGTGATTTTTCAGGCATTTTCAGGTCATCAACTTCCGAGCCCTAGTTATAAAAATATCGAGAATGTTACAGGAAGGAGTGGCCATATTTAATTACTTCACGTGTTAGTGAAAACCACGTGTTCTGCAGTGTGTGCTCATGCGATTTTTCTTAAGTTCACGGTGGTCGGGATGATTGTGCAGGATACATTGATTCGAAGAAACATAAAACAAATAGGCTATTACTAATATATTTTGGATCTGAATTATTGGAAAAGCCTGTTGGTGAGGGGGTTACGCTGTAGGATTACGGATAACGCACCTGAAAGTTTGGCTCTTTAATAGTGATAAATGCAATACCATTTGGTCTAAAGAAGAATTCAATAATAGCTCTTCAAGCATAACATACATAAAAAAACACATTTTGTGCCTTCACTCTTCGCATTTTCTGCAGTACCCCATTAGACGTCTGTCGCCTTGGTGGTGCAGTCATTATCGTGCTGGCTTTCTGTGCCGAAGGTTGCAATGCCAATGCCGATGCCGTAAGTTGCAATAACACCCCCGTCGTAAATAACATAAAACCAAAACTAGTAGAGTTGCAACTAAGTGCAAGGAACGGCATGCTAAAAATATTCGTCAGGATTCGTCACTGCTTACTGCTTGAGCCATACTCGTTCACTTTCTTCTAAACACGTTAAGCTTCTACATAAATGATCAATCGCTGTACTGCACAATTGGTAGGAATTCTGGAAACACTTTCTCCGGCGAAGAATTAGTTCGGATGTGACACGATTGCCCACGCGGGAGTTCAAAGTGGGGCCAGCAGTCTCCGCTTTGTAACGGGAATAACAACCTTCGCATAGAATAACTTGACTTCGCCGATTATGATGCAGTTCTTTAGAGTAAGATGTGTACAACACCCACATTTTAACCGATGGTCAAATACATTTATGTGCACCGCACTTGTTTCTTGCACTCCATAACAGGGTCCACCATGGTATCACTGTCTTAGTAGGGCGTCAACTAAGCTTATTATTCATTAATAGGGATGGTAGATTTTCACAATCGCGATAAATACTAAATGTCCCCAAATTCTGTTAAAATAAGTAATATTTTGGCTTTGAAGCATATGAAGTCTATTATTGTGTTTTTTTCAATTCGCAATAAAATGCGAAATGTACGTATTTCTGCGAAATAAGTGCGAAATTACATTGTGAGGACCATTTATGTAATTAATGTGATAGGAAATGAAACAAATCAATTTTATTAAGCTGTTAATGGGATCTTTAATCCAACAGTGGCTGGTCAGACGAGTACCATAAATCCTAAGACAGTGTTCGATATGAAGAGAAGAATTCCACATTCCAAATTAAGTTTCTTATCTGGTTATGATTAATTTCACAAACATTTGATAACTAGTATAACAGACAATTAAGAGATTGACTGACTGCAAATTTTGTTAGCAATGCAACTTAAAGTTTCGACTCTTTGCCAGGTAATCTGGTCCCCTACCAATAGTGTGGATGTAGAACGTTTTTTTCAGAAAATACAATTCAATTGTTATAGATAGTCTAAACAGGTTAAATGAGAGTATTATTGAAATTTCTTCAATGTTAAATTTTTAATTTGTATGCTGAATATTGATTTTAAATACATGTAGGCAAATACAAGTTAACAGTGCATATATTTTGACGCGTGTTTTAGTGTTCACAATTTCACTACAAGTTAATGATGCTTTATACATACTTATATGCTTGAAATTATTGTAACTGGAAAATCAATAAAAATGCTCTTGATAACGCACTAATTTGTAAAACCTAATTTTCCAATAATAAAATGTTTCATCCCAAATCGCTACAAAAAGCTAAATTTAAACGTTAAATTTGCTATAAAATGCTAAATTTTATTTTTACAATGCTAAATCTTTATTTTTATTTGCTAAAATGTACCATTCCTATTCATTAATGCAGTTTAATATTCCTCAGAATTTATGCAGGAATCTCATAGGAAGTAGTAACTTACATCAGAGTTATGACTAGCACTCGAATAGTTAAGCATTGGGGAAATATGTATGTAATTACGAGGCTTAAAACAGGGATAATACGTAAACAAGCTACAAAATAAATAGGCTTAATTATTCTCAATCCTAGCGATGGAATAATGACAAATCGGAATTATTTATTTATTTGTTGCGATACCGGTACATTGTATTATTGAATTATGGCATTGACCGCTGTTCTTTTAGTGCTGTTTTAAAATTTTCGTTGACTATTCCATTCATATAACGCGTGTTTGATATTGACCAATTGTGATTTTATTCTGTTCCGATGATAGCCTATCCTAAATAGATTAATTATTTCTCATACTCATTGCTGGCTGCGTTTCCGGTAACACATTCAATCGTTCGATCTTATAATATGCCGTGATCTGGCAACAAGCAACATGATTTTATTTTAAACAACTCACTGAAG
The DNA here is from genome assembly GCA_964059195.1 of Ectobius pallidus. Classification (NCBI taxonomy): domain Eukaryota; kingdom Metazoa; phylum Arthropoda; class Insecta; order Blattodea; family Ectobiidae; genus Ectobius; species Ectobius pallidus. Next base: position 127,214,842 of record CAXKWD010000006.1, read on the forward strand.
ATATAGTTATTTATGTACGGTATATAATCCTTTACGTTTTATTTATGGAATGGTCTTCATAAATCCTACTCCAGATTACGAGTTTTATAAAAAAAAAATCGTAATCTCTCGTAGGATTATCTGTGATAACTAGGGACCGGATTCTTAGGTTTTTTCCTATTTTTTTCCTTACTTCCAAAACAAAAATCGACCATACACTTTTTCGAATCATGTCCATAAGATTCACCCACATTAATTCTGTGGCACCCAAAAATACCTAAATGGTGTATAGCCTAAAACCTAAATGTACCTAAACGGGATAAAAAACCTAAAATATCTAATTTAGGCTACTTTTTTGTCTTTTTTGTTTGTCAGTTGAGAAATCTATATTTGCAGAGAGACAATTTTTGTCGGGTTGAAATTAATACCACCAGCGTTTCGTTCAACCCAATGTCGTCTAGGATGACAGTATCAAGAGAGGAAGTGTAAGAGTACCGGCGTATTCCTTTTAAAATATTCGTACGAACAACCATTGTTGACGTCATGTGAGGTTGAAAGGACATTTTCTGCCTTTAATCTAAGAGAAAACAGGAAGAACAGTTGAGAATCTTGAAAGATATTTAGTGATATACTGTAACCAGGATATGTGAGGCAATCTTATTTTCACTGCTTCTTTTGATTGTTTATGCTTTCTTTCTTCAATTCTTTAATATTGTCCTAAAGCAAGTTTACAAAATTTAATTCAATTTTGTTCAGTTAAACTTTACAAGTATTATGTATTGAATCCTATGTAGCACATTCAAATTCATTAAACCAATTATTATTCTACCCAAAAACGATATTTTGGACAAAAAACCTAAAAAAACTATTTCACCTAATGGAAAACCTAAAACAGTGTTTTTAAAAACCTAAAAATCCGGTCCCTAGTGATAACTGCCTTTTACGAAACAGGGCGAAGCCCAGGAAAAAAATGTCCCTAGTGATAACTGCCTTTTATGAAACAGGGCGAAGCCCAGGGAAAAAAATGTGTTGAGGGTTGAATATGGCCCACAGGCTACCAAATCGGCCAAGCTGATATGGCTGAAAATTGTATATTGTAAAATGATCGATGACTGAAATTCAGCAAGTTTCCCATAGTTTTGATTTTAAAGAAAACATATCTTCTTGACACGCTCTTTACAGTGTACGGTTTGAACTTAATATTGCAGATGCATTTTAATGTAACTGACTCGAGCATTCCTATAAGTGAAATTACAACGGCTCTTGCTGTATGCTTATAATTGAGACATATGGTTTTAGCAAACAAACACCTACTACGTATTATTTCATTATGACAAACCTACAGTCGTTCCACTTTCCAGGAGACACTGTGGAGTAGGAAGAGGGACGGCTCTTTCTTCATTAAAGTATTCGTGTGGGCATCATTTTTATTAGAGGCCAACATTAATTTTTGCAGTGCCCCATAGTTGTGCGTGGTTGCATTTCATCAGCTGAGGTTTTGTCCATTCGACCTAAGTACTGACTAATAAGTCGCCTACAAACCATTTTTAAACTATCTTAACAGAGCTACGAATTACAATACAATATGCGCGCACATAATTTTAGAACCAAGCCCCAGATATTTGAGACTAGTTCTAACAGGGACACCCAACGCAAAGTATACTATTTTATTGTTGTGTACCAAGAACTCGATTACATCAGGGTTCTAATTCTAAAATTAAATAATGGTACTGAAGATCTGTTTGCATTATACCTATGATGGTGACCTCTGTGCTATCCGTGTTTCAGAAAGCCTTGCTCTTGTGAATACATTATGATGATAGTAAATAATTTTATTAATTAGTAAATAACATGATATAACGTTATCCAATAAAGAATCTAAGATTACTTATTTCATATAATAATCACACAAAGTAAGAGTAAGAGATCTTTTAGTAGGCTATATTCCATAACCTAGGTAGAAGAACTACAGCATTTGATCCCGCCTATAATATAATTTATATGTGTGAAAAGACATGATACTCTTACTGCCTTTCGTAGAGAACAAATCATTGTTATGCAATACCAATAGGCACAACATGACTGACTGTACAAATGACCACCGTACTCATTGCCATAAATGTATTCCCTCTTTTGGGAGAAACATGAATGCACTCTTATTCGCGAAGAATTGACGATAATGAAGTTGTTCATGTGGATTGACATAAATATGTTAAACTGGCAAGACTAATGTCATGGTGTTACATAATGGAACCAATCTTATGTAGAGTTGTCAGTCACGAGATTAGCTTAACTAGATGGATAGAAGCGCTGATGAAAGATGCTGAGACCAGCATCATTATCTGTAACACTCAGCACTCTTGATTCGGACCAATCGGCATGCCTCTTGATCAGCTTCCTTCTAGACGTCGGGTGCAAAATTAGAGTGATTTAGCACCTTTAAAACTAATGTCGAGACAGTTTAAATCAGCGGTTCCCTAACTTTTTTTGTCCTGGGACCAACCTTCACCTAGAAATTTTTTTCGCGACCCACTACTACATAACGATAACCAATATAGGCTATATAAAATACAGCACATGTTTTTCATATGCCTTTCAATGGTTTTATTGTGTTCAAATGCCCTGAGTTTTGTTTGGATTCTTTAAATTAAACACTCTTTCCTTATATTGAAAACAAGTTTAATTTTTCCCGCCCTTTTCGCGACCCACCGAAATTGCTCCCATTGGTGGGTCGCGACCCATAGTTTGGGAACCACCGGCCTAGATCATCCACTCATTAACGTCGATGTTTATCCACTGCCACATGAGCTAGAAGCTTGAAATTTGGCAGACTTATAATTTTTAGCCTATAACTGAGAGACAAATTCCAAAAAGTTAAATATGTTTATTTTTATCTTGCAAAAACTTTGTGTGATTTTTAACTGCATATTTGTACGCCTTCAGATGTTTTTGCAAAAATAAATAAATGTTGTAAATTCGTTTTGTTGATATTCTATAAATGTGATCTCACATGTTCCTTCACATATGCTGATCATATTTTCTCAAGAAACCGCGATCTAAATAGTTTCTTAAATATAGCTATTTAACTCCATCTGCCACTTACGGTATATATATCTCATGAACATGAGGGTACAGTTTCTTTAAAAGTAGATTACTTTAGTGGTTTTTTAGACTTATAGTATGGGCTACTTAAAACAAAACTTTTACAGTGTCTATTTAGCTAATGAATGCGTGTCCAATCAAGTACAAGAATGGTGTAGATTTTCAACCAATCGGAAGTGTCTATTGTCATAATAGTATTATTTTATTGTTAATACTTTCTTTTTATCTCATCTAGGAGCATTTCTTTTTATGTAAATTCACAAGGGTTGAACAGTGAAATATCTTAGAAACTGAACCTTCTTTGATAAAAAAACAAGCATTGAGCACAGTGGTTGGGTATACATAAGCTAAATATGAGCAACACGACATTATTAGTTATACCAAGAAGGTTAATCAAAAATATAAAATAACTGACTAAAAGTCGCAGGATGCGCGACTATGGTCGAGGGCGAAACGATCGATATATAATAATATATCGATTGTCTCGCCAAAGGGTATGTCGAAATAGTGATATGATTTATTAGTAATCGTGGTTTTAATTGTTCGTTACTTGCTTAATTCTGTATTTTCGGTAAATAGTCATAATAAATAACGTATAACTGGAAGTCCGGATTCTCTCAAGATAAAGAATTTATCTTAAAATCCGGACCACGTTTTACATTATCTACGATAATAATTTGAACTGTGAGTGAAACAGTTAAGACAAAACACAACTCAGGTAAATGATCGCAAAACTATTGGTGCTTGCATTTCTGTAGAATGAGCTTATGTGAGAACAGTAGTAACAACAATCTCATGTAATTTGTAACCCTGTCCTACATTTAGATGTCACTTTTGTGAATCCAAGGAAATTGCAGTACATCTTGGATCCTCTGGTAATTTCTTACTCCATTATTACGGATGACCTTAATGATCGTTATATTCTTTCTGCCATGACAATCAGACCGAAAGTGTCCCATTTCTGTCGTTCTGTCTATTCAAGAATAAAAATATGTTACATTAAGTGAAGGATGCAATTACTATGGAAAAGGATATTGCTGCTTAGTTAATTACTTGGGCCAGGATAAGTGAAAATTTTCATACGCTTGTAAGAGTAATTGCAACCCGAAATAGCTATCTGGTTATGCACTGTTCCATTTTACAGAACGTGCAACCTAGTTATCAGAGTTAGGATTTCTATGTGCAATTTCGATAAAGAAAGAGGAATGGAAAAGGTGCTAAAAATAAGGCAAAATAGGGAACAAAAAGATGCTACTATACTCTTACGTAATGAACTTACATTCACGAACAGAAAATCTTATATATTGGAATGAAACCAAGATAATTATAAAGTAAATAAGCAATTACACAAAAGCCATGGGCTATAAACGAAAAAAATCGCTTTAGAAGATTATTAAAATACAAACAAAAGGAAACGGGGATTATGAGCATGGTGCAGAAATAGGAAATAGATACCCTAAAAAGAGGAAAAGGTGCCAGAAAATTGCCTCCATTCTCAATTAGATACTTTTGTGCTGTGGTTTCTTTCACTGGAGCTCTAATTTGCCCTAAGAAAAATGGTGCGCACCTAAAAGTCTTAACCCTGCTAATTATCTTATTAACCATAGACGCAAACACGCACGCAAATTGGTTTAATATTTATTTGGCCCTTGAATTTTCACAGGTATCCTAGGCCTACTTCCACTCTGTTTAATAGATTTTCTCAGAACCCTTACTACACTAATTTTACTTTTGACTTAAGCATTATTAAAAACTGGATAATAAAATATTTTCGCGACTTCGCGTTAAAAGTATGCCTACCATGGAGAGAATTATTTCGGTAGTAGCAGACGTAGATTGGAGATGAATAGAATAGTGCAATGACTATGATAGGTGTGGCGCATCATGGGATTTCCGCGGTGAAGCCTATTTCCGGCACAGCTATTTGTGCTCTCTCGTGTCCTCGATCATTCACAATAAAACTACCATGAAATTCACAGTTCTCAACTGCAGTAGTCTTTATTTTATGGACCTTTCCATTGCACCATTAGATTTGATAAATTACAGTCAATTGCAACCTATCTATATGAAGTAGGCCAAATAAGTTCTATTTCATGGACCGTTACGTTTAAAGTGTTAGCCTTAGATTTTTTTTAAATGTTTAAAATCATGTTGATTTGTACTGTTGAGCTTGATCAATAAAATAATTGCATTCTCAATTTCTTTTATTTTGCAAAGACTTTTCGGTAGCATGGAACCATCATCAGGGCTTCTGTCGTTTAAAAATATTTGTTTTAATTATTAAGTTTTATAAATGTTTAAAGTTTACCTATATTAATTGCTTTAAATAAAAAGCAAATAAATAAATAAATAAAATTAAATAAAGCAAATTAAATTAAATAAATCTACATTGTTTTTAAAAATTACTATCTTACAGTCCTATAAACTTCATTCTATGGTAAAAGTAAAATATTTTTATATCTTCATGTTGTGTAGGCCTGCTTATTCAATCTCTCAATTCTTAAGCAAGCTAAATGAATATTACCTATATTATGGAACCCGGAGGGTCATTGCCGCTCTTATATGAGCCCGCCATTCACCACATTCTACACTAACTCCAACCATCCCTCTCAAGTCCTATTTCCTTTAGATCTATTCTAATATTGTCCTCCCACCTTGTCTAGGTCTTCCAAATGGTCTCTTCCCTTTGGGTCCTTCAGTCGGTATTTTTTAATATATGTTTTTCCTTCTACATGCGCTCAATATGTCTAGTCCATTTCATCCTCCTCGGTTTTATTAGAGCCTACGCTTACTATATTTAGTGAAATGTGAAGGTTATGAAGCTCGTCATTTTGCAGTTTTCTCCAGTCCCCATTTTAATCTCTCTTAGATCCATATATTTTCCAAAACACCCTGTTTTTGAACACTCTCAGATATTTTCTTACCGAAGAGTAAGGGTAAAAGTTGTATATTGTCCAAAATTGAAAAATAACTATATAATTAAGAGATAACAGAACACGTTGGAGTTGATGTGTAGATTCTCGTGTAATAACGTTGAAAGAACATTTTATATTTCCTGTTAACGAAATACGACATGAAGAACGAAATTGCTATAGACCTACTCTTATGGTATTTTTTGGTTAGATTATTTTATTTTTCCCTTTGACATTGGACTTTTTGACCTCAGCTCATATTATCAAGATTAAAATTCTGGAGCTTGAAAACTAGAAAACTATGTTTCATCGAAACACTGCGATCTTTGGTAAAATTTCAGAATCATATTAAAAAAACAAATCAGGTAAACTGATGTAACAAAGTGCCAGTATGCTTTTGTTAAATAAGTTATTATTGCATTTATGATATGCGGAATATCAGTTTTTTTTAAATTTGATTTTCAAGTTAAGCTCCAGATACTAAGCAGGGTTTACGGAAGAATAAAGCTCTAGTTTAAAAACAAAAAAATCAGATTAAAATCATCCTCGTTCAGCTTAACGGTCTAGTTTGATAAGCATATGTGAAGGAATAGTGTTATTTGTCATAGCTAACTGTTTTACGATTTCCAAAGCCGTATATGATCACTGTAAAACAATATGTTGTCATGATAACTGATTTGCATGTCATAAATTCTTTCTAATATATTACCATAAAATAGGCACTAAATTGGGCATTACTCCGGTACCGGTCAACCGATTTTGTCCAATAGCAATAGGCTTCTCCCCATAGACGTTGTAAAGTTTTTCGAAAATCCGATAAAGCGTATTTGAGTAGACTATATAAGATCAATGAAGTTATGGTACGTGTAAAATGTGAGGATTTTTTCTTGTGTAAAGATTGTCATTTATGAAAACAAGCTATCCTACTGAATTTTTCCTCGTCGTTTTCAAATGTAGAGCCCACTGACGATTTCACTTGCTATTATATATTAATTGTTGTGTAATGCATGAATTATGATGTTTCCTTTGCCTGCATTGTTAATATATCTTTTTTCAAAACCAAATTGCTGATTTGATATTATTTTATTTCTATTAAAATTTTGAACAGACATTAAATAATAACGTATGATATTAATTAAGTAATTAATTAAGCTTTCGTTTGCGAGTTACGAGCGAGAAACTGGCATAAAACGTGATTTCTTGCTCTGCCGAAGTACCAGTTTTGGCTAAATTGTAAAATTAATTTCAGATGGCCTTGCTCTCCTGCCATAGCAACCGGGAAATAAAGGGCATCGCTGGACTCGGGTTTTTTTTTCAAGCAACTTTAATTTGTCGATCGCTTCGGCAGATGGACAGAATGCAGGCATAAATGGAAAAATTTTAAATGATTTAGACGAAACTCACTGTGCGGGAGGTTTTGGGCTGCGGAACTCTATCCTGTGGTCGTTTTCCCCCGCGTGGCGCACTTTACTCGTGAAATGCATCTCGAAACTGTATTTTTAGCTTTTTAATGCCAATATTTTTAACTCTGTATGCATGTAAGGGTGAGGTTCATGGGTCTGTGGTTCTTTTGAAACTTTTCATTTCGAATCTGTGTCTTCAGATGACAGCACAAGATTCGTTTCGGTTGTTTTAATTAACTTATTTGCTATTAACAATTAAAGTAAAAATATAATTATGTAATTCGTGCAATTTATGTAAAAATGATGTCACTGTTAATAAGTATAATGTTCTAATTATTTATCTGTTAAATTATTTAAATGGAACATCTAGCGGTGGAATTAATAAACGCCCGAAGGCACCTGCTAGTATATATTATTATTATTATTATTATTATTATTTTAAATAAATTCATCCTTCATTCTTTGCTTGAAGTTACTTTATTTTAAGTTGAAGGAAAAAGAAGTGTAGCTGTGTAGAAAGTGTCGTTTTGTTGTGGTATTAGTTTAAAACAATAGAGATGGGACGCACTGGTGCTCAGTTCAACCCACTGCCCTGCCCTCTATTGTCATCCAACGAGGAAAAATTCTTAACCCGTTCGAAACACTTAACATCCTTATCCACAACACTGCACACGGAATAACAATTAAAGTCTTTAAACAGTAACAATAAATGGTGCATAATATGTGGCACATACTTTCTCACATTTCCATGTTATTAAATTTTCAGGTGGACAAAAGGTACGTAGCCTTCCTCTCTAAAAATAATAAATCTATAGGTTTCCTTAGATTTAGGAATCCTATGGAGTTATAGATATAAAGGCTACTTTCAATTTTCCTTACAGCATCACAGTAGGTCTAGTGCATTTTCAAGCTTAATCTTTTATTGATATATATAGGCCTATATATATATATAATTTATTTTATTTACCTTCTCACTGCTACTAACCTTAAAAATTGTATAAGAACAGAGATATAAGATCAATAGAGAAGAGCTTTACGTAAAATGGGAGGATTTTTTATGCACAATTTAGGATTATCTTGTATGAAATCCAGCTCTTCGAATGAAATTCTCCTCATTGATTTCAAACTTAGAGACCACTGATGATTTCACTTGGAGATTACTTATATTAAAACATAAATTCAGCTCTGAAAGGATTCAAGGTATATATAGCGAAAGGATTACTGAGTAAATAGCTCTGATAGCTCTACAATTATTTGTGGATTCTATTATTTTTCAAACTCAATGAAAGAAATCAAACAATACAGTGCATATTCAACAACGTCAATAGGCTATATTAAATTACTTAGGCCTATACCAATTGCGATTGTTTTGAAGTTGGAAAATTGTTATGAATCTATGTATTATAAAATCTTTCATTTCATTGGACTTGGATTTGGCCGAGAAAATATGATACATATGTACGTCATAAAATATCATTGCTGATCTTCCTCTGTTCAGTCTCCTTTTCAAGGGACTTACAAGCCAACGCTGGAAGGGGAAGATTTGAATTTCGGGATTACATACATGGAGAGGTGACACAGAGATAACATGGGGAAATATGTCGGAAATGGTTTTCTCTTAAGACATCACAAAGACAAATACATAACGGGTAGGGAACATTCACTATCAGTACCATCCCACCGCACAGCTCTTTACTCCTCTTCGTTCATTTCCACAGTTCGATTATGGAACTCTTCATCCATGCATGTCAGGGACTGTAAAAATTTCACACAATTAAAAAAAAACACTGTTAGGATATCTAACTGAGACTATCGCTTTGTACAGGTACAGAGGGGGGAAGCGGACCGACTAAAATATCTAAGTTGACGATATGAGCCACTGCGCATACCTAGCGGCATTCACAGGATAGCAGGGAATGTATTGAAATTTATTCTAGTCTTGACTGTTGACTTAGCCTATTTCGAAACCATTAGAGGTAATGTAAGAGGGTCGTAACTTGAGCTATATCGTCACAGTTATCTGTAAATATCCTCATATTTGGGGAAATCCTTCCCCCATCAGCTACAAGAGTCGGTCCGCTTTTTATTTCCTTTCCTGTACATAAGACAGCATTAGCTCTAACTGGTTGTAAAAATCTAAAAAAGTAATAGATGCTAGACCTCATTTTTTATTTTTGTGTAGCGTTCTTGTTGTAATTAATTATAATTATTGTAATTTTAATTACCGGTATTATTATTGTTTTATTTTTATCTTAACTTTAGTTTAGTGCTAGACCTATATTCTTTTTCTTATTGTTTTTCTTGAAATTTTTGGTTTGTGATTGTAGTTTTTTAAAATCAGGGAAGACCTGAGAGTTTTATCTCTATCAGGCTAAATAAATTATTTTATTTTAATGTAATTTTCAAATTAGCGTAAATGATAAGTAAATTCCAATTCGGAATTCATTTTTGCGAGACAAGAAATCCTTTTAAATAAATACTACACTCATATTGACCGGCTTGAGATTAGAACCGACAATCTGCCCGAATTTCAGTCCAAGATATCATCTACCATGTTACTCAATTGAGTAAAATCATTCTAAGAAAATTATTATAGAACTTCGCAGAAAAACGAATCTTGAACGTGAAACAACCTTGGTTACATAATCGTTTTATTTCTCTTTGTATATTTCACGTAGGCCTAGGCCTAAGTATTTCCTCTCTCAGAGGAAGAGGAACCAGAACAATATTGCTGTCATGATTCCTCAGCTATAAACTCTTAATTATTTTAATTACGCGAATTAATTAAAACCAGGGTTTGCTAATTATACCATTCTTAGGCACGAGAGCTGTGTTGCATTTCTTATGAACGCACGATCTTAGAGAAAATCAAAATTTACACATATCCTTGTAACTCAAAATGAAGTGAAGTGAAGGACCTGCTACAGGGATGATAGCATTAAATTTTTCATAAACTGATTATGTCTCCCAAAACTGTTATGCTGGAAAACTTTTAGTTAGTTTATATTCACACAAAAATTTCGCATATATTAGATCTCCGATAAACCCAGGCTTACAGTTCAGTCTAAATTGCTCAGTCGTCTAAATGGTAGTTCATTTGAACTACTTCAATTGTTGGACATCCTTCGATCCATTGAAATACTACTTTCTACACAAAGTACGAAGAAGTGATACGTACTAAGGAAATAAAACCGTGCAATAAAAGTAACATAATCAGTAATGAGTGAAAAGACTGGCAAGTAAAATATTCATCACTGTCATTTGATGATACAAAAAGGTGTTTTAGCGTTAAAAAGTATGAAAGTTGGTATGCTTGGCTTACTAGAGCGGAACATCTAGCTATGTTTTCTGTGACAAGTGAGCAACGCAACAGACTTGACCTGCTCGTTCTGGATGTCATTTGTAATCATGTTGTCATGGTAATGTGAATAATAAAGTCTAGGAAGTTACCGCACACGGAATCCGCAAGTGAAGTTGCGAAAAAAGTTTCGAATGTTTCCACATAGTTTCTTGCATCCGTAGACCCATATTTACCGATAGGCAGACCAGGATGTCAGAAACTAGGAAGCGACATTTTCCCCTGAAAGGCCTGCGAAAGGTTTTGGAGAATGGAAAAAGTGTTATATTTCCCACATATGCAAATAGAAGTGGGTGCTATTAATGCATCCCTCTTGGCCCTGAGTAACACCAAATACAATAGATAATAATAGGCTACTACAAGACTCTTACTGCTTTGACAATGAAAAAATGGGGGACAGATTCTGCAGCACTCCTGGTGGCACCTGGGAATTTGGTGCCAAATTAAAATATTCAAAACATATAATAAACTGTAATGTTTAAATGTTAAAGCAAGCTGTAAGCATCAAAACACTGTTCGGTTAATTTGGATTCTCGATAATTCATTGCGTATATAATAGGCCTAAGTGTAGGCTGCTACTCTAAGAATTAAATTCCGATTATAGCTTAATTATTTTTAGAGGCTGATAGCATAGCTATGGTGTTTATGGAGGATATACTATTTAGGATCAGTTTTGGTTCATATTGGGGGATAAACCATGGAGTAGTTGGATGAGGCACTACGTTACAAACGGAAGGTCACTGTTCGATCCCGATGAGGTCGATGGGATTTTTCAATTGACCCAATCCTTCTGGTGGCACAGTGGACCTGGGGTTGACTTAACCTTTAACAGAAATTGCACCAGAAGCAATCCTGGAGGGAAAAGGCGGCCGGTTCATAAGGTTATCACCTCCACGTTTCAAATATCTAAAGATCTTGGAGCCTCGATATTTATTTATTTATTTATTGTACTAATAATATTACAAGCTAATGCCCAATTACAATATTTTCGCTTATATTAATACACCAGATTCTAATATTAAATATTTAAAGTGATACTCATAATAATTGGGGTACGCTGTAGCGTAGTGGTTGAGGCGCTGCGCTACAAACCGGAAGGTCGCGGGTTCGATTCCCGATGAGGTCGTTGAGATTTTTCAATTGGCCTAATCCTTCTGGTGGCACTATGGCCCTGGGGTCGACTCAGCCTCTAACAGAAATGAGTACCAGGAGCAATCCTGGGGGTGAAGGCGGCCGGTGCGTAAGGCTGACAACCTTACCACCTTCATGTGCCGAATGTCCAAAATCTGGGAGCCTCAACCTCTTGGAACCCTCTGGGCCTCCATGGCCTGTATAGGGATCACTTTACCTTTACCTTTACTCATAGTAATTAAACTAATACTATAACTATATAAAAAACACACACAGAAAAGAAAAACTGAAACATAAACAATATGACAATTACACAAGGAAACATAATATGAAAAACAAATAATAATATAAATAATAATATAATAGTTTTGGAGAAAAAAAAATATATACTCACTTATATATAGGCCTACTTATTTACTTATATATTATACGATATATAGGCCTATATAAGTTAGTCATACTAACTTTGTCTGAATTCTGCTTACATAATAATTGCAATAACCTTACTATACAATACAATATACTAAATTTAAAGTAATTCCTATACATGCCGTGGAGGCCCGTAGGGTTCCAGGTCATTTTCTTTATTTGAATCTTTCTTATATATATCAGAAAGATTCAAATAAAGAAAAAAATATATATATATATATATATATATCAGATAGATGTATATCAGAAAGATTCAAATAAAGAAAAATATATATATATATATATATATATATATATATATCAGATAGATTCAAATAAAGAAAATGACCTGGAACCCTACGGGCCTCCACGGCATGTATAGGAATTACTTTAAATTTAGTATATTGTATTGTATAATAAGGTTATTGCAATTATTAGCCTATGTAGGCTAAGCAGAATTCAGACAAAGTTAGTATGACTTTTGGACTGAACAGTTAGAACCTGTCGCGTAAGTTTCAAAACTCGTAGTGGCGTCTATCCAAATTTACTGTGGCCAGTCAGCCAGTTACTCTGAATATTGAATTAATGTAGTTGTTTATTAGCTAAGCTTCGCATAGCGGTACCCAAGGAGTTACGAACGTGTTGCTGATTTTTCCTACGTAATACTTCGCGACTTAAATAACTGTTTCTTGTCTGTCTTAGCCATTTAGAGTCACACAAGTAAATAACATCTGTGTTGGTGTCATCTGAAGTAAGGAGGTTATGGTGTATGAGTGACTTCATTTTTACTGCAACTCATGCATTGTGTAGGATTCGTTTGCCTTTTCCATCTGCATGCACTCTTTTGTGTAATATTGGCCGGAAGCAGTGATGATTAGACTTCGGATTTTAGGTAAAAACCTATTTTAATCCTTAAGTGATATATGGACGAAAACTTGTATGTGCATGTTTCATAAGTGACTATGCCTAAAACTAATACTTTTATAGGACCTAAAACAGCCTATTTTTACGTTAGAGCCTAATATTGCCTTTTTTGTTTGTTTTTCCTCTAAAGTTCAAAATAAGTCTTTTTTTATTTTAAATTCTAGCATTATTTTCAGTTCGTACTAAATTTTTAGCTCGGAATGTGCAGTACATGACACATTTGTGATGTGGTTAAATAGTAAGGAATGTTTCGTCTTCAGTAGAAAATTTCTTTGGAATTCCCAAGAAAATGTAGTGTTACATCCAGTAACAGAAAAAAAACGTAGTCTCTGAATCACTGAGGGGTACAAGGGGTTGAATATGCTAGTATGATATGCGTAGCTTCTGGGCGCAGGGATTAGGTTTTCACTGTTATGGTAGTAATACAGGCCATAGTAATAGGTCTATATAATTCTGTGTACCATAGGCCTATACCTGTCTTTTATCATGATTATTGATTAATGGTGCCTTCAATAAATATAATATTCTGCATTGCAATTGGGATATTTCAGAATATTGACAACTTAACGATTTTATATGAGACTATTTTACGATTTTTAGAACCTATTTTCCAATTTTTAGAGCCTATTTTAGGTACCTAAAACAGCATTTTTAGCGACCTAAAAGTCCGAAGTCTAGTGATGATGTACGGTGAGCATCATAACCCTGCTTTTTAGAAATTCTCCCAGCTTTTCATTAAAATATCGCGGTTTTAAAATCCCAAGGAGACGCCCTAATAAGTAAAAAAGGCCTATCAATTCATCCATGCCGACGTGTACCTTGAAATTTTGGTGAGTGAGTCTGCCATCCAACAAATAATCTGCCTGTTTTCACTATAAGCTCCTGAATTCGTAGGGGAAGCCAATCATGTGCACAATTTAGAGTTATATTTTGGTGTCAATCTAACGAGTTGGCATTTGGTCTTGTTATAGCATGTTAATTTCTGATACCAAAATTTCGCTGTGGTTTTGGCATGAAAGTTTTCATATCTTCCTCTCTATATTCGGAACATGCTGATTTACATTAAAGGTATTATTTGCACACAAAAGCCACACATTTTATTATTTAAGTCTATTTTTAATCTTTTAACTGCTACTGATATAAATTCGTCACGTAAAAATATTGCATAAAAGCAGATATATAAAATTAGTAGAGTAATACTTTACATATGAAGCTTAAATCCATTACGATTTCGCTTGACGATTGTTTACAATAGTATACAAATTCATCTCATAAAGAGTTATGATAATGACTTAAAATGTTGAATAGTCCAGTTAAAAATAATCTTCAAAGGAATGCATAATTCGGTGAATAAATGTAACATACATGATTTTTGTAGTTTCATGAAGTAATATGTTCAATTATAGTCTATATAAAAATAAGAATAAGAATTAAATTCAACGCACTTAGTAATATTGTCAAGAACTGTTGCAAGAGTATTTTCATTATATTCTACAGAACACTAACTCCACGTTAAATGTGCAACTTAAATAGGTTTTAACGATGGTACGGAAGAGAAAACTTGCAGATTTATTATTCCTTTTCCTACATTTGGGTGAAAAATAAAACAGGTGAGATGGAGTAATCCCATACCAAGCGAGACCATGATGTCCTGCAATCTTAGGTACAACGTCAACTTCTGTCGCCATCGTTACTTTTTACCTTTTCTTCTTCCTGGTCTTCCAGTACCACTGGTGCTATTACTGTAGTACTATGCTTCGATACTGTTATTAATACTCTTGCCACTTAGTGTTACTAGATTTTACAACTATTATAGCTATTACTCTCGTTAAGAGGCCTACAATTATTGAAGATATTAATACTATACTATTATTACTACTATTACTACTATTTTTATTTGTACCACAATCACCGCTACTAGGCCTATTAATAATGCTGCTACTACTACTTTTGATATTAGTGCCATTAATACTACGACCACTCCTGATATTATTATTACTATTGTCACATCTACTGCTATTAATACTACCCCAGTTACTATTGCCATTACTACAATTAATACTACTACTGTTATTACTAATACTGTAATTTCTTCTGCTAATGGTTAATGCTCTTGCTGCTTACTACAATTTTTGTCCTACATCCCATTGTACTATCTTAATTTCCGTTTGTTATTGCTGGATTAAATGCACAATATACCTAGGTATAATAATCTTCCTTTCCATACTTAATTTCTGCCTGACCTCATATTCTTTCAATCTTGCCATACAAAACTAAGTGGAATGAAGGAGGCAGGTGTATGTTTTCTCCCTTAGGATATAGCACCAGGGAGATTAGTTTAATTTCATTAAGTTTATCTTTTTTTGACCAGTCTCATTTTCCTATTGGTTTTTACTCATACTACATAAACATGAGGAGGTGCGCCGTAGCGTAGTGGTTGAGGCGCTGCGCTACAAACCGGAAGTTCGCGGGTTCGATCCTCGATGAGATTGTTGGAGCTTTTCAATTGGTATAATCCTTCTGTTGACACTATGTCCTTTGTGTCGACTCGGCCTCTAACGGACATGAGTTCCAGGAGCAATCCTGGGGGTAAAGGCGGGCGGTGCGTCAGGCTGACAACCAAATGTCTAAAAATCTGGGAGCTTCAACCTTCTGGAACCCTCTGGGCCTCCATGGCCTGTATAGGGAACACTTTACTTTTTACTTACATAAAACATGAGGTACCGTACCAAACCAATATGATTTTCTTAGTACGCCCATTAAGGTCACTTTCAGAATCTGCAATATTCGTTAGAAGTAAGACTATTGTTTTAGATTCACGTCTTGTAAAGAATTGACCTTAAATGTTATAAACACTTCCATTGTATATCGTATATTACGTTGCATAACATTGCCATGTTTACGTTTAGAAAGGCAATCTGACATAACTACTCTCACGTTTTAATATGACATCACAAGTTCATTTCTCCTTGTTTCTAAACTCCCATTCATTTCATTATCATCTTCTTGACCTACAATACAATAAAAACATAAACAGCGTGGAAATTATAAATGAGACTAATTGTAGGTAAATGCGTGACTGTTTGCTTTGCATACAAAAGACGTTGTTGTAAAACATTCACTTACAATTTCCTCTGCTGACTAATACATGATGTTGCGCAAATCATCATACCATCAGGAAGCTGGAGTTGAATTCAATTTGAAAATATGAAAACGGGGTGTAAAATTCCATATTATATCTAGTATTCTTATATTACCCTTCCTAGTGCCATTGAGTTCAATATGTCATCGAAAGTACTTTTGAATTAAAAATGCCTACCTCCGCTGGTTTTAGAACTACAATAATAATTTTCAAAATGTATGTCTTTATTCCTCTGAGTCAACTGTATCCAATGACGTTTTATTAATTTTTTATATTTATATTATTAGCTATATTTGCATACTCTTTCTAAGAGTATACCTCTTTCTAAGAGTACATAAATATAGCTAATAATATATTAGACACCGTGTATCCAGATGACACTATCTGCAACTTAGATGTATTGTGGTTTAAGGTGGAACAATTAAGACACTTAACTGTTGCTCTGCCATTACCTAACAAAATACTTTTCTTCTATATTCGGATTTTTAAGAGAATTGCATTGTATAGGGGCGACAGAAGGGAAGAAGTGCCGTTATTTAAGATGTCATTCACAACAATTGGGTAGGGGGATGGGCGTAACGCTGAAGGGAGTCGGATCCCCGGAACGGATACGCTCTTTTAACACTCTAGCTTTAAGAAGTGCGATCTCACCCTCATCTGCAGAATATAAGCCATTCATGATGCTGAAACAATGAAAATTCTATTTGAAAATTTTCAGTGCTACTGACGTATAAATCCGTCATCTAAAAATATTGCATAAATGCAGAGATATAAGATTAATAAAAACTCCGTGGCGCGACATCCCCGAAGGGACAAGGCCTACCACCCGACCGCTGCGTCATCTACCTATAGGCAGATGGCAGGATTGGGGGCATGTGGTCAGCATGCCGACACCCACGGCCGTTATTGGTGGTTTCCATGACCGGAGCAGCTACTTCTCTATCAAGTAGCTCCTCAGTTTGAATCACGAGGCTGAGTGCACCCCTACCAGATCTCCCTACCTCAGAAAAATCCGAGGAGGTAATATAAGATTAATAGACTATTATTTTCTGTAAAATATGAGAATTTTTTGTCCTCTTGTGATCTTGAGATCTGTAAAATATGAGAATTTTTGTCCTCTTGAGATCTTGAGATCTAGATTTAACCAGTAAATCAAGAGGTTACTGTGAACAGAGTATAGGCTTACTGATGTCCCTTTAATTATGCTTATATTTATTTTGAGACTATTAAAATCGACTTCCGTGAATTTAGAACTAATTTTATGATAGGGCGGTAGTCATCCTCCGCACCACTGCATTAGCTCTACAAGTTAAACATCTCAGCCATTTCCCACTTCGCTGCACATCCATATACAGCAATATAATTGGTCTCTTAGACCTCCTTCATGCAGGTGTGTCTTCTTTTCATCTTCTGGGTCAGTGGCGGACGCAGGGGGGGGGATAGGGGGGTTACATCCCCCCCCGAAATTTGAAAAAAGTACTCTAAGTGGCCAGTTTTATAAACTAATTGTATATGTAAGTTGATTAATTTTTTTTAGTATTCTTTCTACCTATTCAAATCCCCCCCCGAAAAAAATTTCTGCGTCCGCCACTGTTCTGGGTAACTCTTCTAAATATTGTTTGCTCTGTTGCATTGGTAGTTAAAGTAGGTTACATTTAGTTAAGTTATATTTACTTTACGTAAAAAAAGAAGTAATTTACACTCACTTAATTTCTCTTTGCGCTGATTTTTTTTTCTCTCTCTCTGAAATCATTTTATTATTAACCTTGTTTTTTTTTCTTCTCTTAGCTGCTTTCTACTCTTCTTTTTTAAAAATTAAAACTGGAAATTTATTTTCAAAGTTCATAATAATTAATTATGTGTATATATTCATATATATATTAAATTAATATATATATATATATATTTTTTTAATCAGAAAGAAACAGCCAGAAGAATCTCGCAGGCATAGAAGAAATTTTGGAGTCTGAAGTTTATCTTATTAGACAAAAATATTACTATGAAAACTAAGAAAGATATTATAGATGAGTGTACATTATTGGTGCTACTATATGGTTTGCAGTAATGATCAATAACTTAAAAAAATAATAATAAACATTCCTCAAATCCGCTAGAGAAAAATGGAGCGAAAACTACTTAACATAACACGACGAGACCGTATAAGAAACAAAGATATCCGCAGGTGAACTAAGTTAAAATACCGTAGCCTACTCAGCAAACACGGCAAAATATTTATTTAAACAGCAATGGTCTTACGCAGTGATTATGTGGGAACCCAGCTAGGCAATAGAAAAAAAGAGGCGGTGGTGTGACATTTTCAAGTGTCAGCTAGGAAGCGTATGGTCTAGAATTGCAACAGATAGGCGAAGGTGGAAAGACACTATAAACATTCAGGCACTTGGCAGTGGCACCAACTTATATGGGCCCGTGGAGCTCAAGTCATCCCAATAATTTGACGTGTATTATCGTAAATATTTATTATTATTATTACTAAAAAATAGTGTTTCGTTGTTTATTCGGCCCTAATCTTCCTTGTTTCGGGTAACTCACTATCGCGATCGTTTGAAATAAGTGTTCTTGAATTATTTAAATTTGTAAGTCGTATTAATTTACTCTGTCGATGCCATTTTCCACAGCATCCGGCGAAATATATTTTTCCGCTTTGAAAAGACTGAAGACATTTTTGCGTTCGACAGTCTCCTACAAAACGCGTAATCACACATTTTATGTTTTATTAACGTTGCTACTAGAATCATTTGTTTAAAACCTAAAAACGGCTATTCCACAAAATGAAAGGCTAAAATATATTTTATAAAACCTAAAATTCTGAGGCTTAGTTATCACTATCACCTCCTGACCTCTTCCATTTTTATTTGCATAGACTAGAGAAAGAAATAGTTTTAAGACGACATAAACTTACCTTGCTTTATTATTGGTAGTTGAGGGATAAAATTACACTTTAATATTCACTACAGTCTCATGCATAAAACTGTTCCTGGCAATCTAACAAGTACCTACTCAGTGGTATTTGTTTTATGAATTGTTGAAGCATTGCCCAAGAGGAAGTCATACATAAGCTGATGGGCGAGGTCGATAATTGTATATAACATTTTAAGGAAATGTGAGCAGTGTAAACATAAATCTTTGGTAGGACGCATAAAACATGTGCATAAGGGCGTCGTTAAAATAAGAAATTGCCGTATTATGTTTGAAGTCTTTGACCTTAATTTGTTCACAGGAGTTAAAATTGCCCCAAATTTTTATCCGCATGAAAACAGAACAATTTCTCTGAGGTTCGCATTTACAAATGTAC
Source organism: Ectobius pallidus (assembly GCA_964059195.1). Lineage (NCBI taxonomy): Eukaryota > Metazoa > Arthropoda > Insecta > Blattodea > Ectobiidae > Ectobius > Ectobius pallidus. The sequence goes on from CAXKWD010000006.1 coordinate 127,234,514, forward strand.
TCTTTAAAAAATGTAATATTTAAATAAGAAGGAACGGAAGATGCACTTATAAAAATATTATTGCTATGAAAGAGACATTATACTTATACTGTATTAGGCCTATATTGTTCTGTGACATTCCAACCCGATCTGTAAAATGAAGGCGATCACTTCGTTAAGTTCTTATCGCTATTACATGTGATAATCTGTTCAATAAAGAAAAAAAGCCAAGCGATTGAATGAATATTTAATAAATACTATTAACACTGATCTTAAGTTAATAATGCGTATCATATAAAATATAATAAATAGGGCCCGGAAGTTTGAAAAATCATATTTTTAATATTGCACTCTGCTAAATGCTAGTGTTAAAATGTGTTCAAGGCATGAAATAAATAGAAAATTGATGGTTTCATTTTACACATTGTTGCATATTTTGTTAGTTTTGCTAGAATGCATCATATTTGCTTGATATTTAAACATTGTGCTCCGGTAACCGTTCATCACAAGAAAAAAGTAGCCATAACTTACGCCCCAACCCTCGTAATAGTACAATAATACATTTATTGCAACCAAATGACCACATTATGACTGGAGCAACGCCGATGGAATGACCTATGGCAGGAGAAATAGGAGCACCCCGAGAAAACCTGCCCCCAATCCCACAAATTCCACATGGGTCCACCGAGATTCGACCCTGGGCCTCAGCGGTGGAAGATAAGCGGTCTAACTACTCAGACCTATGTAACTTAATGGAGGAATGTTTGTGGCCACATTTGACATCTGTAATATTGATAAAGGTGGTTACGCCTATTATATTACTGACACCTGTAGACGTTTAGTACGGATAACACTGCACATATAAAGAAATGTAGCAAGTATGTCCTCACTTGTAATTGAATGATCAGAAAATTGGTCCATGTGCTGGTCACCCGCACTGCCGCCCAGTTTAGCAGGTGGCACAGTAGTTCTCCTGCCAGGGGTAGCCAATATCTTCCTCTGGCAAATCAAGTTGCTATTCTAAAATTTTTATTCGGAATTTCAGCATGAATTAGTTTACTTGTGCACATACGATTTTATTACATATGTTTGTGAACGATACTATGAATGAAGCAAAATTTAATTGCTGCAAGATTGCAGCAAATGATAGACAGGAATCGAAGCACAGAAAATACTCTCTTCTCTTATAATAGAACTCCATTAATTTTAACTTGCGCGTGTACCAACAATAAGTTATTTGTACTAACATTTAATTTTCATGTCAAGCGAGTTACATTTTGAGACTTAACAGGGAAATAAGCGCAGTGATACAGTACTTCAGTCTTGCAGCAAATGGTTTATGGCTAAGATTATTATTCTTATTATTATTATTATTATTATTATTATTATTATTATTATTATTATCATCATCATCATCATAATTATATATTCTGCTGTTGAAAATTCTACAATTTCAATAAATCCCATGTCCACTATTTTTAAAAGCCGCTCATTGTTAATAATAATAATAATAATAATAATAATAATAATAATAATAATATGTACAACACATTTACATGAATGTTTAAAATCAATTAATAGAATAGGTAATTATTGTCAGAAACCTTCCATATTCTGTAACTTAATCTCTTACGTCCTTTATTTCCACCATTTTCTAAATGTGTTAAGTCTTGAGACCTTGAGGAAAATTTAAATCACCATGAAACTTGTATACCTAAACCTTATCGTCAATTCGTACCCTACAGTAGTAGCTTGCCAATGATTTCGTTAATTAATTAAGCTAGTTTGTTTTTATGCCGTTACAAACGGGATAAACCATTCTATAGTTCTTCTCTTTGACGCTCTTTCTCCGATCGCATTTCTTCAGAAAGAACACAAATTATATGGAACTGATATATTAAAATTTTTGTATGATTTTAATATTATGAAAACTCTACAGTTAAGGAAAACAGATAATTGTGAAAATATATTAATTGAGACTTCGATTTTGAGAGAAGAAATCATTCTTGTTGATTTCATTGAAACTCAGTGTGAATTAGTTGGAAATGGAGATCCCAAAACAAGGGTGAGCTGTAAGAGGGCCAAAGTTATTTCAGACCTTAAAGGTAAAAATATTAATAGTAATAATAATAATAATAATAATAATAATAATAATAATAATAATAATAATAATAATAATAATAATAATAATAATAATAATAATAATAATAGACCCTAGTTTTGTAAATGTTATGTATCACAATTTGAGGTGTATAAGCTGTATACATTTTAAAATAACAGGTGTTATTTTTTATATGCAGGTAGAATATTGAAGTGAAATATCAAATAAGCTGGAGCCAGCGAACCTAATACGCTAGATATAGAACAGCAGAAGTCGATAAGTATTATGTAGTTAATTCATATCAACGTGAAATGTTAATATGTTGTGGCGTTTTATGAAGATCAGATGGACATCCCTCGAACAGGAACGAGTAGAGCTTGGGATTAATGCCAAGGTGAACTACTACAAAACTCATTAAGAGAGAAAAAAGAAGAGCGCTAAAACCACGTCTGACCATATTATAATATTTTGTATTAAAACAAATTTACTTGGTACTATATAAATTACGTTAAATCAATTCTATGATTTAAATTCGCAAATAAATCTAAACTGGAAGACTAGTATCTTTATTGCTAAAGATCTTTATTCAAGTGATAACTTTTCCAACCAGCGAAACCTCGAGGGAATAAGTGGATTATTTCATAACGCCTAGTATTAAATTAGAAATTGGTGGTCAATAAATTAAAGTTAAGTTTTTTAAAGCATGTGTGTATGGTTTAAATTTACTTATTGAAGATGAAAACATGCTGAACAAAGTAAAATAAACAAGTACGAACACTGTTATTCCGATAAGTAGCCTATGTATTACTTGAAACTAAATTTCTTTTATGCGTAATTTAAAACTCAGGTAGGCATTATCGGGGACGGAGCCACATGTTAGGTGAAACGTTTGTGCGTGGTGCCTAAATTTAGCGCTTTCTTTATGTTACGATTTACCTTCATATTTGCAACAAATAGAAGAAGAAAAACAGTAGGTATACCCGTACTTTATAACCTCTTTTAGTCAATATTTTAAAATTAAAATATCTATAATGTAACTTACTTTTTTTCTGTTAAATTTGTAGGGCAGAATGTAAGCTAATCTTGCTTAATATATGCATTCCCTGTTATATTTGTACATATTTCTACAGCAAAGCGAAAAATAGCCTAATAAATTAACATTTCCCTACGGTTGCCATTTCAGCCACGATTTAATTTTTTGAGGCCTACAAAGCATGTTTTTCGCTTCAATGTAATTCGCAGAAATGTAATTTAGAAGTTTTTGTCAGGCAATAGTAGAGGCTGCAAAAATCGAGGTGTTCATAATATACTGTTGTATAGGGTGTAACGACAATGGTAACCATGACTATATTGCAACATTTTCCTTTAATTGTAAGGAATAGGCTTAATGTGGAATGGTAATTCTTTCACACTGGCCATGTGTAGGTTTAGTCAGATTGAAAGAATCTATGCGATAGCCGGAATTTGAACCAGAACGTTGCCTTCGTAGCTCCATTGGTAGAGGAAAGACAGGGACAGCCGGAGATCCTGGTTCAAATCATCCCTGCAGTGGCATTGAATTTTTCAATCTGACTCTACCTTTCCACCATAGGCCTAATGTTTTTGTGGTTATTTTTTATGTAATTTTTTATCTTTCTTGTTCTTTTATCGTAATGTGGAAGCACATACTGTCCATTTAAAATCTGTACTATAAACAGGAATTGATATAAGAACGTACATTGTATGAAACTTGAAAGTGAAAATTGTTCAGACTGTGTCTGTATGTGTACAGATACAGATACAGATTGTGGCAGATCCCGATGCAGATATAGATAGGCATACAGATACAGATTTAATAAAGCCCAAAATGAGACGTGTATGGATGCTCTGAAGCGGCTCATAGAATGCGATAGTTTGTGGGTAACCGCCACCACTAGACTACTTATAATAGTGAAGCTTGAGCTGTTAAACTGCACTACGTTACACTTTCTCCTTTGTGTAGCGCCAACTCAAATTTGTTACACATTAGTCTCACTTAATTTTCACTGTCTGGTATTTTAGCTTGGAGAACATTATTATGTCTTGCCTATGTAACAAGTTGCACTTAAGCACACACTTTCGTCCGCTTGTCCACTATAAGTTTTTTTATTTATTGAGTTAATCTGCTTGTAAATTTGTTTATTTGTTCGTTTTGCTGCGAAGAAGGTGCAAACAATAACAAAATGCATTAGCTATTAACTTACGCGTCGCAGCGAACTGTAGAACCAAGATTCATACATTTCGCTGCAACTGGTTGTATTATTCTTAGTTCTTGAATGTTGGAGAGTAGCATACCGTAAAAGAGACCCCCGAACAAAATTAACAGTTGTTTCTTTCGTTCCTGAAATCCTTCCATAGGTGGCAGGCCGATTTCAATGCCATGGAACTTTAATTGCTTATTTTATACGCTTGCACGAAAAAGTGTCCTGTATGCCATCCCGACGTCCAAATAAGTATGTTTATGATAATGTTTATGATGATAATTCCTTTTTTGCAACCAAATGGTCATATTATGATGGATGGAGCAACGGTGGTATGATATATGGGAGGAGAAACGGGAACACCTCGAGAAAATCTGCTCCACCACAAATTGTACATGAATCCACCAAGATTTGACCCCGGGTCTCAGCGGTTCTGGCCACCCGGTCATGGGACAGCCCAGGCTAATGTTTTTAATGGGATGATGCTTCTTTCACTGAGTCGGTTAAGCTGAAAAGGTAGAGTCCGACTGAAAAATTCAGTGCCCGAGTAGCGAAGAGCCGAATGTCTGTGGTTCGTATCCCGGCTATGGCATTTAATTTTTCAGCCTAACTCTACCTTTGTAATGTTTATGAAAATTATATTTATATGTGTTTATAAGATTATGTTTAAGGGTGTAGATGTGCAGATTTTAATAGCTTATTCCTTCGATAGAAAAAAAAAAACAATATTTGTCCCAAGGGAGTAGGCCTAACTTACTCAGAAAAAATGTCCCTAAACTTTAACTGTGCTTTAAGTGTTATCCATACTCTTCTAATTATTTCATATCAGAGGAAAGAATTAGGAATACACTAAATATATTCTTTCGGTTATTCAATAAAGTTGGTAGTGTTCGTGCAAATTAATGCAAAGATTATTACGTAGACCACGAGGTCCGCAAAGTAAGACAGACCTTGCAGCGAGTGTGTCTTACGCGTATTGTATTTTTTTTTTTATTCGCGTGACTGGTGTCATTGACACCCGGAGCATGCTATTTGGCATTACGCTGTTGCCAATCCTCGAAACCATAAACTTAGTCACAAAACGCAAAGTAGGTTTTGTATTATTTTAACAGCAGGCCACAGGTGCTCAATATATTTTCAAATTGCAAGAAAATAGCTATAAGAATTCCGCGAGGTTATCATCTATGGGAGTACTGTAATATTATTGTTAATGGAATTATTATTTTAACTGCGGCTTCACTCTGTCTCATTCATGAAAATAGTTGTAATCCACTGAATTTTACTGTTGTATGTATATAATATAGTAACATAAACAAATATCTTATAGTAACTTTATTAATAACTAAATAAATTTATAACATGTAATATTGCTTATGTAATGGGGCATGGTATTAAAAATAAGCCTATAGTACTAGATGCACATATAATTTGGGGTTTTCTTCGGTGTGGTGTACAAAAATGATACCAGAATCTCCAGGTCATTAGTCAGTAATACTAACCAGACTACACCATGCAGGGGTTCAAGACCTCTGATACTCCTTCCAAAAATACAGGTATAATCATCAACTGATTCATCAATGGGTTCGAATTTACAAAATTTCAAAATTACAAAAATAAAAACTTCCGCCATGAAAACCATTAGTAATGGTCGTCGTCCTCTCAACTACCAGTGACGTGGAAAGACTGAGGTACTTGATGTAACTGTCATCTTGTGTGATATAGTGCCAAGGAATTTATTTAGATTAGCTTTGTTTCCCTTCCGAATTATTACATCTATGTAGATCTCTCATGAAAGTAGATTGTATCTCTGAATTAGAGAATTTATTTAGATAGGCCATCTTTCTGCAGCAAAATTTGTAGGATATCATACATTACCTCAAAGCAGGCTTAGGCCTTTCATATTGAAACTAAATTAAACTCCACGGCGCTACAACCCTTTGTGGAGCTAGGCCTGCCATCCAACCGCTGCGTCACCTGCCAAACGCAGATGGCAGGATTGGAGGGCATATGGTCAGCGAGCCGACTGGTGGCTTACTGAACCGCTAATTCTTTATCACTTAGCTCCTCAGTTTGTACTGTATCATGAGGCTGAGTGCACCCCGTACTAGACCTCCCTACCTCAGAAAAATCTGGGGTACCGGGATCGAACGCAGACCTGCGAATCCTTAGTCAGGACGTTAACCACTAGACCTCACAGGCACCCATATTGAACTACTTAGGCTACTAAATTTATTAAGTTTTAACTTTGGAGGACAGAATTGCTGAGAAGTTACGTCAACGATGTGACGAAATATGTAAGTTACTACATGTATTTTTTTGTCTGGTTACCTAGTGACATAACAAGTTGTTTTCTGTGTTTCAGTTGCCAGCGGCTTCACCTACCTTGGTACGAGAACTGATAGCGCCCATCGTACAAGAGTTCGGGTTATTCGACTGCAGACTGCTTCTGGCGGGCTCTTTAGCGAGAGTCGACCCTGAAGCTGACGTCAGCCTACTAGAGGGCGATATCCTACTTATAGAAGATGCCAATAGGCCGTTGGACCCCCGCGGAGGTGAGCCGAATGACACCAGAATAAATTGTTGTCTTTCTCAATATTTCATAAGCGATTTTTTATTTTATTTTAACTGCAGCTCCTTCTTAAGAATAACATGCATTTAATTTCGTATTCCTTCTAGGATCACACTTTTCCTTTTGCTTCTTTTTTTCTTTCCTTCCCACTTTGTATGGTTAGGCATTTTTTATTGATCTATTTCATGCCGTCTTTACGCTTTTATGTTCCCTATTATTTCCTTTCTGTTCTATTTTCTCCTAGTTCTACTACTTTCTGTTTTTCTTCATTTCTTCTTTCATTCCTTCCTTTCTCTTTTTTCTTCCTAATTTGTACACTCTACTTTCTTTAGTACTTGCATAAATGCGTTATTTCCATAATTTGTCATATGACTATTTAGCCTATTCATTTAAAATATTTTCCTTCATTATTTTTCATTAATTTTTTTTTAAAATTTATTTATTTAGCCGTATAGAAGTTTTCAAAATTGATTTAATTGTTACCCGTGGTGTTGGTTATTGGTTAGTGGATATGCCTATAGTTTTGTAACTATTTTAATGAAGTTTCGTCTCGGAAAAAATCAATAACAGCCGTGGGAGTCGACATGCTGACCCGTGTCCCCCATTCTTGTTATCTGGTCGGCCCGGCTCCAAGAGAGATGTAGTGCTACGAAGTTAGTTAATTAATTATTATTAATTTAGTTATGCTTTTCCTATAGAGGGCACAGGGTCAGAAGGACGTGATAGGGCCAGTGAATTCGATCCATAGGTTCTTATTTAGGATACATAATTGTAAGACACTAGACTCAATTTATAGTCCTTCCCGCAGGACTTCGTGGCCAGGATTTTTGCAACATAAAAATCCATTGACCTCGGCCGGAATGAACTCGTGACCTTCCGATCCAGATCCTTTGCACCACCGAGGCCAGAAATATCGAATTAAACGCACAACATTTTCATGCGAAATTATATTTTATATGTTGGCTAAATTTGTTTATAAACGCAATTAAATTATAGATCAATAGTCATTCAAAAATATTTCACTGAATTCAAGTTTTTATCGATATTTAAGTTGAAATTAAGAATACTTATTTTGTGTTCTCAGAATCTGATGTTCGGTTCCGACTAACAGAAACTATGCTGAGTGACGAACGGGAGTACTCTGCTCTGTTGGGGTCTGCGGGAGAGCTCTATGGAGGTCCCCTCAAGAAAATTTCCTGTCTGGGAGATGAGCAACATAGGACTCTCTTTGGTGGTCTCGCAAATCTTGCTGCAGTTTCTAAGGACCTGTGCGTTAAGGTAAGTTGTTTGAACATATTCGTTCATATACTCAATTACTAGTACCTTATGCAACAAACCTATAATGACATTCATTAATATATTAATATTAATATGAAACAAGCAACGAGAGTTCCATAATTTACGTACGAGTAACTTATTTGTTTATTTTTTAATTTATTTTTCCCTCTGGTGTAGTTAAGGCCTTTAAGGCCATCTCTTCCACTAACTAGAGGTGGATACATTCAAACCTTACCAAATCTAATTAAGAATTTTTAAAAAGAAGAAAAAAACAAAGAAAAGCATTATTATATTATGTAATGTTAGTGAGACCTATAATTAAAACTATATTAAACTATAGCCTAATAATGAAAATTCAACATTATAAGTAGAACAAATTAGAGAGAAAATAATAATAATAGGTAGAGAAAGAAGAAAAGTAAAATAAAAATAAATGAAACTTATAGCCTACAAAAGCAACAATTTTAACATGAAAGTGGTATAAAATATAAATGATAATGGTTAATTACCATTATAAGCAAGTTGCGTACGTCTGTTTTTGTTTAAGACCATAATTAATCTAAATGTTTAAATTTTGAGATTTTAGGTTCACTCAAACAGACGGTCACGCTTCAGCACGCTATCACTTTTTTTAAAATTAATCCTTTATTGATATAGTATCGGATTTCTATAAATCCATGACTTTACGCTATAAACTAAATTATGACTAGGGGCGGATTTCTATGACATGTCATATTTTTCCCCATTGGATTATTTCAGGTTTCCGATTAATTTAAACCCGATTCCAAGCGTCCTGGCGAAAATGGAACGGCTTTTATTGTGCATATAACTGCATATTTAGGAAATTTTCAACTATTGTAGCATATTTAGTATAAATATGCATATTTAGGTCATATTTTTTGCATATATGTGCATATTAAAGAAATATTGAAGTTTCATATATTTTGTAAATTTTGCATTATAATGATACTTTTTGAGAATTTACAGGTATTTTAAATAATTAACATTATATTTTAATAAAATGAATTGTAATGAAAGTTTAAAAAAATATATACATAATGTGTAACTGGTAAAGTCATATTTTAAATTTTATTGGTCGTATTTTAATGTTTTTTAGGTCATAAATGCATGCATATATCCTATTTTTTTAGGTCATAGAAATCCGCACCCTAATTATGACACATAAATGTGAACTTATTCCTCTAACAAATTAGAGGAATATAATCAAACAATGGAAAATATAAAACATCTCATCACTCACGAATGTTCTCGTAGAATCTCAAGGAGTTAACACATGTATATAAATAAAACAGTGGAAAATATAAAACACTCTTATCACTGAAGAATGAACATGTAGCATCACAAGAAGTTTATGCTTGTAGAGCCATTTTTGGTGTACTGTGCTATCACCTTCACACTAGCGGGTTGTAGTTCTTGTCTTCTATGACCAGATGGCAGCTCATGTCGTCGATCAAACGAATCTTCCTTTTCGTCATTTTCATGAAACCGACGGATTTTGACAACAGGAAATTAATTCACTTTTGTGTGATATTAAAATTAACATGAACATAATTGATTTTATTTTAAATACTAGCTATTTATTACGCAGATTTCAGCTGCTACCCTTAATGTCTCGAGATCATTCCATGTTCGACTGTAAAAATGTCAAATGTCAAAATGAAAAACAGTTTCGAAATGAGTGTCATTATGAAACCGTTACGTCGCACATAATAATCGTATGATCGAACAAAAACTAATGTTGCATTTCCTTGTTAACCATTAAGTTACAACTTAACGCCTGTATACAGAAAAAGAGAGTAAACAGTAACACATTTTACCACGCTTTGCGATCACCCCTTTATTATCATTCGTAGATCTCTGATCTTATATAATTTCTAATTACATTAATCAGTTTCACAGTATTAAAAGTTTTAAATTACATGTTTTCAAATTTAATGCATATTGCATATTTTTGTGATTACAATATTTTATTCTTTTGCATATATTTATTTATTTATTTATTGTACTAAGAATATTACAGGCTAATGCCCAATTACAATATTCTCGCTTACATAATACACCAGATTCAAAAATTCAAGTGACATTCAAAATAATTAAGCTAATGCTACACCAATAAGAAAAAAAACACACAGAAAAGAAAAACACAAACACAAAACAATATGACAATTACACAAGGGAACATAATATAACATAATATATAAAATATAACATAACATAATATATAAAATTCTTTGGAGTAGATTAGCGTAACTATTTAAAAATTATACAAAAAAGCATTTTTTTACTGTACCGTTTTCACTTGCACTTTAAAAATTAAAAGTATATTTTGTTTTTCTTTGGTTTCGTAATAATTTATTTACTTCTTAACATTGCTTTTCTTATATTTCGAGCCATATTCGAGATGAATCAGCGCTCCGAAGAATTCTGTAGATTCGGCCCTGATGTAAAGAAAAGGTAGAAAATTATATTGAATATTATTGTGGACAAATCACATATCTTCTGTGTTTTTCTTTGTTACTTCAGTAAATATCCAGTAAATCCATATAATAAACTTATTCTGGCTACGCCTTTGATATACATGGATATAAGGGCATGTAGATGACATATAGATATTATAACATATACATGTAGATATACATTATAACATATTGTCTTATCGTTATGACCTATAAGAATAGATGCATTGTGATGGAGAGGAATATTATAATAATTTATAACCACATAGGTATCGCATCTTAGATCTCTGTACTGCTGCGACTTCAAACCTCCTGACGAAAGAGTTCCCTTTCTCTTCAACAGATGGCCATCAAATACTTGCTGGATGTCGTACCATCTGGTGGACAGAGATAGAACTATATTTACATTATCAGACATTTTCATTACGTAGATGTTTCACACTTAACCTTACGAAAATTGCTAAGAGTATTCTAGATAAAGATAGGGAGAATTTGGGGCATATTACAACATTTAGTCCTACATTTAATGGATATCCAGTTCAATAATTGAACCCTTGCCCCGAAAAACAATCTATCTGACATTCTAATATTCTTTAGAAACATTTAAAAAAAAAATCTTGCTTGCATATACATTGTTTTTCAATGAAAGTTAATATTCACAGGCATGCCACCACTGATACGGGTGCACGAATTTGACACTAGATGGCAGAGGCATAGATATTGGTACCCATACACTGTTTTTCTATCAAAATACCAGCTTACAATTATTTGTCAGATACATTATTTTTCGGGGCAAGGGTTCAATTATAATGTAGGCTAATCCTAAAAAATGGCGGCAGCAGTTTCTTGACACAATCCCATTTGATATAATGTCGGCAATAGTTATTCCCCGAAGAAGTGCACATTTGAAGGTCCTAATCATTATAATACAGGTGGTACAAAAAGTTTAAGGCCACCAACATATTTGAAAGAAGTGCGTATTGGCTATATACATTTGGGCTGTATTAACTGATTTTTTGTTTGTATATTGTGATTGTTATGAGATGCTTGGAAATGAAAATAAAATGGAATTACTGCTATTTTCTTCACTTTTACAATTTAAAAAATATATCGATAATTTAAAATATCTACATTTTATAACGTTTCAGGGCATGGGAATTCTATAATAATAGAAATAACGGGTTACTTTTTTGTATGATGATACATGTATAGTTATATAACAGATTGATACCTAAGGGCACTATCTGGAAGTGTTTTTATAAAATTTAACACAGGTGAAATTGTTTTTAATATTCCAGAAAAATTTACTACCATTTGAAAGAGTGAATGTCGAGTAGTGATGAGCAAATGCAAGACCAAGACCAAGACCAAGACCAAGGCGGTCTTGGTCTTGGTCTTGGTATTGCACTCTCAGTCTTGGTCTTGGTCTTGCATAGGTAACCCTGGTCTTGGTCTTGGTCTCGGTCTTGCATCAGTAGTCTTGGTCTTGGTCTCGGTCTTGCATACTCGGTCTTGGTCTTGTTGCAAGAGTCTTGCAGTTTTCTTTTACGCATCTTAGTGAGATCAATGGCGTTTACATGATTTAAAGTTACACCGATTACATGTGTGTTATTGCTTGCGAAAGTAACGAAAGCTAATTGCTTTTAGTTCCATTGACCATGTAAACAGTAATGTGACATCATGATGTTTGCCGAAACGTCCATGGTGATATAGGCTAAAACAGTAAACTTTGAGTGTTCATTTAAATATTCTCTGTTATCCTATTGCAGAACTTTAAACTCAAAATCCAAGAGATGCTATATGGGTACACTTATTTGAGAGTGTAAAATTATGAATATTATATTGTACAATTTCAAATTGAACGGCTGCGGAGACAAGAAGTAATATTAACATGATGTGTATGAAATGTTTTAAAGATTTCCGCATAGGAGAGAGGTTCTATCTGACATGTTTAAAACTGTATAATATAGTAACAAAACATAACGGCATTGAAGCAGATGCTTTAGAAATTGTGCAATCTATAGGAAATCACACAATGTCCATTTGAAACCCAAACCATAGGCTGCAATAAATAATATTTCTCTTTGCATATACCCTAGTTCTAATTTATAACACATTGTGAACAGATCATTTCTGCACTTTAAAGATTTCCGCTACCCCCCATAAATTACTTTCTACTTGCTTTCAAGTTTCGGGCCTTCAACTAATTGGGTCATAATTAATCATAACTATTCTTCATGCAAGCAAATATTTCTAGACCAGCCATTTTCTACTTTTAGTACCTTTTCCCATTCGATATGCATCCTTAATATAAATCAGCAGCAATAACTAAAACATCGCCACTGTTGTGTCAATAACAAAATTGTAGTAGTAAAAAAAAATTCAGTGGATGTCCTACCTATCATCAGCAAAATGTAGGCCTGTATAGCTATAGTACAGTCAGATACGTAACTGTAAAGTAATAACTAGCAAATACCCGTCAAATAAGTTCCTGTTTTAATTAATCTACGGTTTAATTGTGTTTAATTGAATAATTATGAAGAATGCCGGGCGTATAACCTGATTTTTTTAGACTTCACTTTATTTTGAAATTTTCTGCAAGGAGAATGGAATGAGCTGAATAGCTGTGTTATATTTTGTTCAAGTAGACAGGAAAGATTCTAAAAGTGAGAGTAGGCTATGAATACTAATGTTAGGTGTAAAAAAGGATGTCATCGTTAATGAAATAGGTTACTGAACATGTTAATAGGCGTTTTAAGTTACGGGGATACTGTTTAAAGTTTCAAATCCTCAGTCATAGGCCGCCCCATGGCTGAGTGGTTAGACCGCTCGCCCTCCACCGCATACACAACGAAGCTTTATTTTTAAAAAATTCAAGTAGCAAGACTGCAAGAGTCTTGCAGCTTGGTCTTGTTCTTGCCAGAGTCTTGCAGGGTTGGTCTTGGTCTTGGTCTTGGTCTTGGTCTTGCTTGGTCGGTCTTGGTCTTGGTCTTGCTAACGCTGATGCGGTCTTGGTTTTGGTCTCGGTCTTGCATTTTCTGCAAGACCAAGACCAAGACTGCAAGACCAAGACTGGTCTTGCTCATCACTAATGTCGAGTATTCTCAATTGAGCTATTGGCATCGTAACAATGCCGGATACTAGTCTGGAGCTACTCAGGAGTGTGCAGCATGGTCCACATTTAAAATTATTCATTTCCTGTACTCGACATTCACTCTTTCAAATGTGTTAATCGTAGTAACTTTTTCTGGAATATTAAAAACCTTTTCACCTGAGTTAATTTTTATAAAAACACATCCAAATAGTGCAATTAGGTATCAATTTGTTGTGTAACTATACATGTACCATCATACAAAAAAGTAACCCGTTATTTGTATTATTATAGAATTCCCATGCCCTGAAACGTTATAAAATGTAGTTATTTTAAATGATCGATATATATTTTTTAAATCGTAAAAGTGAAGAAAATAGCAGTAATTCCATTTTATTTTTATTTCCAAGCATCTCATAACAATCACAATAAACAAACGAAAAATCAGTTAATACAGCCCAAAAGTATAAAGCCAATACGCATTTCTTTCAAATATGCTGGTGGCCTTAAACTTTTGGTACAGCCTGTAATCATCTTCTTCGTCCTATTTTTTGTTTATTTTTTATTTATTTATTTCTTGTCCTTCTGTTTCACCTCTTATAGTTTGGTTGTTTGCCTTACTTTATTTTTAATTACTAGCCCCATAATGTTGATCAGTAATGAATTTTCGCCAATTTAACTAAATGTGCAGTGAGGTAGAGATTGATGTACTAAATTGAAATCTGTTTGCAATCTTCTCCTAACAGATACAATTTTCTATTTATTCGTTACCTGTTTATTATCCGCTTGGGTTTGGTTGTCATCCTCGAATGGCCATTTCTAAATAGGATTGAATCGTCATGCCTCCTTTTAGCCGTTAATCAATGATAGCTTAAATGCGAACATCACCTTAGCATAGGCTTACATATCTACCGATTGAAATGTGCAAATATATATACCCAGGTATATATATAATATTTAAAAAAAACTATGATTTTCCAAATTTGTATTCTTAAAAATTGTGAATCTCGCTCTCTCTCTCTCTCTCTCTCTCTCTCTCTCTCTCTCTCTCTCTGTTTTTTTTTTTTTTTTTTTTAAGGGGGCATATCCATTGATCATAGTATGCGTTGCAGTGTAATAACTATAATACAGTTTGCAGCATAGTCTTCTAAAAGCGAGGGATGTGCAAAAATATATAGGCCTATAAATTATTCAAATTACACTTCAGAAAGAAGCAACATAGGAATGAGAAATTACTTGGCAGTCACCAAGGCCAGCTGCCAGCAAAAGCGTTGAATAATGTAGTCCTTCGTTGGCCTATTCGAAACTATAATAATAACCAATAGGCCTAATGTAATAAATTTTACAATTAATAAATACACTAAACATAACAGTAATAATAGAAAACTCAGTAATAAAAGTAATAATGTAAAATACTTAAATCGTGTCTTTTGTTTATTGTTTAATATTATACTATGTAATTCCTTTTTTTAAATACATAGCCTATTTAGAAATATTTGCCATTTTTTCATGTCACACTTTCATAAATTTAAGGTCATTCTATAGGTAATTTTCAGGCATCGTTAGGTCATCAACTTCCGAGCCCTAGTAACGATTGTATATTTTCATAAGCTTTCTCTAGATGCTAAAGTAGTAAGACTTGACAACGACGCTCTTGTCTTTATACGGTTCGAGTTACAATTTGGTGGAGACGATGGAAGCTTTTCATATGCCGATGTTAACTTTTCGAGCAGCATGATAACGCCCGCAACTTTCAACTAGAAAACCCGCATAACATATTTGTAATGTCAGAGCAATAGGTGGAATCGTGCATGGCATGGAGAATCAAGAACGCCTGCAACTTACTGAAATGCTAATAATTGATTTCTCTTAAGTTAATGTATAATTAAAAATGTGTACGTATTTTGAAAAAAAAGAACGAAAGAAAGAAAGGTACATCCATAATCTGCATAAAAAGTTGTTTTAGAAAAGTAATTATGATATCTGGCCATTAAAATTAATTTAATTTTGTAGACCAGTGTAATCTATCGTCGTTGACTACAGATTCGTCGGCCCGGGTTCGATCCCCGGTACCTCCTCGGATTTTTCTGAGGTAGGGAGGTCTGGAACGGGGTGCACTTAGCCTTGTGAGTCAAATTGAGAAGCTACTTGATAGAGAAGTAACGGTTCCGGTCATGGAAACCACCATTAACGGCCGTGGGTGTCGGCATGCTGACCACATGCCCCCAATCCTGCCATCTGCAGCGGTCGGGTGGTAGGCCTTGTCCCTTCAGGGATGTAGCGCCATGGAGTTTAGTTTAGTGTAATCTATGCCAGTAATTTATTATTGTTGGAATTATTATTATTATTATTATTATTATTATTGTTATTATCAACATCATTAACATCACAATCATTGTTGTTGTTATCATTGTTATTGCAGTGTACATGTTCATAGTTATCTTAAGCTAGATAATCTTATTAAACCTAACATACCATAATCCCAGAATTTCTTCTTTTCATAAAAGATTACTAGCTGGAATTATGCCACTAAGACAGCATCGCTTGAAGTAAACAAAAACAGTCATGTTTGAAGTGTTAAGTTGGGGAATTACGCACCGTGGATCCAGCCATATTGGACCGCGCAGACAGGTGTTACTGACTTTCTGGTACACGCTGCCACTCTAAGGACAATGCTTTTCACCCACCAGTTTGACGATTTTTTCTATCAATGTGAGAAATTTCACATTTAAAAGGCATAGCGAATTTTAAAATTTTCAATTTCTATCAAACTGAGTCAATTTAATAATCAAGTGAAAGTATTTTTAACTAAAAGGGTGTTTTTCATGTGTAGCAATCAAAGTTTGTTACCCTGGAGTGTTATAATTTTATACCACTCTTGGCATAATGCCCTCTTTTTAATTAATATCATCTACATCGTTAAATGTGCTTCTTTTAAATTTTACTCTAAAAAGTTATTTTACTAATTTATAATATTGTGGTTCCATTACTTCACTTCAATCTAATTGGATTCACGTTACGTTTTGTTAGTAAGCACGGTTCACTAACTAAACAGTAAATCACTTTCTCTAATAAATTCCAAGAATGGATCACGACATATAATGTGATGAGTCAAGACAGCAATAACTACCGATGTATTCATTACATCAAACATTCTTCTCAATCACTTAAGAATTCTATGAAGAAAGCTACTTCAATAAACGTTTTCTAATACACATTATCTCCAACTCAGATGTGCATTGTATACATTATTCTTCCTATTAGGGTATATTAAAACGTTACAAAGGTTGTGGCCTTCTAATCACGATTCAGTCCATATTCATCAAGCAATACAATCATTCACGGTTTCACTTTTATGTTAATGTTTCGAAGCATTCCGGACTCCCACTAAGATTGTTCTCACCACGGGGCAACACGATGATTGTTATCCATTGCAGCAAGTGCATCTTCACATAGATATAGGCATGGCCAAAAATAAGTGCATGAAGATGCGTGTTCACATCTTCCTCACTATACAAGAAGCCTGTCAACTAAGTAGCCTATAGATATATAAGCATTCATGAGCCACAGATTATTGTCTCTGTTGGACACTACATGAGAATATTATAGGAGAAAAATTCCTCCGGCACTGGGACTTGAACCCAGGACCTTTGGCTATTCGCGCCAATGCTCTACCAACTGAGCTAAGCCGGAGCTCAATTCACAGCGCCAGATGGAACTTCTCTCCTATGACTGATTGCTCTAATGGTCTACCTCACAGACAGACAAGTTATGTCATATGCAGTACTGTGAGGCACACTAAGCAGTGATTTTTGTGACCGGGCTCCCACTGTTATTGTACAGTTAGCATTCAAGATAGATATATAAGCATTCATGAGCCACAGATTATTGTCTCTGTTGGACACTACATGAGAATATTATAGGAGAAAAATTCCTCCGGCACTGGGACTTGAACCCAGGACCTTTGGCTATTCGCGCCAATGCTCTACCAACTGAGCTAAGCCGGAGCTCAATTCACAGCGCCAGATGGAACTTCTCTCCTATGACTGATTGCCCTAATGGTCTACCTCACAGACAGACAAGTTATGTCATATGCAGTACTGTGAGGCACACTAATTAGTGATTTTTGTGACCGGGCTCCCACTGTTATTGTACAGTTAACATTCAAGATAGATAGAGCAATCAGTATTAGGAGAGAAGTTCCATCTGGCGCTGTGAATTGAGCTCCGGCTTAGCTCAGTTGGTAGAGCATTGGCGCGAATAGCCAAAGGTCCTGGGTTCAAGTCCCAGTGCCGGAGGAATTTTTCTCCTATAATATTCTTAAGTAGCCTATGCCTACGAGTAGAATATTTTTCTGCCATCTTTAACGCATAGCCTAAAGTGCCTTACAGGATACAATAGTTTTCCTTAAATTATTAATAAAACGACGGAAAATAGCTTAAAAGAAAACTTGTAATGCACGTAACATTTACATAATAGAGTAAAAGGAATAAACTATTAGTCTAATCATTGTGTTAGGCTGTTTTCTACGAAGTCCGGCACGGATTTATAATTTGCGTGAGAAATTGAATCTCGCGCATTGAAGGGTTAATTAATTTTTCATTATTACTAATACCACTGTGCTAATACGTTGTAAAACGGGATGGCATCCCGTTCCCGTTCTAAAATAAAAGATATTCGTGCATGGAAAATTTGTTGCGTTGAATATGCAGTTAACTTCAAAGTTATTAAGTATTGAAAAAGAAGCCGATATTCCGTATGTCGTGAAGTACATATGTACACATATACAGGATGCGGCATTTAAAGTTTCCCATTTTCAAAACTTTGTAACACATTTATTTAACAAAGAAATAAGCTAAATTGAACATTTTTAAATGGCTTACAGTCTTGGATTTACAATTCTGGTCTTACTTTTTGAATATGATTTCCTTGAGATGCCCTTCAATGCAATCTCCCTCGTACACTGACCTTTACGTGGTGTGTGGTGTCTTGCGTAACACTTACAATTTCCTGATGAATTGCATTGTTAAGACTATTAATGTCAGGGGAGGGCATGAGCGTAAACTTTAGACTTCAGATAGTCCCACAGAAGAAAAAATCTGCTGCAGTAAGGTCGGGGGATTTGGAGGGAAAGAATTTGGCTGGGGAAACCAGCATGAAGGGTGTCCATTGAAAGATGTGCAGTATGTGCTACAACACCATCCTGTTGAAACCAAAATCTCTCAATATCCAAGTTACGATGTGTCAATTCTGGTAGGAAGAAAGTTTGCAGCATGTGATTGTAACGTTCAGAGTTGACAGAAACCGTAGCACCATTATCGCTCTCAAAGAAATAAGGGCCAATGCTACCCTGTGCTGCAATGGCACACCAGACCAAGATCTTAGGACTGTGAAGTGGCCGCTTGTGGATTATGCGTGGATTTGCAGAAAATTGCACATCTTACGCAAGACACCACACAATGCGTAATGGCCAGTGTACGAAGGAGATTGCAGCAATGTGTTGAAGTTAAGTGAGGGCATGTAAGGACATCATATTCAAAAAGTAAGACCAGAATTGCAAATCCAAGACTGTTAGCCATTTAAAAATGTTCAATGTAGCTTATTGATTTGTTACATAAATATGTTACACGGTTTTGAAAATGGGAAACTTTAAATGCCGCACCCTGTACATACATCACAACGACTGTCCATAGCAGCTCCTGAATGAGTCTGACTGGTATTGGTTTGCTGTCAAAATTCTGGCCTCGAACATTAACCTAAGAGCAAAGGTCGGTTTCAGGTTCAGGAGAAGAGTGAGGGGAATTAAGTGGAGGGTCATAACGCCTGTTGCGTATCCGCCAACGAGAAAAAGGGTTATGCGCAGAGGGTCTGGCATTATGTAGGGGAGATTGCCCCGTTGCCGGTCAGGCCTCGTAACCGGTAAACAAGTAGTTACACATTAAGACTGCCTAACACTTCATAACTGTTTTCTGCTGCTATCTAGCGTCTTAATGTGTAACTACTTGTTAACCGGTAACGAGGCCTGACCGGCAACGGGGCAATCTCCCCTACAATTGCAATTACGTATTCCCTTACCAGCAGAAATAACTGCGCGTTGTATCGGAACGATTCCATGCACTTGACCATACACAATTGTTCATAAATTGCCTAGATCCGAGCTATTTCCTCTCGAGCAATATCATTTTTAGAAGCTCGGATTTTATCATTGATATCCTTAGGTAAATTCTTCATAATGCCCTTGATACATAATCTATATTAATAAAAGGAAGTGTCTGTCTTCCTTCTGTCTGTCTGTCTGTCTGTCCGCGATGCCCAGCGAAATCTACTGAACGCAGAAAACTGAAATTTTAAACATAGGTGGACTGAAGGGTCGAAAAATGCACCTCGAAGCCGGAATTTTAATTTTTGCTTTCGTTCGTGAGTTATGAGTGAAAAACGGGCAGAAAACGTGTATTTTTTGCGTTTTCGAAGCATCAGTTTTCAGTAATATATTTCAATGTCAAATCAATTACAGTAGGCTTTGGCTATTTTTGTCATACCTTGGACATAAAACCATCGCGATCGCTTGAATGTTGTAGCTCACGCTGGTCGATTCATTTGTATATAATGTCAAGGCACGCAGACATATGAAATTTTCAACCTACACCGAAGAGGATTATTATTATTATTATTATTATTATTATTATTATTATTATTATTATTATTATTATTATTATTATTATTATTAGAGGGATAATCAATATTGGCCTAAATATGGTCAAACATTCGATTTGGACGAAACTCACTATACAGGGGTTTTCTGGGCCAAGGAACTCGAATCTGAGGTCACTTTTATCAGACGACGCTATCTAATCGTGGTATGTAATTCACGTGATTTAGGTGTTAATAAATATAATGATTTAACTATTATGCTCTTAATTTTTAATTTTTTAAATAATTATCGAAGGCGAAGCCGCGGGCACATGCTAGTTAACTATAGGCCTCAAAGTTCATTTGGAAAGTGTACTGCTATTTTATAACACCCTGTAATATTCGACTGTATTGAAGTCTGTTGCTTTATCGTCCTGTTTCTCGTATTGTACTATTTGAAAGGATCAACGGGGTTATCGAATATTAATAACCTTTGACTTAACACGTTATAAAAATTGCTCGTAGCAGTCTCAACATAAGCATCCATGACAGCATGTAGGAGCTATTGTTTCTACTGGAGATTCCCTGTAACGATAGACCTTGTGTACGTGTCTGTAGGTTGCCATAGGTTACCGTACAATGGTGCTTCTGTTGTAGATATCCTACATACAATTCAATGTAGCACACGAAGAGTGAACAAAACTCCGATTCACATATCAGTGATCTTCACTTTATGAAGCATTGTGGTTTATTGTATGAGGAAATGAATCATAAATATGATACTATTTCTTTCTGTGTTCTACACGGTTTAACAAAATGATATCGTGATCCAAATTCTTGCCTTTTGTATTTCGTTCTTATATTGTAAGTCTTCTTGTTGATATAAGCTGATATGGGACACTTTTTAAGTCCTTCCGTTCAAAACGCCGTTCAAATCGTCGAGCTAAATGGCCAAAGTTTTAGTTCTAACGGCTTTGCATTCTACAAGTCTTGATTAGAGTTCGAACATCGATAAACCTTTGATAAATTTCATTGTGAAGCGTATTAATATTTTTCAAGTAGTACACGCTTATTAAGAATTTATATGTGAATTTCCGTCACTGTACTAGTAATTTTGAATGACAGGTAAAGACGTAGTTAAATAATGCGGCAATCGAAAAAGTAGTGGGAATATTTAACTACTTAATTAACGGATTATTCCCAGAAAATGAATTTTACTAGCTTATTTTCTAATGGGTTTCGAAATGGGCTAAGTCAACAGTCGATACTAGAACAAATTTCAATACATTCCCTCCTATCCTGTGAATGCTGCTAGGCACGCGCAGTGGCTCATATCGACAACTTAGATATTTTAGTCGGTCCACTTCCCCCTCTCCCTACCTGTACATGAGGTATCTCTTGATGTGATATTATGAGATTAAAGATTCCCTAGAAATGTAAAGTTTTTATATACTTTGGCCTACTTAATGTACATTCAGTACATTCACCATTTCAGTTTGACAAATCCGTAGTTTTTTCAAAATAATTATATCAACATTTTTTCTCATTTAAGGATAGATTTATATAAATAATTTTAACTGACAGTAAAATATTGTTGTCACCAAACATGAGAGTTTTCACAAACTTTGTACTTTTGTAAGTACGCTACTACTAAAACATTCATTTTCAATTTTTTAACAGGCCATTTCAGCAAAAAGTAAACATAGAAGTTGGCGTGCTCTTGATGCTGCTCTTTAAGTTTATTGGATGAGAGAACAATGCTATATTTTTATGCTTTAATTTAGTTCTGGCTTCTTCGCAGTTTTTCTAACTTTACATAATCGTACCAGTCACAAACTCTAGAATAATAAAAATAAAAACAGATGAGTCGTAATTTGAGCCTAACCACAGATTCCCCGAAAACAAGTTACGTTATTGTAACACATAAAACGCCTTGATGATCGACAACCGGGTGTGCAAAGCTACACTATGTGTCGTATACCACTCAGGATCAAAGAGTTATTGAACGTTCGTACTATTTTACTTTGAGGTCCTCTGCTTTCAGATCTTTGGATATTCTTGTTTGTTTTCTCAACAGTTGTATACTTTTTTCTGTAATAAAAATAATTACGTATACTTTTTTAAAGTTTTGGCGCACCGCCAAGTAAAGAAAGTCTCTCTGAGTGTGTTTGGAACTAGAATGTCTTTTTAGGAATGTTTTCCAATTATCTTGATATCTGTTCGACTTTCGGTGACTTCATCTCTGAGTACTAGGATGTTGCTACCGCTGACCTTGATCTAACATCGTATCTCCAAGATATAATTTTTATGAGATGAAATGTGATTTTAGAACCAAATACAAAAGGTAAAATTTGAAGTCTGGTTCTGAATTCTTGTTAAAAATGACATAGCACTTTATATAATCCTTGTAAGTGAGGTTTTAATATTGCTACTTATTAGTGCATGTTAAACTTGTACTGAATGTAAATGTAATGCAAATTAATTTTAGGCACATATTTCGCTGGCCTTTTAGATTGATAAAAATGGCTTTGCAATTTTATAGATTTTTAGTTTATCTGGATTGACATACCATCAACTTCAACAGTGATAGGTGATTCCTCGGATTGGTTTTCTTCGCGGAAACTTAAAAAAAAATTGTACATTGCTCTGAGCTTATGTAATATTGATTTCGTCTTCTTTAAAGTTAAGTTAGTGTTTTAAGTTTTATTATTATCTTGTATTTATATCAAGATGTGTAGGGAGGGATAGGTCTATTTTGCGTATGTAATGGGCATGTTTTATTGCGAAAAATAATAATTTTCAGAATTCCTCTGGAATGTCTCTAGTTTGTCCAGAATTGTTTACTCGGACTATCATTTTTTATTATTTAGAAAAGCTGTTTAGAATATGGGAAAAAATATGTTCCAAAAAGTATTTTTTTCGGAAGCATTTCCACATTTACAGTCGATAAGTTTGACTTTGTGAGAATTTTTAGATTGTTTCTTTGGACGTTTTTTATTTAAAATTTTTCGAATTTGGACTGATCGTTTAATATATTTTTCTAAAATGGGTTATGAACCATTTAGATGAGGGATATTCAATTTCTAGATGTTTATGGGCCAGAATTATGTACATGAGTTGACTAACGGGCCTAATTTTTTTTGGAGGGATGAATTCACACAATTTATAATTATATAATAAGCTGAAACTATTGTTAAATTTGTGTTAAATTTGTGTTAACTTTGTTTTAAGAATATCATTTTGCTTATATTACCATGTACTGGTAATTCATATAAAAAAGTCTGAGTTGCGTACTTTTACTTCACTTAGATTTCTAAAATTAGGCAAATGAACATTGGAATTACAATAAAAAATTATATAATGAAAATTAATTTCACTAAAATTGAATAGGCCTATTTCTTGATGATTTATTTTGATAAAAAGTATATTAAATTAGTATACTTTCAAACATACTTCGCGGCCTGGCCATTGGAAACCTCTGATTTAGATGTTTTGTACTAGTCTTAAATGCGATGTTTAATAACATTTCTCCAGCTTGAGCATAGTAGGACGATTTTTCAACCCCCTTCAGAGGGAATTCATAGCAAAATATACCCATACAGTATGGTAATAACACCACTTGTTACTTGATTTCCATAATGCTATAAAGAACACGTGTTTTTTTTATTATGCATTTCTTGGCAGGAAAAAACTGGTGACACAAGACATTAAATTTAATTGCATTTCTTTCAAATCCACCTTCGCATGTTTGTCTCTGTACTTTACGATTGTGTTGGTGTAAGAAGTTCCAATTAGAACTGCTATCTGTGAATCTGAATGGGAGTGCAGAGCATACGAGTAAATGAAATAATGCCCACATAACCCATATAGTATACATTGCTGTACTTTTAAAGACGTCATCAATCATCCATTTATATCAGCACAAAATATTATAGTTCCAACATACTGGAATTGAAGGCTTCATTGCCACTCATCATTGTAAAATTGATTTTATTCCATTGACGTTTGGTGTGTTTTCTGCATGAATGTTGGCCTATTAACTTGTCATATAGTATCTAATACACTTGTAGGCCTAAGTCTAGCTACAATAATTTGTATATTTGCTGAAGGAGGCCTAGTCTTAGAGTGTTAATGAATAACACAGAAATATTTTACCTGTGTATAAAGGGGACTTAGATGGCAACTTTTATTGGGAGATTTTTGCTCTATGGATTCAAGTTTTCCTGTTACAGCATAAAATTTTCCAGAGCATGGCCGCCACTGACTTATAACATTTGAAAAAATTCAATACAAAGGAATGTATAAAGAAAAACTAATGCAGTGGCGGCCAGTCATGTGACGAGTCTGTAAATTTTGCAGATTATGGAAACACTAAATTATGACATAGCTGTTGATGAATGATTAGGGATCAAGTTTTTATCGATCACCAAGAAGGCATGAAGTCAATTTAATGAAAATTTTTAAACCTATTTCGCTTCATGATTGATTTACAAGCACCAAATTGTAATGACCTTAATACCCTGTAGCATACACGTTTTACGTCATAGAGCAAAAATTTCCTAATTAAAATTAATTGTGTAATTCCGCTCCATACACAGGTGAAATATATCAGTGTTGCCCTGTATGTGGTCAAGTATAACCTTAGGAAAGTCTGTGTTCTTGCCCTTCATCGCTGGAACCAGGGATCGAAACCTTGACAATCAATTTTGAAAATTACGCTTCAAATTGGAATTTGTCAATTGAAACTCATTCCATTTTCTTAATTGTAGTGTTTTTCATAGCCCATTAAGTATGCATAACCTGTTGAAAGTATAGTTTTGTACTTTTGTCCTTCACTAGCAGTCTCCACAAGTCCTCTGGTGCACAACATTTATTTTAAATGGCTATGCAGGTGTTTCGAGAAACTGTTGGAAATTTGCTTTAATCATCTTACTTGCAAACGGTTTATCTATCCTTTTTCCATGCCGCAAACGCAATTGTCTTTTGTGTAGTTGGTGTAGTTCCTCAGAAAGAACGAAAAATCAGCGTGTGGCATGAG
Source organism: Ectobius pallidus (assembly GCA_964059195.1). Classification (NCBI taxonomy): domain Eukaryota; kingdom Metazoa; phylum Arthropoda; class Insecta; order Blattodea; family Ectobiidae; genus Ectobius; species Ectobius pallidus. The sequence goes on from CAXKWD010000006.1 coordinate 127,259,896, forward strand.
TTCGTGCCCGATGGAGGACAACTAGCTCAAAATCCGGACATAATTATGGTCACCCTACTCACAGATAGTGATATAAATAATCTTCGTCTCCCTTTCCGATCTGAACTATCGTTGCTCTGTTTCCCTCTCTATGTTAATTTCTTAAGGTGGAACTCTCTTGCACATTCCTTACCACCCACCTCAGAGTCAACTTAAATTAATGTTCAAATGCATGATATGAAGTATGTTACTTAGTCTCCTCTTACTAAATTATTAGTTATGAACGCACGCTCTTAATCCTCACATATCCAGGAGGTAGAACTGGTCCTACCATTGTCCTTCAGTATAGTATGTATAACATTAAATAACACAGATTTCTCATTCTTAACATCAGCTTATTACATTACTTATAGCCTACATTGTATTGCAAAATTATGTTGTGGTGCTTACGTTTTAATTTTAATCTTTAGCCTTAAAACTTTAATTTTGATATAAATTATTTTAATAAAATGACAGTTTTAAAATAATATTTTTTTTTTTAATTTAGACTAATGTTTTAACATCATAACTGTCACTTTTATATTTTAATGTACACCTTTATTAATTTTAGGCCTTTTTTCATAAAAATAAGACAATTTTGTTGATAATTTTGAAGTGATTGTTAGGTCATCTGCCCCCTAGTTCAGCCTTTACCCCTTAGTTACTTGTGTTATTAATTTCTGTTAGAGATTGTGTCAACCCCAGGTCCATAGTGCCACTAAACTTAGGCCAATAGAAAAATCTCTGTGCCCTCATTGGGATTTACACTGTGGCTTTCCAGTTTGCTGCACAATGCCACGATTAACTCTACTTAGGCGTGCTCTATCCCCTAATTATTGAGTAAAGGTATAGTGATGTGATTAGGGCGTCCTGTAATCATACACCATACTATTGCATAAGTGTCGTGAAGTCGACTCTGTGGGACTCTCACCAATTAAGGTCTCAACATTGTTGATTTCTTTATGATACCGGTACTGTAGAGTTTAGTAGATAGTCATTATTACAAAATAACTTTCGTTTACTTTGGTTCATGTGGATGGGAAAGTTCGAAATTTTTGACATTAAAACATGTCTCTGTTAGTTGCATGTCTAATACATCTCAGTTAAGAGTCCTCACTTCGATGCACTTTCTCTGTCCCTGGGTAATTTCTCTTAATAATAAATATGCATAGCTTGTCGTCTGGCAATTCTTCTTGCAGTCATAAAGGTCTACCGTATACGTTAGTTAGTTAGAAATACAGTATTGACTTGCGATACAAACTTTGGATATTTGCATGATTAAAAATACGTTTACCAAACTTATGCTTGAAACTTCTAGCTATCTTCAGAAGTACTAATAATTGTTTGTATATTCAACAACTTACGATTTCTTTATTGATGGAAATATATTTATATTTAATATGGACCAGTACTTTCCTAGTACTACATAACTTCACTCTGTGTCTAAATAGTGGCCTAACTTTAAGGTTCCGAAACACAATTATCTATGGAGTCACAACGCTACAACTTAGCAACATCGCCGCAAGAGTATGTTGTATGCAGTTGACACCATGACTGTACAGTACTGCACAAAGCACAACAAATAACCTTAGCCAAAATAAAAAATTAAATTCCTGTCGAACAGACTGTACTATCAGGATGAAGTTTAAAGCTGCGTCTCCATTGATATACATTTAGCATTAACATTGCAGTTAACATATGTTAAATGTTTATCATCAACTTGCTGACGTATACAAGCAAAGTGGTTTGCCAATTAACAACTGTGTCCACTACAATGTTATGGGTTAACATGTGTTGGCGCGGTTACGAACAGAAATTAATGAAGAATAAATAACATTAAAAAAGAAAACTCCTCTGAAGAGGGCAGCCAACATTACAAAATGAGAGTAATTTTATATACTCGTTATTATTTTCTTGTTAACTGTCTATGACTTTCTTAAATACCTAATTTTGTACTGATGTCTTGATCTTTTCAAAATAACTATCACATTTTTCAACAATGGAGTATGCCATAAAAAATAATTTTAAAAGTAGATGCAATACTATTGAGAACACTGATAACTTATATCAAATACTCACATAATACAAAATGGATGCCGGGAATATTGAGGAAGCTGTCGACTGCTTTTTGTTCACCCGGAAATTCCCGAACCAAAGCCGATTAAACTGGCGATCGGTTTTCGTTTCCCTGAAATTCCGGAAACAAAGCCTATATCGACCGACTAGTCAACTGACTTGACATGTTGTCCATTTTCTCCGGAAAACAAATTAACATCTGAAAATGTTAAGTGCAACACGCTGGGTTTGCATGTCAAGTCAATTGGAACGCAAAATTGCAATATACATGTCAATATCACCTTGTTAATATTGACATGTTGGTGTTAAATATATATCAATGGAGACGCAGCTTAAGATAGACACTCTCCAGGTCATGGGGAACGTATGGTGAAAATTTCAGACCTTTAGGCCAAAGAGTCTTGGAGGAGTAAAGGAGCATGCATACATCTCAGGGTGTATTTAGTATTGTAGGTATAGACATTGTTGCATAAGAAATATAAAATATAATTTTTTTACAGTTTAACTTAAAATCCAATTTTCTCTGAGGAACCTAGAGTAGAAGTTAACTGAATAAAATACCAAAGTAAATTCATGAAACATTTTTACTGTGGTCTATGATCAAGAGAAGGTGACGCGTCGATGATCTTAGAACAAATGCGAAATCGGTCGTTGGACCAAAGATATAAATTATGGCTCAGGTATTCCAAAGGAGGGAAGGAGTGCCCCCCAAAAGAAAAACTACCTAGGAAGCCAGTCGAAGTAGTGAGCTAGTTTTTAGTATTCGCCACAGATTACAGAACGTGTCTAACTACTGTGCAAAGATCTAAGCACTTTTTTTTCTTTTTCAACTTATTTTTAGGCCTTCATTTCTTCCTCAGTTTGCTTTAATTCATAGTACTAAGTTATTTGAAGATTTTGCTAGTTTGTCGTTCCTAAGTCAGTCGAATAACGAACGCTACAAAATAATCAATTAATACAATATGTCTACTAGCAATACATGGTGTAACAAAAAGGTACGTCAAAACATTAGGGAGACATTCCTCACATGTAGAGAATGAAAATATGTTATCTGAACAAGGGCCATGAAAAGCTTTATTTCCTGGTTAAGTCCCATGTTCTACCGGTAGCATATAACTCTGCTTACACTGCATGATGCGCACGCTATTTTTTTGTTTTGTTTTGTGCAGAATACTAACACGGTTATTATGGCTACAACTCACAAATCTAATTTCATAATACTCATCACTAGTTCTGTGGTCGGCCTGGGTGGCGCAGTCAGTACGGCGTCTTTCTACGCTCAAGGTTGCGGGTTCGATCCAGATCCGGGTTTGGTGGCATTTGTATTAACATAAACGCGACATGTCCGTGTTTCCATATTTACAGGCACGTAAAAGATCTCACGCGAGACAAAATTCCGACACACCGGCGACGGTCATAAGCCTAAGTTGTAGCACACCCCGTTGTAAAATAAGTAACCACAAACATAACACATCAAAACTGTAGGAAACACGCACGAAACAGAATGGACGGTATATAATGAAATGTAAAGTAATAATATCACGTGGAAATCCACCTTATAAGAAATGCTCTTGTTAGATGTTTAGATTAAGTCCGCCTATATACCACTAGATATTTGAAAACAAACAGCTAAAGCCTACATGAGATATAAGGGACCAGTTAATAAAAACACGTTGTTTTAAAATTAACTTTTATTGTATTGTTGTAAAAATACCTTTATTGTATTAATTGGTCTATCACTTAATAAAAGAGTCTAGTGAATTAATAACATTGAGCTCAATGTATTGTCAATTAAATTGTTTGCAACGATAAATAATAAAAATAAAAAATCTACAAAGTTGACATTAACACAATAGCTAAAATATGATTAAAAAAACAATAATGATAAGTTAATCATAAACGAAACAAAACTTAAAGAAACACACGACGAACACTGTAATCTTTCGAATTTATTAAACTATATGATGTACACATCATGACAGTAAACTACAAGTCATGATTGATTGAAGTATTTTATGTTTACAGCTGGGGCTTTTAACTACAGCCGCCTGCCTAATAAGGTCAGAATATCACATGCTAATGAAGAAAGGTTAAGGGACGAGCATTTGAATATACCGTTAAAAACAAGACAATAAAGGAATTTGTAGGTCATGGCAGCTTAGAAATGTAGTTACAGTATATAGAATAACTAAGTACAACAGTAAATAACCCCCTTTGTCTGCATATGGAAGAAAGAAAAAGTTACAAAAACTTCATAGAAATAATATTCATTATGTTCATGGAAGACAATGGGAAACACCCTAGTGTCAAAAAGTGAAACTATTCAAAACACAACATCGCTGTTTATGAGGGATATCAACACAATGGGAGGGCCTTCATCACGCCTGGATGTGTCTGACTTGTCATTGTAGGCGTTATTCGAGGATGCCTAAGTGATAAGTTTGATTGATTGCTTTTGTCTTCTACAATGGTGTTGAGATAATTGGACGAGGTTTTGTGCTGGAGCGGACTCGTAAAGGTTCGGAGATATCTGATATGTTTTATAAGGACCATCGGCTGATATGATCTGAAGTATGCGTCCCTGGAATTTGAAATTTGTAGTGTAAGTTTTCTGATGGGCGAAGTTTCTGTAAGATAATTTTAGAAAAGAGGTATGAAGTTCATAGAATACCAGTGAATGTGTAAATTAGGCTATATAAAAAATCGTCAACCGACGTCTTTTTTTATATTACAAAAAAGTTACTTTCCTAAAAGTAAGCATTAATTTTTCCTTCCAAATTTGACCTAGATTTCCTAGAACTTCAAGCCAGCAGACCTCGCCGAAAGAATATTCATCTGCATGAAAAGATAGATAGATAGATAGAAGAATTGGAGAAGGAAAGGCTGATAAGAAGAAATATAAGAGGAGAGCAGAGAAAAAATGAAGAGAAGAAAGGCAAATTGGAAGAGAGAAAATAGAAGAGAAAAAGAAAGAATAGTAAGAATAAAAAAGAGGGGGGGGGGAAGAAAAACGGTCAGACAAAGATAGGCAGGTATAAATGGTCCATGTGTTGACTGATTGGTTGAACAGAAGTTCCTCCTAAGGAAATAACCCCGTGAAAGTGAGTGAGAAATTCATATTTAATGAAACGATGTTCTTCGTTAAGAAATTAACAATATATTTTTCATTTGGTTAGAAGGGATGTTTTTTATATATCTTAATCTAGAGTAAAATGTTTTCTTCCTTTCACTGGTGGAACGCATTTGAGGGGAAAAGCATTCAGAGGTGGGAGTTGAATTCAGTGAGACATGCCACCTTCCCCTCCCGCCAATCATGGCAGCCTTAGCCACAGGCTTATATCTTAATCAGCGCGATGTGACTTCCTTGAAGACTGATGAACAAATAAAACACCACCCCTTCAAATGACAATATTTCGATAGTGGATTCGTCCAGACTACTGCGCATCTTTCTGAGCAGGTCAGGTAGAAAGACATTTACTGTATCTCCACTATCTTTTCTCCTATGGTGTTTACTCAGGAAATCCTAATTATATTTTAAATTAAGATCTAAATTGTGTTTCTTACCTACAGATAAATGGATTCATTGTTAATATTACGTTAATCTTAATCTCTGAATTTCTCTACTCCGTGATTCACTTTTTCGTGTTTTGTTCTGATTATTGAGCCCCATAGTTTTATTTTTGTAGTAGCATAGGCTAATGTTTTCTTTAAAATGTTTTAATTTAAATTTCGACCTACAAAGAAATCGCACTTCATCCCCAATCTTCATTTTTCAGTACATATTATTTACCCCAAAACGTAAACCACCAGTCTCAAATAAATAGATGAAGATTTGTATATACTAAAAGTACCAAATTCTGCATGAAACTATGCACTAAACTTTTCGGTGCATGCACGATATGTTTATAAATAATTTGTCTACGGTACGTTTTAGTACACTTTTACTTAGAGATTCATAACTTTTAACTATGCTTTAATTAAATTAAATTATGAACATTGAGTTATTAAATTCGTAATGTATTAAAATATGCAGTAGTTTGTGTTACATTTGTAATACAATTATGGATAGTAAATTGTAAGAAAATCTATAATTTAGGTAGAATAGATACACGAAATAAAGTGTGTAACCAATCATTGTTTTCTTTGTAGTCCGACTCGGGTTTCTACATTGTATGAAAATTGAGTTTCGTACATTTAAGGTTTAAATTAGCAGTACAATGTATTAGGTCTACCTGCTGTAATCGAATGTTATATTTCAGGTATTTCATACCTAGAAAGAGGGACTTTTGAATAATCATCATTGGGACACTTAGCTTCTTAAAAAAAAAAAAAAAAAAAAAAAAAAAAAAACTTTCTGCAAATGACTTATATCGCTATTTTTCTCTCACACTGTCATAATTTATGAGAGAATTTCTCCTTAGTTGCTTTCTTCACCTTTCCTCTCTGTTTCACTTGCGGTTAAAGAGTGCCAAGGAGTGTATAATTTTTCAATTAACTTTTTCCATCGTAAATATGTGTGGAAAGCATAAAAATTGGCAAAATAGTAATTTATGCAACATTGAATTAAATGCATTTTTCATCAAACCGTCGACGTGTGTGCAAAATGAAAAATAACGTTGTTGTTATTCGATTTTCATCACTCTAGAGTCAAAGATATTTTAGTATTTTCTTCATACTCTCCTGAAGTATGGAATTCCATTTATGTTAATTTTTTTTTAAATATTCAAAGAAACTCAAAGTACAACCCCCATGCTGCTGACTGGTAACTTTATTAACATTTACTCCACATTCCTCCCTCTAGGCAAAACATCTGAACAGAAAAAAAAGTAAGATATAGGACACGGTATCAAGAGAAAAGATATTCCTCTCGAGGGTATAGGAACTTGCATTTAAAACACTTTACGACGATTATAACTTTCCCTTTACAAAGTTATGGAAACATATGGCTGTGACTCTCACCTGTATAAGTTTATCACACACACTCGGCTTAAGGTTAAGAGAGATAATCTGATGAAGCATGCAACCTAGCAGGTGGAGTAAGCCATCACACATACAGATTTCTTTCTCAAGACTCTTCTTCTCTTTCTCCTTGACCTTTGCTATATGCGATGTTTTCTGCGATGATGGTGATAGATGTTAACACTGCAAACTGTCAGCGGAATAACTTTCCTTTCTTCCTGTGTTGTGCATATAATTGCGATCGTTAGTCTCTGTCTATCCACTAGGACTTCACAGACAGTCAGCTACTGCTTAACTCCTGTTCAGAACGCCCCCTCGCATGTTTTCGCTACTTAATATGCATTGTCAATCTGCTTGTGTCGTTCATTTACCATGTTACTGAAGCAGCCGACTAAATAGTTAAAGTTTTCTGTGTAGGTTGGATTCGAATCGGGTGTCAGATATGAAAGGTGTAAGCTTTTCAATTATGTTGAAGATGATTATTAATTTTTCTTATTTGTATTTATTATTATTATTATTATTATTATTATTGTTATTAAAAAAGAAAATTCGGAAAATTTGAAATAATAGAATAAGGGAAATAATGCAAGTTGAAAAGAATATTTTCGAAATTGTAGAAGACGCTTGAAATGGTATGGACATGTACTCATAATGACAGAGGATAGAATACCCAAGAAAATTTTGGATTGGAAAGTAAAAGGAAAAAGAAGAAGAGGGAAGCCCAAGGAGTGCTGGATGGAAGGGTGAAAAGGAGTATGGCGAGAAAAGGATTAAGTGAAGAAGATGCTTTGGACAGGGACTTATGGAGGCAAAAGATTGTTGTGGGATGAAGGAAAACCATTATATTGTGGAATATTCCTTAATAAAAATATTATTATTATTATTATTATTATTATTATTATTATTATTATTATTATTGGTGTTGTTCTTGTAATTATGTCCACCTCTGTGTCGAAGGGGATGCTTTCGCTCTCCTCACGCAGAGGGACCCTCGATTCCTGGCCCTGACAAGTTTCCTACCTGGGGTATTTTCCTGGGTTTTCTCACCTGTGAAACGAATATCGGAAACTTGAGGCCCTCCTGGTCTCCGGATATCATATGGCCGTCATTGTCATCTTCATCTATCCTCGCCTTGTTCTAAATGAGTGCAGGTGTGACTGGTATGTATTGCCCTATGTGTTCGTTTAATCTTAGATGTAGCCCGACAGTGGGCTGATCACTCATCCGTGGAGGCCCTCCATGAACTTTTCTGCTCAAAAAGGGGGGAAAATATGTGATCCATAGAAACTCCCTGCTCCGACGGGTCGCGTGGGCCGCATAAATGTAGCATACTTACAAGGGGAGGTAAAACTCAAAGAAGTTGTTGTGATTACATGTACTATGTTGTAAGATCAGGAGCTCGTGCTCGGGCAGTTATAATTAAACTTATATAGGCCTGTGTTTTACAATCATTTGAAGTGCAATGTTAATCTAATTTATCTTAAAGCTAAGCAGTAGAAAAAATTTGAAAAAGTACTAGGGGGAGAAAGTCAAAAGCTAAGCCCAATGGCATGATTCAAGTGATAAAAGTAATATTATTTATAATAATGAAAAATAAGCAATAACGTCATAATAATAGTACCAGAAGACTGAGCATACAAAGTGGCAAACAAAAACACTTATTTAAAAGGGATGAAAATGAATAGTTTATATGATTTAAATTCTAGAATTAATAACCCCATAACCACATGTGGCTAAACCTGGCGGTTATTTTATATATAATATGTTTAATATATAATATAATAGGTATCTCCTCACTTCCGGTCTCTCAATATGGTTTCAAAATCTTGAAGAAAGAATTAAACTGTTATAATGGAGACACAACCCTAATTGAATAAAATTCTAAATTGTATACCATGGTGGTAACCGAACAATAAATAGTAATTGTGAGAATAAAAAGAAAGTGTAGGCATCATGTAGGCCTAGTTAAAATTGTTAGAGAGAAAACATATCTTTCACCGGGCTGCAACAATCTAAACTCAACAGTTTGAAGATTGAGATTTACTAAATCAAATGCAACTGGTTAGATCTGCCAATCTGCTGACATTGAAAGATTAGTTTGCATATTGCGATGCCCCCTACTGATGCAATGTATTGCGGATACATCTACATAATAGCAATGAGATGCTGGTGAGAAATGACAATGTTTGCGATTCTTGATCTTCATATTGCATCTGTCAATCAAAGCACGATTGTGGTTTGTCAGAAATTGTGTCCGTAATTTCTTATCTAAACAAATACAAGAAGGTCTACTGCAGGGGTGCTCAAACGGTCGATCGCGATCGACAAGTCGATCGCGAGTGCTTTTTGAGTAGATCTCGAGAAGAAAAAAAATTTTAATAAGTAGGTAGGTAACTAATAAAATAACACTGCTTGCGGCAAAAGGTGGCTTTATCAAAGGAACGCGCGGCACTTGTCAAAGAAAAGCCGCGTTGTTTCTAGACTAGACAGTGGAGTCTAGTCTAGAAACAACGAGAGACAGTACAGTCTAGTTTCGGGCGGCGCGTTTGACGGGAACATTCGAGACTTTCGTTCACGCCGATATAAATGTTGCGCCTGCAGGAATTGGAGTCATTCTGAATTGTAACTTGATGGCGATACTACGTCGATAAGTACAAAGTTTATTATTAAATAGTGGAAAATGAGTGCAGTGAAGAAATCTAAAACGTATCATTTTAATAAGGATTGGGAGGAAGAATTTTTCTTTTGTATGGTGAAGGATAAGTGCATTTGTGTTATTTGTCGTGCGTCAGTTGCAATACCTAAGCGTGGTAACTTAGAGAGGCATCATAAAACGGTTCATAAAAACTATGAAAAGGATTTTCCGCCACAGAGTGAATTAAGAAAACTAAAGGTACGTGATTTGATATCTTGTTTGAAAAAAGAACAATCCATGTTCACAAGACCAGTCAAACAATCAAAAGCTGCTACGATCGCGTCATTTAAAATATCTCATATATTGGCGAAACACAAGAAACCATTCGAAGATGGATCGGTGGTGAAGGAAGCATTTATTGAAGCGGGTGAGACTTTATTTGGAGATTTTAAAAATAAAACAGAAATCATGTCTGCTATTAGAGAACTTCAGTTATCTCGTCCGACTGTCACAAGGCGTATTGAAGTCATGAGCCAGGACATCGCAGATAAACTAAAACATGATATCATGGAATGTACATACTTTTCTTTACAGTTCGACGAATCCACCGATATGACAGACACTGCCCAGCTGTGTATTTTTATTCGGATGGTATTCAATGACATGTTGGCTAAGGAAGAATTTTTGACAATCATACCTCTGAAGGGGAAGACCCGTGGCGAAGATATATTTGACGTTTTCTTCAATTTTGTAAAAAACTACGAGCTACCAATATATAAATTAGTGTGCATTACAACCGATGGAGCACCAGCAATGACTGGAAACAAAAACGGTTTTGTGGCATTGTGTCGAGCTAATGAAGAATTCCCTTCATTTTTTTCATTCCATTGCATTATACATCAACAAGTTTTGTGTTCAAAAGTTTTAAACACGGAGGAAATTATGGGCATTGCGACAAAAATTGTGAATTCCATCCGTGCACGTAGCTTGCAACGGCGGCTCTTTCAGTTGCAGTTGGAAGATAGGGAGTCAGCTGAACACACTGATTTAGTTCTTCACACGGACGTCAGGTGGTTGAGTCGCGGAAAATTCCTAGAAAGGTTTCAAGAATTATTGCCCGAAATAACAGCTTTTCTAGACGAAAGAGGTGATGACACTCAGATTTTGAAAAACGAAAAATGGCTAAATGATTTGGCATTTTTGACTGACATCACAATGCACTTAAACACCGTTAACTTGGAGCTTCAAGGTAAAGGAAAAACTATTATTGAGATGATTAGCGCAGTAAACGCATTCAAAAGTAAATTGCAACTTATGATAGATCAACTGAAAAGAAAGGATCTGAAACATTTTCCGTCTTTGAAAGCAAGGATTCCTCAGTTGAATTATGATACGTATGAGGCTGAATTATCAAATATTTTGGGACAATTCGAAATGCGTTTTCATGATTGCAGTAAATTGGAAAATATAGCATCATTTATGAGTTATCCTTTTTCATGTAAAAACATTGAGGAATTAGCTACTGAAATAGCCAGTCAGTTTAATATGAACTCATGTTCTGTTGAAAATGAGTTGGTGCAGATTATATCAGATATACATCTCAAAGCTACAGCATCTGATACAAATTTCTGGTGTTTTATATCTGAAGATAAATATCCGAATGTAAGGCAAATCGCCCTTCAACTGACGGCATTTTTTGGGTCAACTTACTTGTGCGAGTCTGCATTTTCTGAAATGAAGATAATTAAGTCAAAATATCGCAATCGACTAACTGACGATCATATGTCATCATGCTTGCGATTAGCACTCAGTGGTTACGTACCATCTTATGAAAAGTATGCTGAGGACATGCAGTGCCACGCTTCAACATCCAAAGCCACTCCTTAGTTAAGTTTAACACCATATGTAACTCTTTTGTTTTGTAACAACCAATAAACTCGCAATTTTGAATAACTATGAGTTTTTTCATTGATATTGTAGAGAAGAACCTAACTAAACCTAACCCAAACCTTGACTAAAATAATGTACCTATACTGCGCAGAAAGCTAATATCTATATATGCTACGGTACGCCCTACCTAGGTAGGTAGGGTGTATCGTGTATGTACGACAACCCTGCATCACACACACTTGCAGTCTCTCAGAGTCGATCGTAAGTAGTCTAAAAATATTGAGGTAGATCGCCAGCAGTTCAAGTTTGAGCACCCCTGGTCTACTGCATTATAAAATTACAAGTTACAATAACTCTTTAGCTCTTGAATTGTTGACCAATCCAGAACAAGAATATATGGCATTTCAACCAGCCACAAGTGTTTATCGTAATAATTTTATAGTTTTATTTTTATTGCTTTAATTTTATCACACTACCTGTACTTGTTTTTAAGTAAGTTCATAAGGATTAAAATATCTTCATCTTCTTCGACAATTTACATTACCTTTACTTCTGAATACAGAAACTTAGTTTATACAGTTATAAATTAGTTTATAATTATATAAATTTAGTAACTAATAATATTACTTAGGAAACTTTTATTAAATTATAAAATTATATTTTAATATATTGTAATTTTATTATATATTATAAAACCAGAATATGTACAATATTTATTAATTCATTATTATTAATTATATTATAATTAATATTATAATATTAATTTAATTAATACTTATAATTATAATAATTAATATGTAATTATAATTTATTAAGTATATATTATATAATTAGTTATAACTTATTACAATTATATATAATATGTAATTATATGTAATAAATTACATCATATTTAAAATAAAAGTAAATATGATGTAATTTTAATTAATCGTTAATATATTGATAATATATTAAATAATGTTTTCAACTTATGTCGTATAACTAATAATATATTACTATATAGTAAATTTAATATTTGTGATTATAAATTTACTATATTTACATTACCTGTACTCGTTTTTATGTAAGTTCATAAGGATTAAAATATCTTCATCTTCTTTTACTAAAAGCAATTAAACATTTAATACAGCGACTGGGTGTGCAATCTTCATATGGGCAAATGGAGATGTGAGAATAATGTATAATGTTATGTGTGGTGAAGCATTTTAAATCTCATGTAATACACGATATTATTTGTAGTAGCAAGGAATTAAATGTAATAAATTAAACAGCTGAAAAAAAAGTTGGTAATAACGGCATGCAACACCACTATCGTCGATCGCTTATTACCTGTGACGGAACAGTATCTTAACGAGGTACAGTAAAGTACAGAATTTGATTATAGCATAGTTGTTGTCGTTTCGTCGACTAATATCTTACACGGAACAATCTTCTACCCTTGAAAGCAGTAATTCAAACTGCATGATAAACAACTTGTATTTAAAACAAAATCAACTATCTTCATGTTAATTTTGATATTATAATAAATTGAGTTCATTTCGTGTCTTGCAATATGCATTGGTTTGAGATTAATACGTCTAAGAGAAGCCCTGCTCACTGCATCCCGCCTGCCATCGATCGCAAAAGAAAATAACTTACTAACAGCTGATAACAGAGACAGAGAAAGTCGTTTGTTTTTTCAATAACAAGGTATTCCAAAAACTCAAAATTTTGTTATTTAATTATGGTCGTATACAACTTGCCCATAATGGTTATTATGACGCTCGTATATAAGTGATGAAACTAGTTATGCTCGTTTCATAAACATACTCGCGTCTTAATGAATGTCATGTTCAGCTTGTTGCTTAATATACTATATATCTCTTAGTATAAGCACCTCTTCAAGTCGTCACCCAGCTCAATTCCGGTTTTAGCTGGAACCATAGCGTGAGATTTCATTATTAATGTCAATTTTCACAAATCGCCTGAATTGATTATTGTTTCTGTAATATACCGGTACCTCACGTTTTAGAACACCCAGTTTAACGATTGCAGTAGCCTACATGCCAAGGCGCTAAATTTCTGGTTGCCAGATCGCCATTGGCATTCAGAATCGAGGCTGGCGACAAAAACTCAATTTTGGAAGAAAAAAATCTATGTTATTTATCTTTATTATTTTAGTTTCCGGTAGTATTTTAGGTTTACTATTTAGTTTCAAATTCAGTAGTAGATATTGCCTTAGACTGTCAGTTTTGACAAGAAGATGAAGCCTGAAGCGTTCGGAAATATCCGGAAGTTAGTGAAATAATTTGAATTTTCCACTCCACTATAATTGGTTTTGGTTACCCGTGTGTTTGCCATTCGTTGCTCTAAGTCCTCTAGTAAAACAAACAAAAAAAACTAAAAAAATATAGTTTGCGTTTGACTTTTGTTTGTTAGAGTCTTTACAATAACTTCAAATAGTTCCAAATATTTAGTTTCTTTTAATAATTTATTGTAAATTAATTAGCCCTAGACCCATGCAAAAAATTCAAATTTGTAATTAGTATTTTTAAATATAGGGTGGGAAGTTCAGTTAGAATGTGTTGTTTGACTATTTAATTTTGCACATTTAAAATATATATATGTGCTGTATTATTTATACTTAAAGAACAACTAGGTGCTATGCAACAATAATGGCGACTAAAATTCTTGGTGTTGCTACTGCCTTCAGACTTGAAATTTGATGCCCAGCTATATGCTATAAAATTATTATATTTCATCAGTTATTATGATCTGACGATTTGCTAATAGTACCCCGACTTTTCTGTTTTAATACTGGCACCGCCCATAGCCTATCTTTTTCTATTCACTGTAGTACTTTAGTACTGAAGGTTCTTCTTAATATTCGTTTTCAGTTCTAGGATACACATTTCGTGTGAGTATAATGACTGAGAATAGTAAAGTGGCTCAATTTATTTGAAACTTTCCTTCGTATTAAAATATTCTGACAAGAATAATTATGAGGTTCATTTCTAATCACCATCATTTAATACTTCCCTTTCATTACACCTCCGAAGAAGTGTTTGAAGTTATTACCAAAGGGAAAGTATTTCCATTGAAAAATGATATGCTGGACCTGGCGTACTATGATCTGAGATCATCTCGGTGGACGGGTGCATTATTGTGTGGTCATGCGAGCATGATTGAGTACCCAACCCGTCTTCATGCCCTACTTCACCTCTTCCAGCACCCATATCATTGTTTTCCCTTTCTTGTTCAGAATTCGTGTGATTATGTATATCATTAGACCAGTATTTTTTTCCAGCGAGATGTTACTGATTAAACAGCTATATTGTTTTATATTACGAGGTCCTGGATCATGGAATGTTGTTGACATTTTTTTCTTTTTAGTTCCTCGCTTAACTCTTAAAATAGTGCATATTATTTTCTTTTAAAATTATATTGGTAAATTTCGTGGCTGTTAATGGTTGAGTATAATTCAATGTGAAGACAAACTAGACTCGCTGCATTCTAATGATATACGACTGATGATATATCAATATATCGAAATGCTTCTCAAAACAATTCAAGATAAAAATAAAAATAAGAAGTAAAAAGAAGTTACTGTCAACACGGTATCAATAAAAATAGGACAATACCGAAGATCCATTGTACATTGCATTTTATACATTGACTTTTTTATGATTTGAATATTCATTTTAGCATACTAGTGCATATTGTCTAGTTGAACAAGACGTCATTAGACAAAATAACTTATTTTAACATCCACTTATTTTAACATATTATTGTACAGTTTATTTTTAATAAAGTTTTTTTAACAATAGGCATATTTAAATAATTAAATAGGTTAAATAATTGTAGTGTTTAATGTAGGCTACATGTTTATATATAATTTTAACATTAATTAATGTATAAGACGAGTGCACAATGTATGAATAATTGCTTCAATATATAATATAATAAATGTTAATGAATGATAATACTTGATATAAACAACATAATTCGTTTTCAGAAAAGAATCTAGAATCTTAAAACCTACATTTTAGTTAATGGTATATTGATGGAGTAATCCAATACAATCAGCTGCCGTGCAGAATGGATATGACAAGATATGAACAGCATTCTTATATCAAAATAGTCACTATCCAAGAGAGAAATGCCAAAGAATACCTCAAGGAACTGATGGAAGCCTTGGGGAACAATGCTCATCCACACTGAACTGAAAGGGATTGTGGAGTGGGTATTTGTGTTTTCATGCTTCCAACTTCCGCAATACATTAGACTGGCATGATTCAGTCGCGTACGGCTGTTTATGGGTGTCAGTTTCTTTCACAATCCCACATCTAGTACCCATATTCTGCATTACATATATATATCCCATATTCTGCCCTTTTATTTTTATATTCTAAACATTTTGATCGATCCTACATTATCAAAGGAAAGAAATAGATGCCACAGCTTACGCCCAGTCCCTCATATGAAATGTGGGGGCCACTTTTTAAAGACTTTTTTTTGCTGATACCCTAATCCTCTTCAATCAGTGAATAGAAAGGTAATTAGGCGTATTTACACTTGTCTGTAGTCCAGTACAATGTTTCCATACGTACCACAGCACTTACTTTACTTAAAAAGTAGTGAATGGCAGCGGCAACCCTGGGGAAATCAACGCGACTACAAGAACACCTGGTCTTTGTCGGTGTCGAAGTCGGTGCAGATTTTCGGATTAGGGAACAATGCTATTATATTCTTTTGTAGAAAGACGATGGTTTGGGAAGAGGCCCTCTTAAAATGACACCAACTATAGGCCTATTCTAAATCGTCATGATTTCTATGCTTTCTCATGTAATTTTTTCATTATTAACATTTCAAATGTTATGTGATTTCATTGTTCCCATAATGTTGTCATTAACCCATAACCTTCATCGACTTCGTCTGCGTCATCGTCGTTATTGTTGTTTTGTAGTTTTTCCTTGTAACACTCCCATGTTGTAATGGTTTTAAAACGAGGCTAGCATAGCTGGAAGCTCGTAATACCAGCCTGTCTATCATTAAATGTTTCCATCTTGTGACCACCATACAGTTCCAGGAAGTTTTATATTTAATTACATTGTATTGGTGCAATCCATAAGAGGGTGTGGGTCATTATTATCTTAGAAGAGGTTCACTGACTCTCTTGGCTGTGCACTAAGGCTTACTGGTACATGTTCAGGTGTAGGATTTTCACCCATACGTTCAAGCCAGACAGTAGAAAGTTAATATCAGCAACTTGTTTTCGGTTGGAGGTGACCGTGACTCTTTCTAGTCATTCCGATGAACCAGACAGCTAGTCTCTTCAGAAGAACTCATTGTTGTTAGTTAAAAATGTTGCTAGTAGATATACTGGCCTGTCCAAGCACTAAATACCGGTACTGCGTTTACGACTGCACCACGTGTATTCTGTTTTTGTAGTCTGTACCAGCTCCCTTCTTGGAAACCATTAAATGTGTGGATAATTTAATTTTACTCTCTGAACCTATTTTTAAGATACATTATGGCCAGGGCCCGGATTTTGATGACATGTCATCTTTTAACTTTAACATCATGGACGTTAATCACTGGTGCAGATATTCTTATGACTTATAGAATATATAAATAGTAATTCTTAGGGTCATTTTTGGTCATTTTCTCCCACATTTAATTTTTACATCATTTTTAGAATGTAATGTAAATATTTGGTCTTTTTTTGTTATTTTACTGTCTTTTTTCGACATTTCTTATTTTTAGGTAACTTTTAAATATAAAGTCATTTTTTCTTATTTTGTTTGCTTCTCACATTATATAGAGCTTTTGTGCATTTACTTACATTCAAAATTATCGGAACTCTAAATACTCATAAATGAATATAGGCCTATCTTCTTTTAATTTTAATTTGTATGTAGAAAGACGGTGTTTGTTGTTTGCATTTACAAGCCTATAATTGGATCAACAACACAAAATATGTAGAATAGGCACAAATCTGGTGAATAAACTAGTACTGTATTTTCATACACATTTTTGGCTCATGTTTCTTAGTTTTTGTTCATTTTTGTGTATTTTTAAGAATTTTTAGGTAATCAAAATCCGGGCTAAAGTACAGAATTTCATTATAACTTTGTTGTTGTTGTTCCAAGTATCGATTAATATCGCATATGGAATGATCTACAAGCCTTGAAAGCAGCAAATCTTATTGCGCAATAAACAACTTTTAGACCTATATAAAATAAAATCAATTTTGTTCATGTAAATTTTAATATAATAATACATTGCGTTCATTTCGTGTGTTTTAATGTGCGTTGCGATGAGGTTATTATGTCCAAGCTGAACCCCTCTCCCTACATACCATATCGCCTGCCATCTACCGCAAAAGACTAACCGCTTACTAACAGCTGATCACCGCGATAGGGAGAGTCGGTTTTTATATATAAAAATACATGGTTATTTAGAAACTCAAAACTTAGAGATGTAATATCACGGGCGAACAACTTGCTCTTAGTAGCAATTAAGGCCTACACTACCGAAATAATTTAAAACCAGAGTTGTCTGTATTAGGAGTTTTATGTTTTAAAACACTACAAGAATTCATTGGGCCATCCTTATGAGGTAGGCCTACCTTAAACATAGGGCTTTGATTACAATATAATCGTCCAGTACAGTATACACAGTAATTTAACAGTCATCCTGTTTTTTCTTCTTGTTCCACTTCTTCTTCTTCTTCTTTCGAGGTTTAGGCTTTTGCCTGTTCTGGTCTCTCATCTGTTGAATCCAACTTTTTCTTGGTCGTCCAACCGATCTACGTTCTGTTGGTATATAATTTAGAATTTTTCTTGGTCGTCCAGCCGATCTTCATTCTGTTGGTCTATAATTTAGAATTAACAAAGAAAAGAAATAGCCGTAGGCCTACTATTAGGAGACCGCAAAAAGACTAGATATTCTTTCCTCTGGCATACGATTTAGATGTTTAACCCATTCTTCTCTATAGTTTTATACGTATTTTAGAAGTGGTTTTACTTTCAATACCTCTCTAATTCTCTCATTTGTTATGTTTTCTTCTCTAGTACATCCCTTGACTGAACACATAAAAACAATTTCAGCTGCAGCTACTTTTATCTTTTTCTCTAACCGTCCGTCCTTTTCTTCCAATGTTTCACTGGTACTGCCATAGTGGAGTAAAATCTTAGTTGTGTTTCTTGTCTTACATTGGTTTTAAAAGTTACTTTGATTGTCCCACAAACTGTATGATTTATTTTTTATTTTTTTGGTTATGTCTCCAACTTGTTCGTAAGTTACATCGCAGCCTAGATACTGAAAATTCTCACAGGATTTTCATTTTTGAACCTTTTTTCAAACAAAATATATTTGCTGGCCTCAGAACATTTTATAAACTCACTGCACCGTAAAAAAATAAACCGCATTACAAAACGCCATGATATAATTATTCCAGATACGAAGCTACCTTCTTGTATGGAATGTGAGAGTTGTATAATAGTTAATTGAATGTACGCACTGTAACTCAATGACTCCAACTGACATTGTAACAGTTCTGTTCATTCTCTGCACCGCGGGATCCCTTTCTGAGCATCAAGTGTTTCTCTTTCAAGTTCTTTAAAACAAGCTTATATTACAAATACCTGGTTCGTAACTGCTAAAGCGTCCACATCCAGAAAATAAAATAATAATAATAATAATAAAAATAATAAACGGTTTTATTTTATCTCGCATAATTAAGGCCTTGAGGCTTCTTCCACTCAACCAAATACAGAATTTTACTTCACATAGTTCTAATAATTCCTTTGTAGTAATTTCAATGCACCTACACTAAAACCTGTACAAAATTAATACAATAATATTTTAAATTGAATACCGATACAATAATATAAGATAAAAATATTATATATATATGACAATCACAGAAGTAAATAAATAATAATAATAATAATAATAATAATAATAATAATAATAGGAATGATAATGATAATATGCTTATAATGTTCAAGTTAGTTAGATTAGCCTAATAATTTATGAATTACCCTACACATTAGATTACACAAAAAAGAGAACATTAAACAATTAGTATTTTTAGAAAATAATGTACATAAAGAAATAAAGAAAAAATTAAATGTAAGCCTGGAAAACGAATTTCTCCTAAATAGTTCTGCCCAGTAACTAATTATCACTGACTTAAAATTATTGAGGCTCCGACGGTTCCTGATTTTGTCAGACAGTGAATTCCATCAGTGAAGCACAGAGACCGTAGTCTAACTTATATACAGATACACAAAGTAAAGGTTTCTTCAGTTCAGTGGCATTAATATTGGTATTAAGATCACTGGAATGGATGCATGGATGCGCACTTTGCTCGAACATACAACAGTGGCTGGATTTGAATTGCTTGATCGAAATTTACACCTAAATATTCTCATCCCTATCAATATAAATAGATTTGGTCCAAACACGATCACACTTGAATATTCAGAATAACAGTATGCATGCTCACTACTCGACTACCTAGAGCGTCTTAGGTTTCAGTTTGTATTGTGTAGGCCTAGTTATCATAATGATATCCATTACCATACAGATTTTCATTATAACACAGGTGTGGTATCGATTTTTATCGATATTTTAAAACCTTGAACAACAAACGAAACTGCTTGATTAACACCCTATATTTGAATTAAAATAAATTCCGTTCATGTTAATTTTAAAATTATACTAAATTCAGTTCAGTTCGTCTTGTAAAAATCCGTTGGTTTCAATAAAACGGCCAGGAACAGGATTTGACTTGTCCGTACGCCATCAGCTGCCATCTATAGGAGAAGATAAGAACTAGGAGAACTTTCTAAAAACTACAGTGGTGATCCAATTTTTTCAATGAATCTTAAATCTCGAAATTTAAACATTTAATTAAGATAGAACAAAAACAGTTGGATGCAACTTGCGTATAATGGAAATTAAGATACTCTTTGAAAATTATGGAACTAGCTTTGCTAGTTTCAGAAACATACTCGTATCTTAATTAATGCCATTATAGGCTCATTGGATAATGTGCTATTTAGCATTGATGCTGTGATAGATCTGCAATGGCGAAACATGTAGACCTATTTCTTTGTTATTTTGCTAAATCGCACTTACCTCGTCAGCATATTAATATCAACCCTATTTTTTTTCTTGCAAGGATTCACGGTCTTGTGAGATGAAAATTCCCACTTACAGTGGTCTTAATGTCGAAGGTAAGAGAATAAATTGTTGTTCTCTTAATCTAAAATCTGATATAAATTCCTCTTTATGAATATAATTTTGAAAAATAATATTTGTTGAATAAGTTATGAGCCAGAATTCGTCAAATATGACAAATAACTCATACTATATAACTGGTTTACGCAAGAGTAGTCGTTTGCAAGCTGTTTGCATTTACTGTTTATGAAGGCTTTACATCTTATGTATAAATGTGACAAGTGTAAGATGCATAAATACCCATATATTTTTCTTCTAATTGGTTTAATCGCCATAAATTTGTTTATTACAAAACGCAGGAGTAATAAGTTGTCTTATTCACCTGCCCATGTGCAGTATTTCTTTAGCCTACCATTGCTGCTCCCATTGTGTTTATTAGATTTTGCATCACTTGTCCCAACGTGTGGATGCAAAACTCGGATAATAAATTACCTATTGGTACTGCCCATGGTTTACAATGGCTATGTCTCAAGAAATTGCGAAGTACAGTTAACCATGAACACCCATGAGAGCTCCCAGTCTAACATTGCACTCTTCTGGTCTCGTAGTAACACTATTTCGAGGCTGTTGCAGTCACACCACAAAATTCGATTGCCTTATACATTTAGGTAGTTTATATATCTTGTTATGTACTGGTACACTATTAGTCTCTAGTTTATTGGCCTGATGAAGAGGTTTCCCGCTTTAGATGGATCATTCCTTATTATCTTACTTTACCCAGGGCGAAGACCATTCATATGACATTGGCTTCTTGGTACGAAGTTTTTAATAATTTTTTGTGGCAGGTATAAACGTTAATCATAAGCGCCAACTTCTGAGATTAGCCCAGTCAATAAAGGTTTTGAAGGGGAAAAATTATGGTAAAGCTGAATAGTACCACATTGATACTACTATCACTAGAACATTTTTAAAGAATTGTCCAAATATCCCCATGGAGTTTACCGCCAGCCCGCTCAATGGTTCAGAATGCCACCATTCACGGAACAGCCATTATCTCTGTGAGTAATGATCGGTTGAAGCTAAACTTTTTTCTGTTTTTTTTATAATTAAATGAACTATAATTAAATGAACAGTATTGGTTTTGTTCATATTTGCGTTAAATCTAATAGTTGTTGATCAATTTAATAAAATGTGTAGAAAAAGAGCTCTTTAATCAACGTTTAAATGTAAAAAAAAGTAAGGTTTTTCCACCCATTTTTGTAAAATTTATCAAAAACTATTATGCCCAATGCAAATGAAGAAACCAGTAATGTGGCCCATTTAATACCAAACAAAACAGAATAAATTTTAACATGATCCGATCATTACTAACAGAAATATTGGCTGTTTCGTAAATAGTGGCATTTGAACCTTTGAGGGGCTGGGGGGTTAAGCTCCGGGAAATTTTTGGCAAATTTAAAAAAAAAATGTTTCTTTGGTAATAATCTATCAATGGGATAAAATACAGCTTTACTCCAAATATTTCCGAAGTTTTCGTTTTAGGGTCTTCATTGACTGGACTAAATGAAGACTGCATAAATCCCGATGGCAGAATTACAGAAGCTCTAACACCGATAGGCTTAAAAAGTAATTTCTTACATATAATCATTACCTAGACTCATTAACTTGGCAACTTAGGTGTGGAAATAATTTTTATTCAAACATCTATAGTAAGTTAAACATAATTAAAATTATTTATGTCATAGGCCTAACCACTATTCTGTTGTCTTCTTGCTGGGATTAATTTTTTTCTCTTCGTAGATCGTCTTCACTCTCAATGGAACTAATCTCTGGATTGCTCAAAGCATTTTCTATTTTAGATGACTGTTCATGAAATACTACCCCTCCCTTTAATTGACTAATTCATGTATATTTATGAATGAGATATTTAAGTGATTGGAATCATGTAGTCATGTTTTATATAAACTTGCTTAGTTCATTTATAGAGGAACGGTATAGTAAAAGAGTCTTGGAAGTTAAGATACGCAAATGCCCTGGAGGATATGCATGTATCTGTTTACACGCACATTCATCTTTTATTTTCCCTTAACCCCAGCTCCTGTCGGCACGGCAAATAAGAGACGTCCGAACAATCTTATTTATCCATCGTCGTGAATTCTTGAATGAAACCCATGTGAGGGTATATATGAACTATTAATAGCACCAAAACGTTTTAAGATACATTAGTGAATTAATTTAGTAAAAAAAATAATAAACCATCCGGTCTCATACGAGAGTGACACAAGGTCCAGAAATTCAATGTAAACAGTTTCCATGAAGTTGAAAGTGTAGGCTACATCTTGAGTACCATTATTCGATTAATTTGAAATTGTATATCAAGAATAAATTATCTTAGTTCAAAATTTAATAATTTGGTAACAAACAAAAAACAGACTTGTGAAAACAGTCATTGTAAAAGTACTGAATTGCTGTGGATTGCTAGCCATTTGTAAGTAGTGTTACTTGTTTAATATAATGTTTTCGTAAGTATTTGTATGTGTTTTCGATAGGCTATATGTATTGTATTGTAATCATAAAAGCAATCGGGACGCTTAAAAACCTATTATTCTTAATTGCCATTAATAAAAAATAACAATATACTCATTAAACTCTATTGATGACCAATAAAATAACATTTCCATACAATAAATTCCAATAATAATTAGTCTAATCATTTTTAAGATGTTTGATCATTTTTTAAAACTATTTTAGGTCATAATTTCAGTTTTTCTTTTGTATATATTTCCAAATCATAGGCCATTGCCTTGCCCATATTATATAACTGCCTCAGACAAGATGAGATGTTAGTTATTCGTAGGCTATATCTAATTGTTTGCGAGGCGATGGGCTTACCACCTGTCCCTCTACCCTCTCTCGGAAAATAAGCATATCAAAATTAGTATAGGTAATGAAACCTCCATTGGAGGCCCCTTCGCCCCACCTGGGGATCATAGGGTACCAGATACAGATACAGATATCTAATTGTCCTCTTTGTGATATTTCAGATACAGGAAATCCTGGAATCTTGGGATCCGGATGCCTCTACGGTTGGTAAGTTGAAACTGGATATATTTGTTCCTATTTAAGTCATTTTGTCGTGTTTTTGTTTGTGTTGTGTTTGCATGAACTCGCATTCATCCTTTACTTAATATCTCATTAGGTGCCTTAGGCATATGTTCTTTGCGCCGATTCCTTAGGACTATTAAGTTAAATTTTATATAACTGTTGCATCGTGCTTGGGTAGTTAAAAAATGTTTTAGGAAAGCGCCAATTTGTTTGAACAGGTACACAACATAAACATCGGCCAATTGCATTTTACAGTTTAAAATGATTTACGTGCTAATTACGGCTTTTAGTCTACTGCTAAGTAAATATAATATGATAAAATAATCTATCCCAATCCTACGATATCAAAAGCCTGATATTCTTTCATTTTTAGGAGGCCTAGAGCGTGTTAATTTCAACAGTTTTAAGTAGTAAACTAGTGCTTTTTCACGAATGATCAGAAGACCCAGACCACAAAACAGTAGGCCTATCCCACATCCACATCACTTTAGTTGGCGAAATCGTCTAAGGGTATCACATCCTCAAGGGACGGAACAGCCATTCTATGGACTGCACAGGCACGCGAGAGAAATTATATACTCGCATTAAATCATATAATATGTAGGCGGACGAATCAAATGATTGTAATGATTGAAAGAAATACTTGGGCAGAATACTTCATCCTGATGGTTAGGTGCGAATTGAATTCGAACCCACGTCTTACTGTTCTCTGCATTAATTAAATTTAGACTAGAGATATCGATACCTCGATACTCTCGATACTTGCATGGTATCGGCATCGAGCGATACTTCAGAAAACTTGCTTGGTACTTTTTCGATACTTTGGTAATTCTGCAATTTAAGGAAATGCGGCATCTCTTTCTGCTTTTAGTAGTCTAATAAATATAGTAGGCTAAATACTTCTACTTCTCCTTGAAATGGAGGAAACCACTCTGTGACTTTTGTCTACTCATAAATAAAGACTTTCCTACTTTTAAAATCCAAGCAGAAGAGATACTTAATTGTTTCGTTTCCTGTCAAACGTTTAGTTTTAATGTAGAGTTTGAAAATAATTATAGGCTACTGATGATATTAAATTTTGTCTTATTAAATATGCACACTTAATTAATTTAATTCGTATTACACAGTTCTCTCAACTTTTAATTTTTAATGTACCTATTTATTGAAACTGGAACTGTTGACGATATCGAGTATCGAAGTATCGAGTATCGAGGAAAAAATCATGTATCGGTATCGAGTATCGACAAAATCTGGTATCGACCCAGCCCTAATTTAGACCTATTTCTCCATTGAGACGATCGTTTTGACTACTACTGATACTTTTCATTGAGCTGTTTAATGTGTAATCAGAATCAGATTCTATCATTTTCTGTCAAGGCATCAGAATTTTGAATTTCATTTCTTAACCTAAACATGTGTCCTGTTTTCTGTAATGCACTGGTGACTAGCATACAAACAATTTATTGTTGTAACATTAAATTGTTTAAAAACACTTCCAAGAGAATCTCGTGATTTTAAAGTGAAAACTAATCAAAGCAAATAATTTTGTATAACAAAAACATTCAAAATAAGTTGCCCGATCTCAAGGTATTAATTTAAAACATCATTGATTGTGTTACGGCTTTAAAAATGTCTACTACGTTGAGTGAATTTAAAATATTAATTACGTTGTTTAATTTATTACAAATCATAAGATCAAGATGAGAACTTCAATCCAAAAGTTATCAAAAATAGACCCAGAACTTAACTCAATTCCTTTTTAAAAAATATACACTTTATTTCATCCATATTCAGTATTAACCTATTTTTAAGACATTTCCTAACGTTCAAAAGAACATTAGAAACCCCTGAGGGTACTTGTCTCTTCATCATCAGTCGATGCATACAGTGCTTCATCATTAGAAAGCACCAATTTTCATTTATTCTCAGGACATCGTTCATTTTTAAAGCATTTCACTGATTTAATCTGTATTCGTTTTTTGCTTAATACATCAGAGATGACAGAAGGTTTTTGCATACTCCTGGGAATTGCCAATTAAACGGTGCAATCTCGGACAGTATAGGACTCCTTTTGACCCAGATCTTCCTGAATTCGCTTTCTTCGTGCCTTGACTAGAAAACAAGATTTTTTTTATTGCTGATATGATTGTTATAGTGATGATCTGGTATCTGAAGAAAGTATAAGCAACTAATGAAGAGAGCAAAGCGGACTTAAAATATCGATCAATAAATCGTTCCAATTTGTGACTTCGTGACGTATTACTTCACCGCCTTCTTAAAAATCACAATAGCGATGTCAAGACGCTTTATTTTCACGGCCTCCTTGTGTATGCTGTAACTACGCCCAAGCCTTGAAGGGGAAAGCAAATGTCTAATGACGTTCCATTGTCTGAGGACTCTCCCTATTATCTACTGCCCGATATTCTTTTGTTCTTAAACTGTTCTTTTGGGTGATAGGCCTATGTTACAAAGTGAATGATTTTATTATTAGGGTGTTATTATTATTATTATTATTATTATTATTATTATTGAAGTGAAACTTCTTTAGGCGCGCTAGGAGTAAATCGAGAGCTAACCCAAAGTTGCGTTACGAACAAAATCGACACGAAAGTAGTGGGGCTGTGACGGACTGCACGGAAAACAATCAACTCAATGATTAGGCTTATCCAAAACTTAAAAAAATATAAAAATCCAAAATTAAAAATATAACAATCAAAAAATAAAAAATTCAGAAAGCCAAAATTAAAAAATCTAAAAATTAAAAAAAATTACGGGAGCGCGCGGAGAAAAGATATCAGGCATTGAGGGGGAAGCTATTACTGCTTCGAGCTAGTGGCGTGGTGAATCCTTCACCATTATAAAAAAATCCAAAATTTAAAAAATAAATACAAATAAAAATCCAAAATTTAAAAAATAAAAAATCCAAAATAATAAAAAAACGAAAATCCAAAATTTAAAAAAATTATAAATTATAAATCCAAAATTAAAAATCCAAAAAAAATAAAAATAAAAGATCCAAAATTATAAAAATTCAAAATTAAAATATCCAAAATTCCAAAATTAAAATAATCAAAGATCCAAAATTAAACAATTAAAAATCCAGAATTTATAAAATCTAAAAATCCAAAATAAAAAAATTAAAAATCCAAAATAAAAATAAATAAATTCAAAAAATAAAAAAATCAAAGACCAAAATTTAAAACATCCAAACTCCAAAAATAAAAAATTCAAAGATCCAAAATTTAAATAATTCAAAAATCCAAAATTAATAAAGTTCAAAAATCCAACATTAAACAGTCCAACAATCCTAAATTGAAAATATCCAATAATCCAAAATTGAAAAAATTAGAAAATCAAAAACTTCAAGTTTCACCTCTGTCGCGTGGCGTTCCACGCACTTGATTTGTTATTACTATTATTATTATTATTGGAATATAATATCGATAATGACTACAGTTAATGATCTAAATATGGTAGTGATCATGACTGCTGAGTTCCCAGAATGTTCACATGACTTTATTGTTAAGCTTTGGGAACTTTTTAGTGGGGGGAGGTTTTGTTTTTATTATATTTTTCACCACAAAAATTATTAATGTAAAGTGATTTTCGAATAAAGTTATGTAACTTCTGGAAAATATGTCAAAATATTTCGCTGACTTCCTGCTGAAGTAGGAGCAAGGAACATATAATTTTAAATAAAAATGGGCATATCGCTAAAAAAAAAAATGGCGCTTTAAGATATGAATACGAATTAGCCTACATATCAAGCCATAGATCACACTTAAACACAAAGACTATAGTAAATACTGGTTTTTAGACCATTTAAATTTATGAACATATGGTCTCTCTGAAGTCACTGGAGAAATGGCCTAATAGATATATAAACAGTTAAACAAATAATTAAAGGAGTACATTAGTATAATATAACCAAAACAGAAGATATACACAATTAATCAGATGGTATACGCTAACGAGTAAGGTAGGCTAAGCAAAGGATATTCCTCGTCTATCCTCGATTACTCCACCGTGGTTATGGAATTGCTGTATCTCAGTACTGGGCTAGCTGCTGTAGAGGATAGAATACAAGGCCTATGCCAAGTTGAATGATGGATTATAATCAAGGTGGTTATGATATTGCTTCCATCTGCGTAAAATCACACAGATGATTGGATTTCTAAGAAAGAACCAGATTCCTCAAGTTATTATGCACATTTAGCTTAAATAAGGAACTTCCAGCACCCGCAAGTAGTAAAGTAATTCACATATAGACATAAGTAATTGGCTGTTAGGTGCAATTCGCGTTAGAAATCGTGACCAATGTTCCTTCCCATCTTCACATAAAATTCAACTTGGAAAGTATTACCTGGAATTTGATACATTAACTACCATTCTCTGTATAGTTAAGGTAGGCGATGAACTGTATCTGATTTCATAATAGTGCTTAAATTATCCCTGCACTGATGGTTTTCACATTTACTATACAGAGTGTCCTGAATGAGCAGCGTATAGAATGACAGAACGAAAAGTATGGATTTGGCACGAGATCAAAATTCAGATGAAGCTTTGAGCCATAGTCTGTAGGCAGTGGTTTTGAACTCCTTACAAACCTTCCAGGACTGTGGATTATGCCCCATAACAACATGGACTTTCATCTTAATTATTATCGCATTTACATAGTATAGGCCTACTGTGTTCAGTCTAGCTTGTCATGATCAGTTGATCCAGGGAGATTCCTTTAGTTTTCGCTGAATTCAATTACAAGTGTGAATCATTCGTATATGATTGCACGAGGAACTTTTATTTATTTATTTATTTCAGCTGTGCTTACACTCCTTTTGGCTTTGAGGCTATATCAGGAGTTCGGGATCTGTATGTGTACAGTAGGGTAGGCCATGTAACTATTGCTTGTCAATTGTTTCTACTGTAGGTGTATTTATTGGAGTAAATTTGAACTGATATTAATGTAAATGGATATGATACAGGATGAATTAATATGAGGATGATTCATGGTATGTAAATATCTAATTCGGCATTTGCCTTTACGACTGGGGGAAACCGTGAAAAAACCCATGTCAAATTGTCCGGCCACGTGATTTGAATCAGGGACCTCCCGAATGCGAGTGCAATACGTTACCATATTCGGCCACCTCGCTCGGTGGAACTTAATCCTCCTTTTACAACGAAAAAGCCCCATGAAATGTAGCAACAGGGAAGAGAACTAGGGATACTGGAGGATGTGGAGCTCCGATGCTGCTTTTTCAAGAAATGTCCAACTCTCATACCAAAAAGTCCAAGGATGTGGACGAGTTTGGTAAGAAATATTCCTATCACAGGTGCTCATTTAATATAAAAAAAAAACTCTTCCCCTATGGCGATCGCGGGGGCAGGGGCATATCTATATTAATAAAAGGAAGTGTCTGTCCTCCGTCTGTCTGTCTGTCCGCGATGCCCAGCGAAATCTACTCAACGCAGAGATCTGAAATTTTATGCATAGGCGGACTAAAGGGTCAGAATGTGCACCTCGAAGCCGGAATTTTAATTTTAGCTTTCGTTCGTGAGTTATGAGTGAAAAACGGGCAGAAAACGTGTATTTTTTGCGATTTCGAAGCATCAGTTTCAGTAATATATTTCAATGTTAAATCAATTACAGCTGGCTTTGGCTATTTTTGTCATCATACCTCATAGCCTACCTTGGAAATAAAAGCATCGCGATCGCTTGATTTTGTAAGTCCATCGTGGACGATTCATTTGTTTAGAGTGTCAAGGCCCGCAGATATATGAAATTTTCAACCTACACGTAAGAAGGATATCAACATAGGCTTAATTATGGTCAAACATTGTTCGATTTGAACGAAACTCACTATACAGGGGTTTCCTGAGCCAAGGAACTGGAACCTGAGGTCGCTTTTTCTTCCAGGGGACGCTACCTAATCGTGGAATACACTCCACGTGATTTAGGTGTTAATAAATATAATGATTTAACTATTATGCACTTAAGTTTTGAAATAATTATCGCGGGGGAAGCCGCGGGCACATGTTATCTTATAATAATAAAAGGACGTGTTTGTCTGTCTGTCCGCGATGCCCAGCGAAATCTACTGAACGCAGAGATCTGAAATTTTAAACATAGATGGACTGAAAGGTGGGTGAATGCACCTCGAAGCCGGATTTTTAATTTTAGCTTTCGTTCGCGAGTTATGAGTGAAAAACTGGCAGAAAACGTGATTTTAGCGCTGTCGAAGCATCAGATTTCAGTAATACATTTCATTGTCAAATCAATTGCATTTGGCTTTGGCTATTTTTGTCATACCGTGGAAATAAAAGCATCGCGATCGCTTGAATGTTGTAAGCCCACGCTGGTGCATTTGTTTAGAATGTCAAGGCCCGTAGACATACGAAATCTTCAACCTACACGGAAGAGGGATAATCAACATAGACCTAAATATGATTAAACATTATTCGATTTGGACGAAACTCACTATACAGGGATTTTCTGGGTCAAGGAACTCGAATCTGAGATCGCTTTTGCCAGGCGACGCTATCTAATCGTGGTAAGTAGTCCACGTGGTTTAGGTGTTAATAAATATAATGTTTTAACTATTATGCTCTTAATTTTTTATTTTTGAAATAATTATCGCGGGCGAAGCCGCGGGCACATGCTAGTAGTACATATAGTAAACCCCTTTTGTTTAATCTTTCTGTTAAAAAGTTATTCCTCAGGTTCGCGAGCGACCCCTGCTGATCCCGTAAGGGGATATTCTCAGCGTATTTGTTACCGGGGTGCACTGGCGTATATTTTCGTCACTTCAAAACTTGTATAAAAGCAAAGATAGTTTATAAGAATAATTATGTATTATTTAAGGATTATTATCCGCATCCGAATGTTGCCATTCATAGAAATCATTCGATTTGCTAAAATCTTTTTTATCTGTTTTAAACTTGGAGCTCACTGATGGATTCACTTGATGATTGCTTATATCAAAAAATAAATTTCGCAGGAGAAATTTCAATTTTCAGGCACTTCACACTTCGAACGTTATGCTGTGTGTGTTTCATTCCAGCAATTTGACTTCAGTAATTTTGAACGAATAAAGCTTTAAAATTTGTGACAAACATTCTCTTATGACCAGGGCCCGGATTTTGATAGCCTAAAAATACTTTTAAAATGAATGCAAAAATAAACAATAACTCCAAAAACTAAAATAAAAATAAAATAAAAAAATACCCATTTATTTGTATGAAAATACTAGTTTATTCATTAGATTTATGTCTATTGTACACGTATGTTATTGACAAAATTATAGGCTTCATACGGTTAAATGCGAACAACAAACACCTTCTTTCTATATTAAAATTATAACAAGATCTATTTATTTGTGATTATTAAAAGTCATGGTAATATTCAATGTAAGTAAATGCACAAAAACTCTATATAATGCGAGAAACAACACAATATAACAAAAGAATGACTTTATATTTTTTAAATTCCTAAAAATATGAAATGTGGAAAAAATACCTTAAAATGACCAAAAAATGACCAAATAATAGCATTAAATTCTAAAAATGACCGAAAAATATAAAATGGGAGGAGTCATCAGAATATCTGCACACTAGTGGGCAACGTCCTTGTTGTTCCAGTTGAAAGATATGTCATCACTAGGGCAAGGCATTTAATGACCATAAAATAGTGAAAAAATGCATTTATGACCTAAAAAGAGTGACAAAATGACCCGAAATCTTAAAATAATGACCAATAAATTTATCATTATTAATGAGAATATTATAGGAGAAAAATTCCTCCGGCACTGGGACTTGAACCCAGGACCTTTGGCTATTCGCGCCAATGCAATGCTCTACCAACTGAGCTAAGCTGGAGCTCAATTCACAGCGCCAGATGGAACCTCTCTCCTATGACTCCTGGGTTCAAGTCCCAGTGCCGGAGGAATTTTTATCCTATAATATTCTCATGTAGTGTCCAACAGAGACATTAATCTGTGGTACATGAATGCTTATATATTTACCATTATTACTTAAAATTAGTTTTTCTTAAGTAATGAATTGCTAAATACAGTTTATGACGATGCTTTATATATGAATTTACAATTTAAAACACACTTATTTTGTTACTAAAGAAATCAGTAAATTTATACTACAGTACTTGGACACCCTTAGCGAAAAAAAAAAATTCTTTCTGAACTGGCATGCCAATCAAATTGCCCCTAGCAAATATGTACCATTTAAAAAGAAAGAAAATATATTTATTGCTAAAATGCCGAAAATTACCTAAAATGCCAAAAATGACATAAAATGCTGAAAATGACCTAAAAATGCCGAAAATGACCTAAAAATTGCCAAAAATTGACCTATCTCTTGAAAAATGACGAAATATGCAAAATAAAGCAAAATAATGCAAAAACAAATTGCCCTTATTTCATTAATTATTTAATGATATACATTTATATATATTGGAACTATCTTTTAACCTTCATATAAAAAAGATGCAAAATCATCAAATGCCTTGCCCTAGTCATCACAAACCGGGCTCTGCTTATGACCTATTTTAATATTGAAAATATGTGTCTAACGTATACACACATTTTAAGGAATTCTGACAATTGGTACACTTCATAAACCATTTTAGGTAGATTTTCGAAGAAAATTCTACCTATTGCAATGGATACCACTTTATGATTTTCGAAAAATTCTTTCATATCTTTACGTTTCATGCTCCCCTAAGTACGAAACCACCGCCCGTTCAAAAAAAAATTTTGTGATATTTATATATATATATATATTTATATATATATATATATATTTATATATATATATATATCTTTACACGATAGCGGCCGTAATTTTGAAGATATTTGAACCAAATTTTATTATGTTATTTCTAGGCCCAATAGTTCGGACAAGTTCGTTAATGGGCAAAATTGGCCCAAGGGGGTGGTCGGGGGAGGGGGTTGAAATTTTTAAAAATGTATATCTCGGCCCCTATGAAGTATAGAGGGAAACTTTGTTTGAATAAATTAGAGTACTCCCTATGGAGTTCACAGTGACACCAACGATTCGGGGGTTCGAGTGAGGGTGGGGGTGGAGGTGGGGGTGGGGGATGAAAATTCGAAACTTTTGAAACCACGTCTTGTGGGGTATCGTTGAAAAGCTCTTGATGAGTACTCTACAAATCAATAAATAGTTTCTTGATAGCTCTCATATTACGCGAGATTTTAATGTTTGAAAATAATAACACTTAAAAGAATTATTATAATATCATAATTTTGTCTTGTTTAGCGGCTTTGCTAATTTTATTCATTGCTGATCTTGCACACGGCCTCCCAGAATATTATATCCTATTCTTGTTGTCAAAACAAATGATTGTAGGCTCTTCCTCTTTACCGAATTCAGTTCTTTATACTGTAGGTTTACCATGCCAAGGCTAAAGAAGACTATGCTACTACTAAAGAAGGCTATGCAGCGACAATAAATTAAACCAAAAGCACTTCGAAATCTACCTCCGCCTGTAGGCCTGCCTAAAGGGATTTTTTTTGTTACACTCTGTTTCGGATGGAAAAAAAAAATCAATTGGCACAGCTTGATCTGCTTGTTCTTCTTACTAAGTACAAATCCAAAAGCCAAGAAGTAAAGTATAACCCTTATATTTGTGAAATTTATTAAATGTTACTACAGGCCTAATACATTTAAAATAAAACGATTAGTAATTGTGTAATCTTTTTATTCACTATTTTACATACACTGAAAGATAATTATGTTTTAAAATCCCTTACAACTTTTTATTGTTCCCACATTACATTGAAAGAAACAGAATACTTTTACAGCTAATTCACAAGAAATTAATTTATTAACAATGAATTTAAATTCATTAAAATAATTGAATATCTTTAGGCACACGAAGTCAGTTTGATTTTAGAAGAACATCATATAGTTAAATACAGTCAACCCTCGATATAATGCCCCTCTTGACAGTGCCACCATCGCACTGTGATGGATCGTTCATTCATCAATACCGGGAAAGCCTCAAGACATATAACAATACAACAGTTTTTTTATGAGGAAAATACAAGGCGCGTCCAGAAAGTAAGTTTCCCTGGGGCCGTTTACAGAAACAAAACACAATTCCAAGGAAATATTTTTTTGCAACAGATCTTACATAAGAAATCTCGTTACTGTGCCAATTCATTTAGTGCCACTGAATATAAGACAATATTTTTACAAAATATTAGTTGCAGTGATTTTTTCAGTTGCAGAATTCTTTTATAACTAACATGAATGTTAGGAAGAATATTTAAGAAACGTACTGTACTGTATTTCCAAGAAGTGAGTGTTCCCCTGCCACTAACTGTAGATGTAGTGCAGTGCAATATTAAGCTATGTTAAGAAGTCGTACAGAGGGTGGAGCAGGTAGAAAGAGTCCTTTATAAAATGAGACATTAAAAACGTTCACTTCTTTTAGTTCAGCTGTTAAACACTAACTACAGTTACTCAGTGTATACTGTAGCGCTGGACATATAGGCCTATTGTTACAAATTGATTTGCTGTAGGCCTACACTATTTTATTTTGTGCCAAATTTGTCTATTTGCCTTCTTATTTAAGTTTTCTTTCATAATACAGTACAGTAAATTAATACAGCACTTTATTATGCCATTTTTATAATTAAATTTTGTTTTAGTGCTGCCCTCGCTTTGTGCCACTAAATGTTAGAGAACGGATGGTGGCATTATATTGAGGGTTGACTGTAATTCCTTATGTCTAAAGTGAAATACAATGATAAATACATTATGAATAATGGCTTCTCGGGCTTCCAAACTGGTGAGCGGGATCATTGTGTCAGAACTTTCGGTAGCTTGCTCCGCTGAAACATGCTGCTAAAAGCTCGGTTGTAATAATCCACTTACCCGGTTGGAAGCCCGAGGAAACGTTATTAACCAATACCGGGAAAACCTCGTCAAAAACAACACAGCAGTTTTTTATGAGAAAAATACGAGGAGCGTCCAAAAAAGTAAGTTTCCCTGGGGCCGTTTACAGAAACAAAACACAATTTCAAGGAAAT
Organism: Ectobius pallidus; assembly: GCA_964059195.1. NCBI lineage: Eukaryota > Metazoa > Arthropoda > Insecta > Blattodea > Ectobiidae > Ectobius > Ectobius pallidus. The sequence continues at coordinate 127,294,819 of CAXKWD010000006.1, forward strand.
ATTTTTTGCAACAGACACAGCAACGTTCAGCTTTTCTTCAACATATTCACCACCGGAATTGAAACATTTGTTTTACCGTGGCACTAACTTTTGAATACCTGTGTGGTAGAAGTGTGCCGCGTGGGATTTGTACCACCGTGTGACAACCACCTTCGCCTCTCTGTCATTCTTTGTCATTTCGTAAGGTATAGGAAAAGATTGAAATCACTGGGAACGAGGTCCGGGCTTTAGGGTGAACGATTAAACGCCTCCCAGCCGCTCCAGGAGATTTTCTTGGAGGTATTTAAACATACACCTTAAAGCCCGAACTTCGCTCCCAGTGATTTCCATTTTTTCCTACACCTAAAGAAATTACATAAAATGACAGAGAGGCTGAGATGTTTGTCACACAGTGATTCAAATCCCTGGCGGCAGACTTCTACGACACAGGTGTTCAAAAGTTGGTGCCACGGTAAGACAAATGTTTCAATTCCAGTGGCGAATATGTTGAAAAATAGCTGAACGCTGGCTGTGTGTGTTGCAATAAATATTTCCTTGAAGTTGTGTTTTGTTTCTGTAAATGGCCGCAGAGAAGCTTACTTTATGGACGCGTCAATAATATTCAGTTAATCAATATTTTATTTAAAGTAGCCTAACAGAGGCTGTGGAAACATATTTTATATATATAAGATTTGAAGCATTCCCGGCACTGATTACTTAAGATGACTTCTCGGGTTATCAGCCGTGTCTAAATCATTAGGCTGATAACCCGAGAAGCCATCTTAAATTATAGTTTATAATTATGTTATAAATATAAATAATTAGTTTATGTTATAAATATGTTGTGCAGATAACATGAATGTGTAAGGCCGACATGAACATTATAGGAATCTGTAAGAGGAAAATGAAAAACAAAAGTCGCTAATAATAATAATAATAATAATAATAATAATAATAATAATAATAAAAACAATAATAAAGTTAATAAGTATTATATTTTTCTTGCACTTCAGGAGCTCGGTTTTAAGGATTGTGCCCTGGCCTGTTAGCTGGTTGCTCAGTGGTTTGCTTTCAAGCCATGAAACTATTTACAAATGTTCAGTATGTTGATCTCTGGGCAGTTATCCATTCTGTGCCCGCACCCAATTGTTCTTCGCCAGCCGCGTTGATTCGGTGGACAAGTTCCCTGAGATTAACGGATTGCGAGTGCACAAAGTGGATTACGAATCATGAGTAAAACCAGTATTGTTATGTTAATTCTAGTGACTGGCGCGATAGAGCCTTAACACTTCATTCTGAACACTTTTACTCTTTAACAGAAGACAAAGCTAAGCTTCAGTTTTTCTAGGGTAGGTATGCTTTGATCCCATATACTGGCCGCAATTGAGAGGAAATTAAGTTCCCCTCCGAACTCTAACCAGCATTCATTCCGCAGCGACTCACCAAAAAGTGGCACTTTAGATCCGTCGGTCAAAGCCGTAACGGATTAAAAACCAGATCCGATTAATATACACATTAAAGTTACTATTACTACAAAGTTCTACATTCAAAGGTGAAATATGGCTTTGAGATCAGTAGGCCTATTCTATCTTCTGAAAGGCTTATCGACAACTTCCTCGAACAGATTTCACAAACTTTTTCGTGAACACTTTCATAATTTTTTCATAATACATCGAAAACCTAATGGGATAGTATAAATATCAAACCACTTTTAATTAAGATTATAGGTTATTGTTGTTTTAATTGACATATCTCTTTTGTCGACATTTGACTTTAGATTCGACTCAGCCTGTAAGGATCATAAACAATCGTGGCAAGGGAATGATAATTCTTTCACACTGGCCGTGTGTAGGCTAAAATGGAAAGGTGAAGTCAGAATGAAAAATTCAATGCCATAGCCGGGATTTGAACCAGGATTTATACTGGGATTGTGAGTCAGTTGGAGAATTTAATGTTGTACCGGCACGTTGCCATGGTAGTTCAGTTGGTTAGAGCATCAGTACGGAGAGCCGAAGATCCTGGTTCAAATCCCGGCTATGGCATTGAATTTTTCATTCTGACTTCACCTTTCCAATCGTGGTAAGGTTGAAAAAGTATCACCTTCATGAGCGAACATCAAGTTCCTGACACCAGGAGCCAAAAACGCATATCTATAGATCGTCCCAGCCTTAAAAGACAGTATTGAGTTAAATGTAGTATTTGCATCTCACTTGCACTCGTAGGTTCTGCAATTAGCTTCGTCCTTTTCAATCCCGACAATGTTGCCAATTTTCCGAAAATCAAAAGTGATAAATCTAATAATGTGATTGCGAGTTCTTATAGAGAATTTTCCGCTCTTTCTAATGATGTCAATTGTAAAGCCATAAATAATTAACATGAGGCCTATTTTTCATAATTACGTTATTTTGGCGGAAGTCAATATTTTTGCACATTAATAACTTATCACGCGATAGACAGAAAACTAATAATCAAAGCAAGTCAAGAATTTTTTCTTGGACTGCCTGATGGTGAAAGAAAATACTCCCTTTCCGTCGGCAGAAAATTTTACATAAGAAGAAAGTTATATATTTTTTTATTAAGTGCTAACTGAAAATTCTCGGACGGCAACACAGAAAAGTTATTTTTATAAAAAAAAATTCTATATTTCAACCATGTGTACTAGTATGGAGAAAAGAGATAGATCGATGTTGAAAAGGAATCAATAAAATAAGCTATGTATATTATCAATTAACCTATATTGAGTTATATTCCAGATGAATAGTATAATACAGTTTTTGGGTTTGTACACTGTTACACAAAATCTAGATTAAAATCTAAAAGTCTATCTATGTATAAACTTAAAACTAAGAATATGTTGTAGTAATACAATTCTTTGAGAAATTAAGAACTTCCTTTTGGTTATGACATTGGAATAATTTTATATATGATTTGTTCGAGAACTAACCAATCATAATCAAATATATGCAATAATTTACAATTATAGAAGATACGTTACAATTTTAAAAAAACATATGTATACACCTTGTAGATTAATCTTGTAGAAAAACTTCTATAATAAAGTTATATTCAAGTTAGTTGTGGGCATCCATGTTAGGTTAGAGTTTTCATACAAAATTTTATTTTTATGTGGGTAATATGTTGTAGAAATACTATTCTTTGAGAAAGTAAGATCTTCCTTTTGGTTATGACATTGAATTATTTATATATGATTTGTTCGAGAACTAAAAGAGTATGTTCATATATAAGCAATAAGTTAAAATTAAGAAAATTATAGAAGATGCGTCAAAAATTCTTAAAAACTTATGTACACATCTTGCAGAACAACCTTGCAGAATAATCTTCTATAATATAGTTACATTCAAGTTGGTTGTGTGCATCGAAGTTAGGTTAGAGCCTTCATACAAATTTTAATATCGTAGTTGTATTCACATGAAGATATTTATAAATTGATGTAGTGTGGCGTTGATTCTGTTGATTCCTTACCAGTGCAATCTATTATTCTGTTCTATAATTTTTAGAAATTTTTTCTATAATTTTTAGAACAGAATAATAGATTGCACTGATAAGGAATCAATAGAATCAACGCCACACTACATCAATTTATAAATATCTTCATGTGAATACAACTACGATATTAAAATTTGTATGAAGACTCTAACCTAACTTCGATGCACACAACCAACTTGAATGTAACTATATTATAGAAGATTATTCTGCAAGATTGTTCTGCAAGATGTGTACATATGTTTTTAAGAATTTTTGACGTATCTTCTATAATTGTCTTAATTTTAACTTATTGCTTATATATGAACATACTCTTTTAGTTCTCGAACAAATCGTATATAAATAATTCAATGTCATAACCAAAAGGAAGATCTTACTTTGTCAAAAAATAGTATTTCTACAACATATTACCCACATAAAAATAAAATGTTGTATGAAAACTCTAACCTAACATGGATGCCCACAACTAACTTGAATATAACTTTATTATAGAAGTTTTCTACGAGATTAATCTGCAAGGTGTATACATATGTTTTTTTTAATTGTAACGTATCTTCTATAATTGTAAATTATTGCATATATTTGATTATGATTGGTTAGTTCTCGAACAAATCATATTTAAAATTATTCAAATGTCATAACCAAAAGGAAGTTCTTACTTTCTCAAAGAATTGTATTACTGACCCATTTCATCTCAGATCATACAGGGGGTGTCACATCAACATCATGGATTTGCTGAAAACAAATATATGTTAAAGGACCACATGACCTATGTTCAGAAATGAAATATTTTCCTTCTCACTTGATTTGTAACAATGTTACAGGCACACAAAGAATCGGGATTTTTGGTAAAAAGTTGCACGCAAGGAAAATATTGCAATTTTCAAAGCTCTATAAATCAGAAACAAAAAATTATGGAGACTTGAGGTTTTTTTTATTTGAAAGCCTGTTCATAGTAGTAATCATGATATAGGAAGACATTTTTGAAATTCTCTTTAACTCTAAAATTCAACATGAAAATACAAAAAATTGAATTGTTTTCCAAAGTTCATGTATTTTTTTTGAAAATGTGAACAGTCCTAAGTCATGGATTTTATTGGGATAATATGGTATGGAAACTGGACTAATTATTAGCAATAAAATTTCTGCCCTAGCTTCTCACATTAAGTAGATAAATCTTTGTAAAAAGTGAGAAAACACATTTTTGGCTGTTTTTTAGAAATGATTTTCTCCAAAACACCCATCTCAAAAGTTTTGAAAATTACACAAAATATTCTTTGATGGTTGTCCTTATAGGTGGTACAATCACATTGGGGGATATTTGTGTGGAAAACCTGAGAGAATTTTTTCAAAACTAGTCTACCTGTTCCATAATGTTGGACATTTAGTATATAATGTATTACATTTTCTACACTGTTTTGCCAAATGTTCCCAATGTACACAGATCTATTAAATGAAATTGTATTGAAAGATCACACCATAGATGGTTGAGTCCATTTCGGGATTGGAAATCTTACCACTAGATAGGGGTTTGAGTCCAAATTCAGCAAAGGGTATTGCTGGTTCTTTGTGAGAGTCCATCAGTTTCAGTTAATTATTAATATTGATCACTAGATTTAGACAAAACTACATAAGGTAAAATATATGTTAACATATACAAATACTGAAATATCATTAGGCCTATATTTTTCACTTGTAACATCACATTGCTGAAAAGAATTCTTCTGTCATCTTCATATGTTCTGCATTAAACTTATGAAGCTGGGCTGACTGTCCATGTGGAAAAGAATGATCCAGCTTGAGAAGCACATGGGAAATTTATTTCTAAATACTTTCCTATTAAAACATTTCTTTGTTTATTTTTATTTATCGTGAGATTATTATATTTAGTGTAGTGTTTTTTCATGAATTGATTAATTAATTCAATATATTTTGATCAAGCTATTTTTTGGGTTGGCGAATATCTAATTATTTCAACCTTCTGTTTTTTTAATCACACTTCTTCAAAATGGATAGCTTCATCCACGTTCCATTCACCTTTTCCAAGAGCAAGGAGTTCTTTTTCAACTTATTAAAGATTTCTAGCATTTCAAGATATTGCTAATTTCGGGCAAAAGGCCTTTTTCTTCATTTTTATCATGGATTCAGTAATTCAACGACCATGAAGATTGCATGTAACACAATATTAAGGAGCTCAAGGACTTCTTTACGAAGATAATAAATATTCATCAATCCTCAGGACATTCATACTAATCAAGGGGAAAATCCTTCATTTTGTGAGTAATTTCGTGAATCACATACCGAAGGTAAGTTTAACAGCATATTTGGACCAAGGCTTCGTGAGATTCGCAGTCTCAAAGAGAATTTAATGTAATTGTGATTGATAATAAATGTAGACATTTATCATTTAGCAAGTGTGTAAATCACTTAATTCAATGCAAATCCTCATTCTGAGCTTCAGATACTGTAAACATTCAAATTTTATAATTTCTACGAACATTAATACGTAAATATTCTAGCTAGTGAGCAGTAACAATGTCATTAAGCTACATCTTTTTGCTACAATTTTATTATAAGCTGGTCCTCCGATTGTATACAATTTCAATACATTTACATGTGTATTCAATTAGCTTCATAAACATCAAGATTACGAAGAAAATTTCCTCAACGCATGTTTATGTTATTCAAGTGACGTCACTCCGGAAATGGACTCAACCATCTATGGTGTGATCTTTAAATACAATTTCATTTAATAGAACTGTGTACATTGAAAACATTTGGCAAAACAGTGTTGTCAATGTAATACATTATATACTAAATGTCCAACATTATGGAACAGGTAGAGTAGTTTTGAAAAAAAATTCTCTCAGGTTTTCCACACAAATATCCCCCAATGTGATTGTACCACCTATAAGAACAACCATCAAAGAATATTTTGTGTAATTTTCAAAACTTTTGAGATGGGTGTTTTGGAGAAAATCATTTCTAAAAAACAGCCAAAAATGTGTTTTCTCACTTTTTACAAAGATTTATCTACTTAATGTGAGAAGCTAGGGCAGAAATTTTATTGCTAATAATTAGTCCAGTTTCCATACCATATTATCCCAATAAAAGCCATGACTTAGGACTGTTCACATTTTCAAAAAAAATACATGAACTTTGGAAAAAAAATCAATTTTTTGCATTTTCATGTTGAATTTTAGAGTTAAAGAGAATTTCAAAAATGTCTTCCTATATCATGATTTGAAACTACTATGAACAGGCTTTCAAATAAAAAAACTTCAAGTCTCCATAATTTTTTGTTTTTGATTTATAGCGCTTTAAAAATTGCAATATTTTCCTTGCGTGCAACTTTTTACCAAAAATCCCAATTCTTTGTGTGCCTGTAAGTAACATTGTTACAAATCAAGTGAGAAGGAAAATATTTCATTTCTGAACATAGGTCATGTGGTCCTTTAACATATATTTTTTTAAGCCGATTTTGAATTCCAAAGATGACACATTTGGTACTAAGCTGTATGATTTGAGATGAAATGGGTCTACTACAACATATTCTTAGTTTTAAGTTTATACATAGATTGACTTTTAGATTTTAATCTAGATTTTGTGTAACCGTGTACAAACCCTAAAACTGTACTATACTATTCTTCTGGAATATAACTCAATATAGGTTAATTGATAATATACATAGCTTATTTTATTGATTCCTTTTCAACATCGATCTATCTCTTTTCTCCATACTAGTGCACATAGTTGAAATATAGAAAAAAAAATTTAATAAAAATTACAATAGCACTAGCTGAAAAATGAAATTTATTAATACAGAAAAGTTAGGTAATGAGTAACGTACCGTACTTTGTTTTTGACATTACGTTGGTGACTAAGCGAGAAGAAATGTTTATAGATGTCTGAAAAAGTTTTTAAAACAAACCAGAGCTCTCTATGTGTACTCATATGTTTCTAAAACTATCGTGTCTTCTTCAGAGCTCACTGTTATAATAGTAGCTGTGTAGTGAAGTTTAACTTTATTGTGAAGTGGTTCTTGTGTTTTTTAAATTAAATTTTATATTTATTAATATTTTATATTAATTATGAATAGAGGACCTAGAAATCGTAGTGTTGGCAAATTGCGCAGTAAAGAGCTAATTATAATATTAAATATACTTAATTCTTTCATGAAGAAAATGAACGTTACCCAGGCAATTAAAGAGACAGCAGAAGCTACCGGGTGTTCAGAAAGTTTACTGTATAGAATAAGAAGAAAAAAAAGGAAAGGCCCTCTGAGGAGGAATAATACCACTCCCTGAGGATAGTGAACAGGCCTAAAGGTATGTAATGTATTTTAACTATTACTTTTCTATTAAAATTATATTCTTGAAAATTATAACACAATAGTAATAATAATAATAATAATAATAATAATAATAATAATAATAATAATAATTTAATATTAAATTTTACATTTATAAATTATTAGCTTAAAGGACCCAACGTCACCTGGCTTTGTATTTTGCTTATACCTCAAAGTCAATTTTGGAGGGAGCCCTTTTAATTTTCAAAATCTAATCCCTAGAGAAAGAACGACTTATCACACTCAAGGACCCCATTACTTCTAAGGACCATGGATGGTGGGGTTGAGGTAAGAAGAGACAGAAATTCCTATTGGTCTTGTTTTTCTGTGTGTGTGAAGTCTGGTAAAATGAGCCAAAAGAATGTAGATTTAAACGTCATTTAATAGGGATTAAAACATTTAAGGGACTTTTTTTTTCAAATTTAGTTTTACCTAAATTTTTCACCTCTGTGTAAAGTCTGGTGAAAATTGGTCAGAGAATGTAGATTTAAATAACATTTATATAATAGGGGTTGGAACATTTAAGGAGTGGTTTCTTCCAAATTAACTTTGGTTAAAAATCTATCTTGATTCAATAGGATCTTGGTATAAAGTGTGATAAAATTGGTCAAAAGACGTAGATAAATATATGTCACAAAATAAGGGTAAACATGAAAAATGTGGTTTGTTCCAAAATTAGTTTTCCTACAATTTTCTCCTGATTCTATACGTTCTGTGTATAAAGTTTGTTAAAAACACGTCAAGAATGTAGATCTAAATTTTGGTGGTGTAATAGGGGTAGAAACATTTAAGGGGTTGCTTCTTCCAAAATTAACTTCGCCTAATTTTTCTCTTGTTTTTATAGGGTCTGTGTGTAGAGTTTGGTAAAAATCGTTCAAGAATGTATACTTGTAAAAAGATCACATAGTAGGGATTGAAAATTTCGCAAGGGGTGTTTTTTTTAGAATGATTGTCTCGTAGAATTTTTACTTGATTCTACAGGGTACATGTGTAACATTTTGTAGACATTGGTCAGAAACTGTAGATTTGTGGGACTATAGAGAAAATATTACACATGGGGATTGAAATTAAGGGAAGGAGGGTGTGCTGTCGTTCTATCTGCAGGACATGATTTACATTAATTATTATATATAACAAACAAATTTCGTTTTTTTTCACGCCTATGTAAGAGCATTGTCATATCATGTGCCTGGCCTTCGTGAGTAGATCTGGCATCAGTGCGCTGCATAAGACCAATACTGTCTTTTAAGGTTGGGACGATCTATAGACATGAGATGGGGTACTGGACTTCACTTTACACTTTATGTGTTGTATATGTTATTGGTGAACTGGCTGGAGACATTAAAACTACATTGGCAGGCTCAATACTGTTTGAGATTTCATAAAAGTAACGAGGCGCTTGCGCCGAGTTTTTTCAATATCCGAGATCCGTTATGCGCTTACGGAACGAGTATTGCATGCTATTTTTTGCACGATGATTATTTACATCAATTTAATGATATTAATTGAGATATTAGCTGAATATATTATGTATATACATTATTGAAGATAGATGTTATATTTCAGAAAGTGATTCGCATGTGTTGGTTGTTATGGGGACTGAATATTTGTCCTGTTAAAGCCGCCACAAACTGGGGGGCCTTGGTTCCGGCCTTCGATAAAGGCTTGTTATGATGGTTTTACTTACGGCACGTGTGTTTTTTGTCATTTTTACAGCACTGAGATTTCTTTTGTTTTCATAGCAACTAGATTGCGTGTGGGAATGTCAAGTTACGATCCACGGCAACAATATTCGTAAGTACAACTAGGCTAATTAGTTACGTCGTGCAAAAAAGTTAATAACATAGGTACCGACGGAATACTACAATAATAGGCAAAAAGTAAGCAACCAAACAACAAAGCGAGCATAAGCCTACTAGTTGAATACAATTAATAGGTGCATACAAAAACGCGTGGAATATCTTAATAGTTAGAATTGTTAATAATAATAATAATAATAATAATAATAATAATAATAATAATAACAGGCCTAACAATTACAATAATCATAACAATAAATTAATTAATAAATAATAATAATAATAATAATAATAATAATAATAATAATAATAATAATAATAATAATAATAATAATAATAATAATAATAATAATAATAATAATAATAATACACCTCCACCAGAGAGAAAACCAATTTCAAGTGAAATATTTATCCTCAAAACTGCAAACGTCAAATCTTTTGTACGAGATCTTATTGTTAAATGAAACAAATAGAAAAAAGGGCCTACATGTAGGCTGTGAGATGTAGTCTAACTTACATTGGAGCAAGAGTAAAAATTTTTTGCTCAGTTACAGGATTCTTCGAAACCCTTCCAGTTATTTATTATTTTAATACAGGTGTAGATAATTACTAGTGCAAGGCATTTAGTGACCATATAATAGCGAGAAAATTCAAAATAAAAATGGCAATTTATGGCCTAAAAATAGTGAAAAAAAATTACCCAAAATTGAAAAAAATTACCAATAAATTTACCACTATTACTTATAATATTTTTTTAAAAGTAATGAATTGCTAAAAACAATTTAATGGATAACAGAGCGTTATATATGAGTTTGCAATATAAAACACACTTATTTTGTTACTAAAGAAGTAAGTAAATTTTTACTAATTGGAAACCTTTAGCGAAAAAGAAATTCCTTCTGAACTGGCATGCCCATCAAATTGCCTCTAGCAAATATGTACAATTTAAAAAGAAAGAAAAATCTTTATTGCTACAAGACAACCTGCTATGGTATTTACAATAAACCGGAATTAAAATGAACTATGTACATTTGGAGATTCTCAAATAAAAACGACTGTCTGTTGTCTGAAAGTAACGATTTGTGCATGGAAAAGCTCCTCTCTACCTCCACTGAAATCTAAAAATGCGAAAATGATCTATCTCATGAAAACGACAAAAAAAAAAAATCGAAATAAAGCAAGAAAATGCAAAAGCAAATTGCACGTATGTAATAAATTATTTCATGATACACAGGTATATATATATATATATATTATATATAAATTTAAGCTATCTTTTAACCTTCGTATAAAAAAAATGGAAAATTATTAAATGCCTTGCCCTAGTAATTACTATTTGAGGTAGCTTAATGGTTGTAACTTAAATTAATTAATATTAATTATATAATTGGCCTTTGCCAAAATTAGACCATTTGAATCTTGATACTCGAATGTAGAACTTGCTTATTGTGGACATTTAAACTAAGTACAAATTTCTTAGCACATTATTTTGTTTATGTTTCTGCATTGCTTTTGCATTAATTTCTAGTGGCTGGAAGATTACAGATAATAGGCCTACCTGCAATTAATTAGCAATGTATATGCCTATTCGCTTAACTTGAAGGGTAATACTAAAAACGAGAAATATTAATTCCAACACTTTCTTTTACAACATTTTATAACCTCATAATTTCTTAGCGCAGTTTATTTAAAAATTATTTTTTTGTTAAATGCCTAACCATTAAAACCCTCTGCTCATTAGGCCAATATTAATTAATTGCAAATTATTTTTGCTGTCCGAAATTAGACGCATAATGCAGCTGTTATCATATAAGCCTAAGCTATATATAGCTACCAATTCAATAAATTATTATAAAAATCACCCCTCACAAAATGAAATGTGCGAAGAAATTTGAGAGTTCCGATTTCTCAATGGTAGCTAAGAGTTCATAATATGATAATGTCTTTCTTCAGTGGCGGACGCAGAATTTTTTTCGGGGGGGGGGGGGATTTGAGTAGGTACAGAAGGAATACTAAAAATAAATTAACTTACATATATAATTAGATTATAAAACGGGCCACTTAGAGTGCATATATAGCCTTTTTTCAAATTTCGGGGGGGATCTATCCCCCCAATCTCCCCCTCTGCGTCCGCCACTGTCTTTCTTGCCTTCTGATAGGCGAAGTTACCCGAACTGACACGACTGCGCAGGAAGTCTGTAGAACGTTTGTTCTTGTTTCTCATTCTCACTTCTCATAGCATTAAAACATTCGAATTAAGTATTCAAATACATGTACGATTCTCGATATCTCAAGAACTTTTGACAATCGATTAATCCCGATATTTTAAATTGGAGAACTCCCATCGCTACCCTATAGTTGTATAATTTCCGATATATTTAGAACACGTACCGGTAGTTGTAAATTCGTGAATAATAATATTTCAGAAGTAAATTAAACTGCATTTTGTTCTTCAACTAACAGACTGTTTATTTAATTTCGGCATGTAATTTCCTTAAAATTTAGGACAACCTGAGAAATGATTAAGTGCCAGTATGGTACGTTATGAGATTGTGTGCGGGACGGGAAAATGTCTATCCGTCAGTCCGTCCGTCCGTCTATGTGTCTGTAAGCGCGATAACTCAAATATGTTATGGATTTTCATAAAACTTGGTATATGCATTTATAACGTCCATGGGAAGAAGCCTATTGATATTGGACCAAATAGGTTGACTGGTATCGGAGTAATACCGAATTTAGTCCTATTTTATGGTAATATATTAGAAAGAATTTATCAAATGCAAATCAGTTATCATGACAACATATTGTTTTTAGAGTCTTCATACACGGCTTTGGAAGTTGCAATACAGTTAGCTTTGACAAATAACACTATTCCTTTACATACGCTTATCAAACTAGACCGTTAAACAGAGAGAGGTGCATTCTGGAGGTTCCTGGTTCATATCCCAAGCAGGTCAATTTGACATTTTTAAATTTGTTATATTTTTATGTGTGTGTCAAGATATCGCAAATGTGTAGACTATAGTTCTGATGATGCTGTACGATTTTAATCAGATTTTTTTTTTTTAACTAGACCTTGTTCTTCCATAAGTCCTCCTTAATTAATTAATCTGGAGCTTAACTTGGAAATCAATTTAAAAAATATATTTTCTGCATATCGTAATTGCAAATATAACTGATTAAACAAAAGCATTCTGACACTTTGTTGCATCAGTTTACCTGATATTTTAGTTATAATAGCTGTACAAAGCGTCACTTAGGGTCTGACTGCCAGATGCATAGCTCTTGAACGAAGTATTGGATGTTGCTTGACAAGAAAAGGTGTTTCTCCTTACGAGATCTATTATTTCTCAGTTTCTCAAACTCCTATTATTTCTCATTGATTCCTATAGGTTCTGCAAAATGTTTAAAGATATTGTCTTTTGAATTGTATAATAAATACAGTGGGATTAAATTCGGCTACATAATGAAATACAGTAGGCCTACTTATTTTGGTAGACTTTAAACTCCTCTTAATGTTCTCAAAAATTTTATAATATTTAAAATGAGCTACACTTTTTTGGCGTGACAAAAAAATGTTTAAATATGTTACAATCAAACATGATAGAATATTTTGTTTTGTAAAATTAATTCCTACTTTCAGCGTAATGAATGATTCTTATTTGCTGACTTTAATGCCAGTGAGCTCGGTCATGGTACTCCCAGTTAATTTCAATACATCAGTCAGAATTAATTCATCTCTATAAGTATTAAATAAACTGAGAGTAGGCCTAGATATATTGTAGAAAGTTAATTACACTATTCAAATACAAAATCGATAAAACAACGTTTACATAAGTTTCTTAGAATTATAACATTTTTTCAGCATCCGTCACTTAGACGAAAGGCTCATCTCGTATTTTCAAGAAATATATTGCCCCATTAAACATGTTTTAGTGACTACAACATTTAGTTCTAATTACACAATCCAAATGTAAGACCGTTTCTGTCCTTACATTCATGCTTCTTTCATGACTTCAGGGTCCCTGGTGTAGAATCCTATAAAGCAGAATTTACTTGTGATCGGGAGCTAGAAGTAGTTGTTTTATTTCCTCGACGCTATCCATTCCTCGACTGCTGCGCATCCTGATGAAACTGATTCTCAAATCCTTTCATATCTTTTCCCAAAGTACTACCTGCCAGACAGATGCTTTGACGACCCTGATACAAAAGAAAATAAATAAGCTTCGGTCATAATACCTCATAATATTGTGTTGTGTACAACTAGCTGAAAAAGAATCCCTTTTATTGTATTGAGGAGATTTTAAAGCTTAGTTCACAGGAGATAGTATTTTAACTTATTTTCATCTTTTAATATACTTAAGACAATGTAGTTTCTACAGATTTTTTTTGACACTGTTAATGCCAATATCTGTGCCTTACGACAAAGAAATATTATTATTATTATTATTATTATTATTATTATTATTAAAAATAATAAGACTATTGAGCTCATGGATCAGTGACCTATCTGATATAAGAATATGTGGGAATCCAGCCAATCGCAAGTGTCTATCATCATGGTCTCCTCGTTTTATTTTTATCGCTTTAATTTTATCGCACCTATCTTTCCTTGTTTTTTTTATATAAATTCACAAGGACTGAACGCTGAAACATCTTCAAATCTGTAGCTTATTTGATAAAAAATAATTAATTATTTAACACAACGATTGGCTAGAGCTTATGCTGCTTGTGACCAAAAGGAAATATAAAAAATAATATATAATTATGCTGCAGGACTTGTCTTGATACTTTAACGTCAAATAACGCACATTAAAACACAAGCAATACGCTCTATTTAATCTAATATTAAAATTAAGACAGAAATAATTGATTTTATTTTAAATGCAGGTTCTTTAATCACGCTGTTTTAGTCTGGTGGCTAAGGGTCTGAACTATGCATTTTTACTTTAAAAGGTCCCACTTCGCACACATCTTCCTTGACCCCTGTGGAGTATTTTTGGAAGGAGCGCCAACGCAAATTTTGCGGCAGAGGGGGGAGAGGGGGGTTCAAAATGGCGGCTGCACTCACTTACTAAATCGCCTCTAGCTCCTATCCCCATGGTCCGATTTCAATGTTCTTTTTTTTAAATTGAAGGTAAAGTTAAGGGGTATACGTCAGTGCAATGATATTTTAGATAAGTACAGTGAAAATCCTTTAAAAGTTAAAAATGTAAAAAAGTGTTTTTGTTTTCGCTTTTATTTTTATCACAGTTAAACGTATAAGCGAAAATTTTGTGTTTCAATATTCGAAGTTATAAAAATGAGCAGTTCCATGGATTGAACATGATTCTTGACATAAATGCTTTCATTATTTGAGACTAACCTTGCAGTAATGAAAACATATCCTTATCATTAGAAAAGCACAGGTCAACAGTACTTGCCGTAATAACATTTAGGCTACTGGTATTGGCGTAGCCTATTTGTAAATGCTAGGACGTAAAACACACAGATAATTTGATAATAGGAAACTACCAACACACGCGAGACGATCTATTCCGAACCACGTTTTGATGTAGGCAGGCCGGTTTAACATGCTTTGGTAGCGTTACGCTAGGAGACTCGTGGCCGAAAACGAGCCGCGCCATTGTACCTGTATTCCTCTAACGGCCGCTGTGGGCTTAATTGTACATGGAAATGGGCGTTTTATGGTATTAAATTAAAACTTAAGAGACTGACTTTCTTTTTTATTTGAGAAACAATTACGAATATTCACTTTCTGAAAAACTGTGATAAAAATAAAAGCTAAAATAAAAACACTTTTTTATATTTCTAACTTTTTAAAGGGTTTCCATTGTACTTATATAAAAAACCATTACACTAACTTACACCCCTTAATTTTACCTTTAATTTAAAAAAAAGAACATTGAAATCGGACCTTGGGGATAGGAGCTAGAGGCGATTTAGTAAGTGAGTGCAGCCGCCATTTTGAACCCCCCTCTCCCCCCTCTGCCGCAAAATTTGCGTTGGTGCTCCTTCCAAAAATACTCCACAGGGATCAAGGAAGATGTGAGCGAAGTGGGACCTTTTAAAGTAAAAATGCATAGTTCATCACTTTTTTGTTCCTTAACCACCAGACATTTCATTTGCTTCTCTGACGGTTTCAAGATCGTTCCGTACACGATAATAATCGGTACCATACTGTTTTATAATGCAGATCTGTACCGAAATAGATATTATGATACCGTTACATCATCTTTAATAAGCAGGGCCCGGATTCTAATGACATATTTTTATTGATGCTGCGTAGACATTTCCAACTTGCAGATAAATCATAATCATGGCCTCTAGATTATAGAAATACATTTTTACTAGGTAATTTTTTGTCATTTTATGCAATTTTATATTTGTAGGGCATTTATTTTAATTTTAGGTCATAATTTTGTCATTTTCGTGTCTTTGCTTCCTTATTTAGTCATTTTCATGCATTTTCATGCTAGCGGTTATGTCTTTGAAGTGTTGTTTGTTTAATGCAAGAAGGAAAAATTCGGCGTTAAAGTGTTGTCATGTCTCAGTCGGAAATGAGAATCAAAGAAACGCCAAAATTTTGTATTATATTACTATTTTTATTAGACTGACTTGGCACCAGAGTCTGCCACCTGCTTGGATTTGAGAGTGCAAACTACTGTTTACCCTCAATAAACAACAATATAATCCGTCAGACCACAAAAGGAAATGCCGAATTTTGACTCCTCAGTGTCAGTATAAATTTCCATGACATCACAACATTACAGTTTTTACAATTATGTACAAACTAGTCTATAACTTTGTGTGTAGAATAATAATTTTGTATAAATAAAATATCAGTTTTTAGGTATTTTTTTATAATTATAAAGTAATTTTCTTTAAAATTTAGGGTCATTTTATAGGTCATTTTTCAAGCAATTATAGGTTATCAGAATCCGGGCCCTGGTAATAAGCGTATTATAGTATGGTCGAACAAACAATCTCTTTAGCCTCCATTTTTTTTTCAAGTTGTGAAGATCTCATAATTTATGTATCCAACATATTTATTAAAACACAGCAGTCTGTAAACTATTCTAAATGGAGTGGAAAATCTGCCGGTAGATATATCACCCATACATATGCATTCAGTTTCCGCATATATTAAAGGGATTGTGACAACAGAATTTACATATAAATGTATAACACATCTTTTATAGCATCATAATATCCATTCTATGGAAGAGTCGTACCACGGTCGCTGTGATATGAATGTAAAATAGGCGTCGCAAAATGAGAATTTTAACGCTTAATTTCTAAGTTTTAATTTTTTCAGTACAGTATTTCGTTCTATAAATTCTTTAATATCGCTCTGTAATGAAATAGTGAAACAAATTACAAACGAGCTTTTAACTTCAGCATCTGAAGATTGCCACCATATTATGTGGTTGAAAGTTTTGCAAAAAAGTAATTTTGAATATCAAAAATAGTACTTAGTTAAGTTCTAACAAATGATAAATACATTTATTATATAAAATATTCCTCGTAAAAGATGTAAGTCCAATTTTGATCAAAATTTTAACACTGTGAAACAAATAATAATTCAATAATTTTAAAAATCAGCCATTTCAGATGTAAAAAGCTTTAATTTTTAGCATTAAAAACTTTTAAATTAAAAAAATGGCATTTAAAATCCATATTGGCCCAAAATGCTCGAATACTAAAACGATTTGTCATTTTTGTTGAAATATTTTTTTCTCGTTATAACCCAATATAATTACTTGTAAAATTATCATATGTTTCATTTATTACGAGTTTTTCTTTTGACACACTACACAATAACATGAAAGATAAACAAAATATAAAGTAACTAACATATATACATGCTGTGTGGCATGTATCACTTCTGTTGCATTTTACGTTAAACAATTTTAGTTTGAACCAGAATGAGTAAAACATATAGATTTTGGAAATGTCACCTACGCCTTTTTCTTTTAAAATTACAGTTTATTTTTTTATTAAACGTTGTATGTGACATTAGTACATTTAAGAATTCTGTTTGCGATGACTAGAGTTACTTACATATGATTGGAAACGATGATCTCCAACTCCGACGATGGGCCTTGATGGACACCATCTAAAAAGGTCGAATAGAAGTGCAGTCTTGTATTTATGCAACTCATTATCAGCTGCACTATAGAAAAATGCATTCAATACGTCACAAGGTTTCGATTGCACGTGCAATGTAGTAGGTGGAACCAGTGGCGTATACTCGTTTTAATTGTCCCTGATGGGCCACCGACTTTTCTAGGAGTACCTCGGTATACACACTATAACTTCATAATTCGTTCGGAACCTGTCTCAAATCCCACAGACCCTTCCAGTTTCATATTCATGGTTTCCTCAACGAATCCATTTCCACCATAATATAATATTATAGCAGAAGCTCAGTATGATGTGAAGAAGCTGGTGTGGGATTCGCTCGCAGCCCTGCTTGTCAATTAATTCGTACGTGTTCTCCAGTAGTATTATTTTTTAAAGTACGAGGGCTAATTTTATTCAACCTTTGATGGGGCATAAAATTAAAACCACAGTGAAAATCAAAACTTTTTTATTTGGAACATTTAGATACACCTTCTAGCTATTTCTCTACATAGTCGCGCTCTGATTGAGACATTTGTCGAAGCGTGGTGCAACATTCAAATGCCCTCTTCATAGAAGCTTCCCTCCAGCGTATTGGGAAGGGTCTTCACGATATTTTGAAGTGTTTTAAAATTCTTCGTTGGTGTGGAAGCTCTGTCCTCCCAGATCTTTCTTCAGCTGCCGAAAAAGATTACAGTCACTCGGCACGGGAACGAGTTTTTGAAATCCATCGTGACATGGGATGAAACGTGGATTCGTTACGACAGTCCAGAATCAAAAGAACAATCAAAACAATGGATGCACACAAATTTCCCGAACAAACCCAAGATCTGGCTTCCACACGAACGAAGAATTTCAAAGCACTTCAAAATTCCGTGAAGACCCTTATCAATATGGTGGCGGCAAGCTTCTATGAAGAGGGTATTTGAAAGTTGCACCACGCTTCGACAAATGTCTCAATCGGAGCGCGACTATGTAGAGAAGTAGCTAGAACGTATACCTAAATGTTCCAAATAAAACAGTTTTGATTTTCAAATGACAGGTAGACCTGAAGATGGAGGAAGCGTGTTCCTCTGAAAAGTCGGAGGTCTTTCAATCGCTCACCTGGCTAGGAACCCGAGAACATTACTCAGACCAAACGTCAGGAAAACCTCAGGTCATTCATGACAAATCGGAGATGAAAAGGGGGAGAAGTATGACTTCGATCATCACTGATTCACCTCCTGCCTCATAGAGGTTTGAACTCTGTTCCCTAGTCATCGTAAACCCGCGCTCTGATTTGGATCTCCTAGGATGGCTCAAATTTAAGGTTTGACCGCAGAATTGAGAGTGGACTTCTAAACCACTTATCCTAGAAAATTGAAATTTTGCTCACTTCATTAAAACGTGAACTTAAAGTTTAAAATATAATTCTAATATCTCAATTTGTTTTTGAGATGGTAATTAATAAAATATTTTTTAAATCGAAATTGTAATATTTCTGCTCCGATAGATATTAAAATATTGACCTTAATTTTTTTTAGATGATTTGATCCTTGATTTGCAAATTTACTGATGAAATTTTATATTGTTTATACATTTGTAAAATAAAATAAAATAAAATAAAATAAAGTACCCTGGTCTTTTTTAAGAGAACTAAGACCTGTAGAGAAAATTGTATTAGATAAAGTACTTGTGAAAAAGTTTCTTAGTTGTTTGTCTATTTTTTGTGGCAAAATAACGTCCAAATTGAAGCGGAGAAAACTGCGATTAAAGTTTGCATGGAGTAGCAGTTGAAAGCGCACTGAGGTTTAAAAATGATGTCAGCAGCACCTGTTCCATGCGTGCAAACGGAGTAAAATTTTGCACAGCTATACTTCAAGGGTTCCTTGAGTTTTTACACCAAAATAAAATAAATAATATAAATTAATAAAATGAGAAATAATGTAAAATAAAATCTGCTTATGTCCAAATCAGGACGTAATGTGCTATGATTTTATTTTGCTAAGTTTATTTTCTTTTTCTTTTTTAAAAATACAAATATTTACTACAGATTAAAATTTAAAAAATCTTTTTTTTTTACCAAAATGGCTAAATCAACGCTTCTATCATCTCTTAATAATATAAATTTTTCAGGCTGGATAACCACCACTGATGCACGGATCAGTCTATAGGCTATCTGGGGAAACTCGACAGGACAAGTTTTTAAAAGTATTTATCAAACTGCGGTGCATACATTGTGACACAAAGACGCATTACTGCAACTTGGTAACATTTTTATCTATTGCCATAATTAGTAAACGGGTTTTCCTACTGTATTATCAACTGTGCTTTCTACTTTGAAAATATTGCACAAACTTTTTTCTTGACCTGTCTCTTTACTGTCATAAAGCATTCTTGATAAAACTATCTTCTCACGTGTTTCGAAATCGAATTATTATAACTTAAATGGCTATACAAGGCCATGACTGCGCAATCGTTACGAAAATTATATATTAGTCTATATAATACCGACCATAAGTCGGAAAAAATAAATTTTCTGATTTGAATGGATTCAACTTAATATAAAATTCTGAGCATTCTAAAAATGAAACTATACCGCTAGCTAAAGTTTTGAAACTTTATTGTTCAAAAACGATAATTTATGGTAATTGTTCTCCAAAGATAAGGAACTTCGTGTTTTGAACATCAGTTTCACAATAATGTAATACAGTGCTCAAAGTCTGTCACACGCTAACAATGTCCAACTACATTACTGCAGCATAGAACGTGTTTCTGTGGCCCGTATTGATTTTTTTCTCGAAAAGTAACAAATAAATAAAGTAGGAGTGCGCACATACAGTGCAAAGATTACATTTACAATTAGTTGTCTTTGCTATAAGCGGCGATAGACTTACATCGTTTCTTGCACTTTATGATATGGTACTGTTCACATTTTTCTGAGCACAAAACACAGATGCAGGTATCATTGGGGTCGTGGTAAGTCTTATTGGAGCACACCTTGTGATGAAAACCATGTATTGCTAGTCTTGTAGTCACGTGGCGCATTTCATAGTTCGCCTGTGTCCAGGTTCTGTCTTGCATCGCACAGGTTGCATAGAATTCGGTTTGTATGTCCCTTTTCTTCTCTTGTAGGTCTTGTAGTAGTTTTTTGTAGGCTTCACTTGATGGCAGCAGCAGTGTAATCCGCATATCTTCTATTAATAAGGTCTCTCTGGTGAGCTCATAGACCAGCCTCGATCTCGAACTCTGAGATACTCCTAGAGCTCTCTTGAGGTATCTGGCTTTTATTCTTTCTATGTCTTCTAACTGCTTGTATGTGAGATGTTCCCACACTAATTCTATTCCGTACACAAGAACTGGTAATATCTTTAGTCGGAACAGGTCCATAGCTACGGTAATTGATAGTAGCCTGATGCTTCTTATTTCGTTCATGGCCCTGATTGCAGCCACCGTTCTTGTTCTGATGTGGAGTCTGAAGCTCTTCCCTGTTGTCTGTAATGTGAGACCTAGGTACCATACTTGAAATTACTTGCTCTCTTGAGGAATTTCCCGTTGCATTTTACATTTTCTGCTTCAGTAAGCCTGCCCCCTTTCCTAAATACTACCATTTCTGTCTTCTCTTCATTTATCTTTATGTCATTTTCTTCTGCCCAGTCGCTTAATGTGTCTATTGCTGCCTGTAGGGTGCCTATATCTGTCGTTGCAATAGCCATATCATCAGCATAGATATACATATTGGCTCCTGTTATTTGTTTCGCGACATCGTATGTAAGAGCATTAAACAGAATAGGACTAAGCGGGTCGCCTTGAAGTACGCCATTCGTTTGGGATAGCCAATCTGATCTTCCTACTCCGTCGTCTATTTGGAGATAGTTTTCTGCCAGGATGTTTGATATGAGTATGGTCGTACTTGTTCTTCCAATTAACTCTTCCAGCTTGTCCATAAGTATATTTCGGTTGACCAGGTCGAAGGCTTTCGAATAGTCTACAAAGACCACATATAATTTTCCTCTGGGCTTTTCTAATGTGAATTTTATTTGGTCCAGTAGGTTCTTCGCTGCCATAATCGTAGATCTCCCTTTTCTGAACCCAAATTGCTCTTCTGGGAGTAGCGGTTCTAGTCTTTCTGCCAATCGTCTGGTTAGGATTCTCGTTAGGAGTTTCAGCGCTGTGGGTTCTAAGGCTATCCCTCTATATGCGTTTGGGCTGGTCGTGTCCCCTTTACCTTTGTACAGTAATTTAACAGTCGACTTTCTCCATTCTCTCGGTATGTTTCCTAATTCCATGCATTTGTTTAGGAGGGAGGTCCATATTGGGAGGAGTTCCAAGGCTGTCTGCTTTAGATGTTCATTCCGGATCCCATCTGAACCTGGGGTTCTGTTGTTCTTGGTTTCTTGTATGGCTTTGGCGATTTCTTCTGAGGTGAAGATCTCCTCTGCCACTGGTATCCCAGGAGGTTTGATCGAGGGTCTCGTTTCCTTTGCGCGGATAACTTCATTCATGTGTTCTCTCCATGTCCCCATGGAAATGCTGGGTTGAAACTTTTGTTTTTTTTCGGGCGGAGGGCACGATATGGGTCTTCCTCTGCCTCTTCTATCATTTTCCTCTGCTCTTCTTCTAGGTGTTTCCTTTTTTCTCCTCGGTTAGATGTTTATAAAGTTTTCTTTCTTGTCGGTAATCTTCGAGGGTTTCGTCGTCCTTTTTTTCTCTAACGTTATGCAATTTTTCCAGAGTCGCCTTCCTTTGTTCATAGCACTCTTTGTCGAACCAAGGTCTCGCTTTCCTGTTTATGTTTTGTGGGGTGGCTCCATCCTCCATGCACGTCCTCATCCATGCAGCAGCTTCATCAAAAGTAACGTCCTCATCAAAAGTAACAAAGGAAACATCAGGGACTATGTTATCCATTGCGACTTATGGATGGAATTCAAACTGAAAATACTGTGGTTGGCAATGCTGTCTTTATTTGTTGTGGTCAGCGAATGTAGTATAAGAATGAAAACAATAGATGTCGACAAAATCTAAAAATCTATATTTTTCACCCTGACAGCTGTTTTCTACTATTATGCGGGAAACTTGTATACCGACTTACGATCGGATTATATATAGTCTATACCGTTGTATGCGAAGGAGGGGGCATAAGTCATGTCGACTATTTTTTCTTTTGAAAATGTGGGACCATTTTGAAATATACAAAACTGAAATAGCAGGGTATGGAGTGAATGTATAAATGCAGTTTATGGATACTAGATAAAAGGATATGTAGGAAACGGACACCGATAAACATCCACACGTGACTGCATCATGCCACTCTAATGTATTGCGGTAATTGGAAGCATGAAAACGCACATATCCACTATATGATACCTTAAAGTTCGGTACGGATGGACATTATTTCCCAAAGCTTCTATTAGCTCCTTATAGTATTATCTGGCATTTCTCCCTTGGATGGTGATTATTTTGACGTACGAGTGCTGTTCACTTGTTGTCATATCCATTCTGCACTCACAACTAAATTAGCATCACCTCTTTTCGTATAACTGTACATCACAATGCTACCAAATGATGTGACCATAGACTGAAGATGGTACACTGTCATGACATAGGGTAAATCCGGGTGAGATGGCCATGCTTTTTTTAATGCTTAATAACTTGAAGGATTTTCAAGATAATTCATGTGCAAAATGTTCAATTAGGTCCTTGGATGTCACATTCTCTTAGCATAATTTTTTATGGAGAAAAAAAGTAATTTAGGGTGTGAAATCCCAACATTTAAAAAAATGGTGCGTTGGCCATCTCACCCGAGGTGTCAGGGGGAGATTGCCATAGGACATAGGGACAGTTTTCGAAGGTAGAAAGTACAGGTAAAAAAGTAGAAAGACTAGTTAGCTCTTCTCCAATAAATATATACAAATAAAATAAACTTAAGTGCCAAATAAGTTATCACAACGTAAAAATAAACATATTTTGGAAAACAGAATCAATTCTGAGTAACTGAAAAGTTCTGATACATTTCTGAAAAGATAACTAAACTCTACTGCATGCCACTACTGCATGCATGGCGGGGAAGGGCATACCATCTAACCTCTACATAATTTATCTCCATCTTTCGACTTTGTTAGTTGATGACAGGAAAACGTTAATATGAAAAATAATACAATATTATGGAGCTACCTTTGGCATAGAAACATGAGTCAATCCACTTTTTAAGCACATAAATAATTTTGAAAATGATTTTAATAATGTATTTAATTAGGGGTACACGCTCAAAGTCGTCTCTATTTACATACTTCTTTCCGGATTGGATTTTCAAAATTGTTTCATTAAGGTATACGTATTAATATGTTCGTTTATGTCAATTCCCTGGCAATACAAATAAATAAGTAATTGAGAAGCGATGGAACTTAGTCTTAAGTGAATATTTTTACATTTCGCGTTAGAAAAAATCAGAAGATCTTGAAAATATGGCTCTTAAGTTGTTGGCCAACTCACCCGGAAAAGAAGTGGGCCATCTCTTCTATTTGTAAAGGTGAGATGGCCATACTCAGTAGTTAAAAATTGAAAAGTTTAGAACAGAACACGTAATACAAGTGAAATACATAAGGTTCACTCACCTCACACAGTGAGTATCGTTTAACTGTTAGTAATAATGTCGGACTTCTGCTTATTTCATTCAACATACAAAAAATAAATGGCCAGTTAGAAAACAGTAATGCTAAATCAATCGCGGATTTCTAAATATAAACAGCGCAGGTGTTCAACAATCGACTCTTAGGGTGGCGTGCACCAAACTCATGCCATTTACTCTTTTAGTAAACCTTACTTCTTTAGTTCTAACTACTTTAGTAAGCTACTCTTTTAGTAACCGTACTCTTTTAGTAAGGACGGCGTGCACCAACCAGGAGTAAACTAAACTCGGCGACCTTCAACCTAGAGCAATGTACTAAAGAAGTAAATATTTTATTTACTCCCAGAGTAAATGAACTTACTCCACAAGTGGTGGAGAGCACCAACACGGAGTACGTTACTAACGTAGTAAGTTGTGGAGTAAATAAGGCCAATATTTACTCCTACTCAGGGGGTGGAGTAAAGTTGTGTAGTAAGTGTGTTCTGTGGCATTTGCGTGAGTTATGAGTTACATATCACATTAAATGGATTACATAGTTCAAACTGAGGATAAGTTATTGAGATGAAGAAGGTGGTATACCAAAAATGAGAGTTGTGGCAGGTGATTTAATAAATATTAAGCGAACCACACCTAGTAGGGAATTTAATAACGTAAATAATTAAGCTCATAAATCCTTACATGATATTTTGGCGTTTGGAAGAAACGATGTTAGATTCTCACTACATCCATGTGATTTCAGCCAGTCAAATGTGGAAATATTGCGGAGAGCGATCCAACTAGGAAGACGTCCACCAAAGGTGAGGGGGAGAGTGAGTGGAAGGGACGTTTGCATTGCACGGTACAAGGAGCGCATGTGCTCTCAAATATCTTCCTAGCTGGATCGGCCTTTAGATGCTGCAGTTCTCCCTAACTTTGGGTTAGAAAACGACGATGTATTTCAAACTAATCCTATGGATACAGATATCGGCGAGGTATAGTATATTCCAATAAATGAAAGCCTCCGTTCTTGGAGCTACCCAGAAAACACTTCCCCCTGCTACTTAACCATAGAGATTACTGAACAATAGGTGATTCTCATTGTTAAACGATTTAATGTAATTATTGTAAATTAATTTTATTACATTACACTTCTATAGCTTAACTTAAAGCACAACATTGCGAATGCCAGAATTATATTAATAATGAATGTGTTAATGAATAATATGTCATTTTTTTCTGACCCAGGTGTAAAAATGTCCAAACAGGCCACAACGGAAGGAAATTTGACTGACTCTGGGATTAGCGTACATTGAGAAGGGGACACATTGTAAAACCATTCCTTAAAGACTACCCAAGTCTCGAATGGTGGAGTGAGACGAGACTTTCATGTTTGGGAATAAACTATAGCAGATGCTGCAGGTCTATAGTATGCTGGTAACTATTTTAATTAACACTGTGGACAGGAAAGTGAGAAGCATTATAAACTATATAGAAAAAAAATGCCAACATGAGTGCCGAAAGAAAATTTTAAGGAGGGGCACTGGAGGTTGAAGCTGCACAGGATCTAGAGAAGTAGTCACTGAAATTATTTTTAAACACACAACCATCTACATAATTATTATTGGAGTTCATAGCTTCCGAAATATTGTACCGCCATTTTTTTTTTAAATATTACATTTCTCAGTTGTAATATTATTATTCTTATAAGGTAATATTTTTTAAGTAAATGTTCTGTGCATTTGAAAAAGGACAGAAACATAATGCCCCTTATTAGTTTTGTTATCCTTTTTATCCCCCTCTTTTTCATGATTTTGTGTAATACTTCTCATTTGTTAAACATTCAATAAGTATTAATAATTCATTATAGTGAGATTTATGATAAACAACTGTAGAATAATTGATTTATCGTTTTTGGGGAAGAATATGTAACTTTAGGAAGTATAAATATTGTAATATATTTTAGAACTTTATTATTATTATGAGAGAAATAATTATAATATTGACAGTGAATCAATTATGAAAATCAACTGGAAATTCCAATTGTTTGCATTATAATACAGAAATAGTTTGCACAAAAATTGTAATCACAGTACCCTAACGTAGGCTACTAAACTGAAAATATTCAATTGAAGGAATTAACATTAGTAATGAATAAAACATTACTATTAGACCTATTTTAAAACATGAAGATTGTCATTAGTAATATTTGGAACAACCCAAATTCATATTCATTGTTTCAGCGAACCTTTCCTTTTCATTATCTGGCACTTGAATAATACTGGCAATTGAAATGCACGTGTTCTGCTGCGCTGCACTAACGTTTCTGCTCTGTTCTGCGCAGAATTCGACTACTTCTTTAGTAAAAATCGTTTACTACTTTAGTTACAACTAAAGAAGTAACTATCAATTGAGCTCTCCAACACCAACTAAAAGAGTAAGTTACTAAAAGAGAAGCACTAAAGTAGTAAATCTAAGACGGGAACCTGACGCAACAAAAACCGGTTTGTCTGTCTCACTCTAGCACATTACTCGTATGACTTAAAGAGTGAGACAGATGTACTGGTTCTTGTATACTCCAGGTCTCCGTCTTAAATTTACTACTTTAGTTTGGTTTACTCCTGGATGGTGCACGCCACCCTTAGTACCAAAAGCTTTCCGCCTACCAAGTTACGTTCAAATATGTTTATCGGCCTTGAAATCAGAGCGATTGGTCGTCTCCCCCGCATGGCCGTCTCTCCCGGAATTACCCTACATCATCTCATGGTGCCATGACTTATGGTCCATCCCTCCTATTTTTAAGGGTAGTCGAAACGTTGCATTAAAACTTGCAAAATATTTCTGGGTTTAACGTTCTTCTTTGAAAGATAAAATATTACCAGCTAATACAAAATTAAGTTTACTACATCAGAACGAAGTGTGACAAACCACAAAGTTTATCATCGATCTTAAACCGTTATGAAATTAAGTCAAGTTAATGTAATTTTCTTAACTATATTTTCGCCTAAGTTGCATTGCACCCTAATTCGGTGTGATTTATAATGTACCGGTACATATTATTAATTAGAATTGACACTTGAAGACTTTGCACAAAATGTTACAGTTTGATAATTGACAATTAGTTAAATTATTGACGAATTTCTACAGTAGTTGACGTTTGCAAAACTTTTACTTCCACCTACACGAAGGAAGGATAATCTATTTTAACTATTCATAAAATAATTTATTTTTAGCTGCACCTTGTCACCAGTACAGTCAGTTATTTATCAGTTTAGAATCATTAGGGCATGTGGTCAGTATTTTGATTACCAGCATTCCGTACTACTCTAAAAATGGACAGATAACTTACTCTGTGTTGGCCCTTAAAGAATAATTATAGTTTTTGACAACTTCTATTGCCTCTATAGATCTCAAGGTCGTGGGTTCAATCTTTGCCCAAGTCGGTGATCGATGGCATTTAAGAGTGCTTGTGTATTTTAGTTTTACAGGCATGTTAAAAAATTCCGGCACACCGACGACGGTCAAAGGCCTAAGTTGCAGTTCACCCCTGACCTTAATCATAAATCCAACCAGTCAACCACCTGTAGATATTACGTTGTTTTAGTAATTTATACGCACTCTTCATGCCTTTAGAAGTCAGTCGGATGTGGGCTCAAAATTCTTAACATTACCGGTACTCTGTACGTTTGATTTTTAATAATAATATTTACAAATGTCTTTCTGACTATTCAAATTTAAACGTTCTTTGTATCAAACGAAAGTATAAAAAGAACTTTAATTTGCGAATTTTGTACAACCCTGACAGATGTGAAAATGTAGCATTGTATTAAGATTGGGCGTGATGCGTATGACCTTCATATTTAGGCATGTCCGTACGTCTTTGCATCTGCACGAATATCTGAAGTGAAGGGCACTGGGTAATCAAATTACAGGTGCATTGACGAGAAACACAGAGTTCGAAGACCTCAATTTACTCGTGAATAAAAAGGCGGTAGCATTCAAATGGTATTTCTAGAAAGTTGTGGTTCGTTGGTTTGCTTAATAATAAATAGCTTTCTTAAAATCAGTTTGAATATGCTTACATTAGGCCTACAGCAACTCTTTAATATTAAAAAAAAAATGTGAAACACGAACCTATTTACCCTTAATGCAATAGTCCTGTAACAGTATACATCTGTATTGAAGTAGTGCTCATACAGTGTTGTCTCAGACTAATTCAAAGTCGCATTTTTCGCGAGGCAAGACTAAGTTTGTGTATGAAATGAGTAGCTTATAACAACTCTTCTGAGGATTTATTACAAAAAAAAAAAAATCAAATAAAGGTGTTAGCTCTTAGTACGTATATTATATTATAATACACAATATACCATTGGCCTATACCATAGGCGTACCGGGGGGGGTTTGGGGATTTGAACCCCCCCCCCCCATTGATTAAAAAAAGGAAAATTGTATAATTTTTTTAAGTCTGCCCATAAATTACTTAATACAAGTATAAAGCGTGGGAAGCTTAAAACTCGTTATTTTGCGCCTTAATTTTAAACATTTTCCGGGGAAGGACCCCCGGAAGCTTAAAACTCGTTATTTTGCGTCTTAATTTTTTTAATTTTCCGGGGGAGGACCCCCGGAAGCTTAAATCTCGTTATTTTGCATCTTAATTTTTTAAATTTTCCGGGGGAGTACCCCCCATAATATATTGTGCATACTGTGCAGTTTGGGTAGTAAACTTAAACAAATTCTTTGGAGCAATTTTCTAGAAAATCGAGAAAAGATTAAATTCTGTTCATGTAAAGTAGTTGTAAAAATGAAGGAAATGCTGTTGCTACTCTTCGTGTCGTATTCCCAAAGGATACACAATTCAAATAAAATATGTAAAGCACTAACATGCCTCTTTTTTACTCTAAGCATGGGCAATACATCCTTCACTCATCAAATCTTGATAAAGAATATGAGGCCATCTTTGAAGGAGTGTATATTCAATTGTTTCAGCCTGATACAAAAGTTTATTTCCCATTAGGGAGGTGCCAGGTTCAAATCTCGGGTCCGGCCAATTTGACATGGATTTTTCATGGTTTCCTCAGTAAAGGCAAATGCCTAATTGGATATTTACATACCATGAATCATCCTCATAATTTCACCCGTATCATATTATCCATTTTAAAATTAATATCAGTTGAAATTTCTTCCATTAAATACACCGACAATAGTAACAATTGACAAGCTATAGTTCCATGGCCTACTCTACTGTACAGACATAGATCCCGAACTCCTAATATAGCCTCGAAGCTGAAAGGAGTATAAACACAGCTGAAATTAAACAAAAAAAGTTTATTCTTTACCAGACAAGAGTGAGTTTCACAACAGAGTAATTAAACCAAAGAAGTCATGGCCCACA
The DNA here is from genome assembly GCA_964059195.1 of Ectobius pallidus. Taxonomy (NCBI): domain Eukaryota; kingdom Metazoa; phylum Arthropoda; class Insecta; order Blattodea; family Ectobiidae; genus Ectobius; species Ectobius pallidus. Next base: position 127,324,551 of record CAXKWD010000006.1, read on the forward strand.
TTTATGGCTACCGGTATGAAAACGGCATTAGATCTTTTCATTCGTACCTGTTTTTAGTTTATTTTTGTAAATGGAATAAAAAATTTCATGTTTGTTATTGGCCTACTAACTTCAATGAAAATGTTAAACTGCGTTATTACATGCGCATTAAAATAAAATGTAATATGTAAATTATGATTAAATAACGATTTTTTTTTTTAAATCAGCTTTAAATTATAAGTTGTATATAATTTATTTAAATCTTGACGATTCTGGTGATAATACTCGAACAATTTTCATTTCTAGTGTTCTTGCAGCAAAGCACAAAATGAAGTATATTGAGGAGAAATTAAAGCCAGCTCAGTACTAAAATAGCTCAGTACTAAAATATAGCTCTAAAATCGGCTGCATAGTAAGTTACAAGCAAAGGAGACACCAGGTTCTGTATATTTGGGGTGTTTGCCCGGAACTGAATGTTTTTGTTGGTTGGACCTTGAAAGTAACAGCATTCCATCTCTGAAGAGCACGTGAAGAAGCTGGGAGGTAGGTAGTCAGTGAGTCAATGGAACATTTGGCAGAGATAATAACAATATTACGTTCTTCTTCATCTCGCGAGGCTTTGCCTCCCATCTTCATCCTTGCTTCCCATGTTGCTGCACAAGATTTTGAAATCTTCTGTAACAAATTGTTTTCTCCGATTAATGTGGTGAACACAGCATTCTTCACATCTTCACAATATGTTCATGTTATTTCAGTTATTTTATCAAACTGTTTTTATAATATAAGTGATCTCTATTCTTTGTAAGTGTGTTTATACTATATTCTTAAATTTATCATTCAATTTGTATAATTCATCTTTCATATACTGTAAAAATAGAGCTAGAAATAATATTAAAATGAATAATGTAGTAAAATGTAGCATGTTTAAATATTGAACATGCATTGAATATTTGTATGTAAATTATTAATTTGTAAATGTGTGTGTTAAACTTTAAGAAATGTAGTTTGTAAACGATGTAAAACACTGTACTGTGTAAGAAAATAAATAAACAAACAAACAAACATGGAATTAATCCTGAGCCGGGACTCGAACCATTGAAATTCCTGCATAGTATTGAGAATATCGAGAATTGTAGTATAATAATAATTAATAATAATACTATTATTACCTATTAATAATAGCATTTTATTTAATCTGGCAGGGTTAATGCCATGAACATCCACCTGTTCCACTCAATTATTGTAACATAAAACAGTAAAATTACATTTTTCAACGAATAATACAGTATAAAAATACATAACACTAATCGGATAATTAACAAATTTACTTAGATATTCCTTAAAGCAAAATAATCTTAAAATGTGAGTGTAGATCAAGTACCTTAAACTAAACTAAATGAGTTTTTTTCTACAAAACTACAAAAATAACCATTTTCAAACAGCAGAAATTTATTGATTCATTTATACATATGAATATGACGCACTGTCAGGTGGTAGGCCTGATCCCTTCAGGGATGTAGCGCCATGGAGGTTTTATATATATATATATTTTTATAAATATGGTGGGCCACACTGAATCAGAAAATTTTCGTAGTAGGTATGTATACCATTCATACTGGAGCAAGCTGAATTTTGGGGGGAGGGCAGAGAATAAATTAGATTCAATTTTTCGAATAGGATATGAATTTTTCTAAATATTCTCATTCATATAAGCACATAGCGCATATAACTGTAAATCGTATTAACTATATGATTGACGAAATGACGAAAAGATTGTCTGCTACATTCAGTGTATCGTAGTAACAGAATAATAACGAAGTATGCACTAATTGCAACCATTAAAACCATACTGTCTCTAAAAATTATCTTTGTAACCCAAAATTACCATACTATATCATACTAGATCAGCCATACACATACCAGAGAAACTTTTTTTTGTAATCATGTTACCCGGAAAACACATAAACATCTTAAAACGGTGAATTTTAGAATTTTTATGACTATAGTAAAGAAAATAAGGCATATCATTCCGTAAAAACGACTCTTCATTCCTTATCTTTATTGTAGAAGCAATAATATGTTTATAGTGATAGAAAAGTAGGACATACGTCAGAAGATAAGTGAGAGTGTTTTTATTTTATTACGGTATTATACACCTTGGATTACTAATGAAACATGTAACTTTACTACTGAGTAAGAAGATGAAACGACACTTAATGCTTGGGAAAGATGACGTACGTTACTATATATTTTCTAGTTTCCTTTTCTTATTGCTTTAATGTCATTTTTCCATAATTCTAATACCACTAGGTTTCTACGTATTAAAACTAAATGGGTTCTACAAATGTAATTCAAGGAGGCTAAAAGATTTACTTTTACTTACTATTAAATCTTTTAGCCTCCTTGAATTACATTTGTAGAGAAATAGCACATGGTAGGCCTATATTTTACTAAATCATTTATTTTTTAATTAATATAATTAATTGTGTGCCTACCTTGATTTTATTTTAAAATTGAAATATGCTCTGAATATAATTTGTTTATTTATTATTATTTTTTTGCAATAAAGGCTTAGGAAAAATAATTCGTGATATTTTCCTAAATATTTTATTAGTCGTATTAAAAGCTGGACAGCTGTACTGAAAAACTTTGCTAGAAGTTTCATTTTGAAATATGAAAGAAATTCATTATTAATTTTAGAATAAATAAAAATAAAAAATAAATTCTCCCCAGTATTGTATATTAAACCATCTTTACAAAAAAAGTGATGTAGCTTTTGAAATGTATAAAAAGTAATTTACTCTCTAACCCTGTAACTGAACTGCAGTACAAAGCATGCGAAGTTTCATCACAATATTTTCAGAAATCGGACGTATGAGGTAATTTTTTAAACTATAAATACAGTTACAATCATGCAAAACGCATATTCATCTTTAAGTACAAATGTTGTTGCTCGATTCCTCTTTAGGCCTTTTGCGCTTGTAGGGTTCTCGACCCACAGTTTGTGTATCCCTGGTACACTATATAATGTGTTATTCGCCATGACAGTGAAGAATTCTCTGTGTTGTAATTATTTATTCGCTTGCAGCATTCTCGTCATTGCTTTTGCCTTCCTTCACAGCGGCCCATCTTCATCTGGGATGTGATCTCTCGTGTTTAATTTCCCCGGTGTCTTTTATCTGTTGTGACCACGTGTTACTTTTCATTCAGTCGCAGCTGCAGCGCTCCAATCCCAGGCGTGGTCGTATTATATACCTTGTTTAACATCGTTATACGAAACATACGTGGAATGATTAATATGGAGTTAGAGGCAGACAGGTATAAGAAACATCCAGCTGAATATGTCGCGTAATTGTGAGATGGGGCTATAAAACTGTGAAGAAATCTATTGTCAACAGCGCAAGAATGTGGTTGAGGTGTGTCTGAGTTCACAGATGTCTCAACGTCTTACCTGGAGTTTTACTGCTTTCAGTATCAAAGAGATCGTTTGCAGGTGAATCGAGAAATCTAACGTTTTATTACCAAAGCAACGAAATGGAGAATAGACGGCAGTGACAAAAATGTAGCTACAATCTGGTTTTCCTTTTACCTTCTTTATATGTATCTTAGAAATTATAGGCCTAACTCTGAAGTGCGGTGTCGAGTTTTCAGTAGTAATACACGTTTTGAGATTCCCTTAGCTTGAAAACTTACAAGATAGAGGATCCCCCATTTTAGTACAAAGTAGATAATGCAATATTAAAAAAGATCGATCTCAAATGTTCTTCCAAATCAGTCATAAATTTTGTCAAAACTCAATCATTCAGTTTTATCATCCAAGAATAATAATGGGCATCCAAAATCTCTTTATTTGGTAAGATTGTAATGGTTTATTCATCTTTAAGTTTTTATTTTAAGGACATTTGCAAATATTAATAATTTTCTACGGCAGTCAATGCCTTTTTTTCCGGCGACATGACTGTGTGTCTGCCTGAGGACAACATAGCTGAAAATTCAAATCATATAAAAAATTGTCAATGCCGAAGACGTTCTTTAACCGTAGTACTTTACGAATAACATTTTATTTTTGCCATTTTATCGAAAGCGGCCCTTACAATTTTGTGTACATCTTCTAAACATTACGTATACACATACACAAACCAACAGTTTATAATTAAATTGTCTTTCCGTAAGAATTATTTTTCACTAAACGAATTATTATAGACGTCTTATCCTATGGAAGATACCTTCACCACTGAGAAGATTCTCTCGAAATCTTTATCTTATGTATCTTGTTTACGTGGTCGTAAATAAATTTACGTTAATTTTGTTTAAAAAAGTTATAGGATTGTTACACCCTACAGTATTTACTTTTATTATTATTACTATTATTAATTCCGTTAATGTAGATTATAAAACCATCTGTTTTTGGAATATTTTACTCCCATCGAAGCTTAACAAATCTGTATTGATGTTGGTATGGTCTCGATGAAAGAAGGTAAAAAATCCGAATTGACGATAGGAGTAAATCCGGAAAACCCATAGAAAGTTTTGCTTCCCCCAATTGTGCTATAACTTGAATTGCCTTCCACCCGTTATCGTCATAAAATCACTGTACCACAACAATTCCCCTTCTTCGATAGTGGTAATTTAATGTGCACTTCTGGTGGCAGCAGTACCTGGTTCAGATCTTTACATTTAATGGACCCGATGTTATTCGTGGCTCATGATTCGTGATTTAGGTGGTTCATGGTTTCCAATGAAAAAATATATATATATATTTTTTTTTAAGTTACGATGGGTTAGGCGTGAAGCCTTAGAGCTATGGGAAGACAGCTGAGGGTTCGAATCCCACCTCGGACATGGATATAAATTACCGGTACGTTGAACAAGGCAAACGGAGTCGAATTGCTACACCAAAAATCGAGAAAATTGGTCATTGGAACGCTAAAATATATGTTTGTATGATTTTTTAATTCTAGATTTAAAGACTCCATAATACATGTAGCTGAACCTGGTGTAATTTTATTTTAGAATTATACAGACGAGGAACGAATCTAGAGCTATGTGACAGACTAGCAGAAGTGAAACATTTGTGATCTACTAAAGTAATAGTTTTATTACGTCTTGTGTGTTGTATTGAAAGATAACTTTCTTTGATTTGGATCTTACATAGGATATGAAATATATGGGGAATCTTGCGTATGAATAGATAGGTCAAAATAACTATCTTCCTTCGCCAAATCATCTACTCATTCATTGCCTTTAATATTTGTGTGTCCTCTGACCCAAAATATACATAGTATTTGTCGCAATATTTAAACCCGTTCTTTATTTCAACAGCAATCGAACAAATTAAGAATGATTGTGATGATGATAATAATTACAACAACATGAATTAAATTTAGGGACTATACTTTCAGACACAGACTAATTGTATTCTCTGAGACCAAGTCCATTCATGTTCTCTGCACACATTGCTCCAGTTTAGTTTCTGTTTACATAACATTTTACCTTCCAGTGTAGCGTAAGATTGAAGTTAGACAACAACAACAGTACATGTTGTAAAATTCTAGTCAGAGGAGAGAGAAGCGTTAAGAGGGAGGCTTGGGAAAAAGAGTAGACAGAGATGAAGAGACAAACATAAGATAATGGAAAGGAGGTCAGTGAACCACATCGAAAGGCAAAGTAGGTAATGAGCCAAAAAGAGAAATGAAAACGTGTAGTAAGGAAAATGAAAGATGGAGGAGAGGAAGAATGATGACTTGAAAGAGGCGTGGTGGCTGAGGAATCGCGCGGCTTCTTGTATCGTGGTCAGTGCGCCTCAAAGTGTTTCCGATAGTGCCAGCAATTCCTTCTTCAGCGGCGAGTAACAAGTGCTCTTGTGATCTATAGTAACTGACAGTGATATCGAGAGAAAAACAGTGTCTGTGAATTATGTTAATGTCGTTGTAAAACTTAGTATGCAAATTATGTAAACGTTTCAAGACTGATGTGGAGGTGAAATTGACTGGGGCAGTCACCAGATTGGTACAGAATTTTCGAAATAAAAAGTTGACAGGGCGTTAAAAAAAATCCGTATAATTGTGTTGTGGTTGTAAGTTGTATTTAAATAACCATTAGTCCTACAAAAAGCTAAGTTTAAATAAAAAGGATACATTAGAGAAGGATGGACAGCCCTATATTGTAGTAGTATTATGCCCTTTGTACAGTAATTTTTCTTAAATAGCATTTATTGAAACAAATTGATTTAATCTCTTGTTAAAACGTTTCAGATACATTAAATAACTATTCTCTTGATAGCAAATTATTCATAATTTTAGTATCACAAGAAAACAACATAATCTTATGAAAAAGTGCACTTCTGGAAAGTCTACATTATTTGGCACTGCATTATAAAATTCTCATGTACATAAATACATACATATATTTATATATACGTACACAAATATACATTTATGCCAATAAAAAAATATAACATTCACACGGAACGCTTAATTGAAGGATTGAAGGAAAGCCACGTAATAAAATTATATGATTACTCATTAATTATTTTGGAACTGTTTCATTCAATTAATAGGACCCTTCCTTGGTTAATTGCTCAATGTCGTATTTGACCATTTTAGTCTTAACAACGGCTTCTGAATATACGGGTATTAGGAGAATTCCGACTTCCTACCTGCAACGCCTAACGACTTTCAATTTAAAGAGAAATGAAAACAGGAATAGCTTTAAAATAATGATGTTTATAATTAGCGAAAGCTCAATTTTTGTGAGCTGCATTGGTATATGATAACGTCAGTTATATCGAAGGGCATTTGATGTATGGATCATCTTGATAAATAAATTCTTGAGATATTTTAGTTTGCATATTTCTTATTGCACAAGTTTGCAGTGTCTTGGATTATGTCCTGTTCTCATTTCAACGTTCTACATTAAAATATTGCATTCGGTCTATTGATTAGACTATGAAATGTCTCGAGAAGTATTTAATTTCGTTTAATATTTTAATATATAAGTTTGCAATCTCTTAATGTTCCCAAATTCTACACTCTTGCCTTCTTTCTCCATATTTTCCTTCCAAATCCGTTTCTTAAAGCCTTTTCTCTTGCTGGTTTCTTTCGTGATCAATCATCCATGTGTTTTGCAGAATTCCTTTTCCTTCTTCTCCTTGGTAGAGCATTATTATAAAGCTGTATTGTTATAAAGTTGTATGTATCGTATAGTTCATATTTGACAGTTGAACTTAACGAATTTATTTTTATCTAACTACATAATTATTTATTTCAAATTTAGAAAGTATTACTGAACACCTTAAAAATTATTTCAGTTGCAAATGATTTTGATCATTAACTTTTATTCTTCGAGTTTTCACTACTTTAAGATACAGATCTATGTATATACGATTTTGGTAACTTTAAATTTTCTGTAGCCTAAGAATATTGGGCGGTCCCATTTTATTGCTCTGCTGATTTTCTTTTATTTATCGAGTACATAGTATCATATTTCTAACCATTCTTAACACCTTCAGCTTGAGTTACGATAAAGGCCTATCCTTCCTTAAAATCTTATCCGTACTGAAAAACTACAGCAGAGGTACTTTCAGCATATTTCTTATTTATTTTGTTAGTATAACAACGATCCAGAAAGAATAATAATAATAATAATAATAATAATATCTTATGACGCACTTTATTAATTTAGGTGAAATGATAAACTAATTTCTGCAAAATAGTCATTTCTGTTCATTATTTCTATTCGTAGTGACGTTAAATCCAGACTTAAACATGTAACTTGATTTGAATCAAAGCATTGTAAACATGCTTTTATTATTTTCAGCTCACCGAGTATCTTTAACTACTTTGACAGACTCATAAACTAACATTTCTTCTCTTTGCTGGTTATTTTCTTTATTGTATGAGATCCGAGGTAAACTCTAATTTCTAAGTTCATATTTTATAACAATTTAATGTTAATTAAAATGACTTCAGTTATCTTAAATTGTTAGATTTTCTTTTCATGATAATTTGTCTCCTCTGATTAAAAGCAGGGCTTCAAAATCAACTTTTTTTTTTCTATATAAGTCTTGAAAAAATGTTTTCGAGGTTGTTTAGTGTAGTGATTACCCACATACAAGCAAGTTTATCGTTGTGACGGATGTTTATTTTTACTGTCCAGAAATATACTAAAAATTTAAATTTTTCTAAAAAAATAAGACAAGAAATTTATGTAATATTTAACACTTTCCTTACGCTTAAAATGGCTGAGAAACGCTGATTCGTGGTTAATTCTAAATAACGTAAAATTCAAGTGACAACTAAAGTTGCTATTCGTGCGGGTAAAGCGTTATTTCGATTAATTATTATATTGGGACAGTTCGTACACAGAGCTTTTCACAGTCACTAAACAAGTAACCTGATGAGGTTTTATTCCCTGATAATACGAATGTATGATCTCAGGTTCTCAAATTAGTAGCCAAGTCATGTGAACATTTTTCAGTGAAAGTATTTTCAACATCCTGCCATACATTCTCGTTTTCTATACATTGTACTGCTTAACACCTCTTCTGCCTCTCATGAGTGTTATTGTGTTCAATTACTAATAAGACAGGTTTATAAATCCTCTCTCTTTAATGCTCCTACTTGAAACTAGTTCTTACTCAGGTGTTTTTATACTCATAGTCCTATAAGTTATGTTCCCTTTGAATTAGTTTCAATACAGTAAAACGAAAATTTGTCCCTTTATAGTCCTTGACACACCCTCAAGATGTAGGCAGAGTGCGTATCATACCGGGGGTTTCTGTCGCATAGCATGGGATTAGTAGCTCTGCATAAGACGTAATAACCAGAACCCTGGTAATCATTCGTGTTAAGGATTAACGTGCCATGGCCGTGGACAGGTGGACTGTACGGACAGTCGTGAATGTCGATAAAATTAAACCCACCAAGGGTTTGTCCCAAAAATATGTGCATAAATATGTATAACAAAATTAAAAATATATAGCCATTATTATGTATTGTGTTGGGCTCTTAAATTTTTTTTTCTCTCTTTACAATTTTCTTGTGTGGGATTTTTTATGTTTCATTATATTCAACTGTTGACAGAATAATTTTCAAACATTCGCACGGTCCCACGTGCTTATATGGGCTTATTCAATATACAATAAAAGAAAGGAGAGAACAATTAAAATAGAATAAAAAATAAACACAAACACACTTACCCTAAACTTTACAATGTAAACACACATTCAATTTTTTTTTTAAATGACTGACTCCTGTAGGAGCAAAATGCTAGAATTCGGGTGCAGTTCAGTTCCAAATGATCAAATATAGTATTAAAAAAGGGAGTACAAAATAAAAGAAAAAATATTGAAAGTACTGAAAAACACCGGGAAAGATATTCACATACACAAAATAAAAGAAAAAATCACAGAAAGTTTAAAGAAAAAATATGAACACAAAATTATAAAAGGATATAAATACATATTGCATACATACTGTTTGTTTGAGATGGTTGAGAATAAATGCCAATTATACATTTTCATTTACTAGCGGTAATCAGTTAGAGCATTTTTCTTTAAATCTTGTGCTGTTTAGAAGTACAGTAGTTTTGTTTTAAGTAAATTAATAATAATATCACTGTATTAATGCCATGCGTACGCAACTTACACAAAGAAATACTATTCTGTTTCTTACAATTATATTCTTTTTTCTTGCTGCGATATTTAAAGTTACTTAATTAAGAATCTATTAAGTTCTTAGACACGTAATTCGTGTTTTCATTTACACAGGAAGCGAGAAGAAACAGCGTCGGGAAATTCAAGAACTGTGAATGAACTCTTAGTTTAGTACTCCCGATAGAATTGCTGGACTACTTTATTAATTTAGTGGGGGAATCGAACTATTAACCATAAATGAAGTGTAGTGAAGTGGTATAGTTGTTACATATGTGAACACGTGAATTAATAGATCTGGAATGATGTGATAAGTCTACAAATCAAGATGCCGATATCAGTGGATTGCTTTGTCATAAGTAAGTATGTATAACGTAATGAAAATGTTTCCCATACTTTTAAGGCTATTGTCCATTTTACCTTTTTTTACAGCCAAATGTGATTTTAATCAATTTTATGATCAGGGCCGATTCTGATGACATGCCATCTTTTTATTGATGCTTCATAGACACTACTAACTTGTAGATTAATACTAATCATTGCCTCTAGATTATAGAAATGTATTTTTATAAGGTCATTTTTTGCCATTTTATGCCATTTTATATTTTTAGGGCATTTATTTCAATTTTACGTCATTATTTAGTAATTTTCGTGACGTTTGCTTTCTTATTTGGTCATTTTCGTGCATTTAAATACGTAAATAAATTAATAGGTTACTATAATGCTACATTTTGTAGGATTTACTTTAAAATCAGTTTTCTTACTTTTCTTCTCAGATGATCCAATCAAGAACAAAGAACCAAGTTTGTAGACCTACAACATCATTTCTGCATCTACAGTTTTTACAATTATGTACAAATTAGTCTATAACTTTGTGTGTACAATAATAATTTTTTATAAATAAAATATCAGTTTTAGATCATTCTCTATAATTATTAAATCATTTTCTTTAAAATTTAGAGTCATTTTATAGGTAATTTTTCAAACAATTTTAGGCCATCAGAACCCGGGCCCTGATAATGATCAACCTATATCATCATCAAGAGCTGTATAGGCCAGACTTATAGCTTCTCCATTTTAAATTCATTTTATATAATTCTTCAATTGTCCTCCCGGGGATGAGGGAACCCCGTTCTAGAACGTTTCTATGAAAATCAGAATAGGTGCAGGGATCGATCCTGTTCCCGATATATAGTCAGCGACAATAATCACTTATACACGGAAGCAATGCAGACGGAAATAACTTGTATTGTCCAATGAATTTTTTTCCTTGCTGATGATATATTCCACAATGAATTTATTCAACAAACGATACAATCAGCATACATTCTCGCAAAATAGAACTCGCTCTTTTGCCACTTTTTAAATAAATAACTATTAAATATTATCTTTTCCGGGATTGTTAGTGCCTTTTTGTCTGCCTGGATTTAAGTCTTTTCGGGTCTAACACCCGGTCTTGCCATCTGCCTTTGCCGAAGGACGGAAGTAGGTGACGCAGCGGTTAACTGGAAAGCCTTGACCCGCCATAGAAAGTATTACCATGTAGTTATAAGTTATAGTCCTGTATGAATTATAGCTAATACATGGCGTATAATTTAAATGATCGTAATAATGAAAATACTGTAATATATGATAGTGTTAATGCACTGATCAGCATTTCGAATTTGTTAATCTAACTTACATGATTGTAAATAAATATAACTTTCCATTGTTAGCCATTTCATGAACTATAAGTATTCGTTTATCGCTTTAGTTTTTAGAAATGTATTATAGCCTATGTTTTGGCATAACTATAATCTTGGTATAGCTTAGGGTAGAGTAAGGTTAAATCTTTGGATAATGAATATTAACGTAATTAATAACGAGATTAAGTACAAACACAAGGGTTGGATCATATTCAATGGCAATTATTTTTTCTTTTGAAAATATGGGAGAATTTTGAAATATATCAATGAGAAGGCGGAGTAAGGAATTTGTGTATAATGCAGATTATGGGTGCTAGATGTAGAAACGTCCATACGCGACTGCATCGTGCCTATCTGATGTATTGCAGTAGTTCGTTGTTCGGTATGGATGGGCATTATTTACCAAAGCTTCCATCAGCTCCTTCTGGTATTCTCTTTATTTCACCCTCGGATAGTGACTATTTTGACATAAGAATGCTGTTCATAGCTTGTCATATCCAATCTGCACGTCGGCCACACACATAGGCCTAAATTACCATCGACTCAATTCGTGTTACCGTTCATCACAAAGGTACCAATTAATGTGTCCATATACTAGAGATTCGACACTTCCGTGAAGTTTAACATCTAATGGTACCATCGCTTTCTTTTGAGAAAAAAAAAGTTGCCGTGACTTATGCTCCATTCCTCGTATAAAATCAACAACAGGAAATTATATAGGATACACGTGGATAGCTTTTTAGTTTTCATTATTATACAAGGCAACATATTGCCAATTATGTGAACATTGGTGGGATGTATAAAAACAGAATAATGGTATTAATTTACCGGATATCATAAAATCTCATCATTTCTGGAAGGGAACGTATTTTAATTTTTCCGCATAACAATTACACTGCCTCAGGAAAGGACAAAATGTAGAGAGATGTAAAAATAAAAAGGGGTTGACTTGAACGAGATATATGTATCAAAGGTTAAAGGTGCTATAGCATCCTTCCTGTAATCCATATTGTTTACTTCTCCCCAGACATTGACCTTATCTTACTAACCTCGCTTTGAGAATGGGGGCACGGTCTGCAATATGGCACTTAGTTTTTATGATTAATTAATTGAAGGTAGTTATTTTGAGGGGAGATATTAATTGGAATTAAAAGTACGAATGAACTTGAGGTTACTGAAGATGCCACATCTAGGTCATGATGTGTCTGAAATATGAAGTGCAAGATTACTGCATGATTAGAGTGTAGCATTTTTCATTATTCAAATGGCATTGAATTATGAGAAAGAAGTTCAGTGTTTCCTCTCCGAGTTATGATATAACTTCCTGTAATGTTCACTACAAAGAAAATGAGGGTAAGTCAATAAATATCCACTTTTGTTTAATCTTTTTTTATGTTGGCTGTACCACTTTGTGCTCGCGCACGTCGACTTCTGTTCATTTGTCTCTGGTGGTGGAACGTTTGACCGTTATGACTCCACTGCGTGTTGCGCTGTTGCACATTTAACATGGCTGCACAGCTCAGCGTTTGCACCCAAGAAGAACAGCGTGCAGCGATTTTTAAAAAGTTTTATTTATTTATTTTTTATTTTTTATTTTTTTTTTTTTTATATATATATTTTTTATTATTCTTGAAGATGTGCCAGGAGCCGAAATCCATCAAAGACTTTCCGCACAATATAGGGTCGATGTTTTACCACGGCAAAGCGTGTACGAATGGATTGAAAAGTTGTTGCATGACAACGCGCGCCCACATACCGCCGCTCACACTGCTCAAACTATTTCGAAACTTGGTTTTGAGGTGTTAGAGCATACAGTCCTGATCTCGCCCCGTCAGATTTCCAAATTTTGGCCCACATGTCGATTCGCCGCAGATCAAGATCTGAAGCCGAAAAACTTTTTTCTGAGGGTATCAGGAAGCTTGTGCAGCGATGTATCAATATTGCGTTGAGAAGCAGGGGGACTATGTTGAAAATATAGGTAATTGAAAGTTTTGTATTGTTCTTGCAATTAATTAAAAAAAAAAACAGTGCGGATATTTATTGACTTACCCTCGTTGAACTTCAAGGTGCATTAGGCTATACTGCTGATGAAAATGTAACGCTATCTCCATCCCCAAATTGCCTAATAGTCATTTCTTTTTTTCTAAATGCCAGTACTAATTGAATATAGATATATTGCGTTGTATAATGATCGAAAAAATGAAAGGTTGCTATTGGTAGAGTTTCTGAGATTTCCAGCCTGCACTAGCAGCGATTAGAATATTTTATTTCAGTCTTAACAATTTTTTTGAGGGAACTAGTAGTGCCGTGAACAGTAGACTTTGTCTCCCAAAAAGTCTATGATATACTCTTCATCTTGAAACTGAGTAAAAACAAAAAAAAATCATTACACATACGTCGTATTTAATGACTTCAAAATTGGAAGAAAATCAAACAATGATTTTCGTCGTGACTGCGTAATAAAGAAACTTACATAGAAACAGACGAAATGACGGCACACAATTATAGTAAAACCCTAGGACCACGGCATAACAGCCCGGAAATTGTAGACCATATTATAGTTACGTTTAAAAAGTTCAGTAGAGTCACGCTAATCCGGACCATATGGAACCGGACCTTGTCCGAATCACTTAAAGTCCGGATTAAACAAATTTGCCTTAAAATCCACATACCATACTGTAATTCAAGTTTTGGATGAGTACAACTATAAAAATGTATGTTTTTTTTCTCTCACAAATATAACTTTTCCTACAACTTGATTTTAGTTTTAATTCTACTGTATACGTAGGCCAAAGTTTTTAACCTACGAACTGGTATAGGATTAACAAAACAAAACATCTTCTTGATTAAAATTTTAGATTTATTGATTAAGGCTATTCATTACAAAGAATACTTCCGGATTAACCGGATGCCCGGATGAGCGTGTTCCGGGTTAGTGGGACTTGACTGTACTAGAACGAAATTGTAGAAAATTTTACATTCAAGAGTGGAAGTAGCCTTTAGTTTTTATTGCATGAACCTTTTCGCTAGAATCATTGAAATAAGCTGATCATTACAAGAAACGGAAGGATTTAAAGGGAAACCATCTTGAAACGGATTAAAAATAAATAAATTCGTTACAGATATGTCGTTTTTAACGATTTTAAGACCCAGTCATGCTAGATTGGAAGAAAACTAAACAACGCGTGTGGTTGTAACTCCGTAATACACAAATTTACGAACAGACAATATGCCGAACGGTGGAGAAGAATAGGACCTCGCTTCGGTTGGTCAATTAATAACGTTAAATATTTTCAAATTTCCAGATTAATAAAGCTGCTCGAAACGCTGCACTTCACATTTCCTTCGAACGTTTTTCATATTATGCTATAGCGGCGTGGGCCGCATAAACAAGAGAGATTAAACTAAGGAAAGGAAAGAAATCGTTCCTTCCTTTCTATCTTTCTTTCTTTATCTTAGTTTTACCATACTTACCTCTCCCTTTTAGGATTCAAGCGACCCAAGCCACCCGTGCCGCGACAGGGCCGCGACCTGTCGGGAGAGGGATTATCTTTGGATCACATACATAACTTTTTTGACCAGACAAGGACATGGAGGGCCTCCCCGGATGATCAGCCTAATGCCGGGGCCACCTCCGAGACAACACGAACACCTATGACGAGACACACCATTCACACACACACACTCATTCCAAACAAGGTGGAATGAAGATAATAATGATATCTGGGGATCACAAGGGCCTGAAGTTACCCGACATTTGTCTCACAGGTGAGAAAAAACCCCACATAGGTAACTTGACCCGACCAGGAATCAAACCCGGACCCGCTGCGTGAGAGGAGCGAACGCATCCCCTACGCCACAGAGGTGGATAAGGGAAGAAATGAGAAGGAATAAAAGAAAGAAACAATGGCTTGAACCCGCTGATGAAAAATTTAGTTGGAGACAAATCTTGATAAAATGATTTATGGACACTTCCTTCATCTTTTACATATTTTTTGTATTAAACTATATAAGGGTGTGCCCATGCCACTTGGTTACCGAAAAGTTAACTGCGAGGGAATGAGTTCCTCAGTAATTTCGTGTTCTATCACTTAACAGAATTTCGAGGGTTATGAGTTAATGTTCTCATAGGCCTATAAGACCTTCCTAGTTTCCATTCTGTTGATATTTTATTGATCAGGTGTATGTAAATTTCATTTGGAATGTAGGTCAATGAATTACCACGGGTTATTTGTTCTTATTCTCAAGCATTGCGAGGAAATTAGGACAATAAGAGTGTTTATATCATATGCAGAGAGCAGAGGAGGAAACATCAAAGCGGAAGACTGGTCCAACTCAGGATGTATAGGTGTGCTAGAGGTCAATCACGATTGTGACATCTTTCATCCAAATCATGATCGGGATGTTTATATCATCCAGTCTTATACTTTTATTTCTCATGAATAACTCTTCTACGCCTTCATCTTTTTATGGGAGTTAGAGGTTTCAGTAAAATATGAAATTAATCCTAAAGCTTAATTTTATAATTTAACTGAAAAACTGATGCCGAAATGGATGGAATTAATTTATATTAAAAGAACAGATTTGAATTGCGAATAAAACGTTTTTACTCAATGCTATTTCAGCATATTATACTCGTATTAATAATTAATATACAGGGTGTTAATGAGTAACACCGAAATATTTTACCTAAGTGGTAAATTTCAGACAGAAGTCAACATATTAATTCTAAACCATGTAATTTAGTTTTGTTTTTCATCGTAGTAACTAGAAATCTTAATTGGAGCTCTTTTTGATACTTGTAACTCGTAGCTTAATTTTTTGTAGCTATACGTTTTTCTCTTTATTATTCATTAGTATAATTTTAAATATCTTAGGCTATAATCCTAATTATTTTCTTTAGTATTTTTATATTTTGTAATTTAATTTTGTAATTTAATTTTGTAATTTTCTTTTGTAATTTAATGTTTTATAGCACTCTAGTTTATAAATTATAACAATGTTTAGTGCTTGGTATTTAAGTATTAAGTATTAATTAATTATCTGTAATATTATGTATTTGTGTTATGTAATTGTAATGTAGTTTTTTTTTTTTACTGGTAGAGCGGAAGAAAAGGCGAAATGGCCTTAGCTCTGGCAGAATAAATAAACAAAACAGAGGGGACATAGACAAGCAACTTTTATTCAGAGATTTTTGCTCAGTGGATTCAATTTTTCTTGTTACAGCATAAAATCTCCCAGTGCATGGCCGCCACTGATTTCTAACATTTGAAAAAAATGCAAAACAAAGGAACTTCGTTGTTAACGCTGGAGTTATGAGTAAAAAAAAATAATGCAGTGGCGGCTAGTCATGTGATTAGTCTATAAATTTTGCAGATTATGGAAACACTAAATTATGATATACCTGATATACCTGATTAAGAATCAGGTTTTTATCGAGCACTAAGACGGCATGAAGTCAATTTAATAAAAATGTTAACCCCATTTCGCTCCTTTATTGACTTATGAGTACCAAATTGTAATTACTTTAATGTCCTGTAGAATACATATTTTACGTCCTAGAGCAAAAATCTCCTCATAAAAATTGCTTGCCTATGTCCCCTCTATACACAGGTAAAATATTTCGGTGTTATTCATTAACACCCTGTATATCATCTCTCAATTGATTGGCACAAAAATCTTATTTTCTTAATTGTCTACTCTATTTGTTTGTTGTTACACTGTAATAAACTGGAAAACTTATGTTTCAACCTACGTTACGTTTCAATTTTTTCTTATATCCGCGACGCAGTAGACCAAGACTGACGACATTGGCGTCGCGACACGCAGTTTTTGAACCTGGCCTACTCTGTAAACTTGGGTAGGCTAAAAGTAAATATGCTAACAAGTTTCATAAAAATATCGTCGGTCTTGATCTGGCGTGTCACGGTTATAAGAAAAAAACTAAAATATAGGCCTAATGTATGTTGAAGCATTGATTTTCCAGTTTGTTGCAGTCTAACCGAGAAGCAAATAGAGTAAATAGTTAATAAAATAAGATTTTTGTGCCAGTAAAATTTGTTGTCTAGCATAATTTTACACGCACAGTAGTCATCCCTGGTTTGGCGTAGGCTATTTACAGGGACGTTTGTGTGTCAGAAAAACAAAACAAGACAAAGCAAAAACAGTAGAATGTGAAACAAAATAAAATACAGAACAAAATTCCACTAATAACTAGTAACTAGTGCCCATTTTAGCCATTTTTGACGGACCCCTTCCGTATTGTTTTACATGTGAAAAATTATTTTCCTATTTGTCTGAGGATTTCAGATTTATTTGTATTAATTATTTTATCATAAACAATATCTTCATTAATATTACTATAATATTATTTAAGGAACTAGCTTTTTTTTTTAATTTTATTTTATTTTTAAATTTCAGCTATGTTTATACTCCTTTCATCTTCGAAGCTATATCAGGAGTTCGGGATCTGTGTCTGTACATTAGGGTAGGCCATGGAACCATTGCTTCTCAATTGTTACTATTGTCATATTTAATGGAAGAAATTTCAACTGATATTAATTTAAATTGATATGATACGAGATTTGCCTTCATGGCTGGGGAAACCATGAAAAGACCCATTAATTGGCTGGCCCCGGTATTTGAACCTGGGACCTTCCGAATGCGAGTCCGAGACGTTACCATCTCAGCCACCACTAGTAGCAATCTTGATATGTTCACTCAAACACAAAAAAAGGTTGCTATGAATATAGAACAACTAATTAAATAACTGAAAAAAGTAAAATAAAGTGTCAGAGAAACCAGTTATATAAGTTCCCACATAGTCATATAGCACAAGTTTGTTTGCGAGATTCTCAATTGAATATTTCTTCCGCATTCTTCAGAGTATAAATGCATGCAACTTAATTGCTCGCTTACTTGCAATGCTTTATTATACACCCAGATGCATTCAAGAGACATTCTTTGATAGTCTATGCACTCTACCATTTCCTGGGCTCGAGGCAGGATTTAATGAACTCAGACAATTACAGAGGTGTCCTTACCTGGCTGCTGTATTGTTATGGGAGCACACTTGAAGTAGTAGCAGCAATTACATAGAGAAGTAATAATCTAAAGTGTAGTGAGCCCTTACCAAAGAATTTATGAGACTGTACAGTCTGGTCAGTGTTCCCTGTTAATAAGAATTTACAGGCCACTTATTAGAAATTTATGAGCCCCTTAATCGTTAAAATATCCGTAGAGTTACGGTGTAGACAAGGGCAATTTCATTTGTACTATAATAACTAATGTCTCAAGTCAATATAAATAAATAAATAAATAAATATTGTGATGATACCGATAAAGGATTGTGTATCGTAAGATTTTGTTTTGTACATATCGAATTCACTTACTCATACTTTTTTTTTTCAAACGAAACCCCATTAAAAGGATAGAATATTTACTTCTTGAATTTGTACGCACCCTCTTCGTATCTTAGTTTGTCTTCTCCTTCGGACTCCTTCCCTTATGTAGTTCGAAAATACTATAATTAGCTTATTATATATGACGTAACGGTATCATAATGATACCCATTTCGATACAGAATTTGATTATAACTCAGGTGTACTTTCCATTATTAGGGAACACGGAATTGTCTTGAAACCCTCAGAGCAGCAAATGAAACTGCATAATAAACAACTTGTAATTAAAATAAAATCAATTATTTAAGTGTTAATTTTAATATCATACTAAATTAAGTTCATTTCGTCTTGTAAGAATTCCGTTCGTTTCAAGAAAACTGCCAAAAACAAGCTTCGACTTGACAGTACGTCATCAGCTGCCATGTATCGCAGAAGACCAGAACTACAAGAACTTGCTAACAACTGATTGCCGCGGTCGGCCAGTTTTTTTATGAATCTAAAATCTTAAATATTCATTTATAGTCAAAGAAAAACTTGCAACTTGCCAACAATGGTAATTAACAGGGCCCGGATTCTGATGACCTAAAATTGTTTGGAAAATGACCTATAAAATGACTCTAAATAAAAAAAAGTCTTAATAATTATATAAAATGACCTAAAACTGATATTTCATTTATAAAAAAATATTATTATACACACAAAGTTACAGACTAGTTTGTACATAATTGTAAAAACTGTAAATAATTGTAATGTTGTGAATGTTCTTTTCTCACGGAAATTTATATCGGCACTGAGGCACTGGCGAGTCAAAATTCGGCATTTCCTTTTGTGGTCTGCTGGATTATATTGTTGTTTAATTGAGGGTAAAGAGTAGTTTGCACCCTCAAATTCAAGCAGGTGGCAGACTCTGGTGCCAAGTCAATCTAATAACAATAGTAATATAATACAACATTTTGGCGTTTCTTTGATTCTCATTTCCGACTGAGACATGACAACACTTAACGCCGAATTTCTCCTTCTTTCATTAAACAACACTTCAAAGACAGCACCGCTAGCGACGAAAATAGTTAATACACTTAATGTAAATACATGAAAATGACTAAATATGGAAGAAAATGACACGAAAATGACAAAATAATGACCTAAAACTGAAATAAATGCCCTAAGAATATAAAATTGCACAAAATGACAAAAAATGACCTAATAAAAATTTATTTCTACAATCTAGAGGCCATGATTAGGATTTATCTACAAGTTGGCAATGTCTATGCAGCATCAGTAAAAAGATGACATGTCATTAGAATTCGGTCCCTGGTAAATTAGATACTCGTATGAAAATTATGAAAATAGCTTTGTTTGTTTAATATACATACTCGTATCTCAATAAATTGCATTATAGGCGCGTTGCATAATGTACTGTTTGTTTCTTAAGTTTTTAATTTTCTCCTACTTATTCTTTTTAACCTTCTTTCTACACGTCTGTCTGCCATTTATCTCTCTCTCTCTCTCTCTCTCTCTCTCTCTCTCTCTCCCTATATATATATATATATATATATATATATAAAAGGCTTTGTCCTGACTGATTGACTGACTGACAGGAATCAACGTAGAGCCTAAACTATAACAGGTAGAGACTTGGAATTTTGACAGTACCTTCGTTTCATAATGTAGGTGCTCACTAAGAAAGGATTTTGAAAAAAATTTATTTTAAATGCCAAAAATCAATTTTTTTAGAATACTTAATCCCTTTTTACACAGAATTATCGAATCCAAATCACATTAGACATTAAAACATATTGTTGCCCGTGGGTCTCAGATGGGTTTGGAAAAAAATGAAAGTAGAATAAATTTGACAAATGAGAGAGCTATCAATATCCACGAAAATAATGCAGTCAAATAACGTTCTTTACCCTGGACATAGAGAAAACAATAGGAGGCATGGTAATATATATATATTATTATTATAACACAGAATGAAATCTACGAAAATAATGCAGTCACATAACTTCCTCTAGCCTAGAAATAGAGAAAACAATACGAGGTAAGGTAATATGTTTTGGGAAGAGATGTATGAAAGTGATATTGTATTTCTGTTTAATTTCATTCCCAAAACGGTTTTATGGTAACATGAGAGTGAGAAACAAAATTTTCAGCCACGATAATACAATTTTATGTTACCGGAATTTCTGTTTCTTCTTATTTGAACCGCTACCAGGCTTGCTGTGTACTGTACAAGCGATGGGATGAAAAATTCTACGTCCTCTATGAGCCATAAAAGCAATATCAAGCATTTTCTTAGGGAATAGTTTGAGTGTGATAAGTCAGTCGTTCGTCCGACTTCAAATTATAAATACCGGTACCTATATAAGGACCTAGAATTTAAAAATCTAAAGTCCTTCATAAGTTAATTTCCAATTACAAAATAAAAAACCCGGGCGACGCCGGGCCTTTTAAGCTTGTTATTTATATGCTTATTATTTATTTATTTAACTTACTTATTTACATTCAACTCTTTTGTTTCCTTCTACATAATTTCTTCGTTTCTTAGCTTCTGTTAGCATATCGAAGTTATCGGTCTGCATGTCTAGTTACAGGGTATTTAGAATTTAGATTAAACATTTCTACTTGTATTTTGTTGTAATTTTCCCTCCTCTTTGTTTTCCATTCCTCTTTTCGGGTCCTTTCTTTATTCTTTATTTTTTCTTTTCCACCTATTTACTACTGTAAATCTATTTTCAATTCGGTATTATTTGTTGTTCCTTCTTTAATTTCTTTAACTTTATTTTGTCTATATGCTTTTACTTTATATATTCCATCCTTTCTTTTGCTTCCCTTTCTATTCGTTCTTTCTGTTCTCAAAGAGCGAGGCAATTTACTTCCACCTTCCGTTGATGAAAATCTCATCCTTTTCCTGCTCATCGTCATAATCATCCTCACAACCGTCGGTATGTTAGATATAATCAATTGCATCATGTATAACTCTAATTAAATATAATTTAAGTGAGAATACTAACCTTTTCCAAAGCAGAATTTGTACACTGTTAATAATAAATAACATACAGGTGCCTTACAGCAGTCATAGGCCGTCCCCATGGCTGATTGATTACACCGCTCACCTTCCATCTCTGGGACCCGGATCGAATCTCGGCGGATCTATGTGGAATTTGTGGTGGACACAATGAAGTCGGAGCAGCTTTTCTCGGGGTGTTCATATTCCCCCTGCCATATACCATTCCACCGTTGCTCCATTCACCATACCACGACCTTTTGGTTGTAATAAAGGAACTATTTTAAAATCATTTCTTGCTTATCAAATTACGACTGTCAACACCTGGATTTCATACACATCAATATTTCCTTTGAAGCAACATTTATTGTTGTGGTCTTAATAGTACTTCACATGTCTTGAATTATTCCCGGTTTAAGTCTCGGAGTCACGGCAATTTCTTCTTAATGAACTTTCGTCTTAACGGAAAATAGCATGCGAAGTCACAATAAGTTTTTTAACTTTCACCTTTGCGTTGCATTATATTGGTCTCTTATAAAGTAGGTAAG
Organism: Ectobius pallidus; assembly: GCA_964059195.1. NCBI lineage: Eukaryota > Metazoa > Arthropoda > Insecta > Blattodea > Ectobiidae > Ectobius > Ectobius pallidus. The sequence continues at coordinate 127,346,822 of CAXKWD010000006.1, forward strand.
AGCTGCAATATGTATATTTATGTGTGTGTCTGGTAACCTTAGGGCCTTAGCGTGGGCTCAGTCATGCGGCATTGACCTTAAACAATTTCACATGGTTCATTAATGTAAGAGGGAACCCATCCCACAATTCAGAGTTCAAGAGCTTGTCTCTTGTAAGGAAAATGAATTTGGTACGTGTAGAAAGTAATAATATAACAGCTATTCCAGATGTGGAAATGAGGTCGCTAACTTAGTATAATGTTTATCTTTGCTTTCCTTGGTTAAATTCATACTAATAATAGTTCACCATTATTATACTAATAATATATATAACTTAGTATATATTACTTAATTACGTTAACCTATTAACCTTCAATTTATTATTTCAATGAATAATAATTCATGTTAACCATTTATTTATATTTATTATATTATCTTTAAGCAAAAATTCAAACCTTTTTTACAGTTTAAAAATAAAACACAGTAAAATTTACAGTAGGCTATATTAAAGTCACTTAGAAATTTTAAAAGTCATCAAGGGTATAGAAGAGGCAACAAGAAAAAAAAGAGTAAATTTCCAGAGTTAGATGATTTTTATTTCGTGAAAAATTGAGGTTTTAATACTGTCCTTTTAAACAAACTTACTTTTTTTCAGTCTGATTAAACAGGGTGAAAAATTTCAGGGTTCTGCTGGGATTCAATGCTATAAGTTTTATAAAAAAAATAGTCACAGTGATACAGGCGTATAAATGAAAGGCACTTGCGGTATAATATACGGTATTAACTTTGCTGAAATAATATATCGCTCCTTCCCTCCCTCTCTCTCTCTCTCTCTCTCTCTCTCTCTCTCTCTCTCTCTCTCTCTCTCTCTCTCTCTCTCTTCCTTTCTCTCTAATCTTGATTTGAAGTGTAGTTTCTTCCATCAAATGTTAATTGTATAAATCCGATATTATGTGTTATATACTGAAACACGACAAACAACGACCACATGTCACTGTTAGGTGAAAAGTATATGTATCATAAAGGAACTTGATACAACACTACCAATTACCCTTGTGCACCCATTGTGAAATGGACAATGTAAGCGTCTGGAAACCGTCCTGTTAAATCATGCCGCATGCTTGCCCAGCTGCAGATCATCTGCTCGATAGTGGACTATCACTTTCACTGTTAATTGTCATTCACTTTTAGTTCCACCCTTTGAAACATCACACCACAATTCCCAATTTAATTTGTCAAATATTTTATGGATAATGTATTTCTCTGTTGCATGAGCAATAATTTGACAATGCCTTACATAACAGAGTGTTTTCCTCTTATAGGCCTATACTCATTATTTAATCATAAAATGAATGCAACTCTTGCTGAAAATTCATCAGCCGCCAAAATCAATCTGCATTGGCTATCAATCTGCATTTGCATGTATATGAGTCTTCGGTTCAAACACTGCCCCTTAATCAACTGAACAATAAAAGGATATTTACTGACAATTTTTCAGTTTTATCCTACTGCAAAATTAATAAGCTAACTCCATCAGATAGTTTTTCAGTTTTCACACAACACGATGCAATTATTATATCATTTACAAGCTTCAAATGTAGTTAATAATTTGAATAAGGTATTTTTATTAGCCCTTTCAGATCTTATTTTATCTAATAATAAAAACAACCATCAAGTGAAATCATCAGTTGGCTCTATTTGAATTAGATGAGCGAAATTTCAATTAAAAAGCTAGGTTCCTTAGGAATAAGGTTGTATAGTGAAAACAACAATACTTTTAACACATTCTTTGAATAATATGAATTATTAATAATTGTAACTTCTCTATTAATTTCAGGTCACCTTTTCTCCAAGCAGTTCTGGTCTCAGTACGATGAATATCAAGACATGTACAGGAGAGCCAGACAGTAAGTACCATGCCCTAGGTTTTAGATATAGTGACAAGCTCCCCACTTAAATACACCATGCACCAATTACTTATGTATTAAAAAAAAACATTTGTAATGTAAGGCTTTGTCGGTGAGCGTTAATCCGAATGAGTGGGATAATTTGCATCTGAGGTATCGGCAGCTACCTCTACTGCCATCTTTTGGCAGAGTGCGACAGTTTATATGAAAAGGGGGGGGTTTAGATTCGCCAATAGATTAGCCAAGAAATCTTTCGGGTGGATGTATTTCAGGTGACCATAGTTTGGTTAGTGGTTAGTTCTGGATCTTCCAGATCATAATTATATCATTCTCACCATCAAGCAACATTGAGACAATACCGGTATATACGTGCACTGCAACCGGGAAAAATCCTTTTGAATGATATCTCATTTGTATGTACTGACAAGATATTTGCTAAGATTAATGATAACAGAAGCAGGGGTAGCCAACTTCCAAAGAGGCGCACTTAATTTCGGGTAAAGTAGATCCTAATTGAATTTTAATCGATAAAAATATAGGTTGTGGACCATTGTAAATCGATTTGGTACATCACTTAACGCGTTTTTATACATTAAGTAGAACCCACAGATTATTCACTTACATACTCATGCTTACAACAGCTTGATGCTTAGATTGAATGAATTTAGGTGTTGAATACAATGACTCGCCAGAATAGGTTGTCCCAGAAATGGACACATTTTTTTAAATCTTGGGTACTTTAATCTTGTCTTCAGAAATGAATAGTTGAACAATAACTCGCCTAGTCCTTCGTCCTCTTGAATCTCCAGTAGCTTCAACTCTATAGCAGCCAAAACGGGGCAACTTTTCTTCCTTATGTCACCAAGAAATGGATTAACCAAAAAATCTGATATGAACTCACCTAACTTCCTCTGCCCAAATAATAGTTTTTACCTCTTAGTATAACCTATATATATACATATAATATATAACAGTATATACAGTATGCAGTATGTATATATAAACCGTATATAAGCGGCTTTGTCCTGACTGATTGACTGACTGAATGAATGACTCAGATAATCAACGTAGAGCCTAAACTTTAATAGGTAGAGACTTGAAATTTTGACAGTGCTTTCGTTTCATAATGTACTGTACTTAAGTGCACCCTAAGAAAGGATTTTGCCAAATTTTGATTTTAAATGCCAAAAGTCAAGTATACGAAATACCTTATTACAAAGAATTAATCAAATATAATTCGCATTGCATGTACATTTCTCATGACAACAGTTTATTGTTGGCAGTGTTCACAGGTAGCATTGGAAGTGCTTGTTCCGGGACTTAGACAAATTAGAGAAGTTACCGATATAATTCATTGGTGTAAATAAATAATAAATAATGAAATCCACGAAAATAATGCACAATGTGATGCAGTCACATAACTTTCTCTACCCTGGACAAAGAGAATACCACTTTCTCACTTAACATTTGATGTAGAATAAGAGTTCGTATTGCAGGGACAACATTTTCGGTTGTCTCAGCCTGAGTGTACCAACATGCAGGCTATACCTTATCAGAAATCGGAAAAAAATTGTATCCACTGATACGTTATTCATAGCTGTAGACTTTGTATTTTGAGTTCAGAAATACGGATGTTTATCATAGGTCCTAAGCATATAAAAGGAGACAAAATAGGTTGGAACATTTTTAGTCCTATGCTCGCAGTAGACCTATATTATTATGTCCCAAGTTTTGGGGGAGAAAACTATGAAAGTGATATTGAATTAATTTTTTTATTTCAGCCCCCAAATGGTTGTATGGTAACATGAGAGTGAGAAATAAAATATTCCGTAAAGACAATACACTTCTATGCTACCGGAATTTCTATTTATTTCAACCCCTACCAGGTTTGGGGTGTAGAAGCAATGTGGTACAAAATTCGACATCCTCTATGAGCCATAAAAAGCTATATCAAGCGTTTCTGAGGGAATAGTTTGAGTGTGATAAGTCGTTCTTCCTCATTTCAATTTTTAAATACCTACATAAGGATCTAGAGTATGAAAGTCGAAAGTCCTTCATAAGTTTATTTAGAATTACAATACACAAAACGAGGCGACGCCGAGCCTTTTAAGCTACTTATAGGATATTTAGTTGTTTGCCTTTCCTGAAAAATTGAATATTTTGGACATGAGGGTTTTCTCAAATAACTCGTTCAATTATGTTACAATATCTGTAGGGATTACTTAACACTATGGATGTGTGTGTTTTACATATTTTCGTCTTCCACTTTGCATTGTTAATGAATAATACAAAGAACAAATAATACAATGTAATTAAACATATTATATTTCATTAGAGCTTGTTTTGTTACTTTCTTACATATAGAATTTTTGTACCTCTGATCATTTTCTGCTTATTTTTTTACATCAATTCGTCTGCCGACTGCAACAGATATTCGATATTTCTAATATCATCTCACGCAATATTTTGGGCTCTAATGGACTAAATAAAACCTAATGTAATCCAAAAATAAATTCTTCCGTCATTCTTGCTGGCCTCATTGGGTAATCAGTTCATTCTTTCATTGCGGTTTGTTCTGGTTTCTTTCACACTTTTCAGAACAGTTTCTGACCCAACTTCATATTAATTTTATTGTAATATGTGGTAATATTTTAAACTTATAAAACTATTGGCTACTTATTTTTATATTACTAGCCAAGTCGAATCACCATACACCAAATACCATTCAATGACTATTTCTGTTTTAATAAATAACCAAGAATGCCAAAGTACCAACAAGAGGTTGACATTAGAGGTATTGCTTTGGCAATAGTATTATATCGTTGTAATTTATATACAATTTCGGAGAATTCCTTTGGCGAGTTTTGAGGGTATTTTGTTCTGCAACTAATTTATTATTTCGAATTTTGAAAAATAGTAATATTATCCAAATATAATGTAATACTTTTTACTGTATAATATTAAAAACAACTCAATTGCTTAAACTAGTACGGTGTATTATATAATATTCTCTAATGTAATTTGGTTGTAAAAATGAAGGAAATGCAGTTACCATATCACGTCCATCCCCGAAGGATACAAAACCCAAATGAAATCTCATCAAAGCACTCACGAAACTTTCTTTACCCTAAGCATGGGCCATACACCTTTCTCACTTCTGATTCCGATATAGAATTAAGAGGCCGTATCGCAAAGAACGCGTTTTCAGTTGGTTCAACCTGATGCGAAACTTTGTTGCTCACCAGGCAAGAATAGTTTCTATATAGGCCTACAGTGGGTGGCCTATAACTACCCTTCAGATATTTTTTTCGAGAAAGTATTTTAAATAAAAATTCTAGCTTCTAGTATAAGCACCTCATGTATAAAATTTAAACAAGACTTTTGGGGAAAATCGCAAAAAAAAAAAACGAATTTTCTTAATATAAAATGGCATTAAAAATCAGAAAAAGTCGCCGCCAATCTTTGTGTCACATTCCCAGAATATACCTAACCAAAATACAACATTTTGTTTCCATGCGATTTTTCGTTCTAGGCTAGGTTGTTCACAGACGCACAGACAGACATACAGACATACAGACATGTTTCTGAAAATAGTATTTTTGGTTTCAGGGGGCCTCAAAACATGTATTTATGTAAAAAAAAACTCAGCTTTGAATTTCGGGGTCGAACATAATACTTCCTCTACCATTTTGATTTGAAGATAAAACCTTTTATGCTTTAGTTTCGACTATGCGATCAAAGATAACTCCAAAGAACCTGTCAGCCATTTCATATTTACGGGTGGGACTTTCGAGCATATTATGAAATCAATGTTTGTTTATTACATATCATAAATAATAAACTATAATTGGTTTTTCAAATTCTGTAAAATTTACAATGTCTTCTCCTCAACACTACATGCAAAACATTATTTAAAATTTATTTTAAATGTTTTAAATTGGTTTTTCAAAATCTATTACGGGTGGGACGTAATTTGGACAATTATTTTAATGATGCACAGAAGCAGTTCATTTGCTGTTCTGCTATTACTGTTAGGGTCTTGATATTGTTATTAATGAAGATATGAGGGATTAAATACAAATTATATACTGTTTTCAGATTGTCAGAACATTTATTTAACTCGTCAATAATAATTTAATAAAAGTATCACCATTACGGGCGGGACATTACGGGTGGGAAAAAAAGTCGCTGTTTGTTACTTTAAATAGTAATTAACCACACGTACATTTCGAAGTTAATCTTATGCCAAATTGTGCCTTAAATCAAAATAGACATAGCTGATTTCTCTTGACTTCATGGTATTAAAGAGTGTGAAATTCATGCTAAAAATGTCAAAAAAAGTAACTACAATGCAATAAATAAGTAAATCGACAGATTTTACACATGAATCAACTTCAAATACACTTAATTCCCTAATATTAGGAGAACTTGAGGTTTTGAACTTATATTTGACCACCCGATTACAATAGTTTATAACATCTCTCTTTGAGGGAAAAATTCACATATTTTTTTTTAAATGGTTGCTCTATTGATGGATTACCGGAACTTTTCGTACACAGGCTACTCTCGCACTGATCTCTGAAGTCAATATCAGAATCGTTGTCAAATACGCAATAAATAAATAAATAAATAAAACATAACCGAAGCAGAAGATATACGCTAATAGGTAGGCTAAAGTTACGCTGAAGGAATACTGCGTATAGCCTACCTGCGTATAACCTCGACTGCACTACTTGTAATGACTAAATATCTATACATACTTTATCTTTCCTTTTAACTATTCATCAGACTGTTTATGTTGCGTGTATGAATTCGGATTATAAGTTAGTAGGGTGTATATCTACTGGTAATAGAAAGGCGGTATTGCTCCTCATAATAATATAAATCTATTGAATTGTATAGAACTCTAGTGCTTGTGACTTTTAATTAAATAGTACACTTGATCTTCACAGAGGTCATGCTATTCGCTTCGTGAGGTTAATTTCATACTAGTGTCTATTGTAGTAATCATGTGCCATTATTTAACCTTTTCACTGCTATTGATGTACAGGTGCATCAACGTAAAAATTGCATAAAAAGCCGAAATATAAAATTAGTAGATTAATACTGTAGTTCAGCGTTTCTCAACCTTTTTGAAACCGAGGACCTCTAAAATGTCTAAAAAAATTTAAGGACCCCTAATTTTACATCCCATTTCTAAAAGTAAGCATATATTCTTAATATTTGGGGTATTAATTATAGGTCATTATAACGAATTAAATCTAAATGCATTTTTTAGTTCGACGAAAACACAGTTATTGAATTGCAAGTAAACTTTTGACAGTAAAATTATATTTTGAACAGACTTTAATATTTATTAACAAATTTGATAAAATAATTAGGGATTATAGGCCTAACATCACATAGGTTTACCGGTATCAGAAACTCGGGCACCTCCAACAATAAAACCCTTGTTAAGAGATCGCCTCTAATAACAAATTCCGACAAAGTCTTATTTTTCAGGGTTTTGAATGAAAGAGGGAACCATAGACGTCAGTGCATCAGGGGTTTCAAACTGTGGTTCGTAACTGCAAAAGTAAGGAAACTTGCAAAAGGACCTGTATTTTTTGAAGATTTTTAAAACTTTTACATCTAGTGTCCATTTTATGTGAAAAATTTTTACTACTTTACTTGCTTTATGATATTTTTTAATTATGTCTGCGGACCACCTGCACCATCTTCGCGGTCCACCAGTGGTTATCGGACCATAGGTTGAGAAACGCTGCTGTAGTCTATTCTAAAATATGAAGATTTTTATTATTGTGCTAAAACCGTCATTCATGAAAGCCAGCTGTTGCACTGAAAGCTTAACGTAGATTTCAAAATTATAACCGCTAGTGATTTTACTTGAATGATTAAACTTTTATTTTATGCAGTTCAGAAACTCTTATCTTCTCGTCTTCCGTCAAGAAATCTAAAAATAAAGATTTACAAGACTATTATCCTGCCGGTTGTATTATATGGATGTGAGACATGGTCGCTTACTCTTCTTCGGGAAGAACATAATCTGAGTGTGTTCGAAAACAGGGTGCTTAAGAAAATATTTGAGCCTAATAAAGATGAAAATGGGAGCTGGAGAAAACTGCATAACGACGAGCTTCATAACCTGTACTCTTCACCGGATATAGTAAGGGTAATTAAATCATGGAAGGTGAAATGGGCTGGACATGTTGCGCGCATGGGGAAGGATAGACATATCTCAAAAGTATTGACTGGGAGACCCGAAGGGAAGAAACCACGTGGAATACCTAGACGTAGGTGGGAGGACAATATTAGGATAGATTTAAGGAAGGTAGGATTTGCGAGGGATGATTGGATGGAGTCAGCACAGAATAGGCTTGAGTGGCAGGCTCAGGTAAGATCGGCAATGAACTTTCGGGTTCAAAAGAATAGATCATATTCCTTTAGCTTGCTGAGGAATTGTCTATTGCTTTTGAGTAAGTAAGTGATTATACTGATATAACAGTTCAGCTCTAAAGGGTTTATAACCTTTCAATGGAAATATACATGTAGTTCCTTTTTTAATGGAACAAATTATAATAAAAAAATAGTCAATTTCCTTATGTCTCAGTGTATAGTAAAAAAATCAAAGTAGCAGTCATTCTAGTTTCTTTTCGTCAAGTACTGGCCAACCTCCCTCCTTCGCTATCTGTGACATCGATGCATATGGTCGTTAGCAGAAAATCGCTGCTATTAGCGAGTTCTCGCGACCAGAGCTGCTACTTTATTCATATTCAAATAATTCTTCAGTTGTCCCTATGACAGTGAAAGTAGCCAATTCGAGATCTTCGAAGTACGTACGTAGGCTTAACCTGAAAGAATAAGGATCATGGTTCTACTTAACAATGGAACCACATTAACGCTCTGGCAAGGCGGGAGTGAGCATTCCGCTTCTTCTTCTTGCTGAATTTATCTTGACAGAATGGCTGGACTGTTCAATTACATAGAGGTGGAAGTTAAAACGAAAATGTTGAAGTGTGCAAAAGAAAATTACGAAAATATGTAGAAAATGGATTTTAATGGGAAAAACATAAAATAAAAAAGTACAACATTTTGTTATTGTTGGGGATTCTGCACAAAATTGAACTAAATTGCACTAAAAATTACAAAATTAATAAAAATGCTCTTAAGAAACAAAAATTAAAAATCCCTAACAAATATGTATAAAAAAAGGCTGAATTTAAGATAACTAACTAACAATACTAACTAATACTAACAATAAGCTGTTTAAAAGTATCTGTGAACAAAATTTTAAAACTTTACAATTATTGTAATTATTAAAATATGCTCCATGTCATTTTCTTTATGTAAATCTTTCTTTTATACACATATATACACAATATAGAATATATACAATTTATATACACCTCCAAAACTATTATAGGCCTATTATTTATGTTTTTAATTTGTTCCCTTCAGTGTGTAATTTTTATATTGCATTTTTTTCTTTTTAGTTGTAGTGTTTAAATATTTTTAGTATTACATTAAATATCTAATATTAATGTTGTAGTGTTGTAATATTAGTTTTTGTGTTATTGTAGGCCTAACGCTATGGTGTTGTAACGCCATTTGTAAAACTGGTGTAAATAGTGTAAGAGAATAATGTAATTGGGTAATAGGCTGTTATATTCTCAGCATAATAAATAATAAATAACACATGCAAATACGAAAGCAGCCATGTTTCTGTGCAAGCCTACTAGGGAAAAAATGCAATTGCATCAAACTCCTAGCTCTTAATCAGTTCTAAATTCATGAGTCTGGTTAACACTATTTTTATTTCTAAGGCCGTTTAATATTTCCCAAGTATAATTCAGCTGTGAAACGTCTTTCCACTTCTTTCTTCTTGACTGATGGATAATTAATCTTGATGACAAGCTGAAAGGCAGTCATTAAAATTAACGAAGTTAGACCGGACACATTATATCCTAATCTATACATGGCGGTGTCTATTATGTTGTTAATTACGTTGAATGATTGCAACAAAATCTTGAATTTCAATGTTGTAATCAATTATAAAGTTTCTGCGATGTTGTTGTGACTTTGAGATGTTTTATTGAAGCACAATTAATTCTTCAAAATCACAGACTTAATCTGGAGGTGAGCATGTAATGCAGTTTTTATTTCGGTACAAGAAGTCTAGTATCTCTGTTACTAGCGTCCCATGAAATGATGTAAGAGAAATTAATTAAAGACCCTAACGCAACTCAATTCTGTTCTTTAGGCTATTGGAAAAGAGTCTTCAATAATAAGTTCTTATTTCTTTTCACAGTTAGGCTGTGAAATAGATTTGATTTCTTTGATCATCTAATGATTATGATTTGAGAAGTCTAATTTGTCTTCGTCTGTTTATCATAATGTTTATATAAAGTTTAGAGGAGGTAATAATAATAATAATAATAATAATAATAATAATAATAATAATAATAATAATAATAATAATAATAATAATTTCAAATAAAATAGTTGAAAATGTTCAGCCTAAAATCACTTGTATATAATAATACCTATCAGAACATCTGAATGCTGGAAACGTAGATTACAATGTTCACTTGAATTGTAGTAACAGTATTCACAAATTGTGAAATCTATTTGTAGGTCTATATTATAGAAAATGATATTCTTGTGAAATGTACAATTGATGAATAATAATATGAGATAAATTATATGTTGAAAACAGGTTTATTATTTTGGAGTGAAGTTCATGTGTTAAATGTGCAATTGAAGTGAAAATGACTAGAACGATTTTATATTTATCACATACTTATGAATCACTAATTTTAGTAGGCCTTTGTAGGCTAACACTTGAATTTCACTCCAAAATAATAAACATGTTATGCATTATAATTTATCTCATATTTTTATTGATCAATTATACATTACACAAGAATCTCATTTTTATAATATAGAACTATAAATAGACCACCGATAGACTTCACAATTTGTGAATACTGTTACTACAATTTAAGTGAACATTGTAATCTACGTTTCCAGCATTCAGATTTTCTGATAGGTATTATAGGCTACATACTAGTGCTTTTAGGATGAACATTTTCAACTATTTTATTAAGATTATCACTAGTGGAATGACATTTATTAATGACAAGCTGAAAAGGCCCGGCGTCGCCCGGGTTTTGTATTTTGTAATTTGAAATTAACTTATGAAGGACTTTCGATTTTCAAACTCTAGGTCCTTGTATAATATGTATGTAGAACTTGAAATGAGGAATAACGACTTATCACACTCAAACTATTCCTTCAAGAAACGCTACATATAGCTTTTTATGGCTCATAGAGGATGTCGAATGTTGCATTCCGTTGCTTCTACACACCATGCCTGGGAGGGGTTTAAAATAGAAGAAACAGTAATTCAGGTTACATAAGATTGTGTTTTCTTTACGGAAAATTTTATTTCTCACTCTTATGTTACCATACAACCGTTAAGGGGATGAAATAAAAAAGGATCAGTATCACTCATACTTTCCTCCTCAAAAACCTGGGACATAATATACTGCGGGCATAGAACTGAAAATGTTCCATCCCATCTTGTCTTCTTTTAGATGCTTAGGGCCTATGGTAAACATCCCTATTTCTCAACTAATACAAAGCCTACAGCTAAGAGTAACGTATCAGTGGATAGAATTTTTTACATACTTCTGTTATAGCATACTCGTTGGCACACACTTAAGCTGTCCCTGCAATACGATATTTTATTCTACATCAAATTGTGAAGTGAGCACATGATATTTACCATGTCGTCGGTAGATAAAGTTATGTGTCTGCAACAAATTGTACTTTATTTTCACCAAAGTATTACATCGATAGCATCAGAATTTGTTAAAGCCCAGTATTATATAGTTCCCAAAGCCCTATGTGATCACTGTAAACAATACACGGTTGTCATGTGAACTAAATTGCATTTCATTTTTTCAGTATAATATTATCAGGAATTTTGTAAATTTTCAAGGGAAGGAGTGGCTTGTTTGAATTTTAATGTTGAACGCGTTACTTTCCGTGCTGAACTGAGTATGTGTGCAATATTTCGTGCAAATTGGTCAAGAAATGTAGATTTGTATAGGGAACATACATACAGACATACAGACATACAGACATACATACATACATACATACATACATACATACATACATACATACATACATACATTCAAAAACCATATCGAACATATAGTTGAAAAATGCTCAACATTGATATTCACGCTATCAAAGTCGGCCAAGCTTAACTGGGGACTAAAGCACGAGGCTCTAAAAACAATATATATAGGAGGAATACTACCTCTCATACTATATGGAGCACCAGTTTGGATAAGAGCACTGGACAAAAGATGCAATCAGCTAAAACTTATCAGAGTGCAGAGATTAATTAACATAAAAATCGCAAAATCTTACAGAACAGTGTCGAATGAAGCCCTTTGTGTGATTAGTGGACTAACACCTATAATCATAAAAATAGAAGAATCAGTCAAACTTTTCCATACTATAAGAAGCAAAGAAAACCAACACATGTTTGATCATGACATGGAAGTCAAGCACTGGCCTCACCCAGCAGAAACTGTTAAAGTGAGTGAAGGTGATGTAAGCGAGGATCCGATGCAGTCACTACAAGTATACACAGACGGTAGCAAGAATGAACACGGTGTAGGATCAGGAATTGCCATATACACAGAAGGAAGCCTTATAGAAGAGCTCAGTTATAAACTAAATGATAAGTGCTCCAACAATCAGGCCGAGCAATTTGCAATATTAATGGCCCTAAAGAAAATAAAAACACAAAGAACCAATAAAAGCAAAGTTTTAATTCATACAGACAGCCGAGTAACTTTGGATGCTTTAAAAAACAGAAAGAACCACGCACATCTAATCGACGAAATTAGGAAGATGGTTTCGATAATGACAAGAGAAGCTAATTACGATATAGTCTTTTATTGGGTGAAGGCGCACGTCGGAATTCAGGGAAATGAATTAGCAGACCAACTTGCTAAGAATGGAGCGGCTAGCACAGATAGTGTAAGCTACAGGAAGATCCCAAAAAGCGCTATAGCACGAGAATTGATAAAGGAGAGCTTGATGAAGTGGCAAATAGACTGGGACCAAACTAACAACGGTGCAATCACCAAGACATTCTTCCCAAATATACAAGACCGGCTAAAAGTGAAAATAAATGTATCACCAAATTTTACTGCGAGAGTTACTGGGCACGGAAAACTCAGAACATATCTTAAAAGGTTTAAAATTTCAGACGATTCTGAATGTGTGTGCAATAAAGGTGAACAAACTGTGGAAATTTGTTATATCAGTGCGAAATTTTGAAAAGGGAAAGAGACTTATTAATAGCAGCAGTGTTAAAAAATGAAAACTGGCCGATAGAGAAACATGAGCTTATAAACAAATACCTTAAGAACTTCTTAAAATTCACGAACTCCATACCATTTGACAAACTATAAGTATAAATGTACATATACGCATGAAACCACAGTAATGCCTTAATTTGTTAAATGATTCAGATGTTATAACTCTAGATTTCATATAATATTGAATGTAAATATGTTTAGAAATTGCATGTAGTATTACGAATGTAATGGGACATGCAGGAATTAAATAAAATAGAAAAAAAAATACATACATACATAGGCCTACCCACATACACACTTTCGATTTTATATATTAGATAGTTCAAAGAAATGATCTATTTATCTCTGTCTTATTGTTAACGAATTTCATTGAATTTCAACTGTAGTAGTAATCAAAAGAATCAGCGTCTTTAATATGAAAAGTATAAGAAAACAATTATAATAAAGAACTTCCTCCCATGCTGTTGAGCGAATGTCGGTATTTCATTCCTATTCACCCTTTCAACATATGACAAGCTAAATACACTCACTTCTCAAGACAAAGTAACACCTGTACTGAAACAAATTAGCAGCTGTTTCTGGAAGCCTTTCTATTAACGAAATCAGTAGGAGGTAGAGACTCAAGCAATCAGATTCTGTTGTGAGGAATTGAGACAAAGTAGAGTTGGAATCTTCCACGCTGCCTCTCAAGTAACTGAGTGGAATACGTTTTACAGCCGAATAACTTTTCCTACAGTTGTGCAATAAATGCAGATTACCTGAGTTAAAGCTTCATTACTTTGAATTTATTATAGGACAAAATTAACCCCTTCATATAATGATCATATTTTAACCTTTTCACTCTTAATGACAATAAATTTGTCACCTTAAAAATAAATAAAAGCAGAGAAATAAAATCGACAGAGTAATGCTTTATACAAAATGTGACGATTTTTTTGCTCACAAGTTCGGATTATCATATGAGGAAATAAGCTATTCCACTGATATTTTTCTCACTGCTTTTAAGCTTAGACCCCATTGATGATATTATTTTATATTAGTACATAAAATTAGCTCTCGAATGGTTGATACAAAAAATTATTAACCCACTTTTTCTAAATTACCGTCTACCACTTTTTCTAACTAAATGAATTAGGAAATTATAGTATGCAGATAAATAAGATTACATCTTAGCATACCATCACCGCAAGAGTACATTGTATGCAGCCGTATATGATCGAATATGACTGCATAAAGCTCAACAAAAATAACCTTAACCAAAATGAAAAATTATATTTTGACCGAACCGACTATGCTATCAAGATGTAATCAGAGATGGACACTCCCCAGGTAATGGGAAATGTATGGTGAAAATTTCAGACCTCTAGGTCACAGCCCAAAGGGACTCGTAGGGCATACATACATCTCAGGGCGCATTTATTGTAGTAAATATAGGCTATGGTCGTAAACATATAGGAGCAATAAGTAGGTAAGGTGTGTAGTTAGGGTAAGTGATAGAAGAGAATTTAGTGGAAGATAGTAAATAAGAAAGAATAACAAAGAAACTAAGAAGGAAGACATAAATAACAGTGGGTGAAGAAGAGTTAAATAGATGTAGGAGGGAGAATCAAATGAAACCCGCAATTAATTTTTTCTCAGGTTTTTTTATTTTTTTTTTTAAAGGAAGAATGTTTGCTTGTACTTTATTTTTCTACATAGTCCCCTCCCAGTTCAATGCACTTACGCCATCGAATAGGAAGTGCTTCAATACTGCATGAGAAAAATTATTCTGGTTGACGCTGTAGGCACTCATGCACCGCCGATTGGACGTTTTCATCAGACTTGAACTTCTGCCCTCCAAGAAGCTCTTTTAATGGACTAAAGATGTGGAAATCTGATGGTGCCAAACCTGGCAGGTATGGCAGATGTGGGAGGCACTTGAAGCATATGTCGTCGATGGTTTTCATTGTTGCACGAACAGCATGAGGACGGGCGTTATCATATTGAAGCAAAACACCTGCTCTCAGCAACCCCCTTCGCTTTGTCATCATCAGATTTCCAAATCTTTTGCCCGTTATAGGATCTGCTTGGAAGGCAGAAGTTCAAATCTGATGAAGACGTCCAATCGATGGTGCAGGAGTGGCTGCAACGTCAACCAAAATAATTTTTCTCATGCGATATCGAAACTCTTCCTATCCAATGGCGTAAGTGCGTTGAACTGGGAGGGGACTATGTAGAAAATAATGTACAAGCAAACATTCTTCCTGCATTAAAAGGGTGGGAAAAAATTAATTGCGGTTTCGCTTGAATCTCCCTCGTATAAATGAACGAAGGTAGAAGGAGGAGAAAACATAAGTTAAATAGGCCTATAAGATGGATGAGAAACTTGAGTTTAGTTTTCAGGTATTACATTTCATTCTGATAAATCTGACAATTTTCTTTCTTACGATATTTGAAATGTTTAATTTTCTAACAGTGAATTCCATGTGCAATATCTCATATGCCACTCTAGTACTGATGAATTCTAAATAACCCTTTTTATATGAGTCATTTTAATGAATTATAAACATCAACTAGCCAAGTAAAACCGGTATAAATTTAAAGATGAAATTAAAGTGTGTTATTAAGGCTACATGATTTTCAAAATATAAGGACGGTCGTAAAATAGTTAAAGAGATTCGAATAACCAGACGTGGCAAGATGCCCATTAAAAACGGTTGAAGGCCCTCCACTTCTTCGGTTCCACACGGGTGTTAAAAGCTAGGGGAGCGACGTCTGAAAGTTGTTGATAATGGGGGTTAGGTCTCTTTAAATTATTTCATAAATTAGTGCACTGAAGAGTGGTAGCTTGATTGTTAGGATCAGAGAATTGGCCTTCAAATTTTCTTCCATGGAACCGCCCAGAAAGGGTTATTTCCTTGAGTGAGATAATTTCCAAACTACCCTTCGGCTCTGTTTGACACGCTTAGATTTATGCAAATTGACCTTTCTTTCACATGAGATTATTTACGGGGATGTAACTATTGCGTTGTTTATGGCTCAGGTTTTCATCTCTAAATTCAGTTATTTCTAAAAGGGCATGTTTTCAATACTTTACGAAAATAACTTATGAATGTCGTCATATTTAATGTTTATAGCTATATCTTTTTGTACAGAGAGTTCTTTTAACTTTGATTTCAAACAAGTTACAAGCTAATGTTCAAGCATCGCTATTGAGCATAACTTTTTCTCCATGCTGTTTTAAATGTTGCTAAATAATTTCCTCGAAGATAAGGTTAATAAAACACTATGAAAGTTACAACAATAATAATAATAATAATAATAATAATAATAATAATAATGGCAATGTTTTATTTTTCCTGGCAGAGTTAAGGCCATAGGGCCACTCAACAAGGATAAATACAAAATAAATTAAAAGAATATAGGCCTATACAAAAAACAAATACAATAGATACCATGCACAATAATACAAAATCGTAGGAATAGAATAATAATACAGTTGATCTGCCTATATTAAAACATAAGACAAAAATGTGTCCAATGGTTATGTATTTTGCTTTACGAGTTCCCTATTTATATTTGTTTTGATATTATGCTGCTATTACAATCATGATAGGATACAATTTTTAAAACGCATCATAAAAAATAAGAAATATAGACATCAACCTAAAACCTTTTTACTCAACGGAAACAGACTTTGGATGGATATAAGATAATGAAAAGCCTATTAAGGAATAGCCTATAGAAGTACGGTGATTCCTGTACAGGCCCTTACGGTCTCAGGAGGTTGAGGCTCCCAAATTTTGAAACATTTGAGACGAAAAGGTGGTAAGGGAGACTCGAAGGAAAGATACCACTGATCTTGACGTAGGTGGGAGAACAATATTATAATAGATTTAAGGGAAATAGGATTTGCGAGGGATGGTTGGATGGATGGAGTTAGCACAGAATAGGGTTGAATGGGGGGCTCATGTAAGCGCGGAAATGAACCTCCGGGTTCCATAAAATAGGTAATATTCCTATAGCTTACTTAAGAATAATAGTCTGTTATCATTGAGTAAGTAAGTAATGATGATAAGAATATTTATCTGACTTAAGCACCCGTCGCCTATACCCTCAGGATTGCTCTCGGTAGTCATTTCTGCTAGAGGCTGACTTGATCCCAGGGCCATAGTAACACCTGAATAATTAGGTCAATGGGAGAAAATCAAGGAGTATATGAGAGAAAAATGGTTGTAACCACTGATCTAATACAATATTATTTATTGTCATTAACTTATAGGTAATAGGCCTAGTATTGATTTCGTTATTATTAATTGAATATGTCGTTGCAGAAAGTATCTAAGTCACTTGAAGCAAAGTTATGATAAACTTAAAAAAAAAAGTTTAGCTCATTAGTGTACATACCTTTCTTCAATGACACATTCAATTTTAGATGAATAAATGTTGACTACCAACTCGAACGTTGCTCATTCCAATTTATCAACTTACCTAATTTCATTTACCCATTGCAAGTTTCAATTTTAATTATATGTGTGTAACATTGTTTGTTTTTCGTTATTTATAATACACATGAATATTGGATTTAAATTAATTTTTATGCAAAAACTTTTTCCGGGTCGCGTTAAAACCATTACCAGTTAGTGTGTGGAATAATAGGATAAAAATGTTCTATCTCAAATCTAAAAAACTTACTTATGTAAGCCACAATAAATTATATTTTATTATAGGTATAGTTTATAAGAGTGTGAGAGCTAGGAACGCTGTGTTCCCTAACATTGCCAAATCTAACTACATATATTATGCATTTCTTTTCCGCCTGTATAATTTGCATGGACCCTGTTATCATAGCAATATTGCAATATACAGCACTTTCACGGCATGGAGAAAGTACCTTTATCAGAAGAATTTTGGAGGAGGTAATGATGGATAGACATGTTTTTGGTGACCCTGAACCCTGGCTTGACTTGTGGTTTCTGGAATTAAGCTTGTTGTCTAGCATCTCTCATGTGATTTATAATCCCAGATCTTGTACCTCTGTATCAAATTGTGTGGTCCACCATCTACATTCTTCTTTCTCAAAGAAGGGTAAAAAGATAAAAGGATAGCGTTTTATAAGACCAGATAATAGCATCTATTGCTTTATTACATAAATTAAATATATTTCGATACAAGTATAACTTTGACTAATTTGCACCTATTCTGGACTGTCTTTGCATACGTTTGTAGTAAGTACTATAACAACAGTATTATAATGAGCACAGTAGCGCATTTTAACAGTATTTTGTTAATACTTTTATCAAATTGTTCAGAATGTAAGCTTAAGAGCATTAAAAGGTGAACCATTTCGTAACTTCGAGACTATGCAGCTTTTCAGAAATTATAGAATTTTACAAGGGTTTAAAAATAAAAATAAAGACTGATCAAACAAAAGTAGACAATCTTATGTAGGCTATACACAGAGATTTCATATGTAGTGTAAAAAGTAAGGAAGGTTTGGAATTCCCTACAATACAATTATAAACAAAAGAAAGAAAAAACATAAAGAAAAGAAGAAATGAACTCAAATATCATCATCCTCATCATTGTTATTCCTGTAGGCCAGGTATGGGCAACCTTTGGAAAGATGCGGGCTAAACTTTATAATATTTATGAAGTCGCGGGCCGTAGATAATAGGTAGTTGTGAAAAAATAATCATCATACGGTTTTTTGTATTTATAAAGTATAATTATAAAGTTACGTGAATGAGAACAATATCGAACTGATTAGGTATTTACTTACAATCAGCAGAAATTAATGAGAAGCTTGAGCTTGAACTTGAGAAACAAGATAATCAATGTTGGCATCATTCCCACTAATATATACAAGCGCAGAGTGTTTTCAAAATTTTCATCTGTAAGTCTGGTTCGATACTTTGATTTAGGCCTATTGCAACATTTTTCTAGCGCTGACCGGAAGGAACACCCTCATAGTTCAGGTTTTGTTTCCCCCCTCTCACTCTCTTGTTGGCGAGAACAGAAAATATTTACTTTTTCGAGCGCGATTTTAAAGTGTTCCGCGGGCCGGCTAAAAAGTCGGGGATCTGGCCCGCGGGCCGGGCGTTGCCCATATATGCTGTAGGCCTTTATTCCCGCGTTTGCTGAAAGCTTTCAGGTTCGCTATTCCCATGTCCACTGCAAGCTGATGAAAGTTCATTGAAAGTTACTCATTCTTATATATTGGAACGAAACCAAGATAATAATAAAATAGGAAAAGCAATTAAACTTAAAAACCATAGGCTATAAACGACGAAATGTGCTATAGAAAATTATTAAAAAAGCTGCAGTAAAATACAAAAAAGAGGGAAAGGGAGATTATGGGCATGGTGGAGAAATAGGGAATAAAGACTCTAAAAAGGGGGGAAAAAGGTGCTAGAAAATTGCCTCCATTCTCATCTAGAGGTATTTCATACTGTGATTTCATTCACAGGAGTACTAATTTGCCCTAAGAAAAAAAGGCGCGCAATAGAAAATCTTAACCCTGGTAATTAATTTCATACGTACATCTGCATTTCTGATATGTCTTTTTTTAGAAAAAATTAAATTAAGTCAGACAAATGGAAAATCTAATAGTTAATTTTATTTTGATATAGATCTATCCATGTGATGATAAAGTATATGAGAGTATAGTTTTCAGCCTAAAGGCTCTTTCACGTAATGTCAGTCACATACAAAGTGGTTCTACTTTCTACTAGAAGAGACACGTAATCATGACACTTAATTATCGAAACCGTTACAAATGCAGATGCATACCGGCAATCAGTCGGGTAAACGAGTCGAAACAAAAGTATTGATCTTTAACAGGTGTTTCTCAACTAACTTTCTCTCAATTACCTCTAATAATATGGCAACCAAAAACTTCGGACTCTACCTGCTGCTAGAATGTCTCTTTAACATTCCACCTACAGACCGGAGATTGTAGCTTTGTATTTGTCTTGTAGTCTGTTTGCTGTGGGTCACTGAATAAGGTAATTGGATGGGTAAAGAAGCGATGATATCTTGATCACCAGATCGATAACATATATTCACGAATTCTCTAACTGTACCCGGATATGGGAGATGGATTTCTTCGAAAAAAAGGTGTAAATGGATTCTATTTCACTGGTGATAAAATATCTCCACCATATCTGCGTGGGACCATGAGGGACCGGATTTTTCGGTAACAGCGAAAAGAGCGTACTTTTATAGAACAGCTTTTCATAACTATGTTTAGCTTTATATTTACTTAAGTATTACTACTAAGCAACTTATATCTACGAAATATCGCGAAATTTGCAGGAGACTTGCAAGGAGGTGTTTAAACATCCACCCTACAGCCCGAACTTCGCTCCCAATGATTTCCATCTTTTCCTACACTTCAAGAAATGACAGGGAATGACAAAGAGGCGGAGATGTTTGTCACACAGTGGTTCAGATCCCTGGCCGCAGACTTCTATCGACACAGGCAGCGTTTCTCAACCTTTTTGAACCCGAGGACCTCTAAAATGTCTAAGAAATTTTACGGACCCCTGATATTACATCCCATTTTTAAAAGAAGGCCTATATTCTTAATATTTGGGGTATTAATTATAGGTCATTATAACGAAATATGTGAAAAATTTGTTACTTCTTTACTTTCCACTTGCTTTATGATATTTTTTAATTATGTCTGCGGACCATCTGCACCATTTTCGCGGACCACCAGTGGTCCGCGGATCATAGGTTGAGAAACGCTGGACACAGGTATTCACAAGTTGGTTCCACGGTGTGACAAATGTTTCAGTTCCGGTGGCAAATATGTTGAATAATAGCTGAATACTTGCTGTATCTGTTGCAATAACTACTTACTTCAAATAGTGTTTTGTTTCTGTAAATGAACCCAGGAAACCTTACTTTATGGACGCGCCTCGTAAATAAATTATTCAATTCTTTAAATAAATATTTGATTTGTATAAACGGTCTCCAGCCATTACCTTTCATTCTATAGTCACTTCGTGGGAATATAGTAATTGACAGCTAAAACTTTAATGCATACAATGTATATGTAATTCCTAAACCGCAAGGCAAAAGTTTTCTCGAATGAAGACATTAAGACCAGGATGTATTATTCACTAAATGATTTGTCCTAATACGGCAGAGTTAATTCGATCTGTGATTGTAATGAGGGGGGGGATAATAATTAGCATCTACACACGTTATTACGTTACTGCATCTTGCGGTTAGCGGGTCGTACATTGAGACGAATCTTACAGAACTAAACTGCGGTTTCAAAATGTGACCAGGTGAACACTTGCTGTAATGCAATGCCGTAATGTTAATTGATATTTTACAGTTCGTTGTTGACATCATAATTTCTTTTAATTCTTCTGCGGATTAAATAATTAAGTTTTTTTTTATGTTCATTCGTTCACTTTGAATGACCCGACAAATCTTTCTTCTCAATACCGGACCAGAAAACTTGCTTGCTACATTGAAATTATTGACCACTGTTCAATATTTGAACTGAGTCCAGAGACCGAAATATAATTTCTTTTTTTATACGTGATATAATTAAAAATGCCATTAGTGAGTGTGTTCCACCCATAAATCTCGAGGTTTTTAACTTCTCCCCCCCCCCCTTTGTAGCCTCAGTTCCATTTTCCAGGAACTTTCCTTTCCGTCCCTTTTTTATTATTTTGTCACGTATCAATTAATATAAATATACTATATGGTCTTCTCGTCTCACAAAAAAACTTAAGCTTTCTCATTGAATAATTAAATTCAAAAAATTATTACAATGCTTCTGACGTATTCTGAAAAAATGTATAAAATAATAGATATCGGATTAATAAATACTTTATGTAAATGTGAAGCTTTTTATCCTCTTTTTATGGTTTTAATTCATGAACACCAGCTATTTTACTGTAATTTTACGTATTCACGTATACATCACTGATTTCTGTTGATGTTGAGGGTATTTTTCTCTAGGTATTTTGCATCTGAATCCAAACCTGTGGAAATGTTAAATGTGATGACGTTTAAATTTTTTATTGAAGTGAAGGGAAAAATGAAACAAACACAATTTCATGGACATATATATTCCAACAGATTCAGCAATTGTTTAGCTATTTTTCAACATATTGAAACCGCAATTGAAACATTTGTCTTACCGTGGCACCAATTTTTGAATACCTGCGTCGTAGAAATATGCCGCCAAGGATTTGAACCACTGTGTGAAAACATCTCCGCCTCTCTGTCATTCTCTGCCATTCCCTGTCATTTCTTTAGGTGTAGAAAAAGATAGAAATCACTGGGAGCGAAATCCGGGCTGTAGTGTGAATGTTTAAACACCTCCTAGCAAGTCTCCTGCAGAAGTTCTAAAGCCCGGACCTCGCTCCCAGTGATTTCCACCGTTTCCTACACCTCACGAAATGACAATGAATGGGGCGAAGATGCCAATGTGCACGAAAATGCGACTGTGCCGATGTGCACATGTGCCAATGTGCACGACACCCACTTCTACGACACAGGTATTCAAAAGTTGGTGCCATGATTCCGGTGGCAAATAAGTTGAAAAATTGCTGAACACTGGCTGTTTCCTTGCATTGCGTTTTGTTTCTGTAAACGGCCCCAGGGAAACTTACTTCGTGGACGGCCCTCGTAAATTATACAATTGACCCCTATGTTGCGCACATAATAAATTGCATGTAAAAGTATTGGATTTGCAGCTACAAGAGCATGGATTTATTTTCCAGATTACTGAGAGAGAAAACAGCAACGGATGACGAATTCGTGGAATTCTGCAAACTGCGACGAGGAGCAGCGCGGGATACCCTCGAGTCTCTTCTCGACTTACCGGTGAGTACATATTCCAATCCTAATACAGTACAATAGTTACCTGCGTGCTTTACAACTGGTCTGTTCTTTCAGCACGAGTTCTTACTATTCAGTGAGTTAAGCCGAATTATAATATAGCACATACCAGAAACGTGTTTCTATTTTACAAAATTTGTAATTTTACAATTTCATTATACCGAGCGAGGTGGCCGAGATGGTAACGTCTTGGATTCGCATTCTGGAGGTCCCAGGTTCAAATCCCGTGGCCGGAAAATTTGACATGGGTTTTTTCATGGTTTCCACACTCGCAGAGGCAAATGCCGAATAGGGTATTTACATACCATGAATCATCTTCACCATTTCGTTCTATATCATTTCCATTTAAATTAATATCTGTTGAAATTTACTCCATTAAATATGTCGACAATAGCAACAATTTACAAGCAATAGTTCCATGGCCTACCCTAATGTATAGACACAGATCCCGAACTCCTGATATAGCCTCGAAGCTAAAAGGAGTATAAATAATAATAATAAAGTTTCATTATTTACTACAGTCAATCCTCTGTATAACGAAGATCGATATAGCGATAAACCTGATTTTAGTAATATTTCCTATCTTAATAGAGTTAAATATCACTCACTACAAAGATATTTTAGAAAACACTTATATAGTAATGTTTTTAAGTTTAATTGTTATTGCAAACTTGTAGCTTAGCCCTGCTACTGACAGGAGGTAGCCATTAACTGTTTTCTGCAGGCTTGATAATAGTTACATTACTTACAAATTTTACAAGAGAAAGGGTCAATAGAGAGTGAATAGAGTCTACTACATGTGCAAAACATACAATGAGTTCGGTTGCTTTTGCCACACCGACCAAATGGTTTTTGTTTTGCTTTAGATATTTGACGAACTTTCTTTTTCTTCCCTTTTTCCAACGTCTTTGAGGTTGAAATTTCAGCTTCTTTGCATTGTATGTTTGTTCCTGAATTATCCTGCAGATCACATAGTCAAATTTTACAAAAATCTACCTAATAAGTGGTAGATTTCAGCCCCTCAGTATAACAATAACCCTTGTATAACAATACAGTCTGCTAGGGCCCACAAATATCGTTATATGGAGGTTTGGGTGTACGATTGTAGGGAATGACAAACTTAATATTAACATTGTAGTTATAGAGCACCGATTTAATTGGGGTTTAGTTTACTTAATTACGCACCCCGCACACTTTCGCCCCGCACTATGTGTTAACTTCTGAGTCAAGGTAAGTGGCCATTAGATTAGGAATAGTGATAATAGTGTAAGTGACATGTAAAGGTAGGTTGGTGGCAGTTAGGTTAGGAACAGTGATATTAGTGTTGATCGCCATCCAATTTACAATCCCAGCTTTCTTTCTGGATCACGTGACCCATGTACCCAGTCGTATTCTCACCTGTCAACAGCCATTTTCTCTTCAGACTCCATTTATAGGTTGGAAAAGTGATATATTTATTTCAGTTTTTCGGAGTGTTTGGGACATTTTTTAGAAAAACTAATTACTATAATATGGTTTCTGTGGTTTATGAAAAACACAGCGAACTGAAAATCACTGATTTTAAACTTTTTTCTGTGAATAAATGTACTGCGTAATCACTTATCATGGAAACCCCCCCCCCCTAAATGACAAGCCTTTGCTGAAAAACACGTTACCTTACTTAGCATCTTAATCTATTGGCAGATGTTTCTGTGTTTTTTTTCCCTGCCTGTGGTAGATAATGAAATTTTCACCGAATTGAATAAGAATTGTTTTAAATATATGTATAATTATGAAGATGTTGTGAGCCGATTCGTTATGGGAAATTTGCTGCCATAGGGCTTATCCGTTTCGAACGCTTACATTTGGCAAATTGATCATTTATACAAGTTATTATAGATTTGATCCAGTTATTTATAGTGTAAATTCATATTAGAAATGCATAAACAACGTGTATGTATTACATTATATCTGGTCCCTTACTAAAATATTTATTTGAGTCTGTAGATCTAAATGTCACAAGGCCTGTGATTTATAAATTTATAGGGTCACTCTCCTACATAGTGTAGGCTATATTTAAAGTAGCCTATATACTTTATTTCATTTTCTAGTAGGGTGTGTTTCTAGGATCAATGTTTTCATATGTTTCACAGTTTGCATACTGTTTTATTTTGTTTCAGTTCGTTGATTTCGTTGTACTACATATCATTCTACTGTGGGTTTTTTTCCTGTTTCTTTAATTGAAATGGTATTCTTTGTGTATGCAATCTGTAGTGACAGAAAGAAATTAAAGTAATATATTTTGCTCTACGTGCTTTGTAAGTTTTGTATTCCGTTTGTGCATTAAAACTTTAAAAGTAGAAAATGAAAATCAGGTCCCAAGTTATAAGTAACACTATTGAATCTTAATTTATCCTACAAAGACTCCCCCCTCCCAAAAAAAAAACTACTTGTATAACCTATTTTTGGGATCACGTCATTGATTATGGAAATGTTTCAAGAAATTACGTTTACCGTCGTGACTTGTGGTCTTGGTTCGTTTCCGGAGTGGAAGTATTCGCGTGGCATTGAAAGTAGGTTCACGCCAGCAAGTGTCTTCATTACACCATTCTGTCGCACTCCAGACATGTCGTGACTATAGCGGCCCACTATCAATGATGTCATTGTTCCTACACAGCATTATTACTTGTGTTTAACAGCACTTTAGTGGGCTAAATGGTGCACATCGTGTTTTGTAACAAACTAGCAGGGGTCCGCGGCTTCGCCCGCGATTATTTACTCAACTGCTATATGTTTTTTTTTAATCATTTAACAGAAAAATAATTAAAACATTTTTATTTAAATTTATATATTTTTACATAAACTGCAGAACTTATATGATTTCATTCTTAATTATATTGTTTTACTTCATATTAATAATTAAACAAACAAAACGAATCTTGTACTGCCATAAGAGCTTGTAGATTTGAAATGAAACGATAAAACATATCACAGCTTTATGAACCTTATCAAATCATGCATAAACAGTTTAAAAATTATACTAAAAATCTAAAAACCCGGCTTCGAAGTGCATTTTACGATTAAAGTGAGCCGTCCGGGGGAAAAGACTATTTCAGATTCGAGTTCCCTAGCCCCCACCCCAAATAAAAACCCGTATAGAGAGGTTCGTCCAAATCATTCAGTTTTCCTGTTTAGGGGTACATTTATGATCCCCATATGTCCACCTATATAAAATGTCAGATCTTTGCGTATCGTGATGTTATAAACAATTGAATCAAGTTTGGCAACCGAGCAAGGTCATCTTTAATTTCACAATTGAATACGGTCTTGTTAATAGCTGGCGTTGGATGAGCACGGAAACTGGAGTCCAAATATTACATTAGATTATTGCGAGCGTATACAAGGGATTTAAGGTCATGTGCAAGGGCTAAGATTAGCGGTTATATGTAACAAAAAAAGCTAAATATGTGCATACATAATTATGGGCTAATATTTCTTAAAAAATGGAATAAAATATTGACTTTTTTTCTGTAAAAAGTTGTGTTAAATTATGTCAAGAATATGTGTATGGTTATATTATCAACCTTATCTACTTATAAAAGGAGTAAATTAATTTGATTAAACATAAAAGCCACACAATAGCCTAATTTAAAAGAAAGAAACAAAACAAAAGTTAACCTTCTTATATTATATAATATTTTGTTTGAGCTGTTTGAGGGGGGTGGCCTATTTGCGAGTAGGTTACACATATTTTTAAATTTTGAAACTGAAACTGCGTCTCTTAAAATGGCTTTATGCTCACTAAAACACTGCTAATCTTATTAAGAAGTAATAGCCCATTAGATCATTATAAGTAGGGGCGGATTTCTATGACATGTCATATTTTTCCCCTTTGCATTATTTCAGGTTTCCGACTAATTTAAACCCGATTCCAAGCATCCTGGTGAAAATGGAACGGCTTTCATTGTGCATATAACTGCATATTTAGGACATTTTCAACTATTGTAGCATATTTAGTATGAATATGCATATTTAAGTCATATTTTTGGCATATTTGTGTGCATATTTTGAAGTTTCATATCATATTTTGTAAATTTTGCATTATAATGATACTTTTTGAGAATTTACAGATATTTTAAATAATTAACATTATATCTACTCTTATACAATTCAACGGCCCTAAATAGCGTGCTTGCTCGCCCGCTTCGTGAGACATCGGGTATACTCGGCGATGTTCGTCTCTCGCAGTCTAAACTTTCATGACGACTACAAAATTAGGAAGGAACACCGTTTCTTTATTGTATAAGGCCTAAGTGAAATGAACACAATGAACAAATATTCTAAATTTATTTTTACTTACAATTTTCATAGCTCTGAACCACAAACATTTTTAATAATCTACCAGTGTAATTTTCTTAAAAATCCTGGAGTCAATGAATAATGGCGGGCGTAGCCGGGGGTAACAGCTGTAAAATATTGATGGTTTTATCTCTTGAAATATCGCTGATAATAATAATCCAAACAAACCATTCCTTCCCTTGAAATATATAATTTCTGAAAATTACACTGAATTGATAAAATAAAATTCACATCATATTCATGTCAATAAACAGCTGAGAAACAATACGTAACTTATTATAAGTTCACAGGTTCTTTGGAACGGCATAATCGATTCTGATATATTTTTCCCAGGGGGCGCTTTCATGTCGTGGAATGTACTCTAAAGCAGGAATTTTAGCTGTTTCATTAATTTATTATTGGCTTAGTTTATGAATGATTCACGTGCAAGTGTTAATAAATATAATGCTTTAATAATTATTATACACTTAATTTTTAATTTTTAAAAGAATTATCGTGGCGAAGCCACGGGCACCTCCTAGTTTTAATACAATGAATTGTAATGAAACTTAAAAAAATATATACACATTGTGTAATTGTAAAGTCATATTTTAAATTTTATTGGTCATATTTTAATGTTTCTTAGGTCATAAATGCATACATATATCCTATTTTTTATGTCTTAGAAATCTGCCCCCTATAAGCCTTTGCAAGAGATTCAGAATCTAAATCCAGATCTACTTCTAGATCTAGTTTTTAACATTTAATAGACATTCTTGAATCCATCTTTAAAATGCAGGTGCCAGTAAAATAAGTTTTAAATGCTTATCTGACAAGATTAATTTTGAAACTATAAAATATGGAACACATTTAAAACGAAACGTTATGTAAAGATATGCGAGTTTTTCTAAAATATGTACCATACCCTGTAATATGGGAAAATATGGAAAATCAAAGGTATTTTAAACCACACTAAATATCCTACTTCGTAAACATGTAACGAAATTTTAACTTTAACTAATTTAAAAAGACGTATCTATTTACATAGTAATCCTAGCCCTGGTCATGTGGATCAAGTTGTGTAATCCGCAAGAGGTCTAAAGCTGTGGCTGTGTCGTTCTTCCTAAAATTACTGGCATTTGTGAGGATTGTTGGGAGGAAAATTCCTCGGATACCTCAAGCACGGTATAATTAAAAAATTGGGTAGGCTGTGATAGAAATGCCACCGTAGAGCACGTGAAATATCTTGTGCGCGAAAAACCTAACGCAATTTCGCCACACGATGCCATGCAGTTCATAGTGCTTTACACCTCCATTGATGATTCACTATTCATAACCCATACGATAAAATAAGCTTTGTTACAAGGGACCAATATAAAAACATGTCATTGCTGCGGCCGGACACCCCATTAAAAATCTGTAGACTGTGCAACAATAGAATGGCTCTTCTTGTCCCTGCTGGAAATGTTGTGCCATGATGTTTAATCTCATGTAACGCAGTATCTGCAGTAAATACATTAATATCTAAATCGTAATATTACTAGGCCCATATGAAGATAAGAAAGCGACGAATAAATAAATGAATAAGTCAAGGAAAAAAACTTGTTTTTGAAAGTTTGACTGGTAGATCGGAATAGAAGGCCACATGGCCTTTCTTTTTTTACTGGAATAAATATTTAAAATAAATATATAGAATAAACAAATAAATGTAATAAATTCGTAAATAAATAATCCAATTCCAACGCTGTGGCTCAGGGGATGCGTTCAATCTTCTCACGCAGCGGGCCCGGGTTCGATTCCTGGTCGGGACAAGTTATCTAGGTGGGTTGTTTTCTGGGGTTTTTCCTCACCTTTGAGACAAATGTCGAGTAACTTTAGGCCCTTGTGGTCCCCAGATATCATCTGGCCGTCATTATCATCTTCATCCCATCCTCGCCTTGTTTGGAGTGAGTGAGTCTGTGTGTGAATGGTGTGTCCCGTCCTATGTGTTCGTGTTGTCTCGGAGGTGGCCCCGGCATTGGGCTGATCACTCATCCGGGGAGGCCCTCCATGTCCTTGTCTGGTCAAAAAAGTATGTATGTGATCCAAAGATAATCCCTCTCCCGACAGGTCGCGGCCCTGTAAGGTCGCTTAAATCCTAAAAGGGAGAGGTTAAACTACGAGAAAGAAAGAAAGAAAGAAAGAAAGAAAGAAATAATCCAAATAACTTAATATTCGTAATGTGCGTTTCAGTGTTACTAGGCTACTTTTACGAATTTTGCAGTAGACCTTTCCTGTTCCTAAATCTGCCAAATTTTAGGCTTCTTAACCTATTTTGGAAGCTGTTTGCCGTAGTTACTAATTATGGAGATCGAGGTCATCACATGTCGCACGCATTGCATTTGGACACGATCTGCTGCAGGTTCCTTAAAAAGATCTGCACACCATCGTGATCGTGCAGGTGCCCCCTTCCAAAATACAGTACCAAAAATTTTATCTGTGGGAAGTAAAAGTCAAGGTGACCATCGTCGTTAATGCGAAATAATTCACAGAACCCAAGACTTAAAAAAAAATTTACCCTTTGTAGCTATATTTTAGTCTAATTTTTACTTTATTTAAAGTAACAATTAAACCTTAACTTCGAATAGCAAACATGGTCTTCATTTATTTCATAATTTAAGGCAATATTTTAAACTTAAAAACAAATCTAAATCATCTGGTATATTCAATTGATTTGTAAAGGCCTAACACTTATATTAATCCGTTTTATAAAATGTTATATTTATTTATTTGTGATATATTCTAATGTTTTAAAATAGGCTATATTTTGTTTCGAAACTTGAGTGTCCGCAACAGAAATTTACAATATATAATTCTTACAGTTATTAAGCCATAGTCACAGCGATGACATGTGCTTTTCAAAACAAAATCATTGTTACTATAGGTAGAGGAAGTATTGTGTTATACCCCAAAATTCGAAGCTTAGTTTTTAATAAATACACGTTTTAAGGTCTCCTGAATCGAAATAAGTTTTTATGTATGTAGGCTATGTATTTTGTATTAAGGAAGGGCATTTTATGGGAATTTGACAAGAAGATTGACGACAACTTTGTTACTTTATAATGCCACTATACATTGAAGAAAATTTTATTTTCGCGTTTTTATCGAAAACGGCTCTATCGATTTCGTTTAAATTTTGTACATGATTTGCTTACACTGAGCTAGAACTTTTGTAAGAAACTTTTTTTTTTTTAATTCTCTGAAGAGTAGTTACAAGTCCCTACTGTTTGTAGAAACTCAGTCTTTCCTCCTGATGAAGCTTTGCATCAGGTTGAAACAACTCAATACATGCTCTTTGCAATACGGCCTCTTATTCTATACTACCTTAAAAGACCCGGCGTCGCCCGGGTTTTGTATTTTGTAATTGGAAATTAGCTTATGAAGGATTTTCAATTTTAAATTCTAGGTCCTTATATAGGCATTTATAATTTGAAATAGGAAGAACGACTTATTACACTCAAACTATTCCCTCAGAAAACGCTTGATATAGTTTTTATGGCTCATAGAGGATCTAGAATTTTGCATCCCATCGCTTGTACAGTGCACAGCAAGCCTGGTAGAGGTTTAAATAAGAAGAAACAGAAATTCCTGTAACATAAAATTGTAATATCGAGGCGGGAAATTTCCCACTCTTATGTTACCATAAAACCGTTTTGGGGATGAAATTAAACAGAAAGCATTATCACTTTCATACTTTTCTCTCCAAAAACCTGCGATATAATATAATAATATACACATTACCATACCTCGTTTTGTTTTCTCTATGTCCAGGGTAGAGAAAGTTATGTGATTCCATTATTTTAGTGGATTTCATTCTGTAATATTTATTTATAACATGAATTATTTTGATAACTTCTCTTATTTGTCAAAAGTGCATTTCATTTGTTTTTTCCAAGCCCACCTGATACCATTTGGCAACAATATATTCTGTGATTTGGAATTGATAATTCTATGTAAAAAGGGATTAAGTATTTTCAAAAACATTTAATTTTTGGCATTTAGAATCAGAATTTTTCAAAATCCTTTCTTAGTGAGCACCTACATTATGAAACGAAGGTACTGTCAAAATTCCAAGTCTCTACCTGTTATAGTTTAGGCTGTACGTTGATTCCTGTCATTCAGTCAATCAGTCAGTCAGTCATTCATTCAGTCAGTCAGTCAGGACAAAGGCTTTTATATATATAGAGATATAATTCTGAAGTGAGAGAATTATATTGTCCATGCTCAGGGCAAAGAAAGTTACATGAATGTTTTAATGAGCTTTATTTGGGTTGTATATCCTTCGGAGATGCGATGTGAAGTAGTAATGACATTCTTTTCATTTTTACAACAATTTAAATGAAGAGATTGTCATACTTAATATATTATGGTAAAAGGCAAACCTTTTACTTGGGCAGAGGAAATTATGTGTTTCACTTCAAATTTTTCGTTTTTCTTTTCAAAATTTCCTTCCTATTATTATTGTAAATGATTGCATTTGATTAATTCAAATAATTTGTAGTTATATATATATTTCTAACTGCCCCTGGCCACGAGCACGCGCTCTTGGGTGGCGCCTTCATAAGAAAATAGTTTGCTATAAATAGTAAATTTTGTTTAAGTAACATCCTATTCTGTTAAAATCGATGGAATATGAAAATTGAGGTTTTATTCAGTGTATGCCTACCAATTTTAAACAGTAGAAGAAGGTGGACAATATTTGTCCACCCCTGGTAATGCTAGGGTTAATTATTAACAACGATATACTTTTGTGAAGCCGCAGTCAATATAGTGCCATGTATTGGAATGTATTACTCTTTGTTGTCTGAGAGATCTGGAAATGTTCATGTCTTACGTGATATTATGTCCACTTCTCCTAATTGCAAATGTATAACAATGGCTTTCTGGGGCATACAAGTTTCTTTGGCGATCATTACCGAATTAGTTCGACTCTATTTACTCTCAAGGTTAAGGTATATCATCATAAGGTCAATTAGTGATTCTGTAGTCTACCATCGCTGTGGTCTGAAATAATAATTGACCACTGCCCCTACCATTTGTTTTTAAGATCCTCTTATAATAGTAGATTTTGTAGGTCGATGTGAGGAAAGACCTGTTATTTAGTATTAAATCTCTATCTTGACGATTTTGGGTTATGAATTTGTTAAGAGGATGGAGAAAAAGAATGTTCAGACAGATCTGGGGCAGAGAGAAAATGAGCAATAAGGAAAAGAGGGTAATACAGGAGACAGGACATAGACTGTAGGGTTACCAATCCAGCGGTTTTCTCGCTAGATTTAGCGTTCTAGGAAACCCATCTAGCTTCTAAAAGTGGCTTATTTTGTATTCTAGCCTTTCGAAATTACTGACTGGCAGAAATTTACGTGTGTTGCATAGCATGAATATGGACATATATCAACTTATAATGTTTTAACTTTTTTTTTTTAATGAGGGGTCTATTAGCAAACCCGGCAATCTCCATTTCGAAGAAAGATGGAGATGCTAACTACTAATGAAAGTTTAATGCATTACATATTTAGTCTATGTGTTACATATCCGACTTCCCAAATAAGGGAGGAACTCACATTTACAACACATACACTAAATATGTACCAGGAAATGCATTAAACTTTCGTTAGAAGGTAGCGTCTCTATGTTTTATTAAAATGGAGATTGCCGGGTTTGCTAATAGACCCCTCAAATATTTTAACCGTCTGATGTCATATAAAGTTTAAGGCTGGTGATTTGCTGGTTATTGTTACTTTATTCAATACTAAAATGAACTTTATTACGAGTAAAATGTTGATACTGTCCTTTAGTATTGAAATCTCCTCTATTAACATGTTCATATTGTAATAATAAGATATAGCCTATATATATATACAGTTAAAATTCCATATGTTATAAAACACTCTATACATTACTGTCTTGCATCAGTCTTATACATATATCTAATTACTCGTTTCTGGGCAGCAAAAATATTATTCATTACATTACTAGAACCCCAAACACAAATCATACACATCATACAAGACAAAATAGACTCAGCCTGACCATAGTAAAAATGAAATATTAAGTTCTAAGAAAAGTCCTCATAATTCTCATGTGGTAATATATATAACACTGAATTTCTTGATTGCATTTGGGCATTTTGTATTGAATGCTCAATTGATAAGGTCCAAGGGTGAAAAAGGATATGTAAAATATACGAGGCACTCACATGCCTGTTCATTACCTAGGCTGAATCTTGAGATTTTTCTTAATTTACGTTTCGGTATATATATATATATATATATATATATATATATATATATATATTATATGTATATAATTAGAGCAGGCAATGATAAAATCATGATTCATAAGAGGTTATGAGGTGATTTACTGAGTTAATTCGTTGTAGCTGAGAATAACTTTCATAGTGATCCAGGTGGAGTTTATTGTGTAATTTAGAGGTTGTGCACGATTTATTAAATTTAGTAGTGCGGTGTCTAGAAATTTAGAGTTTTCTTGAGGTAAATCTATTGGAACGATAATGTATTTTTTTGCCTAGGGATGAAAGATTTCAACACGGAAACGGGACTTTTACATTTAATAGTTTTATGAGTTAGCAGTGCAATAGCAAGGATCCTTCGTTCTTCTAGTTTTAGCCACTTTAGTTGCAGGCATAGGCGTAACCAGGCCGACCATATGGGGGGGGTTATAACATCCGCGGGGTCTGGGTGGTATGGAATACCCCCCAGGGAGAGGGGGGTCCGGGGGTCCTCCCCCGGAAAAAATTAAAAATTAAGATGCAAAATAACGAGTTTTAAGCTTCCGGGGGTCCTCCCCCGGAAAATTGAAAAAATTAAGACGCAAAATAACGAGTTTTAAGCTTCCCAAGCTTTATACTTGTATTAAGTAATTTATGGGCAGACTTAAAAAAATTATACAATTTTCCTTTTTTTAATCAATGGGGGGGGGGGTTCAAACCCCCAAACCCTCCCCCCTCGGTACGCCTATGGTTGCAGGTAATAAGGCGCTAAATACGAAGTGAATTGCAGCATTTTGCAGACAGAGAGAGCGCGCAAGAGAGTAATTATACATGTTTTATTCTTCTTACAAAATAAACAATGAGGGTTTAGAGGTCATAAATTAAAAAAAAAAAAGACATCGACTTCCGTGTACTCCTTAGCTCATTCACCACGCACATATATGGAGAAATTGACCATTTTTCACCAATAGAAAATCGTACTTGCAGATATTGTGTAAGGTCTCCTTTTATCTTACCCATTTATCGACACATGTCCCAATTTCTATTGTCTTGTCCAAGTTAATTATTACCTCTGCTAAAGCCATGCCTCCTTCGCTTTGTAGCTACCACCTTACCATACTGGTCCATAACTCTTTAAGATGCTATCACTTTCGTCCACTTTCTGTATATTGAATGCGAAGCAAATAAGAAAGTCGGTAGTCCTCTATGCGGCATAATCACGTTGTTTCTGGGGCTATATTGAAATATTTTAATAAGTAGAACATTCTCTTTGGTTGATTGCCTATGTAGACGATTTAAAAATTATAAAATGGATAACGTAACAACTACTCATTTTAGCAAAAAATGCGAAGTTCCAAAACGTGCGGAAAGATGTAGGTGCATTTCGTGACAGTACTATTAGATTCTTATCTTGTTACGAAGGCCTATTTACTTAATAATACATTACCATTTTCCTTACAGCATAACACATAATAGAATCATGTATAATGCAGGCTTCTGTGTAAGGAGTTGACGGATTAAGAACAATTTTGTATAAATTGAAGTTTAGTTCTAGAATGTCCACGTTCATTTTATGTTATTCTAGCCTATGTACAACAAACTATTGTCCAATATGAATCTTCTAATTCTTATAAAATGGTACTTGCAAATGCGAACGGAATATTTAAATATCGGAACAGTTCACTTATGAGTATAGTCATCAGTTATATTTGGATTTTTTAAACCTCTGACATGTCATTTGATTCGTGGCCTGTATTTTCAGTATTTCAGTGCCTCGTAAAGTATAGACTATATCGCCTCTCATCTCTCTTTTTGGAAATAGATGAAGGTGTACTTAGGCCAATGCTACACACAGCTGTATCGTCACAATTGCACCCTGCCCAGCCTGGAGTGAGGCACGTACTGTATAAAATACAACTGCCTACAGAGAATGCAGCGCCATCACGACTTGAACAATGCACTGACATTTTCAGGAGACGGAAACGCTCCCGGTACTATTCGTTCCTCGGTCCACTGTTGACGCAATGTGGTAAAATCGGGTATTTCATAAAATACATCCATATAGGAGAGTTATATTTATCGATATTATATTTTGTGAAATCTTTTTTATTTACTCTCTAGGTTCCTCTTTCCCTTATTCGAATGATGTTTCAGGATAGGTTGTTATTTGTTCTTCACTTCCTTCCGGCGTTACACTCAATCATTCTTCGTAATGAGTAAAATTTTTAACCAATCTCTGCATTATACTATTGCATATCATTGAGAATCAAGAATAATTTTAAGGAATTGTATTATTTGTAATCATTGGCTTTCTGTCAGATCCAAAATTCATTTTAGACTGGTTGATAGAGCCAACTCAATTTCTTCTGGTTACCAAGAAGGCATACGTAGTGATAGAAGGCTCCTATTTACTCTGAAGTATGCTGGATATCCAACCAACATCCCACTAAATCTATTTTAACTTCCTGTAATTCACCTTGATTTTATAGTTTTGATTCCAATGTTAAACTTTCAACCCTCGTAACTTATGTTTGAGGGTACAAAGTGGATGGTAACAACCTATAGATAGATATAACGGTAACCCTCAATTAATATGAAATGTATGAGTAACTCTCGTTTTATGCTGCTCTCATAGATGAAATAATCAGTTTTTACAACTCTAATTACATTAACATAAATACCCAATCTCGTTAAAATGTAGCCATGTGAGCGCCTTGGGCATGCGAGTTGCCATGCCAACACGATTCCTCTGGAATGTTATTTCGTAGGTTTTAAAGATATTAGACACAGATACCTTGTCATACTATACGGAGTTATTAATTACCTTAGGCAAAAACGTAAAAAAGTATATGCAAAAGTAATGTTTGTTCATTTTCTTGATATATTCAGTCCTGGAGCCAATTTGTAATGAATATTAAATTTGCAATATAAAATGTACAAACATTGTACAAGGTGGTTACAAAATGTAATAGTGACCTTTTTTGCAGTAGTGTTTTCTAAACGGTTATTGAATAAAGTTTTGGTTTATATATTATATCGGGATAATCTTTAATAAGGATTAGTTAAGCAGTAAGATCACTTTGTCGTCTCTGTTATGACCCTCTAAAACATAATAGATACCAACGTGAATACTGATTCCGCATTAGACTGTAACATGAATCACATTCCTCGTTCAATTGTATAGCCCTTTCGCTATTACTGCAGTAACTACCTAGACGTCAGCTCTGCTTAGAAGCATACCCCATAATGAGTGTCTCCTCGGATTTCTAAAAACCTTAATTTTGGTTATCTGTATCCGGTACACTTGAAATGTGATAAAGTATGGAGGCCCTTAGTCCGCAAAAGAGAAGGTGGAAGAGGGATAATAATAATAATAATAATTATAATAATAATAATAATAATAATAACAACAATAATAATCATAAAAAAGAACGCAAGATCATAAGAAAAATGTTAGGCCAAAAACTCGTAGACTAACGGTATCGACTCAGAGGCAAACAGGAAATAGAACAGTACTCTAATATTCACAGAGACATTAGAAAACGCAGATTAAAATGTTATGGAGACATCAAAAGGATGAACTCTGACAGACTTACAAAACAAATATTCGAATTCTATGAAAATAGGATTAAAGCCAAAATAGACACAATGAAATGGATTGGCGAAATCAAAACAGATCTAAAACTGGCAGGAATTACACCAGAAGATATTCAAAACCGGGTAATCTTCAGATCCAAAATTCATAAGTGGCAAAGTGAAGAAGACTGGAACAACATGGTTTCAAAGGAGAAAGGAAACCCACAGCAAAAGAATGAAAGAGGTATGGGCACAAAGAATGGCAAATGCATACCTCTAAGTACTTTGCGTAATTATAATGGGCTCATTCGCAAATATATAATAACAATAATAAGGGAAGAAGAAGGCCGTTACGAAGAAGAAAAGAATAAGATAAAGAATACATTTTTAGAACAACTGCTTCTACTGTGATGTGTGATAAGCAAGGACTGATGAATTGTTTTAAGATATTTCTTCTAATCAATTCTGAGTGTTAGCGATTTCTTTTCTTTGAGAGAAAATTATTAGCCTATGAATGGCAAGCATTAACACCTTCATGGATATTAGGGAAGATAAACACGTTCTTAGATGGTTTTTCATTTTCCTTTTTGGGATGTTTTGTTATTTTTCCTGTGGACATAGGCGGTTAGCACATTATCTATGAATCCATATATGAACACGATCTCGTGAAATCATCCTTTTGAAAGTACCCATATTTATCAATGGGTAAACTGCCTTGGGGATGACAGAATTTGGTGGGCTGCATTTTTGTTTGTCTGAAACATTTGCGAATTTCGTTTGAGGTTATTGGTAATACGATAAGCAGAGAAATTTCATTGCTTAATAAAATCTAATCAATGAAATGAAATTGATAGAAAATGGACATTGGCCACCATAATTTTGAGTCGGGTGACAAAAATTCAATTGAAAAATGTCTGTCTTATTTAGCCTACTTTTATTATTTTAATTCCTGTAGTATTTTAGGTTATTCCCGCAGGACTAATATGGCAGATTGCCCAAGACTTGCCTCGGAAGCTGCAGGTTAACCTCGCAGCAATCGATCTGAGTGAGGTATTCGCGGGGTTTCCCTCATTCTATAAGATGAATACCAGATCGGGGACACGTCTCCCGCGACAATAGACAGATGAATAAGAGTGAAGTTAACTGAATAAAATGCCAAAGTCTATTCATCAAACATTTTTCTGTGTTCTATGATCAAGAGAAGGTGACGCGACGATCTTAGAACAAATGCGAAATCGGTTGTTGGACCGGAGATATAGCCTATGGCTCAGGTAATCCGGAGGTAGAAGGCAGGGCCAAAAAAAAGTATTTTAGGTTTAGTACTTACTATTTAGTTTCAAACTTATTAGAAGATATTACCACATATGTCACTCTTGACATGAATAAGATGATGGAATATCCGTATTTTGTAGGAACCGTTCGGAAATAACCGGAAATTACCGAAATAATTTGAATTTCCCACGCGACTCTAATTTATTTTGGTTTCCTATGTGTTAGTCAATCATTGCCACACATATTTTGTGTTTAGCTTTTGTTGGTTAGAGCCGTTTGCAAGCAAGCAACTGAGATTCTTCCAAAATATTTAGTTTGTTTTAATAATTTATTATAAATTAGTTTGTACCAAGTAAAAAAGTGGAATATAGTATTTTTTAAGTATGGGAGAGGGTAGTTCAGTTAGAAAGTGTTATTTACTTATGTAATTTTGCATATTTAAGAGGGATATATTATGCTGTAATATTTTATGTGTAAATAATAAATAGGGGAGGAGATTGTTCTTACCAATACCAAATGGCTGAAATGCTATATCTTATGTAACAGTAATTGCTTGGCTACTTCCTTCAGTCTTGAAATTTCCTACTCTGGTGTAGTGTGATCTAACTCGCCTTTGGTACAGTGCATGTCAGCTGAAGTAGAATACAGTGCCAGAAACTCAAGAACCTTTTTCTTTATTTCTTATCCGAGCAATAAAAGTTTATCTGCAAGACCTGCCATTCCTGAGAAGTTGTTGCAGATATCTCGAATCATCCTGTATGCAAACAAAAAACAGTTTGTTCTAAGATTCCGCTTACGATCTAATATGCATCCTGTAATAACGTGGAGTTTCTTCCCCCTGCAATTAGCAAAGCGAGTGAAAATAATAAGTTTTGGGGATCATTTGTTAAGAGTTCAATAACATCATAATAATATAGAGTTACTTTTGAAAGCGTGTTTGCCGATACGTTATAATTACAGGTGTTTGCTGGGAATGACAGACAAGGTGAGAGAAGCACAGTCCGTGACTCCCACTGCATGCAACTCGTTTAGCATCCCAACAGGGACACACACTACAAATAATTGTAGGCCCGAGACTGTTCTACATTGTACATTATTCATGAACTTCCTCGTATATCTATTCGAAGTAAATAGTTTTTAGTTCAAGGATGGATCGAAAAGTAAAGCACAATAATTTATTTTTAAAAAAGTTTAATACGACGGTCATTTCAAAAGTTCTGCACACTGTAAGATAAAATTGAAGAAAATAATTTATTTTGCAAAATACCTTTACAGGCCTTCAATATAATCTTCATTCTTGCTTATGACAGCTTCCCAACGCTTTGGCATATTCTGTATTCCGGATAGGGCACCTTCATTGTTGAGGTGTCTGATTACTCAGGTCACCTCACTGGAAGCTTCATCAATTGTAACAAAACGTTTTTTCACGGACTAGTTCCTTCAATTTGGGAAACAAATCAAAGTCTGGTGGGCTCAAATGAGGACTGTATGATGGGTGGGGAAGTCTTTCCCATCCATGGGTGGAAAACGTTTTGTTACAATTATTGATGAAGCTTCCAGTGAGGTGACCTGAGTAATCAGACAGCTCAACAATGAAGGTGCCCTATCCAGAATACAGAATTTGCCAAAACGTTGGGAAGCTGTCACAAGCAAGAATGAAGATTATATTGAAGGCCTGTAAAGGTATTTTGCAAAATAAATTTTCTTCCATTCTATCTTACAGTGTGCAAAACTTTTGTAGGTACAATTACAAACAAATGCACACATGAAGGGACATCTTTTGCCTATTTTTCTATAAGTTATAGTCGCCAAGTTTCTCAACACATTTCTGCCATCGTGATACCAGTTTCATAATACCCTGTTCATAGAAGTCCGTTTGGTTGGAGTATAGCCATCTGCGGACTGCTCTTTTCACTTCTTCATCTGATGAAAAGCGTTTACCGGCCAGAAATTTCTTCAAGGGACCAAACAAATGAAAGGTTATCACGGCCATCTTCGAAGAATTCACACCACTTGGATACATTGCTACGGTCCATATGGTCGTCCCCATACACGCCACACATGTCCCTGTGAATTTCACTCGGGTTATACCCTTTAGCCCATAAAAATCGCACTACACCTCGCTGAAGAAATTCCTGGCCGGTAAACGCTTTACGTCAGATGCAGAAGTGAAAACAGCAGTCCGTAGATGGCTATACTCCAACCGAACGCACTTCTATGAACAGGGTACTTTGAAACTGGTAACATGATGGGAGAAATGTGTTGATAAACTTGACGACTATATAGACAAATAGACAAAATATGTCCCTTCATGTGTACGTTTGTTTGTAATTGTATCTATTAAACTTTTTGTTAAAAAAATTACTGTGCGTTACTTTTCGATCCATCCTCGTACTTACTCAGAGTGCGCAGACTTTAACAACATATTCTTTCGATAGAAACAAAAAATGCTAATAGCATTTGTACCAAATTATTTATTGTGCAGTTTGAGTTGCTACTTTCAAGGCTTGAAGTTTGTTCCGTGTTGGATATTAATCGACGGTTAAATAACTGTGTTATACTGAAATTATTTTGTACTTTAATGGATTTCGTTATAATATTACGTCTCAAACATGCATATTATGAACAAAAATATAATATTATGCATCATTTATGACAATTATAATACTTTTCTCTAAGATATTTATAATATTTCGGATACCATCTTCAGTAACATGCAATTATAATTCATTGAGTTGAAGGTATGCAGCCATTGTTTAACCTTGTATTACTTCTAAGAAAAAGGTGAGCATTGAAGGCAGAACAAAGCATCTGAACGCCATTTAAAATACACGTATTATTCATACGGAAACACTTTAATAATAACATTGTAATCACACAGCCTTACCTCCTCATTAAGAGTCATAACATTTTGCTTTTAGCGTGTGCTAGTGTATAAATGCATTCTGGAAACCTGTTATGCTGCAGTAAAAAAACATCTTCTTCAAATGTAATCATGTAATTAGTTTTATGAAGGTGTGTGATTTCAGGCAGACATAACTTCACCATACGTGTGTTAATTGGCTGAAAATGTGCTTTCGCCTTGTTCCAGCATACGATTAAAAGTTAACGGATTTCTTAAATTACGAAAGTTGGTTTTAGAATGACGTCTGCCTGACTAACTATTTGTCTGTTTGATGTCTCTCTCTGCTGTCTGTCTGTCTAAATATCTGTTTTATAATCTAGCAGTGTGATTCGAACTGCCGCTGGGTTTCTTTGGTCATTTTATTTAAAAAGGTGTAATATTTGGGTAAAAAAAAATTTGGTATAGAGTAGGATATAATTAGCTTGGTTTTAAAAGGGCCAATGTCATAAAACTTGCTTTTGAGGTGACTGACTTTAAAGCCTTTGTAAAAGTAACATTTTTTTGCTGAGAACTTCCTAGATTGGCCTCTAAGGTCTCTGTATTATGTCTATTAATAACAACATACATTGGCACTTTTATTATAAGAAAGATAAAGACTAGCCGAGCCTCAATAATGCATAGATATCATTTTTCCAAGAAATTGACATTGGCCCTTTTAGAACTAAGCCACAGATTACTCTGCACACTGGATATGAAATGGCATTACCCATTGCGATATTCATAGGCCTATACCATCGTGTTCCTAATAACATAGATAAGTTTGAAAGCATTTTATTGCTTGCATTATGGCCGGTTTCTATAAACTCGCGAATTACCTATGGGTAAATTATCCAATGGACAGAATTTTCACAAAAATAACACCACACAAACACAAATAATTTAAAGATAGCAATCACATACACTTGTAGCGAGTTTCTAGATCAATGTCCTCTGGATAAATATGAAAATGACAGAAAAAATGTGAAAATGACAGAAAAAATGTTCCTACAAACTTGGGCTAGA
The DNA here is from genome assembly GCA_964059195.1 of Ectobius pallidus. Taxonomy (NCBI): domain Eukaryota; kingdom Metazoa; phylum Arthropoda; class Insecta; order Blattodea; family Ectobiidae; genus Ectobius; species Ectobius pallidus. The sequence goes on from CAXKWD010000006.1 coordinate 127,389,305, forward strand.
TCTTTCCAAGGGTAAATCTTCGGGTTAATTTATCCTTTCATGGATGGCTGGATAAAATTTAACCTTTCATAGGATCAATAGTAATATTTAAACAATGAGAATCAAAGCCTTCTGAATTAAATTAACTGTACAACTCCAAGGCCTTGCTCATTATATCATTGTAGGTTAAATGGAACTAATTTGTCCATGGATAATTTACCCAAAGGTAATTCACTAGATTGTAGAAACCGGGCATTAGGCGGTTAACGGAGATTTATACTACACAATACACTTGGGGACATTAAAACTTCTTAGATTTTGACATCACTGTTGACTTGCTCTCCCGAAACAAAAGAAGACAGGACAGGATAAAAATTAAAACCTATTAGAACCTACTGGTAACTATTGTATGTTATATGATAGCCATATTAGTCTACTGTTCTCTGCGATGTAATAAAAATACTAACATTAGATTTTATTACTGAAAGGGATTTTAATCTATAAAACAGTGGTAATAATTATTTCCAGTGCTCTCAGATGTTTAACGATCCATCATGCACGAGTAACAAGCCCATAAGATATCCATGTCCCGAGTAATTTAATAGCAATACTCCTCAAGTGTTGCTGCAGTTGGAACAAGTAGTTGTTTGCAATACTACAAGAGCCGACATCATCGCTGCAATTTATCTAACAACATTCATCCACATTTCACTCCACTTAAAGCTATAAATTCTTTGTTATACTCGGTTGTAAGCGTCATGAACCATTTAATTTGTGGAAATTATTATGGATATGAATCTGTTACGTTATAACAATTTAATGCAATGAATTCTCTGAGTAAGATGGTCAATATAATTTTCTTGCTTCAGTTTTCTAATGCTGTCTGCAGTAATATTTCGGGTTTGACACTTTTTCTGTGTACAGAAAGGGACATTGGTACTTCTTGTAAATATAGACCTAAACATAAATCCATAATTTGTAAATCGCCATCACTGCTTTCCAGTAATGTTTTCATGCTGTTCCTATCTATAATATTTCCCTGGCTTACGTTTATTTGGTCGTGGGTTCGATCCCCGATGAGGTCGGAGTTTTTCAATTGGTTTAATCCCTCTGGTGGCACTATGGCCCTGGGGTCGACTCAGCGTCTAGCAGAAATGAGTACCAGGAGCAATCTGGAGCATGGTGGCCGGTGCGTAAGGCTGACAACCTTGCCACCTTCACGTACCGAATGTCTAAAATTTGGGAACCTCAACCTCCTGGAACCCTCTGGGCCTCCATGGCTTGTATAGGGAACACTTTACTTTTACTTTTGTGTTTACTTTGGGCTCTTGGTGAAAAGTAACGTATTGCAGGATAATGTGATCCTTTCGTAAACTTGGAACAGTGGTACGAGCATATGGCCTCAAAAAGTTTGCTAAATACTTCTTTAACATTATGTGTTAGGCCTACCATTCTGCCATTTTACCACTTAAAATATAATACTAATTACCGAGAGACTGAACTATTCATTGGCAATCGTACTGAATTTTTACCTTTTGTGTTTTACTTCATTCACAGCTTCTATTGTGATAAATCGGGCCCGGATTTAAAGGTTTTAACCCATTTTTCTCCAGCTTCCTAATTAGAACATTTTAACCTATTTTTCCGTTTCATGCCCCTTGCTTCCGAATATATGAAACTTATAGAACCTAAAAAGGGCCAAATCGGACTGAAGGCTGAGGACGACTTTTGCTGAAAAACAAGGGCCTGTCAAAATCAAGTAAGTAAACATAGCTATCTTTCATTTTATCTACCACACTTCTTCCTTTGGATTTTGAAATCTAAATTTAAAATACTATTACTAGCATGCATATGCGATTAAAATGAAGTTGACATCTTTCATTAATACATTATTATTTTTTTATAATTATTGCCATATTCTTAGTGTTCGTTCGTTGAATTAGGCGTACAAACTTTTAATCAAACTACTATAAAAATACTATAAAAAGAATCACTAAAGTGTAAATATGTCAATTGTTTATGCTACTTTTCGATTGCCGATTAAAGGAATAGTTACTTGTTTATTTTCTAAAAAAATAGAATAACTGTGTCAAAATTATAATACAATTTTTGGTGTTAATATTAGTGTTTTATTAAGAGGCTAAAATCGTTTGTTTGAAGGTCGATTCAACGAAAATAAAAGGCTAAAATACCTTTTATAAAAGCCTAAAAAAATTTGGCCCTTGTCATAAATAAAACCTTAAGGGTGCGTAGGCAAACAATGTGCATATATATATGATTAATATAAGCGCCTTTATAATTTTTATATAAATATGTATGTTATATATAGAAACTCCCTCCCCCGGGGGTAAGGCCCGGGCGGCATGGGCTGCATAATTGTTCCTACAACGGGAGAAGTTAACTAAGATAAAAAAAATGGAGTAGCCACCGTCTCTAACATCTTCTCTAATCTGCAATAAAACCTTGAGTTTTATCTTCTCCCTTTTAGTCTGCGATACCCTTGAGATTTTCCCATCGTAAAGGTAATTGGGAAATGAACTATGAACTGTAAACTTACCACCAGTAATTACATAATTTATTACGTTTACTTGTAACGTGGTTGTGCTCGAAAAGACTTTCTCACATTTCATGTCTTAACGAGATTACACTTCATTTCACTTACAGATGCAAGCACACGCCTACCCATAATTTGCATTATCGCAGAGAATGTTTCTAGAAAATCATAAAAAGGTACTTAGATTCATGGAATTATGCAGTTAAAATATATATTTCTATCCTGTTACTTCTTATGGTAAAAGGTTGTTTAGTACCCTGTAATAAAATGAATTCCAGATATTTACAGTCTTTTTTAAGTACCCACTATTATTACAAAACTTAATAGCCTTGAAGTCAATAATCGAGGATTTGAGCCAATTTTTATACGGAACGCATATAGTCTGTGATTTTAATGCTCTTCAAGAAAAACTCTGCCTACATGTCTGCTTGCTTGAATTATAGGTTAATAGTGCGTTATTACTAGAAGAAGAAAATAAAGTAGAGTTGTGTTACTTACTGAGTTTCACAGACATTGCTTTCTGGTCAGTTTATTTAAATAATTTCTATTGTCAAGAGATATGAGAGATTTGATATAATAAACATAGTTAAGATCATTTCGTTTAGTTTGTCTCCATAATACAGAAATAATACTTAATTGCCATGTAAGTGGTAGTTAATCATTCTAATGGATTTGATCATTGACATGATAACAATGATGACGAATGTAACGCTGATAATTATTATGACAGAAGAGAAGCTTTTTTTATATTGAATTTTTAAAGAGCAATAATAAATGGAGTAACCAAAAAAGCAGAAAATCAGTAAAAGCGAGATGGGGTTATTAATCAGGGTGCAAAATCGTGGGGGGATCTAAAAATTCCTCACATCAATATTTCCACGATAAAGAAAATGTACAATAGGGCCTACATATATTACTGAAAATCAGGTAATAAAATTACTTGCAATTTTCCAAATCAGTAAGTTTTTCCCTCCACCGTTTTTAATAATTTCGCACTCTGTTACTGTACTACTAGATACTCGGGTCTGTCAAAAGAGAGAGAGAGAGAGAGAGAGAGAGAGAGAGAGAGAGAGAGAGAGAGAGAGAGCGAGAGGCTTGACATTTGGCATGACCATCCTGTCTCACGTAGTATCTTTCTTGACAGGCAAATTAGCCAAGTCTCCAGCCGTCGTGAAATATTACACGTATTAATTCCACCAATCACACGGAGATATATGCACATTCCGCTCAGCTTACGAATTGCTTAATGAGATAGAAGGTGTTTACTATAACTAAATGATCTCGAAAAGTTATTACAATTATTATTACAAATAATCATTATTTTCCAGGCTTTTCGTATTCACTCCCATAACTCTATATTTCTTAAATACAACTTCAACAGACAGACGAACGCCAGAAAAAGAAATAGGAAGTGATCATAACGAAGAAGGGGAAGAGATAAAATGGAGAAAGGTGGCGTTATTAAATAATTCCTCAGCACGAGTTAGATTACTTGAGAACAATTTCGTTAGAACAACGTAAATACTACGAAATCGCGAAGCATGCATTGTTCTGGACACGTCCTCTATTATTGCCATGCCATGAATTACACAAATGGCACATAACCATTTTGGTGTATAAACAACATTTCCACGTTTAGCAGTGAAAGTAAAAAGGTATTGTACAGGACATGTACCGGAGTTTATATTGAGCTGTGGAAGTCGCAGTAATTGGTGTTATCTTCAGTTTCCATCTCCTGTAGATTCAACATAAGCCATAAGGAAATGGATACAAACTTCCATCAAAGAAACAACCATTCCATCAACTAGTGAAAGTCTTTGGAAGTGACTTTGTTCGCAGTGAATCCAAATATGTTTATCTTATTCTTTTCAGAGTTGCTTAGCCAATTAAAGAAAATCTTAAGAACTGATTTTTATGGAAAATATTAACAATATCCCATCGAGGCTGGCTTATGATTTCTAAAATGATTTCAATTTTTAGCTGCAATTTTTCTTTCTGTAGAAAGGCTTCATACAATGTTCTACAATGTTTTCCAGCATTGGACACATATGCGAGTACAGCCAGAGGCTTTGCAGCTGTCAAAACATCCTATTTAATAAGAGAAAAGGGAAAGGATGAATTTATTTATTTATTCATTTATTTGACCTGGCGGAATTAAGGCCATAAGGCCTTCTCTACCACTCAGCCAGGGCAAAAACATGAAATACATAATGATAATAATAATAATAATGATGATTAATAATAAATTTAAAAAGAACTGATATACATGAATACAAGAAACGTACCGAAAATTAAGTACAAAGAAAAAAATCGAACTTAAGTACTTGAATAATAAGAAATATATAATACAAATGACTAAAAATAAAGAAAAAAATATGAAAGTCTAAACAAATACATTCTTAGTTATTACAAAAAAATCTGATGTGAAAGTCACATAACTTCCTCTGCCCAAATAAAAGTTTGCAGCATTTATGCTAATTATGCTATAAATATCTTATAGCCCCTTCTTTGAATGTTGTGACTAAAAACGCAGGCTATGGGGGGAAAAAAAACAAGTGACTGCTAACGTTTATTGAACTTTCTGCTGTTAAGAATAATTTCCATAATTTATCAAAAATTCCCCTCAGACATTTCTTTACTGTAAGCAGGGCCAACAGTACATTTTTCTCTCTTCACGTGCTTATATAGAATAAAATGCCTTAAATGTCCGCGTATTAAGTTGTTCACCAAGCAAGTTGGTAGGTTACAACCACCCTTCAGAGAATGTTTTTGAAATGGTATAAGCAATCCATGTACAAAATTTAAAGGAAATTTTTAGAGCCGTTTATGAGAAAATAGCAAAAAACAAAATATTCTTCATGTAAAGTCCCCTTAAATATAAGAAAAGGTTGTAGCCAATCTTCACAGCCTCAGAAGGTACCTAACCCAAATACAAAATTTTGGTTTCGTACGATTTACAAGAAGCCGTATTGCAAAAAGCACGTATTCACAGTGGGTTGCTTATAACTACCCTTCAGAGAATTTTTTTCGAAAAAATGTTTCAAATAAAAGTTTTAGCTCTTGGTACAAGCATACCATGCGCAAAATTTAAAGAAAATCGTTAGAGCCGTTTTCGAGAAAATCGCGAAAATCGAAAATTTCTTCATATAAAGTCCCCTTAAAAATAAGGGAAATTTGTCGCCAATCTTCGAATCCCATCTTCAGAAGGTACCTGACCCAAATACGAAATTTTGTTTTCATACGATTCTCCGTTTCGGAGCTAGCCTGTTCACAAACTTCCACACAGACAGACACACAGACAGACACACACACAGACACACACGCAGACATGTTTCCAAAAATAGTATTTTTGGATTCAGGGGGCCTTGAAACGTGTATATATGCTAAAAACTCAACTTCGAATTTTAGGGTCGAAAACAATACTTCCTCTACCTATAGTACCTATGGTATGGGCAGAGGAAGTAATATAATGAAAATTAAAATATATATTACTAAGTAGCATCAATTCCTAAATGTTATTGTATACTAAATTTATTAAATGGCGCTTGAACTGTGAAGTGTTCTTTGGTTCTTTTTTAAAATTCATCCTTGTAACCAGTGAATATGAATTAAATTACATTAATTCATCAAACTTACGTTGATTCATTTGTTATGTGACAGTAAGAGTAAGAGAAAGAAAGACATTGAACGAAGCTCAGACCCAAATATATAGGCCTAATTTAATTTTTTTAAACTAGTGTTCACAGACAGACACGACATGTTTCCGAAAATCATATTTTTGGACACAGGTGATCGCGAAATGTGTGGTAGACCACAGTGTTCATCTACGTTTTCCACCTACAAGCAGAGAAAACGAAACATACTAAATATTTTATTATTATTATTTATTTATTTATTTATTATCTGGGTTTATTTATTTACTGTATCTCCATCCAAATCTTTATGACCCCTATTTTGCCAGAAAAGGTATGTTAGGGTTATAGCTTACACAGCAATATATACAGTAAAATATAGAATATTAATAACATATGGTTGTGATTATATGTTAGATACTGCATAAAATGATTATAATAACATTGCTTCGTGAAAACTGTTTGACATATGGAAATTTCCTCACAATTTTCAAAAAGGAAATTTAACTGGAGTCTTTTCGTTTCGAACATACGACAATCGAACAAAACATGTTTTACAGTTAGTATGGATTCCTGACACTTAAATTATAACCACTATCTGAAATAATATGAAATCGTAAAAAATAACTCCCAAATTTTCCATGGCCTGTCATAAATTGTGTTAAAATAAAATTTGGTGTAAATATTTTAACATCATTTATCCGAAAGTGCACTGTAGGGAAGAAAAGTTCTTTAGTCATGGCGCCATTTGTACTTTTTATCCAAATGTCATTCCAACAATTAATGATGTAATGTAACATTTTGTTTTTAACGAAAGATATGGGGCTCTTGAAATATGAATAACGTAGACCGAAAGATGCTGCTGATTTAGCTAATGTATCCGCAAGTTCGTTACCAACACTTCCCTGGTGTCTCCATATCCAACACAAACACAGATGTTTTGTGTAGTTTATAATATTATTGTTTCTAATTTGAATGGAGTTAGGTTTCAAATTAAATTTATCAGAGATAGACTGAAGAGCAGCTTGAGAGTCACTGAATATCTGCGCACAACATTTATGTTCAGTACACCAATGCACTGCTTCTTTTACAGCAAATAATTCAGCTTGGAACACAGAACTGGCGGGAGATAGTTTAAAAAGTAAGTAAAGAAAACTCACTGTCATCACAATATACAACATAAGCACATCCAACTTACAATATACTTCCATTTAAATTTTCCGGTAATCCAAGATTACACATCCAATTTAATTTTCATTCTCCATTAAGAATTTATGAACATACAGTATAAATATTTGATAATGTGCTTTGTTTATTATTCTTGGTTTTAATTGCTTGATTTATCAACAGTTGCAAATATTGTGTAAGCTGACTACTCAAAAAGGTTATTGAGATATTCTGATGGCTAATTTGCCTATTTCAAATTCTTGGATAATAGAAATTTTATCTTAACTTCTGCATGTTCTTCCCGTCATAAAAATAACTGCTGCGTACACAAGATGCGCACACAAGGTCTCTATTTTACACTAATAAGCTATATTAAACCGCTTATTATTGCTAACTCTTGAGCAGTAAGAGTTAACACTTGTCTTCAGAACTCCATTGTTTTCTCAGGGTTAAGTACGGATCACGACCTTCAGCTTGCACTATTCTCATATTATTAGCAAAAATGCCGAATTATTTCCGCATTCATTAAGATCGAAAATATGTTTGCGGCATGATACAACATATGGCTGCAAAGCTCCGTAATAACATATTTATAGCTGCAAGAAACGTGACAAAAATACGAAAAAAAAAGTCGTAATAGCCTACAACTTCCTTATTCAAAATTCACCCTAAAATTTCGTAGGAAAAGTTCGTTGAAGAATATGGTTCTTGATAGATTTTTAGGATTGGTTTAGTTTGGCTGTTGAGGTTATTTAACGAGGCGGTGTACTACAACTTAGGCCTGTGACCGTCACCATGATGCCGAAATTTTGTTCCGCAGGGTTTTTTTTTAATTTTTTTTTTACTTTTTTTTTTTTTTTTTTATTTTTTTTACGTGTCTTTAAATCTACAGCATGGGGCTGTCACATTTAGGCCTATACACACATACATGCCATCAACCTGGGCCGCGATCGAACCCGCGATCTTGAGCACAGAAAACCTGAAATATGATCCTACAGAAATCTACAATAACAGTGCCGTAGCCAAGAATTGAATTAATCATGAAAATAAATAATAAACAATTTAAGAAAAGATTAAATTTGAACAACCTGTGATTTAAACGTAGTGAATTATGTAAAATTAAATATATTTTCTTTAAATATCTAATACTAGAAATACTAGAAATATGTACCGTACACTAAAATGTACCTGAAATTGCTACAAACGTTCTTATTTGTAAAGCTATAAACGATCGTGATTGGTCTGTATCCGAGGAATTGCTAAACGTTATTGGTCAATATCAAACGCGGAATATGTGTGGAATAGTCAAACAATAGTATATTGCGATACAAGTGCCGTAAGCTATGCATACGGATCGAGGAAAGAGTTTGAAAAAACGAGGCGCTTGCGCCGAGTTTTGTTCAATTTCCGAGATCCGTTATGCGCTTACGGCACGAGTACTGCATGCTATTTTTTGCACGATGATTATTTATATCAATTTAATTATATTATCTGTGATATTACCTGAAAATATTATGTATATACATTCTTGAAGATAGATGTTTATTTCAGAAAGTGATTCGCATGTGTTTGTTGTTTATGCGAACCGAATATTTGTCATGGGGGGCCTTGTCCATAAAGGATCGTATTATGACGTGGCGCAAGCACCGTAAGTAAATTCATAACAGCACTGAAACTCTTTCCGCACATAGCAACAAGATTGCGTGTGGGAATGTCAACTTACAATCCACGGCAACAACATTCGTAAGTACCACTAATTAGTTAAGGAGTGCAAAAATTTATTTTACATACTATCCTATATACAGCTGTATGGCCTAATCCTTCTGGTGGCACTATGGCCCTGGGATCGACTCAGCCTCTAACAGAAATGAGTACTAGGAGCAATCCTGGGGGTACAGGCGGCCGGTGCGTAGGCCTAAAGCTGACAACCTTACCACCTTCATGTGCCGATTGTCAAAAAATCTGGGAGCCTCAACCTCCTGGATCCATATGGGCCTCCATGGCCTGTAATAGGGAATACTTTACTTTATTATTAGCTCAGTTGGTAGAGCATTGGCGAGGAAAGCCAAACGTCCTGGATTCAAATCCCAGTTTCAGAGAAATTTTTCTCCTATAATATTATAGCGTACATACATTAAAAATGACAGACGATTCCTTTCTCAATATGTCGTTGTAAAAAAAAATGCCACGGTATCCTAAGATTACGAAAGTATAACCTTAACATTCCAACTAGAAGAAGGATAAAGTTTGTTATTATTATTATTACATGAAATCACAGTTTTTGAGAGTGATAGGGGGCGTGCCAGAACGCGGGGCGAGGATGGCTTGTGAACAATGACAATGGGAAGAGGAACATTACAGAGGCGTGACCTAGATCGGCTTTATTATAAAATAGGCATCGCCCATTTCATTTTATTCCACATATGTTACAGTGATCCATGCGTGATTTGTTAGGCTGTGACTTCACTAAAGTTGCCGTTACTTTCCGTGAAACCAGGGAAAGTTGATTGTAACGCCTCCAGATGCCGCCGAGCCTGTGGCATACCGGCTAGAGAGGACGCTGTCTGCTCTAGATGGCTTATATACGAATCCATTGCATCTGCTTGACCTACTTGGATATTTGTGTGATAAGAAGCTTGTTGGCTTTTCCCCTATAATAATAATAATAATAATAATAATAATTCAGTTAAGAGTTGATGGTCTGAAATTAAATTTAATTAATTAATAAATTAAATTAAATTAATTATGAAAAAGTACAACATATGAGATAGGTTATTACTTACAACTTACAGCAAGTTGTAAAACAGAATAAAATTCAGAAAGAAACAGATACAATGTAAATAGCAATATCATAAAGAGGCAATATCATAATAAACAAACATGGACAACGGAATACAGTGATGACACTAAAATTAATTTTCTTTAAGTAATGTTGTTTAATTTGGACATAAGAAGACGTGGTTAAGATAAATTAAGAAAGGGAATTGAATTAACTGCCGTTTTAGAGGGTATTATGGATCAAACGAGAAATAATGACGCTTAGTCTAGGAAAGCCCGTTGATGAATAATAATAATTCTTTATACACATTAAATTCACATTAAATTGACGTGACCCCGAACGCTTCTATTACCAGTAGTTACCGTTATCTGTTGTCATAGCAACACGATCTTCCGACAGGGCTATGATCAGTGATCACAGTAGGTAATTATTAACCTTATTTCCATAACAGCTGTGTACTTCCTTCTAATTTATACACTAAAGCAGTACATTTCTTATCTTGAAATATTTTAATTCATGTTAAAGAGACACACATGAAAATTAATTGTTTATTTATACCTGTCAGTGTATGATAAATGATCTGTGGACCATATATAGAGCCCAGTATGTATGGTATTTCGTGAGAGTTAGTCTTCCATTCATTTTTACTCTCTCGTAAACATAAGCAGGCACTGCATTTAATAATATAATTAATATTCACGATATTCGTATATTAATCCATGTTTCTACTGACATCAGTTAAATATGGAAAGAAACATAAATGGTCTTCTCATTATCAGAGAATATATTTAATCAACGGAATAATGTCTTCCTCTTGTGTTTTATATCTTAAGCATTTAGATAACCTAGGACTATAAAAAGATGCAAATTGTTTGTTTCTTTAGCATTGAAATATCGATATTTTTTATTCGTACGCTAATTACTTAATAAATGGGTTGGTGGGTTGGCTGATTGGTCAGTTGATCGGTTGGTTGGTTAGTTATATTTTAAATATACGTTCAGTTAGTTAGTAAATTACGTAATTAACTTGCATCTCAAGTCAAGTACCTTCATTTTGTTGGGTACGTTGTTTTTTCTTATCTTCCTAATAACTGACAGTTTATTTATTATTGTTTTAGATGTTACTAACATATTTTATTTTTAACAATATAAAATTCGGAAGGAAGAAGGTAGTAAATGAATAAATTCCTATTTACCTGTACTACATATTTAAAATATTTTATTCTTCTAATCTTTTCGGAGTTAAATTTATACACTGATAATAAGGCAGTCTTCCAGTGGAATCGTTAGTTGGCTCTATGTTTAAATTCTATTAGGAAAATGTAATTGGAATAACTAGTTGGGATCTATGTTTAAAATCGATGAGGAAATTTTAATTTGAGTAACTACGCTAGTTCCATTAATGATAACCTTAATATGTGGATAAAAATCATATATTTTAACATAAGTCATTAATCTTTTAATCCTACATCTCTGCTTTCATACAATTTTGAAGCGACGCATTTATATGTCAGTAGCAGTGAAAAGGTTAATAGGCTACATGGCATAGGCGTAACCAGGCCGACCATATGGGGGGGGTTATAAAGGAATATCCCCCAGGGAGAGGGGGGTCCGGGGTCCTCCCCCGGAAAATTAAAAAAATTAAGATGCAAAATAACGAGTTTTAAGCTTCCGGGGGGGGTTTTTCCCCGGAAAATTTTAAAAATTAAGACGCAAAATAATGAGTTTTAAGCTTCCCAAGCTTTATACTTGTATTAGAAATTATACAATTTTCCTTTTTTTAATCAATGGGGGGGGGGGGTTCAAACCCCCAAACCCCCCCCCCCCTCGGTACGCCTATGCTACATGGTACTAAATAAAGCTCCATATTGGTTAATAATTCTATATTTTATCAATTGTTTTCAGAAGTAAAATAGAGTAAGTTACAACTTGTTTATTTATTAGTCATTTCAATAAAAGTGAGGAATAAAACAAAAATTCAATGTTTTAGTGTAGGAGGTAGAAAGTAACAATAATATTTTTGAATCACTTAAAATATAAAAACATCTAAGCCTTCTGGGAATATGGTACTTCAGAACTATGGCTATGATTCCTGAAGAGCAATTAATGTTCATCCATGGTTTTAAAAATAACTCGAAATTCTTTAATTATTTTGGGGCACATGTAACAGCCGAGGTAATTCCAAACTCTAGTTATAAAACTGTTTAAGAAAACTGCTGCGGTACTCACTGTGTGCGCGACTTGGGAGAGTTTAGTGCACTGGTTTGGCAATAGATGGCCTACAGGTACAATCTCCGCACGGAGAATATCTGCTTCTTGCTGACATGGTGAGAACAAACAGCTTGACAGAATTTCTACTGCTTAAATGAAAACTACGCAGTAATATGTAATTATATTTTTCTAAACAGTTTAAAAATATATATTAATGAAAACTTTCTAATACTTCCATTCCTAATTATATATTACTAATAATTAATATATACTATTAATATATTACTAATAATTATATATTACTAATAATTCAAGGTTACCATTTTCATGACTAAATATTCGAGAGCCTCACTCCAGCAGCCCTAAGTGGTCTCCGATGCTTGTAATAGGGAACGGGATGATGATGGAATAACTGAATGGATGGAGGACATGGGTTGAGAGTATTCCGCTAAATATTAATTCACGTTGGTAGGCACCAGGCCAACGCCACCTGGCGTTGACCAGGCATTGAACGTAGTCCTCCTAAATGCAAATTCGGGAAGAAGTATAATATCTACATAAGCCTATAAAAATGTGATTCACTATATTTGTATTTATTTTATTTTTCCTTTTAAAATTTATATTCTTCTGATATCCTAAATACAAGTGTTAAAAGATGTTTTAAAATTTGGCAGAAGTTTATTTAAAAAGGATATTTTCTGTTTAAATCCCTGCCACAGTTTTGAACAAGAACAGAATTTATTTCACTGTTTCAACGACAAACGAGCAAAGAATAAGCCATGAAAATCATTTTATTGTACATTGTACTAATAATAATCGTATTATTTTTATTTGAATTCGAAATCTGAAAAAAAAAAATCACATAGGACTTACGATATTACAATATTTTAAGAAGCAAACCAGTGATTTTAGATCCACATCTGGTAACATTTTTACTAATTTTAATCCATTATTGATGGATTTTAATCCATTATTGTTTCAACATAGTGAATTTACTTAAATCGTAGCCCTACTGGTCTTTGTTTCTGCTCTATAAAAACTCATTAAATACCTTGAAGTGAAAATAAAAGCAATAGCTTATTATGTTTGAAGACCATAAAATTCATGTTTTCAGATAGCATGAAGAACTTGTAATCTTTGAAGGAAAATTGTAAATTTAGGAGACTTGAGTATCTTCAATGCAAGAAACAAGAATGTTTCTCGTAACCATTGTACAGTACTTAACACCACTGAGTCACGAGTCAAATTTATTATATTATATTATATTATAATTTTCATAAAGTTAGTACGACAAATTATCCTGTTAAGAATCATAAATAGAGACAGAGTTTATTTTAAAATATCATCGGTGACTTGTTAATTAATATTTAAATTGATCGCAGTTAGTCGATGAAGCCCGTTCTCACGATCACAAGGCCTTATTAATAAATTCTTTATGCGCATAATACTCTCTCTTGTATGCTGGCAGCATTGCGAATTGCCAGAACCGGTATTCGTTTTACTATCTTCTTCACTATCGACCACATAAAAAGGTAAAGCTTTACCTTATATAAATCTTATTTATAAGAATTCCGTGTTAGATACACTTGGCATTTATAGAGTTTAGGCCTTTGGAAGTTTTCCATATACCTCTATAAGTGCCACATTTTACTTGATAAAATGAATCTAAATTCCACACTTTAACAACAGTGTTGTTTATATGTCTAAAAATTGCATTAGTGTTAGTTTATTGTTGTAATTTTTTAAACTTGTGTACAAATAGGTCAGTGTATATAAACATATTATACTGTGCAACCCTCACGTTCCAGCATACGGTATAGACAGTATATATATATATATATATATATATATATATATATATATATATATATATATATTTTCGTAAAACTATTTTAATCCGTATATATATATGCGGATTAAAATAGTTTTACGAAAAATATTTAAATAAAAGTTATAAAACAGTAACAATGGTCACTTGATAGGCTACAAGATGTTTAGATCCATTCTAGAGAAAATTGCGAACTTTTTTTAGGCAATCTAAAAAAAAAGAAGCACTTTTAAGGGTAGATGATATTAATTAAAACCAACTTTGATTGCTTCACATGGAAATTACTCTTTTATTTTAAAATAGTGTATTTCCATATGATTATTAAATAGACTCAGTTTGATAAAAAATAAAAATTTTAAAATTCACTATGCTTTTTTTAATTGAAATTTCTCACAATGGTTCAAAACCTTCATACTTGGTGGGTGAAAAGATTTGTACTTAAGTTGCCAGTCCTGTACCAGAAAATCAATAACGGAGCGTCTGTGCACTCCATGGTGCGTAATTCTTTACAATAAATCTAACATTAACCATTGTTTCCACAAATGTTAATGACTGTCTACAAATAGTGTATGATATGGTGGTAAAATTATTTTATTTTGCCCTTACGGGCTCGTTTTACAAACATAACCTACTAGCAAAGTATAATCTCCTTTTTAACACATGGATCATACATAAATAATCATTACTGTATATCAAAAAAGGATAAAGAAAGTTGTCGCGAAGCTTCACCGTGGATGATGAATAACTTGATTAAAATATAATTTCGATTCCGTTTTTACAATACGAGTAAGATGTTTGTAAATTTTAAACATGCCGTAAGAATTATGAAAAGCTGTAATCTAATTTGAACACTGTACACCCATTTTAATGGATTTATTATTTAACTTTGACTTCACTCTGTGTGTTACCAACTGTTGTATTCATTCATGAAAATGGTTAAATCCGGATTCTTTTACTGATTGTTGGTACCTATAATATTTGTGTGAGTTTTCCTTGACGTAGACTTATAAAACAGTTTTTACAATTGTTAATGTATGGGGTATGAAGTTCTGTAACATATTGCCTCTATAAATTAAAACATGCAATTCAGGTGAAACCGCCACAAATTAACATGGATTTCAAACTCGATTATAGTACTTCATTAATTCTTATTTACTTTAGTATTAGTAATAATAATAATAATAATAATAATAATAATAAATTTGTTCCCTATACATAATATGTAATAGAACTCGTCAATATATAAAAGTGTGAAACATGATTCATTGAGGATTAATTTAAATATCTTCTCGTTGAGCTTCTACAAATTCTTGAATTGAATAAAAAGAATTCAACAGTTACCATTTGTGAAGTCTAGTTTTAAAAATCCTTAAGGGAATATTAGTGAATGCCATTGGCAGCAGATTGTATAATCTGAGTCCCTCAATTTTATAAGATTTTGAGGTTATAAGGAATCTATGATATGGTATGTCAATTTTTTTCCATGACGTGTTTGGTATTTATGTACAGTATTTACAGTATTTCATTTTTCTTTATGAAAATCAGTACATCATAAATATACAAATTTATGACTGTTAAAATTATATAAATTTCTGGAATTAGTTAATATTCTTATTGATTTTTTTTGTATTAATAAGACTTAATGCATACCCATAGTGTTAAGTGTAGTAAGCATTTTCGCAAATAGCCACTGCATGTAATTATTTTTGCTCTCTTTCCTTGTGTATATGCAATGCGCTAGTCACTCGCGGTAGAGAAGTTGCAGCCATTTCAAGGATTATTATTTATATTTGCGAATTGAAAGTTGAACGACGATACTTCAAAGTTTCCTATAAGGAATCCATATATCTGGGTACTCTTCCAATGGTTTAGTGGAGAGCATGTCTAACATTTGAGTTAACGTTCTCCAATTCCATACTAGCAATTTCGGCAGTTGTTCTGACATTTTTGCTGAAAAAAATGGAGGGTTAAAATATATTAATCCGTATGTGGGTGCTAAATGAATCGTTGTCAACGTTACAATATTAATAATGTCACACTTGAGAAGATTTGTATAGGTAATTTTGAGGATTTATTGAAATCGCATAAACCTTCGTCTCTGTGGGCCTGGCCTATCTCTATAACTTACATATTCCAAATCGTTATCGCATTCAGGGATAGGCTATAATGAAATGATTAATTCTTACATGTGAGAGACTCATTTTTTTCACGCAAATTATAAATCACTGCCGAACAGCGAAATATGCCCATTCTATACGTAAATTAAGAAATCTCTTTAAAAATTCGATTCAAAAACATTTTGTTTAGGTGTGATTTTTTTTTCGTGTCTTATAGCACGTTTCCTTTTCTGCTATTTGTATGCCTGCCGAGAAGTTATCGATTACAGAAAGACTGAAGAATGTACGCTATTCAGTGATCACGATAAACTTATTTTCGGCTATCTCTTAGCCGAGTTTGGGATGCCTATGTTAGATTGCGGCAATGAGTAAAAATTAAACATATTTCGTATTTTATCCACAGTATTTGGGTCTTTTTTGTGTATAAATTACGTCATTTTGTGTTATATAAATACCCACTCCATCTCACTTTTTCCTTTATTTCACATATTTTTAACAACAAACTGAGTTTATATGTGACGACTAGGCCTATAGATTTTAAAGAACATCATAAGTCAAATATGACAATTTTTCTTGGTTCTAAAAGTGAAGACAGTTTGCAGAGTGCCGTAACATCCTCTTACGGATATATAATTGTATAAAATATGTTATACCAGGAAATTGAAGGAAATTAACACAGAGATCAACCATTTTATTTTGCCAAAAAATACGATCCCTAGTTAACAGGTATAAAGAAAGGCACGTGGTCACTATATTTTTTATCGGGTAATGTATTACATGTATACTTTGGCTTTAAGCTAATCTTATTGATTGTGAAATCTCCTACATCTAGCGAACGTATCAATTTGGCTAATGTGAAAAAGACAGCCCCTTGAACCAGACATTGAACTCTTTATGGGTTTAGACGTGGTTTCATACCTTCAAGCGATAATATTTTCCTAAGGCTACTCTTTGCTAGATATTGATTATACCATTTAGCAGACTTCCTTTATCAGTAATCCTGCAATAGATTGCATTTAAGTTGACTTTAACTGGTTCTTGTGTAATCAAAAGAGATAAATCATTTTTAAGAATGAAAATAGGTATGTAATAAAAAATCTATTAGATGTTAGTCGATATTATCATGCCTCGTAGGATCTCGTAATATGAAACAATACTACCACTTGTTACGAAACAACTCTTAACATCTGGTAGCATATTATCGCATGAAAAATATCACTACAATCTGTTAATTTGATACAAGTGCTGTCATCGTTATCATCACATTATATTTTACATATGAGTTCTCAAATAATTACTAATCCAAGGATAAACTAACTTATGAAAGTGTTCATATTCCTGCTAATTATCCTATGCCTAGATTCGAATTAATTACTAATGGCCGGTTTCTATAAACTCGCGAATTACCTATGGGTAAATTATCCAATGGACAGAATTTACACAAAAATAACACCACACAAACACAAATAATTTAAAGATAGCAATCACATACACTTGTGGCGAGTTTCTAGATAAATGTCCTCTGGGTAAATATGAAAATGACAGAAAAAATGTTCCAAAAAACTCGGGCTAGATCTTTCCAAGGGTAAATCTTCGGGTTAATTTATCCTTTCATGGATGGCTGGATAAAATTTAACCTTTCATAGGATCAATAGTAATATTTAAACAATGAGAATCAAAGCCTTCTGAATTAAATTAACTGTACAACTCCAAGGCCTTGCTCATTATATCATTGTAGGTTAAATGGAACCAATTTGTCCATGGATAATTTACCCATAGGTAATTCACTAGTTTGTAGAAACCGGGCATAAGTCGATTACAATCACTCACGTGTACAAAGTCATCTCAACTAGGGAGGTGGCCGAGATAGTAGCGTTTTGGACTCGCATGAGTTCATGGTTTCAAATCTAGTGGCCGGCCGATTTGACTTGGATTTTTTCATAGTTTTCCCAGTCGTAAAGGCAAATGCCGAATTGGATGTTTATTTACCATGAATAATCCCCGCTATTTCATCCTGTATCATATTCATTAAAATTAATATCAGTTGAAATTTAAGAGACGCCAGTAGCACATCAACAATAGAAAAACCCAGTTGCACATCAATACTTGCATGACCTACTGGTAAACACACACAGAACCTGAGCTCCTCATATGGCCTCGATGCTCGAAGGAGTATAAATAAAGCTGAATTTAAAATAAACGTCATTTCGATACTGAATCAAATTTTTATTTAGGTAGACTACAGTTAAAAAAAAAGTGGATATCCTGTTTCGAGGATTTAGCAGGACTTACTTTGAAATGCAGTATTCTGTCACTCATACTTGTGTCTTAATTGTCGTAAACTTTACAGTTCAAGTTGGTAAATTTATTGATAAAATTGCTTTAAACTTTAAAACTCAAATTGATAAATATATTAATAGAATTGCCTTAAACTTTAAACTCATATTGGGAAACTTGTTGATAAAATTACCTTAAGCATTATTCAGAGATTATCTATATGCAGCATGTACACTGTATTCATAGGGCTAGCTTCAACAGTTTAGAAAATTCTGACAACTCTTTTCATTCTTAAGCATTCCGCTTATAATTCAAAATAAATCTCAACTTCTTCCAAGCTAAAATAACTATAGCTTATGTGCATCTATATTCCACCAGAAAGTAATAACAACCGTGTTTATCACCAAGACCTGTTTTCAAACAGAAATTACTTGCATTTAGAGCCATACTATTCTGTATTCTCCCGTTTCTAACACAAGTGTGCGATGTTTACTTAGACGCTTGTCGTAATTATTGTTTGAGTTATGGCTGTTTTATAGGTACATGTTGAAAATCACGTAGGAATTTATCTGTTGCTTAGATCATAATTCTTCATAGAAGTGTATTAATATCTATTCACTTGTGCTTGCAGTTTTATTCAATTTTGTATGAACATAATGCAACTCAAAAGAGGAATATCAGTGGCGACTGTTAATGTTGGATATACTATAGGCCTACCTTATACAATTAACAGTATATTTCAATTGCACTTAACTTATTTTTCATTTTTGCAGTCACTTAAAGTATATTGCTTTTTTTTTCATTTTTGTTTTGTATGTGAAATTATGATCGTGACAGGAAATCCAACCATAAACCATAAACAGGTTTCCTGGAACAGTAGACTACAGATTGCAGGATGTAAGATGTCCCTTTTTAGGTTTTGACGTCATCTATTGTTTTCAGTCTCGTACTAAATTTATGTTCACAACAATCATAAAGACAGCATTGCCAACCATAATTTTTCGGTTTGAAAAGAGGTTTTTAGAAACGCATCCATAAGTCGCAGTGAAAAAAAGCCTTATCCTTAATGTTTACTGTGTTACTTTTCGTGAAAAAATAAATAAATACTGGTAACAGGAACACTTGCTATGCTAGTAGTTGGTCATTCTATTAGTTTGTGAAAGACCTTGAGCATGGTATTAGATATTGTGACATGTTAAAAATGTGGGAAATGTATTATACGTTTTGAACATTCAAGTTTGAAAGATCATAAAAGCACATATTTTTGAGCTAAAAGTATAGGCTAATTTATTTTCTATAATGCTCAGAATTTTATGAAGTTGCATCAATTAAAAGAAGAGAATTTATTTTTTGGACTTGTGATCTGGTTCTCCTGTTAGGGCCACAATTTATGTTTGTATTAATTTTATTTTACAATCAGTTGTTACAAATATGTTCTAAAATCTGGATTGGAATAAATGCTATAAATATTATACAATAAGAGCTATTTCATTTCAATTTTCCTTCACTTGGTAAATGCTGATTCAGTTCGCAGAAAATCTAAATTCAATAATCTGTTATCTGCCATTCCTTTGGTTACTGAAGGCCTCTCAATGATAAATCTACATATAAAATCCTGTTAGAAAACAAAACAAGTAAAATACAAACAAAATAAAAGGTAGATCTTCAGAAAGATGAATTAAGGATGATTGGATGGGAGATTAGCCGTATGGACAGGCGAAGAGTCAGATCCGATGGACGTACAGGTCTGAAGGAAAAGGAAAGGAAAGGAAAGGAAAGGGGGGGAAAAAAAGGAAAGAAGGATGGGCAGAAGGGAAGACAGAGGAAAGAATGTGCCTATAGCTCAGGCTTTATATTTACATGTTTGTTGTTAACATACTCTAAATATTAGAAATATTGTTTAACGATAAATTTCACAATTTAGATTAATTGATTCATGTAAATAAACATGTAATTGTTCAGGTATTAGCCGCCACTGGAATATAATAAAACAGCAACAACTACTTATCTCTAAATACTTGCCCTTAACATAAGGATATGTGATTCGATTCACATGAAACCAGCTTCGGTGCCTTTCTGATCAAGTAAAGAGAGATTACGCACGTTACATTTGAAGTGGAAAATAGTGTTTATTTGAATTCCATACTCTGTGGAAATAACAGAGAGTAACTTATTGTCATTTGCAACGCCTTCTTGTACTTCTTAAAGGGCATTTCAATCGGCAATACCAAAGAAATGGAAATGCACAGCAGTGCTTCTTATACATCGATCATATTGCTGCCTTCATCAATAAGTTAAATGCTTACAGATGTCTCGGTGTATTCGTATTCCACAAGGGAATTTGGGGTCAGGAGGTTAACATACCTGCTTGCAGTACCATGCTAGCAAGAAGCGATCACATCTGATTAAAAATTATCATATTGCATAAGATTGATTAAATCAACACATCTTTCCACTGTAAACGTTTCCAGATTGCATTTCAAATATGTTGCCTATTTATTTACTCATTTATGTGTTCGTTTAATTAGTACTCATTCCATCTTTCATTCATTCATTTATTACGGCTGCGTTCTGAATTACTTCTAGTACAATTAGAAATGTCTTCTTGGTGTCAGGGACACGCTTTCATTAACTAAACTTCAAGGTGTCTTGCGTTTGGGTCCCTTCTCTCTAAATTAGCAAGAAAAGACCACAAATATGAAGAAAAAAACACCCCTAACACATATATATTTTAAAAAACAAGATACAATTACATGAAAGCAACTTACCCAGATTAAACACACCCAATACTCTGCTTATCAAAGATACATTCACAGAATCATCCCGATTCCCGGGGCGTGTTTTCAGATTGGTGGCCTGTTATTGCTACTTTAGAGAGAAGGGATCCAAACACAAGACACCTTGAAGTTTAATTAATGAAAGCGTGTCCCTGGCACTAGGAAAGACATTTCTAATTGTACTAGGAGCAATTCAGAAGCAGCTGTAAGAAATGAAATTCCAGGCTCAGTCCTCACACATAAAACCTACAAACTTATCTATCTTTATTATTAATTACAGACAGGGAATGCCCTACAAAGCTAAGCTATTGTGAACACTTTCCATACATTTAATAATCGTCACCCCATTTACCTGGAACATTCTGTGCACAATCTTCTCTTAAAATACAGATTCTGGTTTTCTCACTGCAAATAATTTCAACCATGATAGTATACCTAAAAAACAGAACAGTTACATACCACAGAAGTCCTAACGTACCTTATTTGCTGATACTGGGATGATTGCCCTTATAATCCCAAGTCAGCAGGGAGCAACCTTCGATGGGCAATAGTAGTTTCCTGAAAGATGCACAAGACTTCTTTTACATTTAAACTGAAATTACATTATAAATCAGATCCCTTAATTTAATTATCACAATGTGATAGTAAGTAACACCTATTCAAACATAAAATCAAACCACCGCCAATGACTCACACAATAACGACAAACATGGCTTCCGATCTCGACATCTGGTCATTCAGTAGAGTTCTACTTTCCTTGATTTTTTAATCTTAAAGTTACGTTTCTTTTCATTAGTTTTCAATTCACTAAAATTTGTTGCATTGATCTTGTTTTTAAAAAGAAGTTTTATATTGTAATTGATATAACCTACTATTTTTTGTAATGTATGTAATTCAGCTATCAAGAGAACTTAAAGTATTAATATTACTAAAGTTCATTGGTCCGGAGCGCATTTTACAAATTTTAGAGCATATTTCGTCTTCTGATAGAGCATATTTCGTCTTCTGATAGAGCATTAACTTCCGGGCCTTAGTGATAAGGCTCATATGCCAGCTGTAAGGTGCGATGAAACCCTCTGGGCCAACAATAAAATGATAAAATTGAAATTCCTTTAATTAAGTTATTTGTAACCGGAGTTCAGTACAGTACAATACTGCCTGAAGATAGAGAGCGGTGAGCGGTCACTTTTTAGGGCGCTTCTCTGTAGGTAGGAGTATTTAGGAGAAATCTAGTTTGATTTATCATCGGCTGCCCTACGGCTGTTCGCCTTGGCCACACTGCTTGTTTCCATCATCATCAGTAATTATATTAAATGTTGGTGTATCATCTCTTACTAAAAGACAGGTACAATAAAAACATTAATTTCTCATTGTTAACCTATAATTAGCATGATGGATGCTTACCCTTACTTTACGATCTCTTGTTAGGAATCTAAAATATTCTACCTTCAAATTGAAGAAAATCTGAACTTTTCTTTCAGTGAACAGCGAAATATGATGGATACTGTATAGCAGATATATAACTAATTTTCTGAACAGAACTTAGGGACAATAATGATATATAAGTTATATATATATACAGAACTTAGGGACAATAATGATATATAAGTTATATATATATATATAATATATATGATATATAAGTTATATATATATATATATATATATATATATATATATAACTTATATATCATTATTGTCCCTAAGTTCTGTTCAGAAAATTTGTTTTTTTATCTGTATATATATATATATATATATATATATATATATATATATAATTAGGGCCTGGATTTGTATGTAAAAAAATGTTTTTTTTTCCTGATGCGTACATTCCTAAAACAAAGTTTAGTATCCAAATCGAGGTCTGACAAACGCAAATTCCAAATTTTATTTCACATAATAATACATATTTTACAAAAAAAGTTATGTGAATAAATATTTTCGATATTTTCTCCATAAATACATATTTTAGTACTTTTCCGGATTTTTTATGTATTTTTTTCCTGATGCTCATATCAAGGTCAGACAACCGCAAATTTCAAAATTTATTTTACGAAAAAACATATTTTTTACAAAAAATTATGTTAATAAATATTTTTGATATATTCTCCATAAATATTTTAATACTTTTCCTCATTCTCTCTTAACTTTTAACAACAAAAATTTGTATCTCAAAAGAATTCAATACAAAAGCTGCACTTGCAATGAGGTAAGAGTGATTCTCTTGCACTTGCTTATTGGGGAAGAACAGAACCCAATCTCAAGAGCCTTGTTGTATTATGCAGATCATTTTGAAGCATTTGCATCTGTAGAAAGTAAATTGGACAAAGACGATGCCTCTACAATTGAGATTATTCAGAATTTAATATGTGATACTACTTTAAAATGTGACTTGGCTTTCATATCGGCTAATTTTGATTCACTCAATAAGAAACTAGAAACTTCTGTAGATTTATTGAGTAATTCAGTTAAAGAAATACAATATGTTAAAAGGCAACTTAACACTATCTCAGGTTCGAAAATAGAAGTTCTAAGAACATAATTTAAAGGTATGTTTGAGAAAAATGGTGGCTACCAAACCCTCTGCAAAGTCGCTCAAGTTTTGGAAGGCTAAAACATAAGTGAACTTGATCGTGTGTGTGTTAGTGATATATCCCCCTACAAATATGCAAGGTTAACATCGTGTGAAGTAGAACGTTCCTTTTCTCAATATAAGACATTATTCTCGAATAATAGGCAAGGATTTGTGATCCATAATCCGGAGATGATATTTGTTGTGCACTTCAACTCCAGTCAACATTTTACATCTGATGTTGGCGACTTTGACTTTCAATATACGGTAATTTGTTCTAGTAAGTTACGAACATTGGGGTGTTTTTTTTTTTTCTTTCTTTCTTTTTTCAGATTTTTTTCTTTTAGTTTTAGCACATATTTTTTAAATTTTATCACATATTTTTAACATTTTTAGCACATAAGAAATAAAAGTTTTTAGCACATAAAAATCCGGGCCCTAATATAATATTACATCAGATTCAAGCACGTATTTAGAAATTAGTTTCTAGAGGAGGTTCTAAACTGATTGGCCATAATTTACTGACATATTTCTTTCCTACTTGACACAAAACATTGATTTTTTTTCTAACTAGTGCTTTAAAAATCTCATTTTGCGGGATCCGGGCACCCAGGACCCCCTCCCTTAAATACATCTTTAGTTCGTTAGCGTATGAACACGAAGAATTTCCTTACTATTTATTTCCAGTTACTAGGATAAAATGCCATCTATTTTATTGAATGTCACTAGAATTTTTGCGAATGTTCTATGTGTAAGTTATGAAATAGGACATTAAGAATTTATGCACTCCTTTGTTGACAGGTCTGTTCGGAGTTAGCAGCAGTTAAGCTGTTCTGACATTTCCCTGCTTGCCTCTTTATTTGGAAATAGAATCCACAATTCATATATTCAATTAAGCCTAATTGTTTTATTTACTCCAAGCAATATTGTTAATATTGGAGCACGATTTCACTGCTACTGACGTGTAAGTTCGTCACCTCAAAATATTTTATGAAGGAGATATAAGATTAATATAATATTGCTTTTTTTAATGTTAGGACTATGGTGGATGATAGGACTAATAGGACTGTTAGGACTATTATGGATGTTACAGTAATCATTTGCCGGCATTTTGTAAAAAGACTGAATTCACAAGTTATTTGCTATGTACAAGGTGGGGCAGAATGGACTCCCTAGTTTCGAAAATTCATTGGAGGCGCTCCAGAGCAGATAGAGGGGTGGGACAGGTGCCATTAGGTTGGACTGACAATGCAGTTTTCAGTAGTCACCATGCGGTGGACAGGTGAGCAATGGGGCTTTGTTGTGGAGACCTTTTTTAAAAACAAATTTTTCGCTCACTTTTGCCAGAATATCTTGCAGAATTCCGGTGATTACATCCTCAATTGCCTCTTTCAGAGCTTCCAGGGTTTGAGGTCGAACTTTATAAACTGCAGCTTTCAGGTAGCCCCATAGGAAAAAATCACAGGGGCTCAAATCCGGGGTGCAAGGGGGCCTTGGAACATCCCCTCATAAGGGAGATCAGGCGGCCGGGAAACATTTATTGCAAAACTTCGAGCGAATGACGGGCAATATGGGCCGTGGCTCGATCCTGTTGAAACCAAAAGTCTTCTAAGTCATATTCCCTGCCAAACTATTCCACTTTGGGGCGTAAAACGTTCTCTAACATGTCACAGTAGCGCGCTAAATTCACAGTCACAGTTGAGCCATCTTCTTCAAAAAAATAAGGTCCAATTATGCCTATCGAGGACGTATCACATCAAACTGTCACTTTAAGGCTGAGAAGTGGTCTTTGGTGCAATTCACGAGGGTTTTCAGTTGCCCAGTAACGAGAATTTTGCTTATTTATTGTACCGCTAAGGTGAAAATGCGCCACTACACTTTCCTCGTTTTTAAAAAAAGGTCTCCACAACAAAGCCCCGTTGCTCACCTGTCCACTGCATGGTGACTACTGAAAACTGCATTGTCAGTCCAACCTAATGGCACCTGTCCCACCCCTCTATCTGCTCTGGAGCGCCTCCAGTGAATTTTCGAAACTAGGGAGTCCATTCTGCCCCAAAATGTTTTCTCCTGTGAGGAGTTAAATGAGTGTAGTGTTCCAAGCAACCTATAACCCAAGCATACAATAGGCCTACTTCCTCTTCCATCTGAGGGGTGGTCCAATAGGAGCACGCACAAACATCTTTCACGTCATAGGAAATTGTAGTTTTATCTAATTTTATTACTCCAGAAACAAATGCAACTGGAAGCAAAGAAGATCGTTATAAGAATGTAATTCGACACCACAAAAAATTGCATAAAATCAGAATTATTAAATTAATAGAATAGTAATTGATGTTAAGATATGAGGCCTTTTATTAAAGTTTTACTGTTGTCAATCAGTGAAACCAGTTATTCCAATTGAATTTTTTGAATTGATTTCAAACTTATAATCCACTGATGGTTTTACTTGATGATTGCTTATATTAATACGTAAATTCAGGTCCGAAAGAATTAGTCGTGTCCTTCATCCATAGATCTTTATTTGCTGACTATCTTGTTTAGGAAAGTCATATTCAGAGGAAAATAGCTAAAGGCAAATTTTCTATGGACATAAATTAGTCCTGCATGGATTGATCTCTCTTTACGGAAGGGAACTCATTCGTTAATTTAATTGAGTTATCTATCATGAAATAAGCCAATTTAGGAAGTGTCTGTAGCAGGAAGAATATGGCTATTGGCGACAGCTGTATGGCACCGTTATACATAATTCATCACAAAATAATAATGTTACCATTCAATCATAATTATATGCATAGCTGACGGAAAACTCAACTTGTTTGTGTACCCAGAGATATAAAAAGCTTCCGCCGCCATAGACAAGAGAAATTAATCCATATAAATATAAATCAATTGCCACATGTATTTCGCAGCATCACTTGAGAACGGCCCGACCGATTTGACTGATTTATTTGTTGTTGTGTTCGCAATTGTCAGGACAAGGTTTGTATGAAAGAACAATTTTCTTCTTATTTCGACCCCTCCCAGGCATGGTGTGTAGAAGCAACGGAATGCAACATTCGACATCCTCTATGAGCCATAAAAAGCTATATTTAGCGTTTTCTGAGGGAATAGTTTGAGTGTGATAAGTCGTTCTTCCTCATTTCAACTTTTATGTACATATTACACAAGGCCCTACAATTTGAAAATCGAAAGACCTTCATAAGTTAATTTCAAATTACAAAATAAAAACCCGGGCGACGCCGAGCCTTTAGTATTTAATAAATTTGAATTGACGAAATAATGGATCTCAAGTCCAAAAGAGTAGTAGCAATAAGCTCCATTCACAAATACTGGGAGCTCAAGTGCTTAGAAATGAATTTGCATACCGGACGACAGAAAAACCCAACAAACGTTCCCTTCAAACCCTTAAATATAAACATTTCAATTTTAAAGCGTTCCACAAAGATTAATAAACTCCACTTACGCAACAAGACTGATGTGCAATGAAAAAAAAAACTAATTATTAAAGTGGTGCAATAAATAGCAGTCGTAAATTGACTATCGAGAATCTGAAATAAATAAATAAAACAGCAAGATCTGTACGGGAAGAAAGACATACTAGTACGTCACGAGCCAGTAGTTTTATAGTCTGTCAAATGTTAATAACTTCTCCTTACAGTAACAGGTGTTAGCAGGTGTTTAACACAATTAATTGGTATTGAACTCTCCAAGTCACACCGGGTTGTTGAAACTATAAAAACTTACGGAACCTTGTCGATGACGTTCATTGAAGATTCCTGGTATTGTACAAGTCGCCACACCTTCGCATTCCATTTCACACTTGTCTTTCGCCCCTTCCGGCATGCCCAGTGCATGTCCTAATTCATGATCTAGGAGAAAGTTTATGAACCGTACAGCATCATGAAGCAATTAAATGAATATTTTACAAAAAAGATCACTGGTCACGCGAACCAAATTTGTAGGAAACTACAAAAAAAAAAAAGCTTTACGATATTAATATTTTTCTTCTAGCCCTGGCCTGCGCACCTCAGAGGCAAGTGTCACCTGGGTAACAGAGCAACTTAAGATGAACAAGAAATATACCATTAATAAGAACAATGAATACTAACCTTGAGATAGACTCGCAGGTTCAAATCCCGTGGCCGGTCAATTTGACATGGGGTTTTTTCATGGTTTCCCCAGTCGTAAAGGCGAATGCAGAAATGGATATTTACATACCATGAATCATCCTCACCTAGGGTGGCCATTTCTAAAATGCCAGAAAGGAGGACACACTTCTTCGGTAATCTAGCATAGTATAAAACTTCGGGCATGGACGGCTGGATAGTAGGCCTAGATATTTCATGGTATACCCCTGACTAATTTCACTTAATAACTGCATTTACATAAAATAAATTATAGTACGCTATCATCGTACGGACAAGCGTGCCATCCTTAGGATTAGATTAAGATTTTTCCGCTGCACCAACTAAACAAATGATAGTATCTAGCGTGCCAACCTTAGGATTGGCAGGAAGATACGGGAAAATACAAATTTTATTAATATGCTTTACCGATCCATCAGAGTCTTGAGAAAAGGGGGACAAATCAACGTCCGGCATAAAGCCGTGCCGGATGGAGGACTGCTTAGCAAAAAGCCTTACAGTCCGGCCAAAAGCCGGACGTCTGACCACCCTATCCTCACCATTCGTCCTGTATCATATCCGTTTAAATTACAGGGCGATCCATATAAAACTGAACACTTTTAAAGGCTTATAACTTTTAAACTAATAATAGCATACATATGCAACTGTGCTGAATTACAGAGTACCTTTGGGAGATTCCTCAGAGTAAATGTTGAAAATGTCCTCCACCTGCATCCATACACAACTGTACTCGTCGCACCATATTCTGAGACGTTTTCCGAAGCGTATCCTCGTTAATGTTACTGATTTCATTCCTTATTGCTTCACGGAGTTCAGCAAGTGACCGCGGTCTATTCTTGTACACCCTGTCCTTAAGGTAGCCCCACAAGAAGAAATCTGGAGATTTCAGGTCTGGCGATCTGGGAGGCCACAGATTGTTTGAGACAAGACGATCACCGAAGAAGCTGGCTATAAGTTTCATGGAATCACCAGACGTATGGCATGTTGCGCCATCTTGCTGGAAATAACCTTCTGTTAATTCGATGTCGTCCAGTTGTTCCACGAATGTATTGAAGATGCGACCATAAACCGCAGTGTTTACCTTGGTGTCGTAGAAAATGGGACCAACAATTCTGGTAGCTGACACCGCACACCAGACCCCAACCTTTTCCGGATGCAATGGAGCTTCGTGGATAATATTCGGGTTCTCAGCAGCCCAATACCTGCTGTTTTGAGTGTTGATGTAGCCTGAGAGGTGAAACCATGCTTCATCTGTAAACCAGGTTATGGAGAGAATGTCTGGGGTTGCAATAAGAAGAGCCTGAAACCATTGGCAATAACGCATTCGCTTTTCCGCGTCTGGTTCTTTTAACTGATGCACTACATGCACTCTGTATGCTCGTAGGCCTGCTTTCTTTGCAGCTCTCTGACATGTGCCATATGAGTAGCCTGTCTCCTGGCTCAACCGGCGCAATGATTTCTTTGGTGAGTTCATAAAACGTTCTCGAACATCATTAACACACTCTTGACTCATCACAGATCTTTTTTTCCCAGTTTCGCTGAGGAGAGAGCCAGTTGTCTCCAGCTTCCTCACCATGGATAAAATTGTTGCCCTTGTTGGAATATTGCGCACATTGAATTGTCTTCTAAATGCCCGTTGAGTTTCAATCAATGACTTCGTACACCAATATGTTTTCACAAGAAAAACACGCTGCTGAATTGAGAACTGCATTTTCGTTTCTGACTGCAAAACTAGAGACTGAAAACTAATTACTAATAAACAACAATAGTCGTAAGGCAACAATGCATGGATGGTAGGAGTACAAACATTATTACCAATATCGATTCTCCCAAAGCCACTGAGATCATAAAACCAAATTTCAATCTTTTATTACTTTCCAGAGGGAAATTACAAGTCTTTAAAACTGTTCAGTTTTATATGGATCGCCCTGTAATATCAGTTGAAATTTACTCCATATAATTCATCAATAATGGAAATAATTGACAATCAATAGTTCCATGGCCTAACCTACTGTATACACACAGATCCCGAACTCCTGATATGGCCTAGTAGCTAAAATAAGTATAAATACAGATATTAACCTAAGGTGTAATCAGTGTATGTAATGGATTGTTGTTGGTTGTCAGGTTTGATTTCGTTATCAGTGAACTGGACATTACATTGGCTGCGAGAAGAATTTGGTACAAATACTGTATAAAAATGCCTAAGGGTGGAGAAAAGATACGGATACATTCAACGATTTACAATCACAGATTTAACGTTAGTAGTTTATTTTTACAACATTTCAATTAAAAGGAAATGTAAAAAAAATACTCTTAATGGATTTATTTGTTTGAAAATGCTTATACTGTAGATGTTCCAAAGATTATAGACGATACTGACCACGTGATATTTACAAGTAGTTAGAAAAAGCAATCACTCAGAAATATTGCCATTTTTGGACATTATCATGAAAGCGCCGTTTCAGTTTACGAAACGTGGCTGCCATTTTGTGACGGTAATTACCCGTAACTATAACAGTTAAATTAATTCTGAAAATAGTTTGTGATTATAGATGTAGTAAAGGCCATGTCGTATTACAAGGTTACAGAACAATTAATTGCTGAAAAAATATAATGAATTTCACCTGATTCTTAGTATCCTAACCTTACGTCCCCCATTAAGTTACTGCTTCTAGATTAGTGTTTCGGCCCTTTTACCTCTCAGTAATACAGTCTTATAGTTTCCTGTAGCTGGTCTTGGAGATGAGGAGTTTATCGCCTGTCCTTCTATTCTCTATAGGAAAATATGCGTAACTAAATTAATCTTCGGTAATGAAACCTCCAGCCGGATGTCCTATACTCCGTTAGCAGTTAACAGTTTATAAAATTAGAATTTTATAAAAAGTTTGATATTTTACGGCGAATTATTCGCTTATGAACGAATTGGTAAATCTGAGCTTGTTGTTCAGGCTATTATTATAATTATTATTATTGTTGTTGTCAATATGAAATATTTTGAACCATCATTCGTTTTAACTCAAATTATGACGAGACATGGTAAATTTAAATCTTACTTTCAAAGATTTCACAGACCATCTTTTGATGGATATTTTTGGCCATGTGGACATGATGAACAAACTGTCGAACATCTTGTTTTAGACTGCCTATTTCATGGTTACAAGCGGCACATCCTAAAGAAACATTTAACTAAGTGTAATAAGGTTCTGGGTTGTCCAATGATTGACTTTCTAAAAAACCAATGCTGTTTCACAGAATTCAAAATATTTGTCATCAAAGTTTTTAAAACGCTGTGATCAATTTTCACAACAATTTCTATTAACTATTTTTAAATGTAACTTTGTAATGTTTTGTGTTTTTGTTCACTTTTGTTTATTGTTTACTGCCACATTTTAAAATTTCCTGCATGTAATAATTATAACTAGGGCTAGGACTTTTAGGTAGGCCTAAATACATAATTTTTTTGCTATTACTTATGATTTCTGGACTTTGTCAAAGTTCCGGTTGGGACCTTTGGATTCAAAATACTGAGTTGCATATCACATAAAAAAAAAAAAATATTTTCGATATTTCTTATTTGAATAAATATTTTTGTTAACTTAATTATTTTTTTACATATTTTATCACATATCATGTTTAGAAATGAATATTTTGACAGTTTTTGTAATATTTTACCACATATCATGTTTAGAAATGAATATTTTGACAGTTTTTGTAAAATTGCACCATATTTTCAATGTGTTGCGTTGTTATGTTGAGTCAGAGAATAAATCAGGACTGATTTGGCCTTCATTAGTGCAAATTTCTGTTTCCTCTCACACTGCAGTACTAAGTTGGAAACAACAAAATAATTGTTGACAGAATCAATAAAAGAAATCAAACACATTGAAAAAACTTAACAAAATCAGTGCCAGTGGTTCAAAAGCAAACAAAATTAAAGAAAAATTCCTGTCATGCCTAAATAAGAATGAAAAGTTACAAGTGTTGCGCAAGATTTCAGATATTTTAATGGGTAACAGTGTAAAGAACTTGGAGCAGATGGAACATCTGTCAGTGTTACAAATATTGCAAGATGTTGAACGTACATTTTCAAGATACAAGTCTCTGTTCCGTGAAAATCGTCACTGCTTTAAGATGCACAACTTAAGATCTACTTTTGTCGTTCACTGCAACAGTTCTACACTTGCTGACTAGAATGACTAGATGAGTAGGGTTACTTCTGTAAATATTGGTTAAATAAGTTAATTAAAATATTTTCATATTTTTTAACACATTTTCGACTTTTTAAACACATAAAAAATAAATATTTTCGTTTTTATAAGCACCTAGAAGTCCGAGCCCTAATTATAACATACTGTAACGATAGCCCTAGCATACCTAGCCCTAGCAGGGCTCTTGTACTTGGAGATTTAATAATAATAATAATATTGTTATTATTTTATTGTTTTTATCTTTACAGGTGAGTGCCAATACCCTTTAAAATGGTCGGTTTCATTCCGTTGAATTGGTAAGTAATACAGTTTGATGCTTATTTAATGAACATTCAGGATATCCTTCTATTTTAGTATAGTACTGGAAGCCTCTTTTTTCTAGTAATAAATTTACTGTCTAGGGTAGAAAGGCTATGCTAAGCCGTTAAAATTTAAGGAGAAAGGTTCACCTTCAGCTAGTGCGAATTTACTATTTTTAGACAAATAAAGCCTTTTTGATCTATAAGTCCAATAAGACGAATATTTAAATTATCTGATCATTTAATTAGCATCTGACGAATTAGAGGGGTTGACCGTGTAAATAATCAGTTTTGTATAATATTATATCAAGGTAAGTAAGAAATATTTAAGAATATTTTCTTTATTGTATTTTTAATATTCCAGTCCATGAGATTTCTACCTATGAAGAATGTACAGGATAGGCCTAAAGACGTAAAAAATTTAAACAGCGTAAACATCTTATTTAAAAATTGAGAATATAACTTAATTGACCTTAAAATAACTGAAAGGATGAAAACCCTATATTTGTCACTGTCATGGTAGATTGATTTCTATTTTGAGAGAGTGAAGGGTGAAGTGGTCTCTATACAGATCATGAAGACACTTGGGGTCCCAGGAGGCTCCCAAGTTTTAGACATTCTGGACATTAAGATGCTAAGGTTGTCAGCCTTACGCACCGTCCGCCTTTATCTCCAGGATTGCTTCTTGTGTACTAATCTCTGTTAGAGGCTGAATCGATCCCAGGGCCATAGACCAACTAGATGGATTAGGCCAATTGTAACATTACAACGACCTCACCGGGGATCGAATTCGTGACCTTCCGGGTTCGTAGCGCTGTACCTCAACCAACTGCGCCGCGGCCTACCCCTTAGGAAGAGTTAACATTAAGAATTTACCTGAAATCGTACTTTCGACCTGTGTAACAGCATCCTAGGATTGAAAGTGGCTTCGAAGTATGAGGATACTTTTTTTTTCTCAAGGCAGTACACACCTTAGAGTTGTGAAACAATCGTCGTGCAAATCTGAGATTACGTATTCATTATTATTGCAAAGGGATAAGGACTGGCAGCAGGTGAGTAGGTGTACTCCGTGTGATTGTATCACTGTTCATTAGTTAAGCATTCGCTGATATGCATAACGATAATAGTATTGAGACTTCATTCCTGACAACATCTGTAAGTTTCACTAGCACGCTCATGAAAGGCTGGCCTATTTGATAACGTGGATAAGCAGAATAAGTAGATTGAATTATTTGTACAGTTCCATCCAAAGTTATGTAGGCCAAAGCAACAAAGAATAAATTTAAGAATATCAACATTTTCTCCTGTGACTAATTTTCTATTGCAAATAAACTGTATCCTTATATATGACCTGCCAAAGAAGCCCGACTTCAGCAAAAAGTTCTGAGTATTCTAAATCAGAAATTATACCTCTGTTTAATGACCTTTGAAGCTGCATTATTAAAAAGGTAGCATATATTTATGTTATTGATATCCAAAGATAAGGAACTTTTCCATGTTTTACACATCAGTTTCACAACAAATAATAATAATAAAAAAAACATTAGGGATGGATAGGTTTCTCAAATTGTAGACCTCTTTTCAAACTTAAAGTACCATGATCGGCAATTATGTCTTAGTTTGTTGTGAACAGAGACTGTAGTACCAGAATGAAATCAATAGATGGCGCCAACTCTAAATATCGACATTTTATACCCTGACATGTATTTTCTACTGTTTATCGGCTTATGGAACTTATCTGACGTATTTTTAAAGTGAGTATTGTATGAAATTTAAGTTATACATACACAAGACACATTTTAGGCCTATGTAGCCTATAGAAGATAAAATTATTAAGATCCGTTATTATTTTATCCTATATCACATGGAAGGAATAATTTTAAAATAATTTTTAAGATGGCAATTTTCATTTATAAAACGCAGATAATTTTCAAAAATGACTTTTTAGATTAATTAATTAGACAGTAGGCGTACCGATATTTAAAAATATTACTATAAAAGCAATTCGTATATATATTATTATAATTGATTGTACAGAGAGATTATTTTTTGATGTGCCGAGAATGCACGGTCCGCGCCGCGGCCTGGAAGCAACTCGTCGGCCGGTAATGCTCATGTACATAACCCCTGAATTCAAGTGCACGGATTTCTGAATTGGGCCTACAGTTAGAATAATCACCTACCTTTGTCAAAGAAAATGTTGAAAATTACTCCGTCTACCGCCACACATTTCTGACATCTTTTAAGAAAGTTTGCATTCACATGCGTTAATTCTTATTATAAAATTTCTGCAATTTTCTCTTCTTATGTTCTCTTTCAGTTCTTCTGTTGTACTGTATGAGAGTTATTCTTGTACACTTTATTTTTTAAGTTACCCCAAACATAAAAATCACATAAAGTGAGATCTGAAGATCTTGCTGGTCATATCCCCTTACTAATTACCCTAGCTTCAAACTCTATTTCAATTAAATTTGCATTTCTTCAACAAGACTCTGCTACAGCTCATACTGCAACCTCTCAGATTTAACAAAAAAAAAAAAAAAAAAAAAATGAAATGAAATGAAATGCCGAACAGTCGAGTTAAACAGGACCTCGTTTCGCTCTTTCAGTTACAACTCGTAGTTCTGTGAACAGTAGACCTCGCGCCCAAGAAAGTGTGAAGACAACATTGTTTCCAAAGAAATCGTTTGGCTAGAATCGTTGAAAGAAGCTGAACAGTACATTAAACGGATCCATTAAAATGAACACAATATTTAAATGGGATTAAAAAATAAAAATCCTTACACATACGTCGTTTGTAATGACTTCAAGGAATATTAATCATAAATTCGAACAATATTGAACGTGGCATTTCGTGGTGACTGCATAGTAAATACATAGTAGTAGATGCCACGTTATGATGACTTCCCTTATCATCGTTTCTCTACAAAAGAATACGATAGCATTGTTCCATATTCCGAAAATCTATAGCCCTACTGATTAGTGATTATGAACAGATTTTAGGGTAGCCTCTTTGTGGTTTCCTAATAGTGCGGCTATTTCTTTTCTTTACTATTTCTGAATTGAGTATTTACCATGGACATTGCTAATACCTACACACCTG
Organism: Ectobius pallidus; assembly: GCA_964059195.1. Taxonomy (NCBI): domain Eukaryota; kingdom Metazoa; phylum Arthropoda; class Insecta; order Blattodea; family Ectobiidae; genus Ectobius; species Ectobius pallidus. The sequence continues at coordinate 127,424,956 of CAXKWD010000006.1, forward strand.
CGAGTAGCCTACATATTTGTGCTGTGGCTGGAAGAGGTAAAATGTTTTCTGGAACCGAGGCAGTTGAAATCTGTCTGGTTACAACTAATTGAGTTCTAGGAAAAGAGGTCTCATAACATGAAAAATTCTGTACAGACATACAGACGAAATGGCGAACTGTCTAGTAGTTGCTTCGCCCATTCAAATTAAAGAAAGTAACAAAGATATTTTATTCCCACTTCCTGCAAAATAAGTACATTATTTTATAATACCGAGCTGCAAAAACAGTGTCTCTGAATTACAGTACATCGCCAGTGATGTTGCGGACAATGTGGATGACTGCAGGCCTCCCAACCTTTTCCTCTCTAATGAAAGGGTTCAGAGATAAACGTACTGAAGCCAGAATTTGTGGGATCATCTGTATTATTATCGTCAGTCTGCGATTACCGTCCTGAATTTGTCAATTTCGCGAGAACCTTGAAGCCATTTCGCATTACTGAGACTACTAGTCGTTCAAATTGGCATTCATTCTGCAGATGAAATAATATCTTATTTTCCTAATGTCTAACATTGAGCAGACCAGGATGTTTGAATGTTGAAGGTGGGATGTATCCAGGGTGGAGTTTGACTTTCAATGTTCGTAGATTCGTCTATTATCAATATTATGATTGAATCCATAAAAGCTAATCAATCTTCTAGACTAGAGTATTTACTACTCCTTTTATCCTGATAAAATCATTGCCAAATTTGGTTTACGATTGAAAGTTGAAGGTTGAAACTTGCTTTATTGGCTAAAAAATAGTAATTATGTTTGAATTAAATACTGTTTTATTTTATTCTAAAAATAATGTAACAGGAGAATTACCATTTATTTGTTAATAATCCTTTCAGAGTCGAAATTAGATATTAATATAAGCAATCATCAAATGAAATCACCAGTGGTTTCTTAGTTTGAAATCAGTGAGAAAGATTTCAGTGTAATATCTAGTTTCCATAAATTGTATTATAACATTGGATGAAAAAAACCAAATTTTGAGATAAAGCGTTACTCTATTTTGTAATAAAATTATGTTTTAACAATATTTTTGTGGAAATGAATTTATAAGTTCGTAGCAGTGAATAGCTTAAAACGTGTAGACTATAAGCAATTTATTTAGTGGAATAATAATTCTTTCGCATTGGCCTTGTGTAGGCTAAGTTGTAAAGATTGAGTCAGACTGAAAAATTCAATGCCATAGCCGGGATTTAATCCCTTGTTCAAATCCCGGCTATGTCACTGAATTTTTCAGTCTGACATAACTTTTCCAATTTATTTAGTGTAGGCCTACTGAACTTACGCAGAGCTGGTAAAGCAAGTGTAGGCCTATAATCTGGTCAGCACAAGCAATTTTAAAAACATATTTACGTTGTATTGAATAAATCTGTCAACACGTTAGCCAACTTTATGACTCTATCGACCAGAATATTTTCATGTAAATGTAACAAACATTAAGGTTATACCATGCACCTTCATGTTCCATAGAATAGGTCTAAACACAACGGCCAGAGTTCTGTACCCGTGCTAAGTAAAACAATTTCGCAAAACACGAGGCGCGTCCATAAAGTAAGTATCCCTGGGGCCGTTTACAGAAACAAAACGCAATTTCAAGAAATAGCCTTTGTTCAGCTATTTTCCAACATATTCGCCACCGGAAACATTTGTCTTACCGTGGCACGAACTTTTGAATACCTGTGTCGTAGAAGTGTGCCGCCTGGGATTTGAACCACCGTGTGACAACCACCTTCGCCTCTCTACCATTCTCTGTCGTTCTTTGACATTTCGTGAGGTGTAGGAAAAGTTGGAAATCACTGAGAGCGAAGTCCGGGCTGTAGGGTGGAAGTTTAAAATCTCCTTGCAAATCTCCTGTAGACGTTCGGCTGGGAGGTGTTTAAACATTACCATAAAGCCCGGACTTCCCTCCCAGTGATTGTCATCTTTTCCTACACCTCACGAAATGACAAAGAATGACAGAGAATGACAGGGAGGCAAAGGTGGTTGTCACACGGTGGTTGAAATTCCAGGCAGCACACTTCTACGACACATGTATTCAAAAGTTGGTGCCACGGTAAGACAAATGTTTCAATTCCGGTGGCGAATATGTTGAAAAATAGTTGAACACTGGCTGTGTCTGTTGCAATATTAATGTATAAACAAAGTAAGTTATACTAGACATTATGAGTGATTCATTAAATATGTAAATGTTTGTCCATATTTTGTCTTTGTAGGATTATATTTAGCTGTTTTTAAGCTCATATTGTCTTGCATATTTCACACTTTTTAGGTCAGTAACATCGAAACCCTAGTTGTTACTAGCCAGCCGGGCACCATCACTGCAGCTCCTACAAGCGATTAGAGAGAAACTTATATAGTAATGAGGAAAGTAATTCTATTTTCATTGAGCCTAAAATTTTGTTCCTGACGAAAATTTTCGATATTTTCCTTGGGGTTCTCCCGTTTTCCGAATACCTTCTTTTTTTAAAATAAAAATTACATTTTGGTGTCACTTTGCTGATGAAGACTCGAAAAAGAATTATAAATTCAAAACGATTACCGGTACTTCCTCTTTGTGTAGCTGCTACGATGCGAATAGAGAAAGTAAAAATGATTCACTGAAGTAGATAAAACCGAAAACAATGTTTCCTTCGAACTTCATACATCCATCCAGGAAGAACTGATTAATATGCACGATTAGACAAAATAACACTGTTACTGGAAAAGCTTATTGTCTTATTTGTGAATTACATAAGAGAAGATATGTGTGGATGAGAGCGGGTTAGAGGTTATGGGGGGTGGATCTAGGAGATGGTCGTGACTTTACGTCACTTGGGTGGGAAGATGAGACAGGAAGAAGACAACTAATGAGCAAATACATTTTGTTACTTGGGTGGAAGATTAAACATTGGTTCGACCGTTTACTAAGCGGGACATGTATTAGGCTTATACCACTTAGAAAGTTATGCGAAATGGTTATATCTTTTAATGGATGCGGTCTGCACTGTTCTTCTAGACACTATGTTTTTAGGTTTTCCTCGGAAATACTCGGAAGTATCTGCCAAACCTTAATTGACTTATAGATTTTTAAATTTTAAACAAACATTGTTTTTTTCTATGACAAGTTTTCAGTCTTACATTGTGAAGAGGTTTGTGTTGTGTACTGTAGAGGAAATTTGTCTTGGATAGGAGTTCTGTACATTGACGTTGAGACTTCATGACTCCCGATCTGAAAACCATCCCCGAAGGATACGCAACCCAAATAAAATCTGATTAATGCATTCACGTAACATTCTTTATCCTAAATATGTGCAATACACTTTCCTCACTTTCAGAGAACAAGAAACCGTAAGTTATTGCAAAGAGCGTGTATTCAGTTGTTTCATTCTAATGCAAATCTGTATTGTTTACTAGGCAAGACAGAGTTTCTACAAATAATGGTTGGCTTATAAGTACCGTTCAGATAATGTTTGCCAAAAAAGTTTTAAATTAAAGTTTTAGTTCTTCGTATAAGCCCTTCATGTCAAGAACAAAATTTAAACAAAATCGTTTCCGGGTAAATCGCGAAAAATTAAATTTTCTTCATGTAAAGTGACATTAAAAGTAAGAAAACGTCGTCGCCAATCTTCTTGTTACATCCCCCAGAAGATATCTAACCCAAATGCAAAATGTTTTCATACTATTTTTCGTTCTGTAGATCATAGGCGTAACCAGGCCCACCATATGGGGGGGGGGGTCCGGGGTCCTCCCCCCGGAAAATTTTAAAAATTAAGATGCACAATAACGAGTTTTAAGCTTCCCACGCTTTAAACTCATATTAAGTAATTTATAAGCAGATTTTTTAAAAAAAAGGTGATATATCACAATAATGAAATAAATAGTAAAATCTTTTCTTTTTTAATCGTTACGCCTAAGCTGTAGATAGGCTGTTTACTGACGCACACACATGTTTCTGTATTTTTGGGTTCAGTGGACCTCAAAAAGTGTCTTTATGTTAAAATCCATTTCGAATTTCGGGATCGGACACAATACTTCCTCTACCTATAAGTTCCTACGGTAGGGGCAGAGGAAGTAAAAAAGTTCACCCCCCCCCCCCAATGCTCATGTGAAAAAGCAACCAATGTCAGACTGAAATAATATCCATTGTTTCGGCGCTCTTATATTCTCTGATTTTGTCGCGACTGTTTCTTGCGTGTTTATTTTCTCACCATCGTCTTTTAAAAGATATTATCTGTCGAGATGTAAATTTCTAAAGCAGAAAATGATGGTGTTATAATACATTAATTATAGTCTCATGCACACACTTTCTTATCCGAGAACGGATAGGGGCGTCCCCGAGTTACGTCATTGTCTTGTGTGAGACGCCGCCTAGCGTATTGTACGCTGCAGGTTCATTGACGTAGTGAAGATTCCAAATGTCAGCTGCTTGCGTAACACTGACCCGGATTCACCCGGTGAGAGTAATGCACGGTCATAGGTGAAATTCCAGCGTTCAGGTGGTAACGTCTTCATTCTTCTAGTGATTTATTCAGGAAGTTTAAGTTCCAGGTCTGGGATTAATAAGAAAAGGAGAATGTGTTTGTTTATGCTTTCACTCGTGAGTGACTAGCTTATTGCTACTGTAATGTCAGTTTTATGATTTTTTTGTTGTTCGACCATTCTACAGGTGTTAATGAATAACAACCGAAATATGTTACCTGTGTATAGAGTGGACATAAGCAACTTTTATTAGGAGATTCTTGCTCTGTGACGTAAACTGTGTATGCTACAGGGCATTACAATTTGATGCTCATAAGTCAATAATGAAGCGAAATCAAATTGACTTCTCGCCTTCTTAGTGATCGATAAAAACATGATCATTAATCATTCATCAACAGCTATATCATAATTTAGTGTTTCCATAATCTGCAAAATTTACTGACTAATCACAGGACTGGCCACTACTGTATTAGTTTTTTATATATAACTTTAGTGTTAACGTAGTTCCTTTGCTTTGCTTTTTTTTTTTTCAAATGTTAGATGCACTGCCTTCTAGACTGTATTACTCGTGTATACACTGCCTGTTCTATACGGCTAATTTTGCGTATGCGGCGAAATTACAGATGGCAACACCTACCACACCCAGCTGCAATACCCTTTACATTACCGTATGCTCTGTGTTGCCCTCTGAAGTATAAACTCGGAAACTGAAATATGATGGAATTTCATGCTATCTGGGTGTGAACGGTGTCGCCTCTACTGGAGAAATTAGGCAATTTAACAATACTCTGAACTCCATGTTAAAATTAAGCATAGGACAGGCAGTGTAATTCTCGAGACGGCGGTGGTTAGATGTTAGTGGCGGCCATGTCCTGGGTGATTTTATGCTGTAACAGGAAAAATTGAATCCATAGAGCAAAAATCTCCTAACAAAAGTTGTTTGTCTATGTCCCCTCTATACACAGGTAAACTATTCTGGTGTTATTCATTAACACTCTGTATAATACGCTTATTGCATGTGGCGTACAAGTGTTATAATGGCATCCATTATTACTAAATTTCATTATAAAAGTTTTGTCCAACTATCAATTGACATCATACACGAATCAGGTTTGTTTTTCTTCATGAACACTGTATGAGAATTATTTTTTTTAACTGTAAGTTAAGTTTCTTGTGAGGATGTAACTGGAGCAAGCAAAGTACTTTCTCTTATACTTACTGTCGCTTCGTACAAATAATGTTTTTCTTCGTCGTTATTTCGAAAACTGCTCTAACGAATTTCTTTATCATTTCCATTACCTCTACCAAGACCTAAAAAATGTGGGACTTTTGTTCCTATAAATTTTCTGAAGACCCACAGTAATCAATGTGTCTCTTCCCCAAATTCAGACTTTGTCTTCTCTCAACAACAGCACAGATTTGTGTGAAGATAACAAATGACTGAAAACATAGTAATTTATTCTGTTGGTGTAAGACCGACATTGACATCATGGACATTGTCCATGATTGGGGTAGAAAATCGTGTGAACGTTCCGCATAGTATGTTTGTTGTTATAGTAACCAAGACGTACATCTTTGCTTGGTTCTAAAAAGGCCAATGTCATAAAACTTGCTTTTGAGATAACTGACTTTGAAGCCTTTATAGAAGTAACATTTTTTGCAGAGAACTTCCGACATTGGCCCCTAAGGTTTCTGTATTATGTGCATTAATAGCGACAGAGATTGTCACTTTTATTATACGAAAGATAAAGACTAGCCGAGTTCAATAATACATAGATATCATTTTTGCAAGAAATTGACATTGGCCCTTTGAGAACCAAGTCACATTATTTATTTAATGTGGATACCTAAGCAGTTCGCTACATTTCACCTGACTGTCTTAGAACAGAAATATATTAGAATCTTAAAGAGTTTTCTAAAGACGTCAACCATTTGTATAATGATACTCCTATAGGTTTATTAAGAGCAGTGACTCACCAGGAGACATTAATCTCATTGAAATTTAATAGTTGAGGAAGAGAAATTACATCAGGCAGGAAATGTTTTCTTGTTTACAGTGAAAATAAATCGTTCTGAAGCAAAGCGAATAACCGCCCGAAGTACACGGAAACTATGTTCAGTTTATGATTACTTTTACTATAGAGACCATACGAAGATAATCGACGAAACCACAAACCATGTCAAACTCTGTAATGACGTCAGCTATGAGTTAAAGTGGATTGAACTTATACCGTGATGTCGCGTGTAATTTATTGCGTTTTGATTAATTACATTACTTTATTAACAAGAAAGTGTAAGTTGTGGAAATGATTTTGATGTATAGACAACTTGAAAGACTACTTTAAGAACGTTAAATATGTGAATTTCGTGGTTTGAGGGAAAAAAAAATTGTGGCATGAAAATAACTACAAGACCTTAAGTGACCTGCTAATAAATTCAATTTAACCATCTTGGGAATGTCCCTAACTTTTGTAATTTGCTTATTAGCTCGTTTTCATTTTGTGAATTGACATTAACACTACTTGAAGCTCCTGTATGCAAAGCCTGGTCATAATATAGTGATTGATGATCATGATAACATAATAATAATACTTTTATACGAAGACAAAGTTAACCTCTTTCGGTGCCTGAAGTGTTAATTTTTCTCTCCATTCGTCTTTGTAAATCCAGTCCATATCTTGTAATTCTCTTTCTTTCTGATCTTTTGCATCCATGAGTTTCGAGGCCTTTGGACACCATTCCCACACCCTTCTTGATAGCCTTTCTTTTTCCATTCTTCTTACATGTCCGTACCAATTTAATGGTTTTTATCTTACTAAGCCCAAAACCGAATTCTTGATATTCATTTGTTATCTTATAATAATAATAATAATAATAATAATAATAATAAAGATAATAATGATAATAGTAATTATAATTATAATATGGTAATGGTAATATTATTAAATAATAATGGTAATAATAATAGTAGTAATAATAATAATAATAATAATAATAATAATGGTCTCGTCCCCTACACACTTCACAAGAGTCTGCAAGAACTGGGTCTTCCACCGAACACCTACAAAAGCATGCAGCATTCTGTCATCCTATCTACATGCAACATTGTGCGATCGTTCCTGTCGCAAGAATGAAGACATTAATTGAACTCTTGTATTACTATTATATGTAAATGTTTTATATTATTGTGAGGCACTTGGTGCATCCCGTGCCCTGTCACTACCCATATGTGATGTGGAGAAATGTAATAAATAATAATAATAATAATAATAATAATAATAATAATAATAATAATAAACCAAAATCTGACTTAAGACTTTAGTGTCAGGTCACAGTAATATTACCAAATACCTGTATCACTTCAAAATTACACGCTGTGAAGATATTATATTAGGTTTAAAACAGTGCTCCATCTAATTTATGAGCATAAAATACCATATTTTTCGGACCACCTTGAAAACAGAGTCTTCAAAGTTGGGTGCGTCTAATAGTCCGAAGTAAATTTAAAAAAAAAACTTTTATTGCCTTTAATACCATAATTCATAAAATACTAGAGAATGAAAGACAGCTGTAGAAAGCAAACGTCCAAAAAGAAGACATCTAGCAAGTCAATGTACTAAAAGAAGGGAAGTAGGCCTAGCCAGTAGAGAAAAATAAATTTGTCGAACTTTTTTTTAACAATTTACGTTATATGTAAACTCCATAATCTTTATATAAAAAATACGTTAATATTTACCGTAATGAAAATTATCAAACATATTGTATCATAAAGCCTACATGTCTGGAACCCACACATGTTATGTACCGAGCGAGAAGGCCGAGATGGTAACGTCTTGAATTCTCATTCGGGAAGTCCCGGGTTTAAAACCTGTGGCCAGCCAGTTTGACTTTGTTTTTTTTCATGGCAAATGCCGAATTGGATATTTGCTCACCACGACTCATGTCCGGTATTTTATAGCATTTATTAAAATTGAATATAAATTGAAATTAACAAGCCTTACCACAATAGAAAATAGATGAACATTAATAGTTATATGGACTATTCTTGTGTAAGTTCATAACTTGAACCCCTGATATGACTTCGTGGTTCAAAGAAGTAATTATAAAGCTACATTTCTTCTTTTTCTTGCTTTATCTTAGTTTTACCTCTCCCTTTTAGAATTTAAGCGACCCAAGCCACCCGGGCCTTACAGGGCGGGGAAGAGGGATTATCTTTGGATTACACACATACTTTTTTGACCAGACAAGGACATTGAGGGCCTCCCAGGATGAGTGATCAGCCCATTGCTGGGGCCACCTCCGAGACAACACGAACACATAGGACGAGGCACACCATTCTCACACACACTCAGTCCAAACAAGGCGAGGATGGGATGAAGGTGATAATGACGGCCAGATGATATCTGGGGACCATATGGGCCTAAACTTACCCAACATTTGTCTCAAAGGTGAGGAAAAACCCCACCTAGGTAACTTGTCCCGACCAAGAATCGAACTCGGGCCCGCAGCGTGAGAGGAGCGGTGGACTAAAGCTATATTTAATATAATAATAATTATAATATAATAATTATTATTATTTATATTTATATAGTAAAAATAATAATTATTATTATTATCATTAAAGACACTCTTTTATAATGTGCATTTTATTACTTTTTCTAACGAAACAATTTCCATCACCCAAGACATAATGACGGTTTTCATACACGAGTGAACACGTTGGTCGTTGTAAATTAGCGAGATGTGCTAGTAGGACGAAACAAGTTAAGAATAACACTTTCTCCGCCACATAGTTATGAGACCCACATTTCTGTGCGCTTGTTTCGCAGGTGTCATACCACCTTAATTATTTATAAAAATACAGTGATTCATGTCAGTACCTTAGCACTAGGACTTCATTACAGCTCTTGACATTACGCTTAATTACTCACTAGTTTATCAGGTTTAAAAATGTGTGGTGTAATACTTTTATTACATAACTAGTGTTTAAACTTTTAAAATTCAATAATATTGAGCATTTACTAATACAATTCTTACAATTTCAATTTCTATATATATATATATATATATATGTATAAAAGGCTTTGTCCTGACTGACTGACAGGAATCAACGTAGAGCCTAAACTATAACAGGTAGAGACTTAGAATTTTGACAGTACCTTCGTTTCATAATGTAGGTGCTCACTAAAAAAGGAATTTACAAAATTTTGATTTTAAATGCCAAAAATTAAATGTTTTTTGAGAATACTTAATCCCTTTTTAAACAGAATTATAAAACCCAAATCACAGAACATATTGTTGCTAATGGTATCAGATGGCTTTGGAAAAAAAAAAAGAAATGCAAGTTTGACAAATAAGAGAAGGTATCAATTTATAATTCATGTTATAAATAAATATTAAAGAATGTAATCCACGAAAATAATGCAGTCACATAACTTTTCTCTACCCTGGACATAGAGAAAACAATACGAGGTATGGTAATATGGTATATTATTATATCGCAGGTTTTTGGAGAGAGAAGTATGAAAGTGATATTGCTTTCTGTTTAATTTCATCCCCAAAACAGTTTTATGGTAACATGAGAGGGAGAAATAAAATTTTCCGCCTTGGTATTACAATTTTATGTTACAGGAATTTCTGTTTCTTCTTATTTTAACCCTTACCAGGCTTGCTGTGTACAAGCGGTGCGATGCAGAATTCTACATCCTCTATGAGCCATAAAAAACTATATCAAGCGTTTTCTGAGGGAATAGTTTTAGTGTAATAAGTCGTTCTTCCTATTTCAGATTATAAATACCTATATAAGGACCTAGAATTTAAAAATCGAAAGTCCTTCATAAGTTCATTTCCAATTACAAAATAAAAAACCCGGGCGACGCCGGGTCTTTTAAGCTAGTACCCATATAAAACACTCGTAGTAAGTAATACCTGATAAATACAATAAAATAAAACAATTAGAGAAAATACATACGAAATCAATGTTAGTTAATGAAGCTTTTCCTAAGCTATAATTAAAATTTATTAAATAAATATGAAGTTGCAACTGAAGCCTACATATCTTAACTTTTAACGTTCATATAGAGTAAAGAAGTCGCTATACGGGTTGTGAATGTCCTTAGGGTTTCAGGAGACTGAGGCTCCCAGATTTTTAGACATTTGGCATATGAATGTGGTAAGGTTGTCAGCCTTACGCACAGGCCACCTTATCCCAGGATTGCTCCTGCATCTCTGTTAGAGGCTTAGGCGACTCTAAAGCCATTGTGCCACCAGAAGGATTAGGATGATTGAAAAGTTCCAACTATCTTACCAGGAATCGAACCCGCAATCTTTTGCGCAGAACCTCAAACCAGTGCATCAAGCTTCTTAATAAATCGGTGTGTGTAGTTTTGTTCTTCCTAGTGTTCTTCATCCCTAATGTTAAGTCATAATAAACATGCCTAGTTACAAGTAAATACTATTTGACTCTTCTGTTTAATCACGCACCTCTATACAGGGGCGAATTTAGTTATCGAGCGCCCAATATTTTGTTAGAAAACTAGGTTTATGCGCTTCTTTAATTTCTTTACTTTTCTGACGCTGGCTGCAGTTCAAATCTTCCTTACAAGTTTTATAACTTTATGTCGATATTATGAGTTGTTTTTCTTGCCGTTACCATCATATACGAAATATGTAAACCACATTTCCCACTATATTCTTTCAATTGAAGTTTTAAAATCGTTTGCTTAATTTGTTTGTTGAACATAATTTAGTTTAACATAAAACCGTAAGCTGTACAAGAGGACAAAACGCATTTTTCTTAAGTGGGATTGCATGTCAGCAGAAGGATTACTACGGAATGCATTAAAAGTATTGTTATATAACATTGCCTAATTATTAACTGACATATGCAAAATGATAGTATTTATGAAGGAAAGAAAAACGAAATATAAGTACCTATTTAATTGGTAAGTTGACAAATCAGAAGCCGCCCCCCAGGCAGTAGCTTAGTCTGCCTAGGCCTAGGCCTAAATACGCCTCTGTACTTATAAAGCCATATCGCTTTGGAATGAATATTGAAGAAGCAGGTTAATATTTCCATTGGCATCCACAAGCGCTTTACGGTCCTGAAGTTCGGGGACTTAAATATTTAGTCTTATGTACAGTACATTACTTCCTCTGCCCGTACCATTGGTACTATATGTAGAAGCATTGTGTTCAATCCCGAAATACGAAGTTGGGTTTTTGACATTAATACACATTTTGAGGTCCCCTCAATCCAAAAATATATTTTTTTAAAGTCTGTGTGTATGCCTGTGTATATGCTCTGTGTGTCTGTGAACAGCCTAGCTCCAGAACGAAAAATCGTATGAAAACAAAATTATGTATTTAGGTTATGTACCTTCTGGGGATGTGACACGAAGATTATCGACAACTTTCTCTTATTTTTAATGGCACTTTACATGAAGAAAATTTTGTTTATCGCGATTTTCTCGAAAAATACTCCAACGATTTTGTTTAAACTTTGTACATGAGATGCTTATCCAAGTTCTAAAAACTTATATTTGGAATTTTTTCGCAAAAATTCTCTGAAGGGTGTTATAGGCCTAAGCTACTTACTTCATACATAAACTTGTCTTTAGATTAATGCGCACTACTGCATTATATTCGTGTACTCGACACAGGAATATTAAGGGTTGTGAATATAAAGTTGTGTGATTCACATCAGATTTTCTTTTACTGATATTATCACTCCTGTTACTATTATTATGAAGACAATGGCGACAATAGGTTATTATTCTTCCAAACACGTCTTACAATATCAGTTATGAATAAATACAATATTCAAGCATCTGCCTACTCCAGTGGAATGCTTATTGGTACCGAAGGCGAAGGTGCGACGATTTGTCGTTCATGTTATTATTCAAGACCACATGTAAGTTGTCAGTGTTTTGGACGGTATTCAGAGAGAGAGACCGTGCGCTTCAACACAAAGAGACGATAACATAGATGATGTATTACTTCTCTCAAAGCAAGCTTGTGACAAATTATTTCGAGAACATTTTATGAATTAATATCACTTATATTAGGCTACGTATCATGGAGGTGCATTAAACCGTAAGAATGAATAATATTGTAAAATAAAATTTGGAGGCAAAAATATTTTCTTGGTATCATAAATCAAGTTTTTAGACAGTTGACGGTATAAGAAGCACTTTAAACATAGATGATATTAATTAAGGAGAAAATTATGCCACTGAGTGGTATAAAATTATAACACTCATGGCAATTAACTTTGATTGCTTCATATAAAAAATAGTATTTTAGTTAAACATATTTGCATAGTATATGATTATTAAATATACTCAGTTTAATAGAAATTGAACATTTTAAAATTCACTACCGGTACGCTTTTTTAAATGTGAAATTTATCAAGGTGATTGCAAAAATCGTCATATTTGGTGGGTAAAAAACGTTGTCTTTAAGTTGGTAGCCCTGTACCTAAAAATCAATAACAGCCGTCTGTGCGCAGGTTCCAGGGTGCGTAATTCTTTACAATAAATTTAAAATTTATTAATATATCACAAATTTTAACGACTGTCTAAAAAATAGTGTATGATACGATAAAGTAATTTTAATTTTCTCGTAACCTACTCGCAAAATAAAATATCGTTTTTAACATTTGGAACGTAAATAACTATTATAGATTCATCTCTTTTATGCACTGTGTTTCTAGTTCAGGTACATTTTTCCCAGAATGTGGAAACATCCTCCTTGAAGATCATTAACAACACTGGTTTCAGTTCAAGTGATTGAAGAATCCACTTGTGATAAAGTAACTTTGGTTTTGATTAACTCACTAACGTCGATTAAATTAATCGTGGTGGAATTTTCACCGGTAAACTGAGCATTAATTGTGGAGCATAATGCAGACACATTTTCAATTTGAAATTACGATTATCCGGGTTTGCATGGAACCTGTTTTTCTTCCACATTTAAAGCAAATTACGAGGTTGGGAAGCAGATGGTTAACTGCGTAAATTTATCGCTCGAACCAATAAAATAAATATTTATGGAACTTAGCGATTCCGTGGGATTTGTAAGACCTCGGTTTATGTTTCTAACATCACATAATCAAATTCCATTAGTAGAACCATGAAAGCTGTTATTGCTACGAATGTCACTATGTTGGCCTGAGTGAAACGGTTAAATAGGCATTCCCTTTCCGTTCGAATGTTCGCGGCTTCACTCCCGGCACATGTTGGTGGCATTTAGGCCTATATATGTGCAAATGCGACAGTCTTATGTCTGTAGATTTCCAGTAATGTAGAAAAGAACTTATGCGGTATTAACTTTCGTCACACCGGAACCGGCCTAAATAGCAGAACATAGCCATCGTCACATAATCATAACAATAAAACATTAATATCTATCTTCGGGTCTTTTTCCCCGTAATAATGGACACTAGAGGTGATTTTTAAAAAATCTGCATTTTTTCACGCTATTTAGGTGAAACGTACAACGATAATAATATATAGAATAATTAAGAAGTAACTTATGTTGAGTTTCACCATGATTGTACTAATATTTTAAAAATTATAGACTTCTATGATTGGCAGGTGAAGCCAATATATGGCGTCAAAATTAAAAATCGACATTTTACACCCTGACATCTGTTCTCTACTGTTATGCGAAAACGTGTTTACCGACTTATGGTTGAGTTTCGTAGCATGGTCACAATTTAAATACCTAATGCGTGTTTTAATAATTGTGTTGTATTGGAAATGTGTAATTATTGAAATTGTCTTCCGATTGCATTAATTTCTTCTTGTCTATATTGGATGTATTCATACATTCTACTTTGTATGCAAGCCATTCTTTCAAATGCAAACGAACAACACGTATAAATGTAAACAATATTTAGAATTCAAGCCGAGATGACACTGAAAAATGATAATGTACATATGCAGCGAATGGAATGCCGGTTCAAACGCTCACCGGATGTTACATTCGAGGCTTCATTCGCATATCAATCCCCTTTCGTTTCAGTATACTCGAACAGAGTTCTTAAGAATGTCATACTATCAATAAGATTTACTTTTACATGTATTTAATGGTATTTCTTCCAATTGAAGATTTGTTGTTTTTTTTTTTTAAATTTAATCCCTTCTTCCGGAGTCAGCCATTCGTGTTGTAATTGAAATTGGTCTTTATCGAAATCAGAATTTTTAAACATACATTATAAATAACAAACAAAATTACCATGCATTACAAAATCATAAGCCCCAGATGAGAAAATCACTTGTTTAGAGGCTACAATTACCATATAATTATATTAAATAATAAAGAAACATAGAAATATATAAACATACATGGTTTTATGTCAATGAATTATTTATAGGCCTATCTCTTGAAAAAAAAAAACATACAAATTAAATGCCTAAACTAAAATTACAAAGTAAATTAGTTTTTCTTTTAATTTTGTAGCCATGAATGAAGAGAAAGAACTTTCTCTTCACTTTTTTCCCAAAATAATCCACCTTTTTAATTCCATTGTTACGTGATGATTTTCTTGAAAATTCTAACCACGCTGTGAACGCTGCATCAGTTGTTTTACATACGGAAAGAAGCAACACACCTTTAAAATATAATGCCGATTTTTAATCTCGAATTGATTCACGCTCAAATTCATAATATATTTTATGATAACTATTCGTCACGACGGTAAGAGCTTGTGATAAAATTGGTATTTTTACTTATAAAAGAATGTTTGGGGGGAGAAAGAGAAAGAGAGAAATAATGTTAAACCCGTTAGATTAAAGTAAAATTACAGTAGCCTACGTGTTATTAAATACTTTGAGAAGAATGTCGTTAATAATGTTTATAGTTGCTGCAGCTCAAAAGAAACCAGGAATTTTCTTTTACGAGGATTTTATTATTGTTTTTTTTTTTCTTTTTCTATGTTGTTCTTCCCGGTTCTCTTTTCTTTTGCTATCCACACCTAACACTGGTTAATCAAGAAGGTTATAATCCACCAAAATATGTGGTTTATGGAAAAACTAAGTTTTACAGAAATAATTAATACTAATTCTAACAATAACATTAACTTAATATTAATAACTTAATAATAATAATAATAATAATAATAATAATAATAATAGTAATGACAACAAGTATGAAACGTCTTAGCATGGGCGTCGGCATGGAGGGGCAAGGGGTCAGATGCCTCTCTTTGAAATGCCTTATGGCCTCACTAATTGTTTTGCAGGCCTACTCTTTGTCTCTGTCAACTTTCAGTTGTTGGAGGGAGAATAAAAAATGTAAATATTTTATACTGAGTTTAGAAAGTATACGATTATAACTGCATCATTTTATTTATAATAATCTTTCACCAAGACTGTTGCTCGGAAGAACATATTCTGTTAATTTAAAAATTTTGCAGCCTCGTCGAATTCAGCTGGTGTCCAAAGCTAGGAATCGGGAAAGTATGTGAATGTTAATGTATTTAGTTATTTGAAATTGACTTTCAATTTATAATAAAATACCGATATCTGCCTCATAACTTGGCCTATCACTTGAATTTGGATTAACTTCATTGAGAATTTAACTCACAGTACAGTACAGTTGTTTGATTTAAGTTACGATCGTAATATCACTATTATTATTATTCACAATAGTAACTTAAATCTCAATATTATAGACTACTGTATAGTTTAGCCTAATAAGTAAGAATCGTTGTGCTTAGAATTATGTTGAGTTTGCCCCCTTAATAAAATTTTTGGCGACGACTCTGCATCTTAGTCCTAAATAAATAATAATGATCTAACATTAATAATTACGTACTGGTTACATTTTTCTCAGAAATGAACACTTAAGTTAATAATAAAATAACTGACACTCAGAACTTCATGAATTAATAAATGATCAGCGTTTTCTCGTACCTCATTCCCAAACAGTTTTTTCCCATTCGGAGTTCCGAAACAATCCTTTCATTAGAATCTTATAGGAGAAAAATTCCTCTTTACTTATGTAATGTCGAACAGAGACAATAATCTGTGGTTTATGAACTTATATATCAATCCTTTCATTTCCTTCTCTTCTCTTATTGTCCTCTAAATAACCGTTCTATTCGTGTTCATTACATTAGAATCCCATATAACAACGCTCTGATATGTCTTACTATTCTCATATTAGTTTATAAGCAGTAAAATTAAAAATAAGGATAAAGGTCACTCATTTTCCACTTTACACTATACTAGGATCCCAAAGGAATTTAATTTCAGCAGATATGGGAGTGTGGTCTCCTGCCTCCTCCCCATCCAGCAGGGAGTTCGGTAAAAATAATAATAATAATAATAATAATAATAATAATAATAATAATAAATTTAAAAATAAAACTTCCCTGATACAGTTCAGGCTTGACTTGATAAGTTACTGGTCGTTACAAGAGAAAAATTCCCTCGCATCTACTCCAGAACCTTACCAATTCGAACACACTGGCTATTACAATGAAGTGTTATTTATTGTAAAAATGTGTCTCCTCTTATTTTATGAATGTTTCTAAATGTTTAATGCCATTGATATTTTTCTCAGAAAATAATTTTATTTTATTGTAACGCTGCTTTCCTGCGGAAGAATAGGACAAAGACAGACGGATAAGACGAAAATTACAAAGATTGCGAAAACTTAGCCCTATGAACGATCATTGCGTCTTCCTCTTCTGGACATTACTGGCAGATGGAAGATATGATAATTAGCAGATCCATTCCACAGTTATCGATGACTGAAACACTATATTTGCATTAATTACCTTGCCAGATGGTTGTGTCCACAAAAATGGAATCTAACTTGGACTTCTATATTAGTCGTCCGTTAGCCAGTATACATTCAAAATTTCAAACCTAAAGCTGGTTATGAATCTGTGCATGTCTTCGTTAACGCGGACTTGCCTTGGGAATCCTGCACGTCTTTGTTATCAGACACGTCAAGTTATAAACACCGCCAGTACACGCGCTGACTGTACGCGCGATCAGCGAGTCCAACTGTCTATCCCGTGCATTCAAATCTCCATAGCAATTCTCCGTCACAGCTTCATGCCACCTATTTAAGAGTGTGCAATGAAGAAAAACACCTAGCATAAGCGTATGTTAATTACAAGAAATTTCAAGAAGAGAGCTATCCGATATGATCCGATTGTAACCTTTTCAGAGCTGAATTTGTGTGGGTATATAAGCAATGATCGAGTGAAACCATTAGTGGGTTACAAGTTTAAAGTGGATTAGAAAAATTTCAGTAGAGTTGCTGGCTATCATAAATAATATACGTGATATGTGGATAAAAAGTCTTTCATTTTACATATAACATTAGTCTAAATAATATACGTGTCTTATATAGTCTTATATCTCTGCTTTAAACAATTGTTCGAAGTGTCACATTAAAACGTCAGTAGCAGTGAATTAGAATTTGATTCCTGCCCAAGAGTGCAGTGCGTTGCCAAACATATTGGATGCCAAATGGACTAGAAGAAAATTAGTACCGGTACATCTGTTTTCGAAACTGAGTGCTAGGCCTATCTCTGTAAATGTAATTTTAGAATTCTTAAATTTAAGTGTGTTATTGATTATTATTAGGGGACACGGACTAGATGACCGGAATGAACGAGTGCATCGGTTGTTCCTCAACTTTCTGTTGTTTGAGTAGGCTCTGTTCATAAAGATTATCACCAATGCAAAGAAGTATAATGTATACACTTATTAAATTGCACTATGTTTACACTAGCAATAACAGGTCAGGCTCAAGTACAACGTAGTAACGAATTCTTAAGTCTGGATTTTCCTTTCTTTAGAGCTCGTTTTTTTCCAAGGAAAAGACCATAAAGATAACGAAGAATATTAACATTACTAAGTAAATGATAATATTTACATGTGGGATAATGTTTAGTCTTTTTTGTTTTATTTTGATGTATTTTCCTTGTTATGAATAACTTATGTACGTTTCTTGGTGCCGATATATATATATATACATACATATACATATACATACATATACATAGAAAAAGCATAAGTCATCAAAGCTTTTTTTTTCCTTAAAAAATAAGGGTATGGTACCGTGATATGTTGTATGTCATGAGAGTAATTCAGTTGTGAGTCAGCCACCGTGCAGATTGGATATATTTTTAATTTTCCATTCTGCACGGTGGCTGTCTCAAAACTAAATTATCAAAATAATATTCGAGGAAGAAATGCCAGAGAATACCACAAGGAACTGATCTGGGCATTGGGGGATAATACCCATCCGTAACGAACTTTAAGGTATCATAGAATGTGTATGTGTGCTTTCATGCTTCCAACTACCGTAATACATTAGAGTGGCACGATGCAGTTGCATATGGATGTTTACGGGTTTCTGTTTCCTTCAGTATCCGAAATCTAGTACCCATAATCTGCATTAGGCCTATACGTTAGGTATTTACCGTTCATTCGTATATTTCGAAATTTTAAAATGATCCCACGTTAAAAAAATGTAGTTGCCATGAATTATGCCCCATCCCTTATATATATACGAGTATATACACACATATATATATATATATATATACATATATACGAGTATATACACACACATATATATACATATATACGAGTATATACACACACATATATATACATATATACGAGTATATATACACATATATATACACACACACACACGCTTATCTATTATTTTAATTATGTGATACACTTTTTGGGGGGTTAACTGCACGGAAATGTGCGTAATTATTCCTGGTATTGTATCCATATAATTTTTTGCCCATGAAGTACTTGCATAACTGCTCGTTCTTCTTGGAGGTAGTCTTATACTTTTAATATAAATTTTTCCTTAGAATCGTTTACACGGAAGAGAAAATTATTTTTCAAGATATATCATGTTCAGCTGATATTTAAGGTAATGCTTCACTGCAATATAAATTATCTATCGTAAACAACGTCAAATCTATTAATAAGTTTAGTCACGGATAGAAATGCAAGTTCCTGGTGTAAATTTAAAAAGCATACCTGCTGGATCATGTATACAATTTGATGTTAACGTATTGGACACGGCAGGCTCTGAAGAGCGATCTATGATCGAGTCGCCGAGAGGACACGTGTACTGAGATCATGTCTCTCAGCTGGAAGGGATTGTAACTTGTCCATCAGCATCAACACGACCCTACATCTCAGTAACCACTTGACAGCTACAAATCAGGGCATCGTGTTTACCATAGACTTATATCCGAACAAATACGTATTTGAATGCCGACTTGGTTCTCAGGATTCTTGTATCTTCGATGGCTAATGCATCAGTAACTGTATACAGTAGACGTCATGATAAATGGGATATAGTCAGTATATAGTAAGTATCAACCTAACCGTGAAGAAAAGTCCTCAAAAGAGTAGTGAGGTAAAAAAGATGTAAAAAAAAAATTAAAAAAAGTCAAATTTAAATGTAAAATTTCGAGTAGTATGGGTTTGTGTTTCGAAGATCTTACTATGTTTTAAGTGTAGAACATTTTTCTTAAAATTTACTTGTCCTTTTTGCAAGCTCCGTGGCTCTCCAACCCTTATTCCGATTAGCCCATACAAGGAAATATAAATAAAGTATAAAGTAAACAAACGTTTTGTGCCCATATACCGGCACTTTTTCTCAGAAATGCGTAATTTCAGAATTTCATACCAGCAGAGGAATTTAATATTATTTTGTTCCTTCGGGATAGAAAAAGAAGACAAAAGTTACTATAAAATTTCAATGAGCCAAGAATATTGTATCAGTATTATTTAGCATGCTTGAAACTAACTTATAACGATCATAAATACCAATTTTTATAAAGGACATAAATTTGTTGCGCTTGTAATAAAATAAATCCTAGCTTTTTCCGAATTAAGAAAACCTTAAGTCAACTCGGAAAAAAAGGAATGTACCTCCATCTAAAAGAACCCGTGAAATTTAATCCGTGAAATTACGTAATATTATTCAATAGTTTTTAAGGTAGGCTACTTATTGGTAATAATAAAAGGTAAATAATTTCTATATCAACGATTACGTTTATTTTATCTTCTCTCACACTTAATAATATAGTCTGTCATTATTCCTGGAAATTCTGAGCCTCAGACGTAGCTTACTCTCGTAAAATCTGTGTGCTATGCCAGGTGTTCAACTAATCTCGTTTATTAATTTGTTCGTGAAAGCAATACTCTTTCGAATTAATTATTTCTTTAATTATTGTTTAATTATTCTTTGGGGGGGGGGGGGCATGTGCTACCAAATGAAGATATCGCCAGAATTGATGATTAGATTAGATTAATGAGAGGTAGCCCTTCGGCTTCTCAAACTGCGATTGTGAATACCATATACCCTATTCTAGCAGTCACCACTTTAATTTAAGGTTTTTTAATGTAGCCTATAATTTTCGCTGCGTGATGTCCAGTTCTGAACCCGGGGATTTTTCATTACTGAAAACCCACTACCCGGCCGGGAATCGAACCCGGACCACCCGCCAGGGTAGAAGGCAATTATGCTACCTATACACCCATGGCGGCGAACCAGAATTGATGATGTTGAAGTTGTAATACATTAAAATTCTTTTTGATATATAGTATTGCGAATACCGGACGTGTTAGCCTATAAGGTTTCATTTTTCTCTTACCGGCCCTAATAATTTCTCCTTCGTCTCCTTTACTTGCGTCAGTAGATGTTTGATAGCCAAAAGCTCATACTTTCGTCATCAAAATGGATCTGTGATCATACATGCAGAAGAAGTACTACACAATATTTTGCGTTTATTTACTTCTATCGCAAGAATCTTAATCTATACTTTCGTTTTTATTTTGGTATTAGAAGCATGAATGCATGTAAGTTTAACAGATAGCTTAAGCGTAATGTTTCATATGTTTGATAAATATAAGTTAGAAGCATTGTAAATATTTAGTCAAGTGTCCATTTTAACTACAATTCGGAAAAAAAAAGTATTTTCCGTATTTGTTTTATTGCCAACGTTGAAAAGTATTCCAAATGCTAGATTTGAAATATATGACCTCTGAAAGGAATTCCGCATAAGGCTAATGGAATTTAACGATATTTCGTTTAAATAACGATACAGATGAATTACAGCTTAATTTGTTTGTAAGCAAATTGATTTTTTTAGATTTTTTTTATTTAAATTCATCACAGATTTTAAAATAGGATAAGAAACGAAATACATTAACATCGCTTAACAGGTATCAGTGCTTAATAATCTACCTTCCAATATTAACGAACTTTCGCATAATAATAGATATTTTGGGTAGGGCTATACTTTCAACGGAAAATGGGCATCGTCTGCGTAGTGTAATAGGCCTATAGAGGGTTCTTCTTTGGCATAATATAGGCCTATTATTCGTATGACACCTAAGAAAGTAACTTTGCATTCTTGTAACCTATAAACACCAAAACAAAATTAGAAGGCTGGAACAAAATGTGGTTTCATTTTCATTTCTTTTTAAATTTATAATGAATTTAATTGCAGCCAGCATTTTGTACGATTCCAATAGATATGTCAGTATTAAGGAATACGAAGGTCTTCTCACACAATATCATGTAAAATCTAAACGATAATATTGAAGCTTAGATTCAAAAGCGACTATATTACTCAGTGATAATATTTAAAGTTTTCTAAAGCAGGCATCAGGATAATATGTTTGTGTATAACCCTTTTGCACTCAATTAGTAGCTGTGAATTTAACTTCGCTCTTTTTACGATTTACGAAACTTATGTTACTTTCTAGTAAATTATTTACGAAGTGAAAATGAAATACCGGTACGTGTTTATATTCGTAGTATAACGGAAATATGGAACAGGCTCATTAATATTTACCTTAAAAGATTTCAGCTACATTCCTTTCTCCTTGATTATATCAGTGATTTAAAAAAAAAAATTAAATGGTCACAGTTATTCTAGAAAGTATGTATGTCGCGATTATTTTCACTCATTTTGTTTCTGTTTATTTGCATGCATGCCTGTCTTTCGAAGTTTGCGTTCATTTCTCTGTGTGTGTGTGTGTGTGCTGGATTTTTACAGTCACGCTTAGTTGAATTTTATACTTTAAGTATGTACCTTAGGAGGAGGATATAAATTACTACTAGCAGTTAGTTTCAGGGTCACATATGACTCGGTCTTGTAACAGTATCAGTCTTGGCGAATCTCGCTCAAATAAATTAGCTGGTTGAGCTCAACAAGAAGTTTGGTAGGATCCGCAGCTCTAGGAAGTATATTTGGAACATAACATAAAACTGTAGTAACAATTTATTATATACACAACTCCATACATCGGATGCGTGCAGCTATTTAATATAACAGGCCATAATACTATAACACTGCTTTCATCTTGTTGTACAAAAGAGAACATTTTCTCATTCCCGTATTAACTATTAATTCTATGAAATGTTTCATATATCTGCTAACGTCGACTTAACTTGCCATAAACATGAGATTATATGTCTTGCTAAGCACATTCCTTCCTTCAGGACAACTGTTAGAACCTAAATTAATTAGATCATTCTTTTTATTTAAGTTTATTATATTTCCTACATTCTATTGAAGTGAACCTTACTCTTAACCAAATACTTTTATACAGCTGAGTCAAAAGGCACTACCCATTTGAATGAAAAATACGATACAATGAATTTAACAATCATTCGATAAAGCTGAACTATTATTAATTATAACAGTTTTTCACAAATTCTTTTCCATTTTCGTTTTTGGATTTTTAATTCCAGTGTCACTGTTTTCTGTTGCTGTGCTCGAGCACATTCGGGCGTCAGTATTGAATGTGTGTATTATGTATTACGAAGGTAAAATAAAATAAATATAATAAAATCAGGTAAACTGATGTAACAAAGTGCCAGAATGCTTTTGTTGAATCAGTTATAATTGCAATTATGATATGCAGAAAATAATATCAGTCCATAGCTTCCTCCCATTCTGGATGTTGTGGTAAATCAGTTTCGGTGGCGAACTGCAACATAAATCAAATGAAATTAAAACCAGTTCACAATCTGAACAGTTCAGTGGAGAAAGATCATGACACCATACTCTTCAGCATAATGCCATGAGTCTCTTATCTGAACTATTCAGTTATAAAAGAGGAACATAAAGACTCCAGGGCAATGCAACTCACAAGTTTTGAAGTTATACGTGGCTTCCCTACTCCAGCGTCGCTTTGACTTCCCCGCCATGGACCCATTTCCGGAAAGCTTCAGGGCCCATGACCACCGTCGAGACGCTGTTTCGGTACTGACATCGATGAACTCTGCGTCTTTGGTCGGGTATTTCGCCTATGCTGCTTGGTAGCTTGTTTCCAAGCTCTACGCCGGGACGCTGGTTCGGTACAGGCTTTGAAGAAGTTCTCTTCTTTTCGGCCGGCAACTGTAACATACACAAAAATGAAATAAAAACCAGTTTACAATCTGAATAGTTGACAGGACAAAGACCACGACACGATACTCCTCAGCATAAGGCCATAAATCTTTCACCTGAACTATTCAGCTATTAAAGAGGAACAAAAGACTCCAGAACGATGTAACTTACCACTATAGATGTTATGCAGGGCTTCCCTACTCCAGCGTCGCTTTGACTTTCTCGCCATGGGCCCCCCTTCCGTAAATCTTCGGGGCCCATGACCTTTCTCGCCATGGACCCCCCTCCATAAATCTTCAGGGCCCATGACCTTCGCCGGGACGCAGTTTCGGTACTCATAATGTCGAAATGTCTTTGGCAAGCGATCTGCAACATATTATAATAAAAAGGAAATTAAAACCAGTTCACAAACTGTATAGTTCAGTGGAGAAATATCACGACAACATACTCTTCAGTATAAGACCATGAATCCTTCACCTGAGCTATTCAGTTATTAAAGAGGAACAAAAGACTCCAGAACGATGAAAATTACCAATATAAATGATATGCAGGGCTTCCCTACTCCAGCGTCGCTTTGATTTTCTGGCCATGAACCCCCTCCATATATCTTCAGGGCCCATGACTTTTCTCGCCATGGACCCCCTCCGTAAATCTTCAGGGCCCATGACCTTCGCCGGGACGCCGTTTCGGTAGCAAGAGATCTATAACATACCATAAGAAATTAAGTTAAAACCAGTTGACAATCTGAATAGTTCAGTGGAGAAAGATCACGACACCATACTTTTCAGCATAAAGCCATTAATCTCTCATCTGAACTATTCAGTTATAAAAGAGGAACATAAAGACTTCAGAGAAATGCATCATACCAGTATTGAAGTTAAACAGAGCTTCCCTACTCCAGCGTCCCTTTGACTTTCTCGCCATGAACCCCCTCCATAAATCTTCAGGGCCCATGACTTTTCTCGCCATGGACCCCCTCTATAAATCTTCAGGGCCCATGACCTTCGTCGGGACGCCGTTTCGGAAGCAAGAGATCTATAACATACCATAAGAAATTAAGTTAAAACCAGTTGACAATCTGAATGGTTGAGAGGAGAAAGATCACCACACCATACTCTTTAGCGTAAGGCCATGAATCTCTCATCTGAACTATTCAGTTATAAAAGAGGAACATTAAAACTTCAGAGAAGTGCAACTTACCAGTATTGAAGTTAAACAGGGCTTCCCTACTCCAGCGTCACTTTGACTTTCTCGCCATGGACCCCCCTTCCGAAAATCTTCGGGGCCCATGACCTTTCTCGCCATGGACCCCCCTCCATAAATCTTCAGGGCCCATGACCTTCGCCGGGACGCAGTTTCGGTACTCATAATGTCGAAATGTCTTTGGCGAGCGATCTGCAACATATTATAATAAAAATGAAATTAAAACCAGTTCACAAACTGTATAGTTCAGTGGAGAAAGATCACGACAACATACTCTTCAGAATAAGACCATGAATCCTTCACCTAAGCTATTCAGTTTTTAAAGAGGAACAAAAGACTCCAGAACGATGACAATTACCAATATAAATGATATGCAGGGCTTCCCTACTCCAGCGTCGCTTTGACTTTCTGGCCATGAACCCCCTCCATAAATGTTCAGGGCCCATGACTTTTCTCGCCATGGACCCCCTCCATAAATCTTCAGGGCCCATGACCTTCGCCGGGACGCTGTTTCGGTAGCAAGTGATCTATAACATACCATAAGGAATTAAGTTAAAACCAGTTGACAATCTGAATAGTTCAGTGGAGAAAGATCACGACACCATACTTTTCAGCATAAAGCCATGAATCTCTAATCTGAACTATTCAGTTATAAAAGAGGAACATAAAGACTTCAGAGAAATGCATCATAC
Source organism: Ectobius pallidus (assembly GCA_964059195.1). Lineage (NCBI taxonomy): Eukaryota > Metazoa > Arthropoda > Insecta > Blattodea > Ectobiidae > Ectobius > Ectobius pallidus. The sequence continues at coordinate 127,450,748 of CAXKWD010000006.1, forward strand.
CAGTATTGAAGTTAAACAGAGCTTCCCTACTCCAGCGTCCCTTTGACTTTCTCGCCATGGACCCCCTGCATAAATCTTCAGGGCCCATGACATTTCACGCCATGGACCCCCTCCATAAATCTTCAGGGCCCATGACCTTCGCCGGGACGCCGTTTCGGTAGCAAGAGATCTATAGTATAGCATAAAAAATTAAGTTAAAACCAGTTGACAATCTGAATAGTTCAGTGGAGAAAGATCACGACACCATACTCTTCTGCGTAAGGCCACGAATCTCTCATCTGAACTATTCAGTTATAAAAGAGGAACATAAAGATTTCAGAGAAATGCATCATACCAGTATTGAAGTTAAACAGAGCTTCCCTACTCCAGCGTCGCTTTGACTTTCTCGCCATGGACCCCCTGCATAAATCTTCAGGGCCCATGACATTTCACGCCATGGACCCCCTCCATAAATCTTCAGGGCCCATGAACTTCGCCGGGACGCCGTTTCGGTAGCAAGAGATCTATAGCATAGCATAAAAAATTAAGTTAAAACCAGTTGACAATCTGAATAGTTCAGTGGAGAAAGATCACGACACCATACTCTTCAGCGTAAGGCCATGAATCTCTCATCTGAACTATTCAGTTATAGAAGAGGAACAAAAGACTCCAGAGTCGTGCAACTCACCGGTGTTAAAATTACTCCGGGCTTCCCTACTACAGCGTCACTGCAACTTCGTCGCCATGGACCCATCTTCGAGAATCCTCAGGGTCCATGGGCTTCGCCTGGACGCTGCTTCGGTATTGACGTCAATGAACGCTTCGTCTTCGACCAATATTTAATCAAAATACTTTTTAAAAGTTACATTGAATTTTTTTTTAATTCTTTTTCTATGGTTTCAATAAAAATCGTGACGTTGCTCAGCAACTCAAGATTCTATTTTTTTCTGAAATATTCGTATATGAATATTTTTATTTTAAACTAGTTATTTCGACCCGAATTCAATGTATTTGCTCCCCGGATACTGAATAAGTTGTGAGATGTTTAGTAAATACTTCTAGGAATTCCTATGCTTTTCGGGGGTTCTGGATATCCACACTGACTTGCCATCAAATTCTTCATTTCCTTTGAACTGAACGATCTGGCCACAATTGTTGTAGAGGAGAACGCCATCCGTTTTCACCATATTCTGAAAAACACGTACTTGTAATGGTGTGGTCTGATTTATAAAATTAAGCTAAACTATACAATGGGTTAACAGCCAACCACTGATAAACAATTCTTTCAAAATTCTTCAAGTTAGCGTCCATAGCACTTGAGGCATCAAGTTAAATATACATGCAGAAACCGAATTGAAAAAAGACATTGTATAATTGTGTAGACATGAAATACTTTCGCATGAAACCCTTTTGGTTCATGACAATGCCCGGCCACACACACAGCCAAGCGATTCATCCCATTACCAGGGGTTGTTATAATGAGTCATGACATGTGGCTTTACGTGCTTAGGGTAATTATTCCACTGCTATAACCTCATTTTCACTCATCTTATTCCCATTGCTATGATTATTTACTTGTTCAGTTTTAATCGTGTGTAATTCTCGAGACGGCAGTGGATAATACGTATCGTTTCTCAACTGTTTTTTGACAATTGAATATGATGGGAATTTTATTTGATGAATTCAGTGTAAATTTCAGAATAATATATATTTTTCAAGGGAAGGAATGGTTTGTTTGGATTTTTATTGTCCGCGATACTTCCATGATTAAACTATCAATAATATTATAGCTGGTGTCCGCGGCTGCACCCGCCATTATTAATTGAATCCAGGATTTTTAAGAATTTTACACTGGCAGTTTATTAAAAATGTTTGTGGTTCAGAGCTATGAAAATTGTAAGTAAAAATAAAATTAGAATATTTGTTCATTGTGTTCATTTCACTTAGACCTTATATAATAAAGAAACGGTTTTCCTAATTGTGTAGTCTTCGTGAAAGTTTAGACTGCGAGAGACGAACATTGCCGAGTATACCCGATGTCTCACGAAGTGGGTGAGCGAGTGAGCACGCTATTTAGGGCCGTTGAATTGTATAAGAGTAGATATAATTCTTGGAATATTCGAAAACTACAAAAATTACCTTTCTCCAGATGCTGATTTTAATGCGACTTTCTCTTGAACGTCAAGTCTATATAAGTATTCTCATAGGAAATTATTTTAATCAGATGTCCTGATAAGGTAAAACAAGATAGCCTATATTACATTTTTATTTTTATTTAATTCGCATGGAAATCTTAGCATTAATCCTGTAAGAAATAATGTTTCCATGGGTGAAAAATCAGTGTCTATATTTCATATTTATAAACTTAACCTATAGGCTATTAAACATTTCTCTTGGGATAAGTGATCTGAGAAACTGTACATATTTTATTAGTACTGCAATTAAATCTTTCTTATTTACGTAGATCGTAAATATGATTGAGAGGGATGAAATTTGCCCTATTTCATCATAATTGATATCATTTATTGTTTATATAACCAGACTGATCATATTGATCACGTCTCAAAAAAATTGTCGAGAGTGTTATACTAACTCAGATAAGTTGAGAGATGTCATTCCTAAGTCACTACCTCAGAACTACCTCAGAACAGTCGCTCTGTTTCACAGTGTGTTATGTTATGGTCTGTTGTTCTGGGGTAATTCTTTAAGAATTAATTCAATACTTGTTTTACAAAAGATGACCATCAGGCTTATGAATTACAATGACTTTTTTTTTTCAATTCGGTTTCTGCACGTATATTTAATTTGATGCCTCGAAGTGCTATGGACGCTAACTTGAAGAATTTTGAAAGAATTGTTTATCAATGGTTGGCTGTTAACCCATTTTATAGTTTAGCTGAATTTTATAAATCAGACCACTCTGCTGTTACATTCTAATTATTTTATTTTATTACTTTTTTGTATATGGTGACGAGATCTATAACAATTTTGTTCTTTGATCAAACTAATAAATAATAGTAATAATAATAATAGTATACAGAGACAACTAACCTGAGTTTACTCTGGATATCTACGTATTACTTTCTGTGTACAATGTACATAAATTAGAGAAAAAGGCTAGGCCTTCTAAAGTGATAGAGAAGAGATTGCTTTTCCACAAGGAATTTAGGTTGAGAAGACAGTTCCCGCATTACCATTAAACTCTCAGCATCCCTGTTTATAATTCATAGTATGCCTAAACCTCATTTCTTTTTTATCATTTCCAAAGCTGACACGATTTAATAATATTACACACGCATACAATAGCCAAAGCAACTCTCTCAAGACTTATCATATTAATATTTAAGTTTGACGTCATTGCCATGGAATTCTGGGATTTCTGTCATATGTCAATCACTTCGAGCTTCCAACTTACGTCACGTTTTCTACGCCTTAGAATGCCCCCGGTTCGTCGCATATTTGAACATGTATAGTCTAATAGCATATCTAATTATTATTATTAAGGAATCTTTCTTATTTACAAAGATCGTAAATATGATTGAGAGTGATGAAATTTGCCTAATTTCACCATGAATGATGTCATTTATTATTTATATACACAATTAGCCTGACCTTCATTAACATTTTAATTTTATTTATTTGTTGTGTGAAACAAGAGAGATACATCAAAAGAATACACGAATGAAAAAGTGCTCGTATTCGGGTACAGTTCACATATTTATAGGCCTACTACAAAATTAATACAAAACTAAATAAAATACATAAAACAAAATATAACTCTAACTTTAAATCAATACCTAGAAGAAGAAAAAGAAGAAAATAAAGAACAGAAAAAATACAAAGTGGGAAGAACAAAATTGAAATCCTCAGTTATAACTATTATTATTATTATTATTTGCTCTCCGTACCTTCTAAACCCTATTTTACAAGTCGTATATTAGGGTGATATTGAGTTATAACTAATAAAATGGTTCCTTAAATATCTACTAATTATTCCTTAAATATAACTTAGTTATAAGTAATAAAATGGTTCCTTAAATATCTGCTAATTATTCCTCAAATATCTACTAATTTACGGAAATAGTAACCATAACTACTTATAATATTTATTTATTATTTTTCAATAGATGTATTCATATTAAATAAAACAAAATAAGCACCGAATTCTATTAAACATATTTGTATAAAACTCATTAATAGGGACCGGATTCTTAGGTTTTTACCTATTTTTTTTCCTTACTTCCAAAACAAAAAGCGCTCATACAGTTTTTCGAATCATGTCCATAGGATTCACCCACATTAATTCTGTGGCACCTAAAAATACCTAAATGGGGTATAAAAACCTAAATATACCTAAACGGGATATAAAACCTAAAATACCTAATTTAGGCTCCTTTTTTGTCTTTTTTTGTTTGTCAGTTGAGAAATCGATATTTTGCGGGGAGAGAATAATTTTTTCAGGTAGAAATTAATACCACCAGCGTTTCATTCAACCCATTGTCGTTCTAGGATGAACAGTATCAAGAGAGGAAAAGAGTACCGGCATATTCCTTTTAAAATATTCGTACGAACAACCATTGTTGCCGTGTACTGCCCTGTTATTCATACTGAGTGGTCACACTGTGAGTTTTAAGAAGACGTGTTAAGTATGCCGAAACAAATTAAATCGAGTTTATTACGGCAGTGGATTGGCGACGATCTGAATTTCACTACAGATGGCAAAGTAATATTTTGTAAAGCCTGCCAGAAACACGTATTATTTACCTCTCTAGAAAAGGGGGAAGTTTTCGTCCCTAGTTGATCTGTTGTGCGGATATCATGTATAACAACCGAAAAAAAGGAAAATAATCAGTTTCATATTATCCACATCCAACCATAAAGTATTTTACTCACTAAATTAGAAGCATCGGATTCGAATCCTGAGAAGGGTAGTGTCTAGATACAGTATTAACTATTAACTAAGAGATAACAGGAAGTACTTAACAGTTGAGAATCTTGAAAGATATTTAGTGATATACTGTAACCAGGAAATGTGAGGCAATCTTATTTTTCACTGCTTCTTTTGATTTTTCTTCAACAATGTATAATATTGTCTTAAAGCAAGTTTACATAAATTTAAGTCAATTTTGTTAAGTTAAACTTTACAAGTATTATGTATTCAATCCTATGTAGCACATTCAAATTCATTAAACCAATTATTCTACTTGAAAACGATATTTTGGACAAAAACCTAAAAAAAACTATTTCACTTAGTGGAAAACCTAAAACAGTGTTTTTAAAAACCTAAAAATCCGGTCCCTACTCATTAATAATGATATAGGAGTATTCCGTGTTCTCTGACGCATGCGCTCAACATAACAAAGCTTGACCTGCCTCTACAGAGCATGGGCATGGCAGTTCATTATCAAACATGTCACTCAAAACGCTTCCATAAAATTGAATGTAACGAGAAATAAATTGGTTAGCATTAAGCTCAGCGCCGTTACATGTCATATCCTCTTTGTGGATCCCCTTACATTAAATCTGTTGTGACGCGCCGCATGTGGGTGGTATGTTACCTCAACTACAGAGCTCGAGAAATCATCTCCCAGCTACCAATGGCGGAGTCAAAGGATAAAGTTGAGAAATCTCTGCTTTCCTTATAGTTCTAGATATTTTCGAACTTTTCTAACTACATAAATAGACATTCAGCTGGATCCCGGAAGTCTAGATATTTTTTGTTCTTACTAGGCTATAATTATTATGTTTCTAGCTAAAATACTAAAGTATTTTTCATTATTTATATTTTTTCTAAGTTGAAGACAGTGTCAGCCTCCAAAACGTCGGATAACGGCAAACTTCTCACCTGGCTGCAACTCCGAGAAGAATTTATATCAATAGCCTATGATACGCCAAGAATACCTCAGTCGTATATTACACTGGTTAAACCAATTCGATTCAGCTATTTTTCGAAATATGATTTTTTGCACTCCTTAGCTAGTAAGTGTTACTTACGGAAGTTGTTTACATGGATCGTAAGTTGACCTTCCCACACAGTCTTGTTGCTAAGGGCGGTTGCGATGAGGTTAAATTACTTACGGTCCAAACGCCACGTCATAATTCATTACGATACACTTCAAGTCTTTATGGACAAAGCCCCCAGGACAAATATTCGGTTCCCATAACAACAAACACATGCGAATCACTTTCTGAAATAAACATCTATTTTCAAGAATGTATTTACATAATATTTTCAGGTAATATCACAATTAATATAATTAAATTGATATAAATAATCATCGTGCAAAAAATAGCATGCAACACACGGGCCGTAAAGGCATTTACGGGTCTCGAAAACTTAAAAACCCTCGGCTGCGCCTCGGGTTTTCAGTCTGTTTCCTCGACCCGTAAACGTGCCTTACGGCACTTGTATCGCAATATACTATTGCAACTCTGCGGACATGTGTTTCATAATATTACGTGTTTGGTGTAGTGATTAGTTATTACTTATTAGTTACTATGGCTACGTCTTTATTGGGGGACAGTTTTCCCAATCGCAGGTGTGCCCACAAGGGGGGAGGTTGAGATGCAAAGTGCTCCATTGAAATTTCTGGGGGTTGTTATAATGAGTCCGGACATGTGGCCTACGTGCTTAGGGTCTTTCCCACCCCGCCACTCCTCGCAACGTGGATTCCGTACATACATAGCTATTTTAGTACTTTTAAATTTTTTCGTCTTACTAGCATATGTAGGTTTATTAGAGGAGTCACTCATTACGATGGGGTATTCCACTGCTATAACCTCATTTTCACTCACAATCTTATTCCCATTGCTATGATTATTTACTTGTTCAGTTTTAATCGATGACTTTGGATTATTCTTTGTCAGCACTGTTTAGTTTTTAACAGATGAATTAGTAGTTCCTGCTCATTTAATCTCTTTTCTGTTTGATAAATAATGTTCTGTTATTTAAAATATATATATATATATATCGGTATTTTAAAAACACGCCTCGTACCTAGCAATTATAAATATTATAGACCAATATTGGTACAAAAGTAATGTATAATTGGAATTGAAACACTTTCTTTTTAGTTAGTTTAGTTTCCTCTTAGTTAAAAAAAAAAGTGAAAGATAGTTTAAACTGGGCTTCCGGCACATTTGACTACCAGATAACTGGATTTGTTTTCTTAAACTGAATTTGATGCATCTCCTCCTCCCAGCATGCAGGAGATACTTAAAGGCTTCACCTAGGCCTGTAGTGGATATCTTTTAGTTGAGTAAAACTATATATGATTACAATTATCTTTATAAATCTGTTCTGTAGATTTCAGAGGCAGATATAAAAACAGGAGTACCTCCAGAGAGACAAGTAAATTAATGTTGTTTTCTAAATAGCTGGGTGTCAGAAATAGGAATTTGTGGTTGCTTGTGCTTACGTCATCGTCGTACGCACCACTTTTATGGCTGAGGTGAAAGATAATCTGCGTCATAGGGAGGACTAAAGAACGGAATCACTCATAAACGTCTTCGTAAATATGAACTATCGAATTTCCACGCCTCTATTCCACCCGTTATCATAAATAGCTTTATACCTTCCCTTGAATTATAACATTAATAAAGATTGACTCTTGGCTCACCAGTGTCCGACGAAAATGTAACTGGTGTAATAACTAGTTTCAAATAGGCTGGGGTAAGCCTATATCATTTAAGAAAGGTTAGAAATACTCCGGTATAAACTAGACGCCGCAGGCTTGCTTCCCGACGACGTCATCGGTATATTTAAGTCTGGCCTAATTTTTCTGGCAGCATTATGGCTTTCCGGTCGAATTAGCCTCTATGGAAATTATTGTATCCTAGGAACTCGAAACACCTACTTAGGTCTGCGCAGTGAATACTTGTCTTCACTCTTCACCTGGTTTAAATTAAACGTTTTGGTTTTGTTTATCTAAATTATTAAGTGCCTGAATGGTACTTTATAATATTGTGTGGTGGACGGGAAAACGTATATCCGTGTGTCTGTACGCGCAAAAGCTCAAATGTAACTTTGTACACGCATTTATAATGACCATGGGAAGAAGCCTATTGATTTTGGGCCAAATCCGTTGACTGGTACCGGAGTAACGACTAATTAACGGTCACGTGCTTTTAAATGGAAAATCACTATTACAACAAAGCCGCGTTGCTAGCCATAGCCACAGCCTGCATACACATCATCATAGCAGGTCGAATGCATGAGTCATTATGCTGGATGAAAATAGAGAAATAGAGAAAATGCCTAATAAGTTTGTGTTCTTGACTGCACTATAGCAATAGGCCTATTAATGCTAACAGAGTGTCTGTCCAAGTGTTTAAATTTCTAAAAAATGAATCCAGACGGCTTAAATGAGTATCTGCAATTCACGGAGAAAATGTTATACCTTCACATAACCCATATTTATATATATATTTACACGATAGCGGCCGTAATTTTGAAGATATTTGAACCAAATTTTATTATGTTATTTCTAGGCCCAATAGTTCGGACAAGTTCGTTAATGGGCAAAATTGGCCCAAGGGGGTGGTCGGGGGAGGGGGTTGAAATTTTAAAACATTTATATCTCGGCCCCTATGAAGTATAGAGGGAAACTTTGTTTGAATAAATTAGAGTACTCCCTATGGAGTTCACAGTGACACCAACAATTCGGGGGTTCGAGTGGGGGTGGGGGATGAAAATTCGAAACTTTTGAAACCACGTCTTGTGGGGTATCGTTGAAAAGCTCTTGATGAGTACTCTACAAATCAATAAATAGTTTCTTTATAGCTCTCATATGACGCGAGATTTTAATGTTTGAAAATAATAACACTTAAAAGAATTATTATAATATCATAATTTTGTCTTGTTTAGCGGCTTTGCTAATTTTATTCATTGCTGATCTTGCGCACGGCCTCCCAGAATATTATATCCTATTCTTGTTGTCAAAACAAATGATTGTAGGCTCTTCCTCTTTACCGAATTCAGTTCTTATTACTGCAGGTTTACCATGCCAAGGCTAAAGAAAAAGAGTGCTATGCAGCGACAATAAATTAAACCAAAAGCACTTCGAAATCTACCTCCGCCTGTAGGCCTGCCTAAAGGGATTTTTTTTTTGAACGGGCGGTGGTTTCGTACTTAGGGGAGCATGAAACGTAAAGATATGAAAGAATTTTTCGAAAATCATGACATGGTATCCATTGCAATAGGTAGATTTTTCTTCGAAATCTACCTAAAACCCATTTGGGAAAGATGGAAGAAAAATAAAATCAGGTAACTTAAACGGATTTAACAAAGTGCCAGATGGCGTTAACAGGCCATATTTCATATGCTTCTGATAAACATGGCAAAGACTTTGTACTATTAATATTGTTATATAATTTTGTGATATTTATATATATATTTATATATATATATATAAATATATATATAAATATCACAAATTTTTTTTTTGAACGGGCGGTGGTTTCGTACTTAGGGGAGCATGAAACGTAAAGATATGAAAGAATTTTTCGAAAATCATAAAGTGGTATCCATTGCAATAGGTAGATTTTTCTTCGAAAATCTACCTAAAATTGTGATATTTATATATAAGTTATATATTTATGTAGCCTATATATATTTATATCTTTACACGATAGCGGCCGTAATTTTGAAGATATTTGAACCAAATTTTATTACGTTATTTCTAGGCCCAATAGTTCGGACAAGTTCGTTAATGAGCAAAATTGGCCCAAGGGGGTGGTCGGGGGAGGGGGTTGAAATTTTAAAACATTTATATCTCGACCCCTATGAAGTATAGAGGGAAACTTTGTTTGAATAATTTAGAGTACTCCCTATGGAGTTCATAGTGACACCAACGATTCGGGGGTTCGAGTGAGGGTGGGGGTGGGGGTGGGGGATGAAAATTCGAAACTTTTGAAACCACGTCTTGTGGGGTATCGTTGAAAAGCTCTTGATGAGTACTCTACAAATCAATAAACAGTTTCTTGATAGCTCTCATATGACGCGAGATTTTAATGTTTGAAAATAATAACACTTAAAAGAATTATTATAATATCATAATTTTGTCTTGTTTAGCGGCTTTGCTAATCTTATTCATTGCTGATCTTGCGCACGGCCTCCCAGAATATTATATCCTATTCTTGTTGTCAAAACAAATGATTGTAGGCTCTTCCTCTTTACTGCAGGTTTGCCATGCCAAGGCTAAAAAAGAAGAGTGCTGCGCAGCGATAATAAATTAAACCAAAAGCACTTTGAAATCTACCTCAGCCTGTATGCCTGCCTAGAGGGATTTTTTAAAAATGAAATGATCTTATTTCGCAATTATTTTTAAGAATTAAATTGTTATGACAAATTGTTCTGTGACTTTAACATGAATTGAATTTTGCTTGAAGGGACTACATAATATTCACCTATTACATTCATTTGGTAAAGTTAAATCTTTGAATGCACTGCATGCTCTAATTTATAATGTGTTTATTGCGTTTCTTACCCTATAAAAATCATTTCCGCAATAAAACAGCTACTCTAGAGAATAATACACTAGAAAGTGCATTTACTCAGGCTACTAAGATTCTGAGTACAGGTGTTTTTATGGACGCAAAGAGCAACAATTGCAAACAATTTGCTGAGGAGGCGTACCACAGTTTGAGAGACATGGTTAACATGACGAAGCGGCTTCGCCTCCTTTAATCCCACTCCGTCATTAGTTCCAACCCACAAGAACAGAGATTGTTTTTCGAACCATCTCCACAACTTGTTCATTGCGGTGCTCTGAGAAATTATTTTGTCGTAGCTATGTATGAGATATGTTCTTCCTATAGTAGTCTATTCTGTTTGCAATATCGGATTACGAATCAAGCACTTTATATTTTTTTATTATTTTAATGATTTTAATTTATAAGTACCAGGCCTCAGTTGGGCCCTTGCCTTATACAAAAACATATTTTGTATACATAATCTTGTTAATTTGTGAATTTTGCCAAGGTCACCACTAAAAGTGAAGTTTGGTGTTACTTGTCGCTCCTCTTCCATGAATTCTTGCAACAGTGGATTTGGATGAAAGTTCAATGAATGTTTGAATTTGTTTCGAAACATCTCAACATAATCACTGAACTTCGTTATTCCCAAGTCTTCATACAGCTGAACATTGCGGATAAGATGGTCTGTTGAGAAAATTATTTGGTGATGAATGAAATTAGCTGAGGTTAATATATGAAAAGATTAGTCGAATTCTAGTTAGAAATTTATTTTGGTGTTTATATTATTATGATTTTTATGATTTATTCAGTACCAAATAATTTATGCATTCGGTTGAAACACTACCCATAACAACAAAATCGTGGCTTTCTTTTGGCCTAAACTTTTTGGTAGCTTACAGTTCTGTGGTAGACTCAGCCTCTTACGGAAGTTGATACAAAAGGCAATCTTGGGAGTAAAAGTTGCCAGTGCGTAAGGCTTACAACTTCTCGTCATGTTGTACAAATCTCAAAGCCTCAACATCCTGGAAGCCTATAGACACCAGCCTACTAATAAGTAGAAAAGTCTGATTATAGGGATAATATTGTTTATTGCCCAGTAGGCCTACCTTAGGACCAGTGAACCGGAGATACTGAAGATAATATGTTGCTCAATTAGAGAGAGCTCACTATGAATGTGGCTTGCTGGTTTTCTGATATCAGCTCCCTGTATCTGGCCACAGAGAAACATCATTAATCTTGAAGACTTCGGATCCGATGTGTAGTTCTAAGCTATTAGCTGACGAGGAAGGTTATCAGTTTGACATATAAATCCGTCCGTCCTCATAAGCCCCTTGTTCTGTTCGGGTGGGGAAATCGTTTTGAACTCATATCGAGGTCATTGCCACTGTTGAAATGTTTCTTCTCTGAGTAATCGATGGACTTGAAGGTGGGTGTAGGCCTCAGATTGATCTATTAATTATAATAATAATAAGAAGAACAATAGTAATATTAGGAATAATAACAATAATAATAATAATAATAATAATAATCATAATAATAATAATAATAATAATAATAGGGCTATGTGGAGTCTGAGTGTGATCCTGAATAAATTAATGTATTCATTTACAAAGTTTTTATAACTCATAAATTAAAATAGTACACATTATATTGGCGGGACGCTCATAATGACATTATCTTCTCTAACGTCGGCCTTGGTGGCGCAGTCTATATGGCGCTGACTTTCTGTACCCGAGGTCATGGGTTCGATTCTGGCTTAGATCTATGGCATTTTTGTTTGCATAAATGTGACAGGACCATGCCTGTAGTATTACAAGATGGAATAGAACTATAACTCAATGTGTAACTAATTATTCCACCAAAATACCGTAATCTTAATTTCATAGGCTTTTGGTTCTAGATTCTTGCTGAAAACTGAATATTCTATTTGTATCCAATTATAACCATCCAAATTTCTTGCAGTATGTGCAAAAACAGCCATTCACACATATAATTGTATATGAATAGCATATTTCGTTTTCAGAAAGAATCTCAGACCAAAAGCCTATGAAAGTACGAGGGTAGGGCAATAAGTATCCGCACTTTTTGTTTAATCTTTCGTAGGTTGGCTGTACTGCTTTGTGCTCGCGCACATCGACATGTTGTTCATTTATCTCCGCTTGTGGAATGTCTGACCGTTATGACTCCACTAAGTGTTGCCCTGTTGCACATTAAACATGGCTGCACCACTCGGCGTTTGCTCATTGCAAAACTAACAAAATATGCAACCAGTATGCAAAATTAAACCATCAATTTTGTTATTTCTGTCATGTCTTGTATGTATTTTAACACTAGCATGTAATTGGTGAATTTACTTCGGAATTTTATTCAGTTAATTTTATTCTTGTTCGCGGGGGCGTGTCTCAGATCTGGTAATCACATGGTAGAGTGAGGGAAACCCCGCGTCTACGGCCTGTATAAGGAACACTTTATTTCACATACAGGGAATATGCTTTGGAGAACGCTGGGTTAGAATATAATACGTGCAAAAGTCACCTACCAGAATCTGACTGTTTAGTGTGCAATACAGAAGAGTATGAAGGTTTGCCTAGATAGAGCGGGGAGTCTACTCGCCGACCAATGTCGGAAGTATATGACCTCCAATAAAAGCAAGCTATGAAATGAAATAAAGGAAGAGACGTATGCAAATAGCCTTTCGCTTTCCATGACCGGTGTTTGGAAACCCTCTGTTTGTACAGAAAGTAATTTTATTCCATCGTCTGAACAAAAGTAAGCGAACTTTGGAGAGTTGTAACTTCAGTGTACAAAAGATCGCGCCTTCAAGAGTCGTTTTGCATAAACAAATAAGGGAACGCGCTTTTATCAGCGTGTAAGAAGTTGTTTCCCTGTATTTTGAGAACTGAATGTAGAGTTTGCTTTTCTGTGTTGAAATCAGTATTATCTTAAGGAATTCCAGAAACTTAAAGAAGTATTCGAAGATAAAGGATACGTGTAAAATAATATTGACTAATGCTTTTAAAAGATGAACTTTTCTCCACGTGTCAAATGTTTAAGTTATTATTTAAAATGTATTGTCCGCCCTCCCGTAGAAAGACTCCTAACTATTATATTATATTATATTATATTATAAAACCACATTTATGGATTTTTGTAAATATTATGTAACACAAATATTTCTAGTGCCATACTAAAGGTTAAGTGTGAAAAAAAATATAACAGGTTTTTTCTTGCAAACTAAATATATGCCACTTAAGATTTCGAGAAAAGAATCAGTGGTAAAAGTGTTTGCGCTTAAGGTAAATAAATAAGTACCACTTTAATATCGTAAATAAGTTTCGATCAACTTAAGAATACATAATTTTAGTACTATTTTTTGTTTGTTTACACAGTTCTTGATTAGATATCCTCATTTCAATTATTTTAATTTTCAGATTGAGCTCTTATATTATATGTTGTATGATATCAACTGTTCCACCTTTCTAAGTCACATATTTTTATTCTTAACATACTAATCTAAAATATGCATTTTTATCATATTGTGGTAAAATAGTAATATAACTTAATATATGCTACTAGTCAGTGCATTAACTTAAGTTAATATGAGAATACTATAGGAGAAAAATTCCTCGGACACTGGGACTTGAACCCAGGACCTTTGGCTATTCGCGCCAATGCTCTACCAACTGAGCTAAGCCGGAGTTCAATTCACAGCGCCGGATGGAACCTCTCTCCTATGACTGATTGCCCTAATGGTCTACCTCACAGACAGACAAGTTATGTCATATGCAGTACTGTGAGGCACACTAATTAGTGATTTTTGTGACCGGGCTCCCACTGTTATTGTACAGTTGACATTCAAGATAGATATATAAGCTTTCATGAACCACAGATTATTGTCTCTGTTGGACATTACATGAGAATACTATAGGAGAAAAATTCCTCCGACACTGGGACTTGAACCCAGGACCTTTGGCTATTCGCGCCAATGCTCTACCAAATGAGCTAAGCCGGAGTTCAATTCACAGTGCCGGATGGAACCTCTCTCCTATGACTGATTGCCCTAATGGTCTACCTCACAGACAGACAAGTTATGTCATATGCAGTACTGTGAGGCACACTAATTAGTGATTTTTGTGACCGGGCTCCCACTGTTATTGTACAGTTGACATTCAAGATAGATATATAAGCTTTCATGAACCACAGATTATTGTCTCTGTTGGACATTACATGAGAGGTTCCATCCGGCGCTGTGAATTGTACTCCGGCTTAGCTCAGTTGGTAGAGCATTGGCGCGAATAGCCAAAGGTCCTGGGTTCAAGTCCCAGTGTCGGAGGAATTTTTCTCCTATAGTATTCTCATGTAATGTCCAACAGAGACAATAATCTGTGGTTCATGAAAGCTTATATATCTATTAAGTTAATATGTTCAGAGGACAGCATAAGTAGGTGTACAGTAATGATACATTACGTATACAAAGAAAAATATATTTTAATTTAATTAAGTATAATTCTACGATGAAACACTAACCTAGAAGACTACTGTCACTATCATTAAAGTTAATATTGTTGGCCTTCGGCATTTACACACTCTTGCAGCCTACAAAACTTTTAAATATGATTAGAAATTACGAAAAATTCATGCCATTTGTTTAAAAATTGGTGTGGACCTCTTATTATTGTTCTGTTTCAAGATGCGTTTCGATGTTAATTCGCCATCTTCGGGTGGTCTTTCTTCACGAGGGAAGTATCTGAGTCAATAATATATGACATTATTCGGAATTCACCTTACTGGCTAGAGAAAATAACAGAAGCCCTAAGTCCGTCCTCTGAATTCGACCCTTTAACCTCCCGAATGAAAGTCCGCGACGGTACCGAATCGGTCACCTCGACTGGTTAAATCATTATTGTATTTCCTCACGCCTATCAAATATTACGCTAGAGAGTCCTATTACTCTCGAAGTATAAAAGCATATATGAATTCGAAGGTCAAACACTAAATTATCATGTTCATTATGTCTACGAACCAGTGTTCCATGCTTGCAACTGTTTACATAGATAACTACACGCACGAAGCGAGTAGAAAACAGTTTTTTTTTCTCACAGTGTGTAAATTACGGACGCGAGAAGTGTCATATTTCCTAGGAGAACGGAGTTTTTATTACTGGTACTTGAGCAGTCGTCTCTTTTATTTTTATTTTAACTTTTAAAACATGTCTTGCATTCTCATGCTGTTATGGCGTTTATCCGACCTATTGCTAAGGGTCGGCTCGCTGTTTTTAATTTATGTTCACTCTTTGTATACATCATTCTGGGAAACATTCTTCTCGACTGACTTTCAATTTCTTCACTGTACTTCTCGAACTACAATCTTATACATTAAGTTAAAGTATAATGGAAACTATATATCCGACGTGATAATTGATAATACTGTTTAATATGATATAAGTGTGTTATTTCATATAACCGTTAAGGATAATCAATAATTGGGTTAACAGAATCAATTACGTCGTGAAATTATTGATAGAGGTGGAAATATTAATCCCATGGCCGAGGTTTTGATGAGGTGAATGCCGGATTGGAATTTTGTTCTACTCTATCTTTAGAATAGGTTTCTATAATGGAAGAAAATAGGCCGGAATAATATAATTTTGTAGTTAATCAACTTTCTGCCGTGGTTTCTTAACTTCCCCGTGATGTATGTGTAACATTATTCTTTATACAGGTTATTAATGAACAACACCGCATTATTTTCCCTTGGGAGATTTATGCTCTATGATTCAATTTTTCCTATTATAGCATAAAATCTCCCAAGGGTTAGACTTCTAACATTTAAAATGATGCGAAACAAAGGAACAGTGGATATGATAAAGTGATCGGTTCAAATGTGAAAAAATGACGATTGGTATCTTAGGAAAAGAACACAAACGGAACTCTTTGTTAATAAAGTTATGAATTTAAAAAAAAAAAAAACTAATGTAGTGGTCATGTGAATTAGTCTATAAATTTCGCAGATTATGAAAACCGTAAATTATGATATAGCTGTTGATAAATGATTAAAAATAAGGATTTTATCGATCACTAAGAATGTGTGAAGTCAATTTAATGAAAATTTTAATCCTATTACCTTTCATTATTGACTTATGAGCACCAAATTGTAATTACTTTAATGTCCTGTAGCATACACAATTTTCGTCTGTCAGCATTATCTCCTAATAAAAGTAGCTTGTCTATGTCCCTTTTACATACAGGTAAAATATTGCAGTGTTGTTTATTAACACTTTGTATATAAAAATGTTCGTTAATCCAATGGTAAGAACTGCTTTTATTCTGGAAGCCTTAAATTGGAAATTCTACCAGCCATGGGGAGACTGTGGGGAGAAATTTTACCTGATTCCTTCCCCAGTATTTGGGATACCCTATCGAGATTGACTTCTTGCACTGTATGTTATAAACTTGTAATATAAGTTAAGATTGCCACATAGGGTTGTACAAAAATAATGTTGCGAGTCACTACTTTTTAAGTTATTGAAATTTTTCCTGTAACTAACTTAAGCTGAGCAAAGTAGACATAGAGCTTTACCTGATGTATAAAATATAATTCATTCTCAAACTAGTAACGTATAAATGGCCTGCAAGGGAGCAGTATCATCGTTCCTGACAAGCGAAAGTAAAAGAATTGTTCATTACCCTATAAATCAACATTTATTTATGGTAATATTTTCTTAACGTAAATCAATGTACATTTATCTGCAAGGCGAGGGGCTTACAGGATTTCTTTGGAGGTTCAATATGTCACGCCTAGTTTATTCTCGTAATATAAACCTATCGCCTTGAGGAACTTCTTCTAGGAATACTGAACGAGTACTATGTTTACAGTGATGTATACACCAGTGTAATGTTTGAAGTTCTTAGTAAGGCAAGTATCAGACAAGTTTACTACACACTTTCATTTGAATTTTATAAATGTACAGGTAAGGAATGCAGTTTGTCCTTCTATGATCAACTGGTGGACAGTATGGTATTACTGTTAGTTATTGTACTTCTTTATTAATGTTATTATTACTATGATTGTTATTGTTATTACTAATAACATTATGTGAACAGTAGTGATCGCGTAAAAAAAACCGAAGATCTTCTTTCATCAGTTAAAAGTAGATAGTAATTATTTTTTTGTAAGGAATAATAAATAATAAGCATTGATATGCAAATATGTTGTAGAGTGTAATAGTAGTAGTAACCTATGTATGTTTTGGTTAGATATGTTATTGATCTTATTGATCAAAATTGATCAAAATAAATAAATAATTAATAATTAATATCATAATAGGCTATATAATGTACACACATGTATGCCAGTACACACGCGCGCACACACACACACACACACACATATATATATATATATATATATATTTCATATAATTGAGTAAAATTCTCCCTAGAGAAGAGATTAAGAGCTAAGAAACAGTAATTGAATACGCTGTAGGCTACAACATATAGGCCTACCATATGATAATATGTAACTCTATTATTCAAAGAAATTTTCCTTACTAATGCAATTTTGATGTTAATATAATTCTAGAGTGATAGGGAAAAAGCGAATAAGTCAGAAAACCAAACTTTCAAGGGAGACAAAAAACAGTTTATTTCCACAGCATTGTTACAATATTTAGTTCAGCCCACGCAGGTATTTTTATATCGTATAAGATAGTATGTAAAACTATGTGGGTCGGCTGAACTAAATATTGTAACAATGCTGTGGAAATGAATTTGGTTTTCTGACTTATTCCCTTTTTCCCTATCACTCTATAATTATTATAATTACAATTCTCAACATGATAAAGCATTATTGTATTAAGAGAATTTGAAGTCGTAATTATTTATATACAATACACGCCCCTACATTACAGGCTATTACGTTATTGGTATTTCGGTTAAGCAACAGCATCAAAATATCTGCAATAAATATTCTCGTCAAAAATATTGACACGCATTTCATCAAAACAGTTACTTTCGCCCACATTTAAAGGAAATAAGTTAGTTGAAAATATATACATAAAAACTTTATTACTGATATGATCAACACGTGTAAAATTTTGCAATAATGAACTTGGATCTCTTCCGCATAAATAAGTGTGAAATGTTGAGGACATGCAAACACATGTTAATGATTATGCAAATTACTGGTTATTCTTGCCTTGATATTGGTAATATATAGCCTAAAGTGAACTCTCTCGCTCTCTTTCTTTCTTCACACATTTTAATTCCGTGAGATAACCGGTAGCCTGACAGAGTAACCAGATAATGGATCTAACTATGCTTTCATGAACCACAGATAAGTGTCTGTTGGACATTACATGAGAATATTACAGGAGAAAAAAATCCTCTGACACTGGGATTCGAACGTAGGACATTCGGCTATCAGTACAGTTTAATTTTACTGTAGGCGGGATATTTTAAGTAACATTTTAGTAATAACAGGGAAACTTAAGTTCCTTTAAGCAATATATATTTGACATACGTATATTTTACGTATTATAAGGCATATTTCCTTTAAATACTATATCACTGTCAGGAGGAGTGCTATCAGCTGATCTTCTGCTGGAGGAAAGAATCACGAAAGAATATTACCGTAAACTATGGACCTATTCATGTGTCAGAAGGAATTTATGAAATCTGAAGCTCAGCCGAGGTTAGAAGGAAAATTCGGCAACAATCAATCACAAATTGGCAGAGAAGGTGTCGACTAGCAACACAGTGTTTCACAACAAAGGACTATTTTCTGGATTATCCATGCCGCATTAAGATATCATGGATCCGTCCGGATTACTCAACATCAATTTCTTACAGGTCATTAATATTTCGGAGTGAACCTGGTGAGATTCGGGCTGGCTGAGGACTCCATTTGCCTCTGCGAAGACAGTGACATTTGTACTTTATACTTGCACCAGACCCATAGAGGCGAGGAAGATCTTGTAGGATGCAGCTGAAATGGCAGGTGAACCATGGGCTCCGGAACTCGCTTTCTGGACTCCGAGAGACCCCTACGTGGCTTTCACGAAGTACACCCAGAGAGTGATATTAGAAAGGAAACAGCTAGGTGAAAATCAGTGACGGTTCCAATGGATATATATTCAATGAGAGCCAGTAAATATCCGAGCCAAACACACTGATGATATAAGATGAATGAAACACATAATCCTGAAATTTTAAGAAACGAAGGATCGTGTTAATGAATGAAAATTAATGTAAATTTCAATGATGGGATATAGCCACTGGCCCAGGAACCCTGGGTTAAATAAACGGGCAAATAAAAAAAGAATCCTTTGAGTAAGGAGGTATTTTAATGAAGGGTATGTTGTTAGACATAGCCTATAAAGAGGCATGACCCAAACCATATCCGATGTCGCATTCTTCTTCACGCCCACGGCATCAGTCTAATTGTCCCTTGTGTTTTCACATTTACATATATTTTCTTCTTTCATATGTTCAAAGCCACACTATACGATTGTCGTTTCTTCACACTGAGAGGACCTTAAAATCCTTAGGCGATTTTTTTTCTAATCCAGCAATTGGACCTATGTATTTTCACTTAATGTGCAAACTAGAACAGTGAACTATACGCCTTTCATGGACCAATAAAAGATAAAGATTTTCTTCTAGGCACTAACAATTGTCTCATTTCATAGTAGGCTATGTATTTTATATACACACACACACACATATACACATACACACACATGCAATTTCACACTTTTTATCAACTACCGGTAGCCGAATCTTCTTTTGTACTGTGAACTTTGGTATGTCGCCAATTTTGAAATCGCACAATGCATATCGTTTTCATATCGATCTATTTAATCTGACTAAAACAATTTTTTAATTAGATAAGCTAAAAAACTTATTGTAGTACTGAGACTTTAATTCATGGAAATATTATACTGCATTTAGTTGTGATTCAATGCATTACGGATTTTTCCTGCAAAGTTTGCAAAACCGTTTATGTATGTACCATTAGTTCTATCAGTAACTTTATTAAGAGCTCATTAATCAGGTTCTGATTACCGAACGAAGTATGTAGAATTAAAATCACTTACTGTAATTGTTTTATAATTTACATATTAATTCACATATTTATTCTACATGTATAACCACAAATAAAACAAAAGTAGCCTACCGGTACTCCTCTTTTGTCAGTCTATATTCTGGTTTTTTTCAGGTTAACAAACAAATAAACAGACCAGAACTAACCGGAGTTGGATTCCACAATAATATACTGTAGATCATGGCTATTGTAATAATTATATTGTAATAGTTTATATGCTTTAGTGAAATCTTTTCTTTATTCTATAGGACATGACAAGTAAAAAAATAAAATAAAACTATGCTTAGCCTACATTTTTTTCAGGTCGTACTGAACATAAATTAATTAATAGTATATCCCTGTTTCTTTTAAATACACAAGTCATTTGTGATAATATAGCAGAAGTGTTGTGGTATGAAATATATGAAAGAATGCTAACTATTTTCGACTCTTCTTTTTTCAGGTAAGTCACCAACACATGATTTACATAACTTTCAAATGAGGGGTGGTTGGGAGGTGGGGGTTGACCCTGCTTGGATACGATCTACAGAGGTCATTCTCCCGACTGCTAAACTGGCATTTTTATGTCTCTGAGAAAAAAAAAAGTCTTTCAAAACAACAGTGGTAAGTATGGAAAAAACATATTGGTTATGGTACCTAAATCGTGATTGTCAACAAAATAATTTTATGTCGCCATAAATTATATAGGCTAATGTAATTTATTACCGACGTTCTTTGCTAATACGGCACCATCTCAAAGACATTGATTGTTTCCATCGTTCTTTGTGTACCGGTACTTATGCAATTATTTAAGAACACATTTGCATTTCTAAAATGTCTTACCTATTGATTGAATTATTAGTATTATTATGCTGGGGTTATCTGAAGCTTAAGTTATGGTACATAAGTCTTCATTTTAATTTCAATTATTTAAAAAATCCTAATCGATTCCACCTACGGAGGGTGTGGACTTATTGTCATATTTCCATTGTATTGAGTTGTCTCATTGTTTTCTGACTTTTTCGTGGAATTTTTATGCTGTTTTCCCAGCGCACAAGGAGTGTCTATACAGTGCACGCCACTTTGCGGACCGTAACACAGTGCTAATAAGTTGGGTGCGTGTGGTATTTGTTTCGACAAAACGTTGCAATTAGCTTCATTGTGTGCAAACCCGGTACACAATCAAGTACCACACTTTCAAAATTGTTCACTCTGCTTATTGTAATGCGTTAGTTAGTTAGTTACACTAAGTGCTTTGTTCTAGAAAATTATACCTTTAAAGTACTATGCTGTCTTAATTAAAGAATGCACTTTAATTTTAAATCATAATCCTGATAAAATAAAATATAATGGATACTTCATAATAGACCAACATCTTTTATCAATGGGATGTTAATCAGCCAGAAAGATTTTATCATAGGTAATCTCGAGTAGCGGAAAATAAGCGTAACAAAATTCACATAGGTATCAGAAACCTCAAATTGGAGGCCTTTCGCCCCGACACTGGGGATATTTATGCAATTTATGCCTTATATATCCAGTAACGAGCTGACTTTTTATCAGATAAAATTGCATCCTTGTGACCATAGGTAGCATATTACAAGATAAACGATCGTGATTGGTCGATATTCGAGACATTGCTAAACGTTACTGGTCAATATCGAATACGCGTCGTATGAATGCAATATTCTATGAATAGCAAAATTCTTTCAATAATATAAAATCTAAATACATACAATGCCAATAATAAATAAGAACCATTGTAATAATATAATTGTTTCATTTAATGTAAGTGATAAACAGACCCCTTTGAAATTGGTGTATACAGGTACTTTACTGTAACTTTTGTGAGTGAAAAATAAAAATATTTTCTCATTTCTTCAGTCCCTTGTTGCCTTAACTTCCCTTTACTTGCTGTTTAATTTATCATCTATTAAAAATTCCGAATGGAGATATTAACGTCAAGAATAGAAGGTAGTACACGTCGAGAGATTACATATCCTATAAACCTATTTTTCTCTAGCTTAATAAACAAAGCTTATTTCTTAATGTTTGCTCCAGTTAACGGTTCTTTATTACAAAATGCAGGTTTTGATTAATCTGTACGGTGAGACTTAGCTTTCATCCATCCTCGCAAAGATTATGTTAGGCAATAGATCTACTTCTGTCTGTTAAATAGTGTCACCAGATTCGATATCTTGATTTCTACATCGCGAACAGCATACCATAGTTTCTTTGTAATCTTCAAGGACTAAACTATTAGTCAATAGTAGAGTTAACATATAAATGTCCTCGTATGTCTTGGATAGCCTATAATCACAAGTCTAATTCCAGTGATAACATCCGTTTAGCTCGTGGCAAAGAGACATTTTCTCTTTGCGTGATAGAATGAAATTCCTCAAGAGTCATTTCACAACACACAGAGTTGACATTTTACTGTTTTTATGATCGTTTGAACCAACTTTCTGCAGTTTTATTACATTCCCTTCAGGTCGGTTGTCTGACTATATAAATATGTATGACAGACTCTCAACTTATGCCTCGTTCTGTCATAATCACATGTTTATTATTGTTGAAAATGTAAAGTTTCAACTATTCCTTGACAACTCTTGTATTTTAATTATCATGAACATACTTCATTTAGATTTTAAGTACGTGCAATAATAACAACGAACTGAAATACTGAGCAAGGAACGAATATCAAAATACTGTTTAGCTAATAAGTGTCTTCATATACGGATTTTTACATAAGTTAGCAGTATGTTGACGCTAGTTTGAATGGCTTTCAAGTTCTCCCGATCATCTGTTCTTCAAAGATGTCAAATTTGCCTAGAAAAGGATAGAGGCCACTTTAAGCACCTATTTAATTCAATTTATTTATTGTGCACTCACATGGAATGGGTCCCCATAGAGTAGAAACACGTAAATAGTAGGCCTTTTATAGGCTTATTTTATTTATTTATTATATAATTAATTATACATTTACCTCATTTTTCTGTAAGATTTAGTAATACTGTATGCATTTTAATAATCTTTCTTATAAATGTTTTCCAATTTACGCATGATTAAAGATAAAAGAATTTCCGATGTGGTGCACATAATGCTTACCGCATTCCCCCGCTGATTGGCTAAATGACTCATAATAATTAGTTTTTTTCATGAATTTCCCAGTCGTAAGGGCAAATGCCGATTTTGATAATTAGTTACCGTGATTATTCGCCGCTATTTTATCCTGTATCATTGAATGTCAGTTGAAATTAAGACGGCATATTCACAACAACAATAGAAAACAGTTGCACATAAATAGTTACAGGGTCTGCTGATACACACTCAGAACCTGAAGTCCTTATTTGATCTTGATGTTCAAAGGATTAGGCTATAAGTTAATAAAAACTGAATTAAAAAGAGAAAAAAAGAAAACTTAACACAAAATTGTAAGAAAAAATATTTTTAATACAGTAGGCCTAGTTATAAAAGTGGTATTCGTTGCAATGTAAACCAGATCTGAAATTTTTAAATGAAATGTCAACATACCTCAGGTTACCACTGATCGCTGTAGAAAGCCAATTTAGGTTTATTTTAAGTGGTCTGTATGAAAGGGTTTCAATTATACATCGTAGAAAGACGACTGTTAACAGTTTTAAAAAGTTCCAAATTAGTTGTATATAATTTTGTTTCATTTATAAACCTATCGATAATTTGGGTTTAATCGAACTTTCAATATTGTGTTTGCGGAAAAAGTTAAGGAAGTACAGAAAAGTTTTATAATCGATTTGGGATAATACCATAGGTAGAGAGTAACTCTTTTGTTAAGCCTACTTTGTGAGTGTAATGCTCTTCTTATAGTAGATCAAGCCGTGAAGTCTGTACTTTCTATTCTGTCGGCGACATTACAGAGTGAATGAAGTAGAATTGTTTTGTACTGTGACCCAAAGAATGATATCTTACGTGCTCTTCTGAAAAGGATGACTGTGCAAATGTTAACAAACTTGTACTAGCAAAGAGAAAATTTGCTATAACCCGATCGCAAAATGGTGCTTCGAGGCCGCTCCTTTGACTAAGCATCCGTTAAGCATTCGCTAATTCAGGAACTAAGATAAATTTTTGTTTGAAATTTTGCATTGTAAAAGCTTTTTATCATTAGGACATGCATACATGAAATAGATAAGATGAACACATAGTGTATGTTAGGAGCAAAAGATCATAAAGCCCATTCTATGAACTGTGCATTTTTGCGCAGGCTGTAAATTTTTCTGCTTACGTCATGAAACTATAGGTTGAAAAACTTTTATTTTACCGAAATGGCAACAAGAGTTGGCCTAAGCCAAGCTATTGTGATTATATTATTTAGTAGATTAGGAAGCTGTTGTAATTAATAGTTTATTAGATTCATACTGGGACACACTAATACTTATTTGCTCAGTCAGTTCCTAAGCAAGCTAAAGGAATGTTGCCTATTTTATGGAACCAGGAGGTTAAATGCCGCGCTTACGTTAGCCCGCCATTCATCCCTAACTCCATCCAACTCCATCCAACCATCCCTCACAAACCCTACTTCCCTTAGGCTAAATGTATTCTAATATTGTCCTCCCACGTACGTCTAGGTCTTCCAAGTGTCTTTTTCCATCGGGTCTCCCAGCCATTTTTTTTTAAATACCTTTCCTTCCCCATGCGTCCAACTTATTTCATCCTCCATTAATTACCCTTACTACATCAGATGACGAGTACAGGTTATGAAGCTCGTCATTATGAAGTTTTCTCAATTCCCCTTTTCATCTCTTTTAGGTCCCAATATTTTCCCAATACCCTGTTTTCGAACACTCTCATACTATGTTCTTCATGAAGAGTAAGGGTCCATTTCTCACATCCATATACCGGCAGGATATTTGTCTTATAATTTTTCATTTTTTTAGACTTCTGGACGGAATACAAGAAGATAAAAGTTGCTGAATTGCATAAAAACAAGCTTTTCCTGGTATTGTCTAAATCTAAAATGCTATACAAATTATTTTATTTTAATATTAACCATTTATTAGAAGTCATTAGTTTAGATTGTAATTATAAATGCAGTTCTTGAGTTGGAGGTTCCCTAGGTCTAGATAACCGGTGATTTCCATGTCACTCGTGGCATTTTTTACTGAACTTATTAGATGAGAATCATATTATCACCCCATTATTAAAGATTTAAATCAACTAAGACTTAAATAAAATTACCATCTAAGCGTAAATTCATATAGGCCTAACTTAAATCCCTAGGGCTGGGAGGTCGTTTCCATCGCTGACTTATTTTCCTCCAGTTTTAGGGCAAGTAGCCTATAACAAAGTAATTTTTATAACTTCTAACGCTCCCAGAGTAAGCCAATGTATATTAGTGGGCATATGACGTAGTTTTTCCACATGATTTAGTAATATTTTAAACGTTTAACCCTGTGAATGTAGCTTCATCGAATTTTTCAGAATGGTTCGACTTAACTCGGGCCTGATTTTTCAAGTCCTGTATATAACTAACTCAGTTTTAATATTTTATTATTTTAGAGGAAAATTTGAGCCGAGAAACAATTTTAGTAGGCTGATTCATTTTCTGTCATTTCTCGTTGGTTTCCTTGCTTTCCCTTTCCCTGTGTAACCAACTTTCTTAGATCATTGGAAATGTTTTAATCTAAATTGTAATTAGTGCCAAGTACTGTAGGTAAAGGAAACTTTCTTCACACTTGTATAGGAAGTTGTTGGACGCCCTATAAATCTTGCCCCCCAGAAACCGCAGGAGGAAAGAGGCAGGTAGAAAAGAAATTGCGTTGTGTCCTTCTTATACCACCGACTTCTGTCTTTGTTTCAAACCTGTAACAAGAGTGATTTGTGGACCGATGACTTCCAGAAAGTTAATCATACAAACGTACTCTATTGTCAAGAAAAACCCAATAACAATAACCTTCTGTGGTGAGAATCAGGTTAATGCCCTGATGAACTGTCTTACAATGCTATAAATAATATCGCGATTGTGATGTGGACCTGTGCTGTTTTGATACGGAATAAGCGTAAAGATAAATGTGAATAAATACCCTTTAATCTGTAATAAAATTAGTTGGTTTCTTAGGAGTTCCGGAGACCGAGGCTTGAGTGTCAAACAGCAATCGCACATGAATTTGATTTTACCCGTATTCCTAACCATATTTATACAAAAATTATCGCATGTCGGAAGCTGCGTAGACTGCAGATTTGTAGGATCGCTAGAAGGTTTAATCCAATGGAAAATAACCTAGGCTAAGACCTTCATAATTGTACCGTAGAATCTTAAAGTTGTTAACAAGATTATCACGTATTGTAGTTAATCTAATAATTAATTATTAATTATTAAAAGCTTAACTTACTGTTTCCCACCAATTTACATTATAAGTATTTATTATGCATTATTTCAGTCGGTTGCGAGATATGGTATTCAACCAAAATACACGTCAATCTTTTAATACAGAAGCAAGTCCTTAGAATTTCAAAGAATAGTGACTATAGAGATCATTCTAAACATTTTTCTGTCTTGCCTGGTGAACAACTCAATACGCAGACATTCACGGCCTCTTATTCTATATAAGCACGTGAAGTGAGAAAGATGTATTATTGGCTATTCTTACAATAGATAAATATCTGAGGGGAATATTCGATAAATTTCGGAAATTATTCTTAAGGGCGGAAAGTTCAATAAACGTTTGCAATCACTTGTTTGTTTGTTTGTTTGTTTGTTTGTTTGTTTGTTTGTTTGTTTGTTTGTTTTTTTCATAGCCTGTGTGTTTAGTCGCAACATTCAAAGAAGGGGGAGGTATTTATATAATAATTAGCGTAAAATTGTGTCTTGCGATCCTGTACAAGGATATGTGAATACTGCTTTTATTTGGGCAGAGGAAGTTATGTGACTTTCACATCAGATTTTTTTATTAAATTGGAACTGTTGATGATATCTACTTATTGAAATTACTTGTGCATGTACCTTTTAATATTTCTGATTATGCTTCTAGAAATGATGTAGACCATCATAATAAAGTATCGGTACCAAAATTAACACAGTATTAAATTTACAGCAATTTAGAATCAGTAAATCATTAATTTTTAATTTTCATTTATATTTGGTATCGAAGTGTTAACAATAAACTGCCTTCTTCTGTGAAAAGTTATGGAAAGTACAGATTTTCAAACCCACTCTTAAAATGTTTGATGGGGGGGGGGGGAAAAAACTTTTTGTTTGACGATACTATAATACGCTTATTACGTGTGACATAACAGTACCATAATAACACTCATTTCGACACCGGTGTGGTATCGATTATTATCGAACATGGGTCGATCTTGAGACCTTAAGGGTAGCAGCTGAAATGTGCGTAGTAAATAGCCTGTATTTAAAATAAAATAAATTCTGTTCGTGTTAATTTCAATATCATACTAAAATGAATTAATTCCGTGTTGTCAAAATCCATTGGTATCATGAAAATGACTAAAAGGAAGCTTCGATTTGACCGACGCCATGAGCTGCCATCTGTCATAGAAAATAAGAACTACTGCCAGCTGGTGCGAAAGTCATGGCGCGCTGAGTGAATCTAAAATCTCAAAATTTTAACATTTAGAGTAGACTAATGGTCGAACAAGAACATGAAAAAAAGGACGTATGCAACTTGCCTATAATGGTAATTAAGATACTGGTTGCTCGTTTCATAAATTTACTCGTGTCTTAGTATATGTCATTATAGGTATTATTGCATAATGTACTATTTTATTCATTGGAAGAAATTTTAAATCTGCATCCAAGTGTAACTTTTTAATGTAATTGTACTGTAGTATTATATATCTCTGATAAAACCAATGTCTGTAATGTGCTATCTGACAAAGTCAAATCAAATCAAATCAAACTGCAACATGGTGTATCCTACCCCTAATAATATCCATGTGAAAACTAAAGAAATTGCAATATCTTCCGTCAAGGCTAATTATCAGGACCCGGATTCTAATGACAGGTCACCTTTTTATTGATGCTGCATAGGCATTGCCAACTTGTGGATAAATCCTAATCATGGCCTCTAGATTATAGAAATGCATTTTATTAGGTCATTTTGTAACGACGCAAATAGCGACGTGCATAATCAACGATAGGAGACCATTCCTAAACAAAGGAAGGGTTGGGGGACCGCAACTAATCGATATTGAACATTTTCATGATTATCGATACTGCCCTGAATTTTATTTGAATTACAGAAAAGGAGAGGTGCGCATGCGTCGACGGTGAATCGACGAGGGAGACGTGCGGAACCTAAAAGACAGTTAGTAGTACGTGCCTGACCACGAGAGAGAGAAGTTGAAAAGGCAGAAGGGAGAAGACGAGATTGGGATGTGTGACAGCGGTAGAGGCGTTCTGGCATAATGGTGTGTCAGACTTTCATCTAAAGGAAATTCTGGTTGGGAACTTCCTTGACTCGGCTATATGGAGATAGTCATTAATCAGAAGAATACACCAAGTCGGCCAGTACGAGACACCGCTGCAGCGAACATCAGCTGTGAGAGTGAGTCGTGACTGCTCGCTCTGAATAAGAGCAGATATGGACATCAGGAAGTAATGGAAGACAACTCAGGATCGGAGGATAAGTTGGACATCACTGGTTGAGTATAGTCGTCTAGACTTTTTCTTATTGTTTGGGGAGTGAGAAAATTGAGATATCCTTTTTTTTTGTAAGGATGGTTTCTAAGTCATGTATGGCGATTAGACACCGTATGGAATAATAGAATAGAATAGAATAGAAACATAGAAGTGAGAATTCTAGAAGTAAAGTGATGAAATCCAGTAATCCAACTATTTTCTATTTCTGGTCTAAATTAATTATAAAAGAGCAGTCAAGAGCCTAACAACTGAATGCCAAAGTTAAATCTCTTCACTTTAGGTTTTTTTTGGGTGATTGTCCCACGAATGAATACATAGCTAGGGGCAATTGGTGATGCTCATAGAAACTTTGTTATTTTTGAGACAGGACGCGAGGGGAGTAAGGAAGAAAAGTAATTAAGGGGCATGCTTAGTACTTCTTACGAGGGCCCCTCCCTCTTGGGTTTCGTTCAGGTGACGGGTGACTATCTATAAATAGATTTCATGCTGGCCTGTAATGTTAAGTTATGTTTTTGTATAGAGATTTATCTACAAGCGAAGGTGTATGGAACATGGTAGAGGGGGATAAGAAGTGGAAAAATTGTAGGGCAAAAGAAGGCCTACGAGTGGTAGTGCATTAGGTGTGTACCATTGGAAAATTTACATGTTAGGGTAGAAGTAGAAGTCACTAAAGGGGTTATAGAGAAGCTTACTAATCTGGGCGTGAATTAGTTTCAGTTAGAATTCTAGGGAATTTAGAGACAAAAGAAGATTGGGTGCCCATGCTAAAGAGTAGTAACGTAAGAAGTAGGAAAACTAGAATAACCACCGAGTGAATTAAATCAATGGTATAAGCTGAAGGGAACTCTACTTAAAGAAAGAAAGGGGTTAAAAGATAACAGCTGATGACTGGTCAGGTTAGAAAGAGGAGAGTGAGTTGAAAGGTAATAACAAATGATTGGTTAGGTTAGAAAGAGGAGAATAGGTAATTACGAGTAGTGTACTGATAAGTATGAACAAGTACTAGAGATTGTAAGGGTGAGGTGAGGGAACGCCGGAAGTATCCCGAGTCAAACAAATAAAATCTGGTAGTAGGCAAGGCCTATACCAGTAACATATAAAGAAAAGAAATTTATGAGAGATTGTGAAAGCCATCGATGTTGGAGGCGAACAACGGCCCCACGTGCCTCTAGGAGAGAGTGTCAGGGACCTCTGACGTCGATTTACAAAATTGTATTTTTGTTTGCGGCCCATTAATATTTTCCCGGTTGCAGGAGAGGAGTCAGATTGTTTGTAACTCAAGATCTAGACGTCGCTCCTGTATCGGTGGTCTATCGCCACAGTCACTCTGTGGGTATAGGCCTAAACTTCTATTTCTTTCTTCATGAGACTGTCTTTCCTATCTATCTTTAAATACAATTCTTCATGGACTAAGCTGACTAATAGACTAATATAGGAGACATAGGTGGGATTATTGAGTGTAATTTGTAGAGTTAAGGACTGGATTATGAATTGAAAACCTTTATTTATTAAAAAAAAAAAAGTATAATATATATATTGAACTATCCTGAAGTTGCACATGTAAATGACTACACAAGTCAGTAGTAAATTAGAAGAATAATACCAGATGTTCTAGTAGATACCTGAAAAACAAAGAAAGAAAATTAAAGTAATTAATTAAGGATTTGTTATTGTTGAACAGAGAACGTACTTATATAGTTAAAATTGGGTATACTAACCTTGAATAATCAAATATTATCCTACCAATAAAAGTGTTGAAAGGTTAATGTAGTGTAAATGTAATTTATTGTATATAAGATTGTTATTGTTGAAAAAAAGAAAAAAAAAATAATATATTAAATAAATTATGGTTATTGTTATGCAAAGTAAATTAACGTGAAGTTCAGATTTTTGACCCTTATCCTTGTAATGGTTTGAGAGTAGCTGGTTTTTGTGCTAAGTTACATGCTTTGGTAGTGAGTATAAAAAAAAAAAAGGAGAAAAAGAAGAAGCAGAATAAAAAAAAAATAAACGAAAGGTAAATCCGAACCCAACTCCCGTCTCCTCTGTTAATTTAAAAGCTAGTCGAGGGGCATGTAGGTACATAGCCTGTGTATCTATAATTTAATTTGTGTCTGGGCTGATACATAACAAAAAGAAAAGAGGAAGCGTATTGATGATGGCGCCCGTTAATAGAAATTTTCATCAATATTATCAAAACTGGGTAATTTGTTAAAAGAGAGAGAAAGTAGACTGAGAGTAGGAAGTTTGCAATCACCCGGTGTCAAAGGTAGTCGTACTGAATGTTGGAATGTGGACTATGCAGGCAGTGTTGTGATGACACGACAGGTGTATGAGTGACCTTGTTTTGTAGGAGTTCAGTAAACTTATATACTACGATTGAGAATAATCACATATTAGTCGTCACAGATTTTGGCGAAGATTTAATCCAAGAAGTTAGGGAACTTTATAGCATAAAGTAAGAGCGCCTTCAAAAGTTTGGTCGCCCATAGTATAAAGTAGAAAAGCCCGTCACAAAGTTTGGCGCCCATATCGTGGGGCTGAGTAGTGTTAAAACAAAACAGTATTGCTAATTGTTGCAACTTAATTTAGTTAAAATTGTTAAAAAAAAAAAAAAAAAAAGAAACCTTTATTCAGTTGAAGTTCCATATTATGATAGCCCATAGCGTGAGGCAGTGATAGTTTGATATCCTAACGTGAGGCGAGATAGGGTTAAAAGAATTTTGGGAGTTAGGTTAGTATAACTGAAATTTATTCTCAAAAACAAATAATAATAATAATAATAACATATTTTTGGGAAAAGAATAATGACTATTGACAAGTAAGGACTTCTATAGATGACTAAGACAGACGACTGAACTATTGTGTTCTAATCTTTTTTTTTCAGTGGTATTGTTAATATATAAATATGGCTACTTATGTCGATCCATATGCACAAATAAGAGCAGCTGAGCTAACCCAAGCTATTAGGAAGTTGAGGAAGGCGGATTTAGAGGCAGAATGTGATAGAGTAAAGTTACCGACCACAGGTACAAGGGATGAGTTAAGACAACGCTTGTTAGATTATGCCCGTAAGAACCCTCAGTCATTTCAAGTGTTAATTACGGCTTTTGCTCTGAGTCAGGAAGTTTTGGAAGAAGATTTAGTTGAACATAATATAACGGTTCCACAAGATTCATATGGAGATGTAGTGTATACATGGGTTAAGTTAATGCGTAGGAAGGCCATGGCGGTAGCTGATTCAGAAGAAGTTGTACCAGTAATACCATCGTTTACAATTCAGTTAGAGCCGCATAAACCAAATACTTTAGATCTGGTTCGTAAATGGAACATTAAATTCAAACCTGGGGATAGTATTTACTTATTTTTGGAGAGATTGGAAGATTTAAAACAAAGTTCTAAGTTACAGGGTGTAGAGTTATTGTCAGTATTACCCGAAATTTTACAAGATTCAGCTTTACTTTGGTACAGGAACAGATTAACAGATTGGCCTACATGGGAAGCTTTTTTGAAAGAATTTAGAGAATATTACTTGCCTATTGATGAGGAAGACTCGCTTTTGGATGAGATTAGACAGAGAACGCAAGGTCCTAAAGAATCAATTTTTGATTATGTTAATGCTATTCAAACGTTAATGAGGAGGCTGAGTACTCCAATGAGTCCTCAACAAATGATGAAGACTGTTATCAAAAATTTGCGTCCTGATGTAAAATTGTACCTTAGACCTGCAGAGATTCAAACTATAACAGATTTAATACGTGTAGGTAGACAGTATGAACAAATATTGTTAGATTCTGAGAGATATATTCCTCCTCCAACGCAGGTTAGAGCTACAATTAAAGAAACGGCTTATAAACCTCAGAGACAAGTTGTTATACCTTCAGTTCATACAGCGCTAGGAATTCAGGGAAAACAGGAACTTCCATCGTCCGAGTTACAAAAGAAACCCAATGTTAGTTTTTCTGCAAAGACGTGGGACAAAGAACGAAATTCAAGTCATGTAAATGATTCCAGAATAGTTAAAGCAACAGAAAATAAAGAGAGACAGGATGAGTCGAGGGATAATGGTAAAAACACCACCTTACGTTTTTCAAATAACCAGCGATGTTGGAATTGTGATAAAACAGGACATAGGCAGTTCGAGTGTAAGGCACCTCGTAGAGTTACTCCACGCACTACGATTAAATGTTATAATTGTAATAAGCTTGGACATAGGTCTATTGATTGTAGGATGCCCCAAGAAAGAAAAGTTAGGCCTACAAATTCTTTAAGACAATTAACTAAAAATCAGGCTTGTGTGATGTTAAATATAAATCCTACAGATTTAGTTAATGGAGATAGATGTTTTGTTGAAATTTTGCTGGAGGATATTACATTTATTGCTTTAATAGATTCCGGTTCAGATAAAACTTATGTGGGAGAGAAAGGTGATTTTTTGTGTAAAATGTTAGATTTAGCAGTAGAAGAATCTGAAGTTAGGGTAGTGCAACTAGCAGATAAAACTTATAGTTCTATAACAGGAGAGAGAACTTTTGAGATGAAATTGCAGGACAGGATTTTTCCGATAAAATGTAAAATTATGCCAAATTTAGCAGTAGATATGATTCTGGGCATGGACGTTTTGAAACAAATTGGGTTAGTAGTAGATTTGCAAGATGGGACTTGGTATTTCAAAGATGAACCAGCAAAAATTTTTCAATTCGTTAAGGCTATAGATTTGAAAGAAGAAGATCAACTACATAATATTCTTACTTTACCTACACCTCAGGAAAGGGACAGATTGAATATGTTTTTGGAAAATCAGTTACAGAAATTTGATCAGTGTACTGGACTTACCGATCTGATTTCTCATGTTATTGATACAGGCGATGCAAAACCTATAAAACAAAGGTATTATCCAGTATCACCCATTTTGGAAAAAGTTATACACGCGGAAATAGATAAAATGTTATTGGAAAAAGTTATAGAGCCTTCAAATTCACCTTGGTCGTCTCCGGTAGTTATGGTAAAGAAACCAGATAGAACATGGAGGTTCTGCGTAGATTTCAGAAAAGTAAACAATTGTACTAAAAGAGATAGTTATCCTTTGCCATACATTGAACATGTTTTGAGTAAATTACGACATGCTAGGTATATCAGTACAATAGATTTGAAAAATGGGTATTGGCAAGTTCCATTAGATGAAGCAAGTAAAGAAAAAACAGCATTTACCGTACCTGGTAGAGGATTGTATCAGTTTCGAGTTATGCCTTTTGGAATCCATAACGCACCAGCCTCGTTTCAAAGATTAGTTGATACTATATTAAGAGAAGAGATAGGAGAGAAATGCTTTTGTTATTTGGATGATATAGTACTTATTAGCGAGACATTTGAAGAACATTTGTCCTTGTTAGAAAAAGTTTTAGAGAAATTAAGAAAAGCTAACCTGAAAATTAATAGGGAAAAATCAAAATTTTGCAGAAGTGAATTAAAATATTTGGGTCATATCATTACTCCATTAGGAATTGCTGTAGATTCAGATAAAATCTCGTGTATCCTTGAGTATCCAGCCCCTACAAAAGTCAAGGAAGTACGAGCATTTTTAGGATTGGCTTCTTGGTACCGACGATTCATTCCATTTTTTTCTGAAGTTGTAAAGCCCCTCACTGCACTTCTGAAAAAGAATCAGAGATGGCGTTGGACTAAGGAATGTCAGGAATCTTTTGATGAATTAAAATCGAAATTATCTAGTAGTCCTATATTAACTTGTCCAGATTATACTAAACCCCTAGTGCTACAGACCGACGCTAGTTTTTCAGGACTAGGAGCAGCATTAATTCAGACAGGAGAGGAAGGAGAGGAAAAAGTAATAGCTTATGCTAGTAGAACTTTAACAGTAGGTGAGCAAAAGTGGGCAATAGTCGAGAAAGAATTGTTAGCTATATTGTGGGCAGTTCAAAAGTTTCGTCCTTATTTGGAAGGTTATCATTTTAAAGTATATACTGATCACTTTGCT
This sequence comes from Ectobius pallidus, assembly GCA_964059195.1. Lineage (NCBI taxonomy): Eukaryota > Metazoa > Arthropoda > Insecta > Blattodea > Ectobiidae > Ectobius > Ectobius pallidus. Next base: position 127,485,916 of record CAXKWD010000006.1, read on the forward strand.
CTGAAATGGTTAAATACATTACAGAATCCGACTGGACGATTAGCTAGGTGGAGTTTATTGCTCCAGGAGTATGATTTTGAAGTAATACATAGGCCTGGTAGATTACAAAAAGTTCCGGATGCTTTATCTAGAATACACGAAGGGAAAGTTCAAGAGAAAACGGTAGAGGAAGAATTTTGCCTCTTGTTGACTGATAACTCTGAAGTAGTGGAATGGGAAAATATACAAGATGCTTGGTATATTAAGCGGAAGGAGCAAGTACAAAGTAAACCTAAATTTTGGCCAGATTGGAAGGTCGTAGATGAGAAGTTGTACCATTTAAGATTAGATCAGTTAGAACAAACTTTAGAGGGAACAGTGAATAGGTGGAAATTAGTTATTCCGCAAGATTTTAGGATTAAAGTATTGCAGGAATGTCATGATGCACCGACTGCAGGGCATATGGGGATAGCTAAAACTTTCTTTAGAATAGCCAACAAGTATTATTGGCCGGGAATGTTTAGAGATGTTGCTAAGTATGTTACTGCTTGTGAAATATGTCAGAGACAGAAAGTGTTACAGACGGCTCAAGCAGGACCAATGCATTTTTACCAGAAAGAGAAACCTTGGATGACTGTAGCTACTGATTTGTTGGGACCTTACCCACGTTCAAAAAAAGGGAACCGATACATTGTAGTATTTCAGGACACCTTTACCAAATATGTAGAATGTAAAGCGTTAAGGAAAGCAACCAGTAGAGCAGTTACGGAAGCATTTTATGAATTGATTATCCTTAAATGGGGAATTCCGGGATATTTGCTGATGGATAATGGACCGCAATACACTAGTAAATTAATGCGAGAGATAGCTAAAGCTTTTAATATAACTCCTTGCTATTTACCTGTATATTCGCCACAAGGAAATCCAGTAGAAAGAGTCAATAGAGTATTGAAAACAATGATTTCTAGTTATATTCAAAAGGATCAGACAGTTTGGGACGTGTATTTGAGAGAATTTAATTTTGCTATAAATACGGCTAAGCATAGTTCCACTGGATGCACTCCTTATATGCTAAATTATGGGAAGGAGCCTGAAATTATCAGTAGGATTGAAAAGGTGGAAAACCAACCGATTCATAAAGAAATTCCAAAAATTTGGGTGGAGAGACTCAATAAATTGAAAACGGTACGTTTAATGGTTAGACATAACTTAGAAACCGCCTATAAGAATTCGAGTCATTATTATAATCTTCGGAGGAGAGAGGTGAAATTTCGTCCAGGAGATCTAGTGTTAAGAAGAAACTTTAAATTAAGTGATGCCTCACAAGCTTATACAGCAGGTTTAAGTGCAAAGTTTGTCGGGCCCTATATTATAAAGAAAAAGTTCAGTGAAAATAGCTACGAACTGACAAACCGTTTTGGTAAAAAGTTGGGGAAGTGGCACGTCAAAGACTTGAAACCCTTTGTTCCTGGATAAACATTCGTTAAGGCTGGTAAAAGAGACACGCACAAAAAAAAAAAAAAATGTGACCTGTGTCAACATTATTTTTTTTTATGGTGAGTGCGGGAAGAATGTAACGACGCAAATAGCGACGTGCATAATCAACGATAGGAGACCATTCCTAAACAAAGGAAGGGTTGGGGGACCGCAACTAATCGATATTGAACATTTTCATGATTATCGATACTGCCCTGAATTTTATTTGAATTACAGAAAAGGAGAGGTGCGCATGCGTCGACGGTGAATCGACGAGGGAGACGTGCGGAACCTAAAAGACAGTTAGTAGTACGTGCCTGACCACGAGAGAGAGAAGTTGAAAAGGCAGAAGGGAGAAGACGAGATTGGGATGTGTGACAGCGGTAGAGGCGTTCTGGCATAATGGTGTGTCAGACTTTCATCTAAAGGAAATTCTGGTTGGGAACTTCCTTGACTCGGCTATATGGAGATAGTCATTAATCAGAAGAATACACCAAGTCGGCCAGTACGAGACACCGCTGCAGCGAACATCAGCTGTGAGAGTGAGTCGTGACTGCTCGCTCTGAATAAGAGCAGATATGGACATCAGGAAGTAATGGAAGACAACTCAGGATCGGAGGATAAGTTGGACATCACTGGTTGAGTATAGTCGTCTAGACTTTTTCTTATTGTTTGGGGAGTGAGAAAATTGAGATATCCTTTTTTTTTGTAAGGATGGTTTCTAAGTCATGTATGGCGATTAGACACCGTATGGAATAATAGAATAGAATAGAATAGAAACATAGAAGTGAGAATTCTAGAAGTAAAGTGATGAAATCCAGTAATCCAACTATTTTCTATTTCTGGTCTAAATTAATTATAAAAGAGCAGTCAAGAGCCTAACAACTGAATGCCAAAGTTAAATCTCTTCACTTTAGGTTTTTTTTGGGTGATTGTCCCACGAATGAATACATAGCTAGGGGCAATTGGTGATGCTCATAGAAACTTTGTTATTTTTGAGACAGGACGCGAGGGGAGTAAGGAAGAAAAGTAATTAAGGGGCATGCTTAGTACTTCTTACGAGGGCCCCTCCCTCTTGGGTTTCGTTCAGGTGACGGGTGACTATCTATAAATAGATTTCATGCTGGCCTGTAATGTTAAGTTATGTTTTTGTATAGAGATTTATCTACAAGCGAAGGTGTATGGAACATGGTAGAGGGGGATAAGAAGTGGAAAAATTGTAGGGCAAAAGAAGGCCTACGAGTGGTAGTGCATTAGGTGTGTACCATTGGAAAATTTACATGTTAGGGTAGAAGTAGAAGTCACTAAAGGGGTTATAGAGAAGCTTACTAATCTGGGCGTGAATTAGTTTCAGTTAGAATTCTAGGGAATTTAGAGACAAAAGAAGATTGGGTGCCCATGCTAAAGAGTAGTAACGTAAGAAGTAGGAAAACTAGAATAACCACCGAGTGAATTAAATCAATGGTATAAGCTGAAGGGAACTCTACTTAAAGAAAGAAAGGGGTTAAAAGATAACAGCTGATGACTGGTCAGGTTAGAAAGAGGAGAGTGAGTTGAAAGGTAATAACAAATGATTGGTTAGGTTAGAAAGAGGAGAATAGGTAATTACGAGTAGTGTACTGATAAGTATGAACAAGTACTAGAGATTGTAAGGGTGAGGTGAGGGAACGCCGGAAGTATCCCGAGTCAAACAAATAAAATCTGGTAGTAGGCAAGGCCTATACCAGTAACATATAAAGAAAAGAAATTTATGAGAGATTGTGAAAGCCATCGATGTTGGAGGCGAACAACGGCCCCACGTGCCTCTAGGAGAGAGTGTCAGGGACCTCTGACGTCGATTTACAAAATTGTATTTTTGTTTGCGGCCCATTAATATTTTCCCGGTTGCAGGAGAGGAGTCAGATTGTTTGTAACTCAAGATCTAGACGTCGCTCCTGTATCGGTGGTCTATCGCCACAGTCACTCTGTGGGTATAGGCCTAAACTTCTATTTCTTTCTTCATGAGACTGTCTTTCCTATCTATCTTTAAATACAATTCTTCATGGACTAAGCTGACTAATAGACTAATATAGGAGACATAGGTGGGATTATTGAGTGTAATTTGTAGAGTTAAGGACTGGATTATGAATTGAAAACCTTTATTTATTAAAAAAAAAAAAGTATAATATATATATTGAACTATCCTGAAGTTGCACATGTAAATGACTACACAAGTCAGTAGTAAATTAGAAGAATAATACCAGATGTTCTAGTAGATACCTGAAAAACAAAGAAAGAAAATTAAAGTAATTAATTAAGGATTTGTTATTGTTGAACAGAGAACGTACTTATATAGTTAAAATTGGGTATACTAACCTTGAATAATCAAATATTATCCTACCAATAAAAGTGTTGAAAGGTTAATGTAGTGTAAATGTAATTTATTGTATATAAGATTGTTATTGTTGAAAAAAAGAAAAAAAAAATAATATATTAAATAAATTATGGTTATTGTTATGCAAAGTAAATTAACGTGAAGTTCAGATTTTTGACCCTTATCCTTGTAATGGTTTGAGAGTAGCTGGTTTTTGTGCTAAGTTACATGCTTTGGTAGTGAGTATAAAAAAAAAAAAGGAGAAAAAGAAGAAGCAGAATAAAAAAAAAATAAACGAAAGGTAAATCCGAACCCAACTCCCGTCTCCTCTGTTAATTTAAAAGCTAGTCGAGGGGCATGTAGGTACATAGCCTGTGTATCTATAATTTAATTTGTGTCTGGGCTGATACATAACAAAAAGAAAAGAGGAAGCGTATTGATGATGGCGCCCGTTAATAGAAATTTTCATCAATATTATCAAAACTGGGTAATTTGTTAAAAGAGAGAGAAAGTAGACTGAGAGTAGGAAGTTTGCAATCACCCGGTGTCAAAGGTAGTCGTACTGAATGTTGGAATGTGGACTATGCAGGCAGTGTTGTGATGACACGACAGGTGTATGAGTGACCTTGTTTTGTAGGAGTTCAGTAAACTTATATACTACGATTGAGAATAATCACATATTAGTCGTCACAGATTTTGGCGAAGATTTAATCCAAGAAGTTAGGGAACTTTATAGCATAAAGTAAGAGCGCCTTCAAAAGTTTGGTCGCCCATAGTATAAAGTAGAAAAGCCCGTCACAATTTTTTTGTCATTTTGTGCAATTTTCTCATTTTAGGGCATTTATTTCAATTTTAGGTCATTATTTTGTCATTTACGTGTCATTTGCTTCCTTATTTAGTCATTTTCATGTATTTACATCGAGTGTATTAACTTTTTTCGCCGCTAACGGTGCTATCTTTGAAGTGTTGTTTGTTTGATGCAAGAAGGATCAATTCGGCGTTTACGTGTTGTCTTGTCTCAGTCGGAAATGAGAATCAAAGAAACGACAACATTTTTTTATTATATTACTATTGTTATTAGATTGACTTGGCACCAGAGCCTGTCACCTGCTTGGATTTGAGAGTGCAAGCTCTACTGTTTACCCTCAATAAACAACAATATAATCCGGCAGACCACAAAAGGATGTTCCGAATTTTGACTCACCAGTGCCTCAGTGCCAGTATAAATTTCAGTGAGAAAAGAACATTCACAACATTACAGTTATTTACAGTTTTTACAATTATGTACAAACTAGTCTAAAACTTTGTGTGTACAATAATATTTTTTTATGAATAAAATATAAGTTTTTGGGCCATTTTTTTATAATAATTAAGTAATTTTATTTAAAATTTGGGGTCATTTTATAGGTCATTTTTCAAAAAATTTTAGGTCATCAGAATCTGGGCCCTGCTAATTACCTAGTTTTTTATTTTCAATACGTGAACGGGATTTTGTAACCTTAAACTAACAAAATTACTACTTAACACGAATTCTCATTTTATACGTTTTCGATCCTGGAACAGAACTGTGTAAGAGGGATGGAGAGAAAGTTACATTGCGTAAAAATATTTTTAAAAAAAGCTAAGTTAACAGTAGTGACATGTGAGTGATGGCGGCTTAGCAATAAAACGAGCGACTTATGGCGACTGCGTACTCGTAAAACGCATTTCAGAGGCAATTAAACTTACATTTCAACATGCAGCTTCCTGTGGTTTAGCTCTGGTATGTAGGGTAGCAGGTCCCTTTTACTTTCCGCACATTTAAACTCGTAAAAATACGTAGGAACATTAACACTTTCATCAAATTAACACTCCTTTATGTTCTACGCAAAATAACTTTTATTAGGTCTATGACACCCCTGTACACTTACATGTGGGCTACATTCATTTAAATGCTGGTATTTCATTTTATTGTGATTTCATATTTTCAAACTAAAGTACAAAAGCTCATAACTAGGGTTCGGATGTTTATGACATGCCATATTTTTGTCCTGGCCTCCTTTCTCGCCGCAAACACAAGGTAAACATGAATTGCACATTTGTTATCCTAATCGGACTGCTTTTATTTTGCATATAAAGTCATATTTCGGTCATTTTCAAGGTCTTGGTCATATTTGTAATTTAACGTCATATTTTGATAATAAATTCGGTAAAAGAGCACAATTATACAGTGTAGCCTACAGTTAAATTTGAAATTTATTTTATTTAATGTTACGCCAAATTAATAGGTAACTTAAATTTTAAAATTAATGCAATTGTTCATATTTTATAGGGATATGCAAGATCTACAAAATATTAGTAGTATTTGGAGCTGATAACACGAGCAAACAGGAGAAAATTCTTTAAAAATAGAAGTTCATTACAAGTAAAACTGTAGATCACCAAAATTGTTAAAAAGTGATTGAATTAATGTGATGTAAGGATTGGTGCCTTCAAACGTTTTAAATGGAAACTTTTATTTTTTTGGAAATATATCTTTATTTATTAGGTCATTTTTAAGATTTTTGGGTCATATTTGTTCATTTTTAAGGTAATATTTCCAATCATAGCTTCCTCTTTTTTTTAGGTCATAAATATGTGAACCCTACTCGTAACATAATAATATTATAATATTATCCTTGTAAATTCATTCAATGGTTGCCTGCTGGCCTGTGACCCAAAAGAGAGCCGGGTTCAAACCCATCTGTGTGTTGTATTGACTTTTTGGAATGATACAATTCAGCACACGACCATCGAGCACAGACGTTAACCAGGGTGTCTCCAGTCTTAAATTTGAGGGTCGTTGAACATTCCTAAGCTTAAATGAGGCCTCTTGAATAATGTTATGTATTTCTCGCCCCATTAATACTTGCGTTCGTTACCAGATGGCTTTCGTGTAGTTGAGTTCCCTCATATCGTCCTTGGTACTACGAAATAAGTATAAAGAAAATTCACTCTCTGAGTAACAGTAAATTACAGCGACCGTTTGATACCAGAAGTTTGAAAAATTTCACAGTGCTATGTATCGTACTTAATTTAGCATATTTAAAAAAATAACTTTCTTAAAATCAATAGTAGTATTAATAAGATTCATGGTTCAATATGTTAGTTACATGTTTACCTTTTCTGCTTTTCTTATGCTACTTATAAAAATTCTCGGTTGGTCTGCCTTACTTTTTATTACTTTTTATTAAACTCGTTTGGAAGATATCACAACTGAACATAACATAAAATTACGGTAGACAGCATTTATTTTCAAGGGCACAATTTAATAGACTTTTAAGTGCTGAAATATAAAACTTCGATGCTTACATTTTTAGATTGTAGCCTAATAAGCTAAAGCTAAAACTATTTCAGTCCACACAATAAAAAATAATAATTTATTCATGCTGAGATGCCTAAAGTGGATATTTTTTTACATTGTTTATTCCGATAAATTCAGTTATTTCTCGAGGGCATTATCTTCACTTTTTTTCACCCACGTATGTTCACAGTTCTCTTAATAGGGCTTTAAGCATCAGTTCTGTGTTTATGAAAAGTGTAATGTATTGGATTTTGTCATTTAAAACCCATGAAATTCGTTAACCATTAAATTTATAATGTGTCATGTGGGATAGGGTAGTTTTCCTTAAATTTGCATGAAAATGATGGAAAAGAAATGGGAAGACTAATTTAAATTTCGTTTAAAATTCCAGAAAATAAACTATGGGCATAATTATTTTGTTAATTGTTTTCTATGCACTCCGACACAAGTAAGTATGTAAGAAAATTAGTCTCGTGCATGAAAGAGCTACTGGTAACTTTCGAATTCCGCGCATGTTACAGTTTGATAATACCACAGGTATTACACAGATTTTCAGTCGTCTAATACCCAAAGACAATTGCCGCACATTTGGAACAGGAAAATGAAAGGTGTGGCACTTTCTTTACCACTTTGGCTCGCCTTTCTTTTTTCAGTGTTATCACACTTTTCCTCCACATTTTTTTTATTATTATTATTATTATTTTATTTTTTATATAAATAAAGATATATATATATATAATATAATATAATATAATATAATATAATATATGAACGCGATCTTGTTCTATCATTAGGCGAAACTGTATGCACTTTAATATTGCTTGTCTTTACTGAAATGCATCTTTGAAACTTTTTCACCGCTTTTTAACGTATTTTTCATACAAAATAACTAGAACGGTCTTGATTAGCAAGTCCTTTCTTTAGTATTAATCGTACCCAGGAAATAGCAGAGCGTAGTGCTGGAATCTGTACCAAGATTGAGCACGGAAATATCCGTAGGAAGAAGGCCGTGAAATCGGAAATGAAACAGAATTACTAAAACAACTTCAAAAACCATCAGAACTCTTAGCCGGGGAGAAAATATTCATTCAAAACAACAGCCAAAACCTGCTAAACATGACTTCTCAGTGTGCATCCAGGGAAACTTGATTAAATACTTCATCCACCCTCTACCAGGCGGCCAGTCGGAATCAGCTGATGATGATGAGGATAGTCGTTGAAACGTATTTTTTGGGTAAATGTACCTAATAGTGACGTTAGTACTCAATCTTGCTCTATTTCTTTAATGTTTCACTTTCACGGTGAAACATTAAAGACAACAAGAAATAGCAAGATACTACAACAGGGCTTTCAAAGCATAGGCTAAAAACAAAAATTAGCAATTCCTGATAAGTAAAGCCCGGATTTGTAGGTTTTTATAAACCCTGTTTTAGTCTTGTTGAATATTAAAATAGTTTTAATTTTAGTTTTTTACCATTTTCATATGATTTGTTTAGTTTCACTTTAATAAGTACAATAAACAGACACATTGACAAAATATATTAATTCGTTTGATTTTTACTTAAATTCCATGGCTCTGAACCGTAAAACATTGGGAATACTTTTTGCTTAGTTTAGAACTACCCCTGTCATTTCCAACTCCACCACAAACTCAACAAGAACTTTTTCAATTAATCAATTAACTTTTAGAATAATTTACTTTTATCATCATGCTGGAGCAAACACTGTGAATAGACAGCTGCAAGTGTAAGCTTCTTAAGAATGCCTTTAATTTGTTTGTAAAGAAACCGGGGATTTCGGTTCAGTTAAGATTTCCTTCTCCGGGACAAGGGGATACAAAATTACAAAATGCACTGCTAAATTTTATCATACAGAATAATACAGGTCTACTGGCAGCAATGAGCAAGATGCAAATTGTAGGCAGACATTTAAAAAGTAATTTTTAGTATAACAGTAATAATTAGATTAATTATTATAATTATTGTTGTTATTTTTCGTATTTTACTTGGAAAACATTTTTAGTTTCTAACGACTTATTTAGCCATTTTTAGGTTTATAAGATCGGCCTATGTGACTACGATGACTATGAAATGGATAATTATGTTAAAATTAGCTAGCAAGGAACAAAATAGTTTAACTCCTGAGAATCCGGGCCCTACTAATAAAGAATTTCACTCTGGCAGAAGATTTTCTGATAATATCTTGTGCGTAATATACCGGTGAGAAAAAATGCCTAAACCTTGTGTGCGGTATTTACCTGTATAGTGAAATAACACTTAAATTCTTGTGCATAATTTGGGCTCGCTGAGAAATTTTAGGAAGCAATGGCGGAAACGAAAGGTCGTGTATTAAAGGGGCGAGTAAAACCAGGTGTCGTCGAATTACAAGGAGACCTGAATTCCATAAGTCCCTAATCACAGATGAAAGTGGGCAGTGGGCGTTATTGTTGTTTACGTGTACAGTGGGTGACTTCAGTCAAAATTATTATTGCCCTACACCCAATACAGTGTAGGTGTTGTGACGAGTCATCCTTCATAACACGGCATGTTCGGAAGATGTTATGATCTGTTTCTTTATTTAACGTACTCAGAGGTGCGAACTATTACGGATTGTCCGAAGTTGTTCCAGTTGGTTGTACAAGTAAACTACATTTTAAGACATATTACCACTACAAATGTGTATTTAGTCTTAGGTATTTGTATTTTAGAATATTGTTGTACTAGAAGAATCAATAGGCCTACATTATATGAATTTTGTCAATATAACCTATAGAATTTGACAAGCTCATGCACTGTGTGATACTATTTTTAAATATCAATGTTTATAAAATATTTTATATAACTGTTGCACATTGGTTTTAAAACCAAAACATCACAGCATATATTATTAACGTACGGATGTTTTGTAATATATTTGTCAACTAACAGTTAAGTATAAATGCGTAATTCTCAACAATTCAGATAAATTTACATTGAAAATTCTACGACATGCCTTCTTGGAATTGTGATCTTAAAAAATTTAACTTTGGTATTTAGTGGTGATTAGGCGGAAAATACTCTATAAGGAAATGAAACTCATCAAACTGTCGCAAATGACACTGTCGGAATTGACGTGGACTCAAATAAAAAGGAGCATAAAGTTGAGAAAGCTGTGAACCTTTCAATCCTTAATTAATTCAGTTAATAACAAAATATAATACTCGGCATTCTTCTTCGTCTGAAGTTACGGTTATTATGAGTAATGAGTAGGTAGACTTACTGTCAGTGAATAGTGGAGCAGTTATTTGAGAGCTAGTCTGTGTCCATCACATGAGTGAAGGATTCATTTACATGATAAACGGAATAACTTCTTCAAGTTACACTTCCTCAGTAATCCTGTTAGATAAATGCATAGACACTGTTATGAAGCCATACAAATCCATGCATAAGTTACACGCTAGGGTGAAAGCCCTCATTTACTATTACCAGAGTACCAACTCTTTACAGCTTAAAGTAGGGACATTCGAGACAGTTCTGATCGGACAAAGTATTGTAGGCAGCATATACGTATATTTGGTTTGCTAAGACTCAGTGAGGTGGCCAAGGTTTTCTTAAGAGGTGGAAACAGTAAAAGAATGCTGGTAGTAGGATTGATCCAGTGATGGGAAGTAATTGAGTAAAAGTAATCGGAGCTTACGGTAAATTGTATACAGTAAATTCCTTTTTTGGTCCCATTTACTTGTAATTAATACTTTTTAAAAAATGTAATTTATACTTGTAATTTACTTCTGGAAATAAAATTGTCATTGTTAAAATTTAGTAGTCGTTAGTATTAGTATCATTCTTGCTTGCTATATCGTCATCATTACTGTTTTTGCAACTAATGTCCAAATTAGAGTTAATATTAACAAAAAGTTACTCAATGTTTCCGATAATATTCTCATTGATATGTTTTTTTGTTTGAAAATTAATCATTTGGGCTTGTGCCCAAAACAAACAAAAAACAAGGAATTTTTAGGCACTGCCATTTTGTAAAGTAATTGTAAATCTAATTGTAATTTTACTGGTTACTTTTTGAAAAAAGTAATTTGTAATTGTAATTAAGTAAAATGTCTCGCAGGTAGTTGTAATTCAGCCCAATTGCTTTCTTTTTGTACTTTTCCCATCACTGGATTGTTCTTAGTTCCTAATAGGAAACCCCTAGCAACTGCACCGAGGTTTCAAAGTAGCCTAATTGATAGTATTAATATTATTATTTATTACGACAAAGCCGAAAATATGTAAATGCTAGGTGGAGTAGGAGGTTCTCAGTGCTGTCCGTCTACTTGCTCCACTTCCTGGCTTTCCTACTGCCCCCACTCCACCCAGATATCTTCGTCTTTCCTATATAGCCTAATGCAGATTTTCCCTATTAGCTCACTTCTCCCAGAATATGACAGCGGAGCAAGCTGCCGAAAGCTCGGAATCAATCCTCTTATTCACTCCAGTAACACTTTAATTGAGTATCTTGAAGTCAATATATATATATACACACACAATTAATGGCAATAGACAATTCCTAAGCAAGCTAAAGGATAGTATCTATTTATGGAACCCGGACATTGATTGCCTCGCTTACATGAGCCCGCCTTTCAACCCTATTCTGTGCTAACTTCATTCACCCTTCCCTCACAAATCCTACTTCTTTTAAACCTATTCTAATATTGTCCTTACATCTACGTCTATGTCTTCCAAGTCTATATTTCCGAGATATGTCTTTCCTCACTCATGCGCGCAACATGTCCAGCCCATTTGATCTTACGCGATTTAATTGCCCTTACATATGGAAGCATATTTATTTTCGTGTCATCTGAAAGAAAGTTCAGTTTGGCCTGGTGGAGACTAGGAATCTGGAGATTGAAAAATTTGAGAGGTTCGGTACGTAGACGAATATGCCCACTGTTTAACGAGGAAGAGGATGCAAGACACATAATTTTAGAGTGTAAGGAAACGGAGAAATGGAGGACAAATTTAATGTATAGTAAATTACTAAAAATGAATAAAAGTGTAGCATATATGAAGCTGTGCATAACGAAGAATAAGGAATTATTGAAAAGATCGGGGAAATATTTATGCATAGTTAAAAGAAAATGGTTAGCCAAAATCGAGGAAAGTAGCATTATAAATTCAAATGCAGTAGGGAATAATATATAAACATGCATGTTTGATGTATTTAAGTAATATGTAGAATGTTTGTTTTAGTAGGCCTAATTCAAGGGACTGAATGGTAAAACAGAAATGTAACCGAAAGTCCCTGATTGTAATGAAGATGAAATAAACCTAATATTAATTGCCCTTACTATATTGGATGCAGAGTATAGGTTATGAAACTCGTCATTATACAGTTTTCACCAGTCCCTGTTTTTATCTCTCTTAGGTCCGAATATATATATATATATATATATATATACTACAGAAGCATATACAGAAATATTAGAGCGGATGTTTATTGTAGCCCTATACTATATTTTTATAACCATTGAATGCATACATAGGTCTATCGTAAACTTTTCTTTATTGTTTTATATTCAGGAGATGGCTGAAAAGCTGAATACCTCGATCTGGAAGTACAATTTAGCAAATCTGAGCTTACGGTAAATTATATACAGTACAGTATGTGTGTATATATATATATATATATATATATATATATATATATATATATATACTGTACTGTACTGTACTATATACTGTATATATAGTCCTATTATATATATACAGTACAGTATGCATATATATATATAATGATATATAAAAATGAGATAAAATGATCCAGCAATACTTCATATTTGACTGCGGTCTCTATGCTTCATGGTGAATTGAAATAAACTCTTTTACGTGGCATCTCGAACAGAGGTTTTAATTTACATTGGAATCTTCCTTAGAAATAGGACAGAATGTTGAATTCTTTTCTAGTGTCCCATCTAGTTTAAATAGCTGTTAATGACTTGACCAGGAGATAAAACAAACACAATTAAGCATCTGTTGTGTAGTTTGCAGTTTATTGTACTCCTTGCAATGTTCTGCCGCAAAAGGATACCAAACAGCGTCTGGGGAGAGATATTCAGTTTTACGACACGCTCTAATGGGCTTTTTCTCTCGGCTAAATGCAAGTCGTAGTACATTCAGAAAATAAGCAGTAATTGAGACCACTTACAAATGTAGTGGTATTAGTATTCATTTACAACTCCCTAAAAAGAAATAAACTAACACATAAAAAGAAGCTAAATGAAGATGGTATTGAAGATGGTCCTTTAAAATAACTAACCAATAATGGAATTTGTCTGTTCAACAATTAGAAAACGTTATGCTGCATTCCGTGATTTTAATGGTTTAATTTTATGACCGACAATTTTAATTTTTTATTGAGTTTTCATGTTGGTATATAATTTTTACAGTCGTTCATGGACATATTAATTTTTGTATAAAAAAGTTAGCCCGTTTTTCATCAAAGATTGTACTTGTTAATATAAGAGTGTTTCGCGTGAAGCTTTTAGACTATGACAAGACAACTGGAAAAATTCTTGAAGATAGGAAAATAAAGTCCCGAAACTCACCGGAACAAAAACTAGACAAACAATTCGATACTCGAAGCCCAAAAATAGGATTAACTGGCAATAATTTTCAGAAGGTGAGAGAATAATTTCCCATAACTCATCCAAACAAAACAAATTTAGTTAATGAATTTAATTTTAAAAGTGTATAATTTTTAAAACTTCTCTGCTCCAATCACGGAAGGAGAGATCGTTTACTTCCACCGACCAATCAGGATCCACCACTGCATCTGACTAGTCCTGCCATGGGTATATATACAACACCACAACCTCTGGATCTCACTTCTCCGAAGATGACGACGCAGACAGTCGCCGAAAGCTTAGAGTACACATCTATAACTACCCGACTGGAAACCCGAGAGCAGTTTTTACAATGTATAATTTTTAATTAGACAATATTAAATAGATTTTTAATGTATGACGATGATAAGTTTCATTTCTTGTACCCTATCTGTAAATTTTTAAATTTTCTTTCTAAATATTTTTAGGCAGATTATTGAACTGTACTTGTTTTAATTATTTGGGTGAGATATACTGTAGAGTTTCGTGCATGTAAAGGTTAATCAATTTCCAACTAACAGACTGGATAACGATTTAAGCATAAAACTGAAGTTTTACTGAAGTTAAACTGTTAAACTGTTTGTTAGAGGTGAATGGACTGTCTCTAACCTTTCCCAGTGTTATGTTGGGGTTGGTCTGGAATTGCAAAACTCTACACAGCGCGCTGAACTGCAAAATACGTGATAGAGGACTAAGAAAAAGTTTCATATATAGACCAAAGGAATAAATCATGCGCATATAATCGAAAATGAACTGTTTCAGTTCATCAGCTGAACGGCATATACCGTTGTGTGATTCGTTCTTGAGGTTAACCATGACTGCAATAGAAAAATCAATGCAACTTATATAATTTGAATGAATAATAAAATAAAACGTGATGCATCTTCTTTTATGATGGGCCGGAAGTAAAGTTAACTCAATATGCAGACGACCTAGCAATTTGTGCAAGTCCCGGTCATGTTGTAGTACCATTGCAAATCTTTGCGTGCTACGGTAAATTCTCTTTATTTCCTGAAGTTACAATGTGTAGGTGAACCGCGTCATCATTCTCAAGAAAAATAACGGTAATAGACCAAACGGCTGTTTACTTTCATTTCTTTTATTGAGATTATTTTTCTTAGGGGATCCATTCTCTTTTTCTTATTTTTCCAGCCCTATTCTTGTGTTATTCCTGCTACTAGGAGTGAGTAATAGAAGTGTTGTGTAAGATTTGATCTCCAGCAGAGAGCCCCCTCAGTTCTCTGTTGTCCTTTGTAGTCCCTCCTTCCACAGGTAATGATTGGCCGTATGTTCGATCAGGTAGTCTTTGTGCTTCCAAGTTGTGATGTAATCTATTTTTGCCTTGTGTTGGTTGCAGTGACCGTATAATATAAATTCTGTAAATGATAAACTTCCAAATAAAATAAATATCTGATGCTCAACTTTTCATTTCCATGTTGCCATGTTTTTACATATCATCAGGTCACTTTATAGTTGTTAAAGTTGATATTTTTATATATTAAAATAATTGTAACTTTTTATGTCTAGTTAAAAATAACTCCTTTGTTTCACTGTTAAAGTCACTAAAACTGCACTATTTTTATTTATTTACAGAGGTGCCAACCTTTCAAGTGGGTTATCCGTATTCCTGTAGTGTAACCCACCCCCCTCTGTCAGGCTTTTCCAAAAAATTCAGATCCAAAATATTGAATTACATCCTCAACTTGGCAAATGTATGGTAAAAATTTCAGACCTCTAGGTCAAAGAATCTCGGAGGAGTAAGCGAGCACATGAACATGACACATCTCAAGATGTATTTAGTATGCATCGTGAAATCCAACAAATTTTGCGATATTTCGTGGATATAATTTGCTTAATAGTAGTATTTTAAGCATATTTAATGCTAAATATAGCTTAGGAAAGTGTTTTGTAAATTTTCATACTTATCGCTATTATCAACAATTACGTTCCTTACCTAAAAGACATCCTACATTGAAAAACAAACTGTGAATACTTCATACTAATGAATCGCAGCCTACACTTTCTGCTTCATAAATGATAGGGTGACCATAATATTTTGTGCTTGAAAACAAGACCTCCCCAAAAAAGTAGGTTTCTCCCTAAAACAGTGTAAATTATTATTATTATTATTATTATTATTATTATTATTATTATTATTATTATTATTATTATTATTAATATTCATGAAGAACTTACACGTTTTAAAAACATAAAAATTCCCTATAGAAACATAAACATTATTTTCCTGTAAATGAGCACAGCTGTTATAATTATTAAAATCTGAACCATTGACGTTAAGACATGAACGAAAAAATAAAATGCACTTCAACTTTAGTCTACTGAAGAATCATGCTACAATTTAAATTCCAAACATTGGATTTCAGGCATAAGAAGTATTCAAAACCATGAAATTTAAAGGTCTACAGATGTAACTTTATGTCTGTTATCTAGTTTGTTCATAGATTTTTACAAAACGGGACAGTTTTTCTTTTTTGGAATATAGACGGGACACCGGGACACACCAAAAAACGAGACTCTCCCTGTCAAAACGGGACGTATAATAAATTTTAATTTAAAATTAGTAAATTAACATGCATGAATTGGAAATGTGGGTAAAGAATCCACCCTACTAAATGATAACAATTGTTGCATCTAATAGCTAATAAAAATAATACATTTTAATATTACAAGATGCTAATCCTATACTCCGTTTAAAAAATTGTTTCTTCCATTCCACATCTAATTGTTAATTTCGAGAGTGAAGGTTAAGAGGAGCAAAGTTATGAAGAAACTGAAAGCATGCAACCAACTAGTACAGATGTGAGCACCTGTTGTTTTCAATCAGAAGGTAATGTTCCAATAAATCCTGACAAGGAATGGCCTGCAAATTACCGACTACACTGCACGCCAGGAGCATCTTTGTATTGGCCGGCCAATTACTACTTGTTATATGCCAGGCCTTCAAGCATCTCCTGGCTTTTTGCATGTGGGTGGAATTCAATGTTCAAGGAGACGACAACTTTAACGACCAATTGATTTACCTGTGTTTAACTGGAAATTCTACTGAGTGCCAAAGAGAGAGAAAGCGAGAGAACTGTGATAAGTGTGGGTCTAATATTTAGGCCTGTAAGATTCATTACCTACGTTTTCAATTCATCCCAGGATTGAAATGTTAATTATGTACACATAGGCGCTGACTTGTAAAATTTAGCTGCTCACTCGGAAAAGGAAAATCACATTCAAGTTTAATATAAATTGATGGAAAATCCTGCATTACAACAAACTACATTATTCATACATGTAAACATTCTGTTCATGGGTTGTTTAATCATTAATTAATTATTGCATTATTAACAACACTACCACTCTTCTTGAGGATTAAAAAAAATACTAGCACATTGTTTTTTAACTTATGCAAATTATGTTTTCATTTCAAATATCTGAATGTGAATTTCATTTCTAGTGATTAGCCCATTTGCTATTTCACCCAAATCATTGGATAGTTAAGGGAACTGGGAAGAATGTACATAAATATATAAATATTTAGTTATATAATATTATAAAATAGATTATATTATAAAATTATATGATTAAATTATTTTAAAATCTGTATTACAGTATAAAATATAATTATTTTGGAAAGCATATCTGTACGTGTTATACTCTCAGATCCACTTCAGATTTTTTATTTTATTTTATTTTATTTATTTATTTGTGAGTCTCTCTGTAATCAGTTCTCTTTGCAAAGCGTGGAAGCAATGTAAAGAATTGTCCTGCACTAGAATAAAAACACTTGAATTCAAACTTCTTTTTTTCCTTTTAAACTGAAAGAAAGTCTCTGAATATGTCAACATTTTGCGTTGCCGAAAGACTGGAGTGTTTTAATGTGTCATCTTTGGTGTATATTTGAAGAGGCTGGATTTATACGTAAGCCCATGGTGATACATTTGCAGTATCTCAAGATAGCGTAACCAATATTTTAAAACGAGGTGGCAGTTTTATAACTATCCTCTAGATGATTTTACGAAGAAGTTTGTCAAACGTGTCGTGAGTTTCAATCCATAGTTTAAGCAAAATCATTTTGATTTTTTTTTAAATTATACTTTATTATTAAAGCTTAAATTTCTACGTAACACAACATACTTGAGATTAATTGTATGCAGCGACACCTAACACAATGACGAGTAGATCATCCTGTTGTTATGACTACTCTATGTGTTCTGAGAACTCGTTTATAATAGAGCTCTAGTATCAAATTAAGCACAGAAATTCAAGTTCTGAAGTGGTAATATACTGCTTACATAAATATATGCACACTTTTCACTGATTTTTTATTCAAAGGACGTCTAAACGAATTTTTTTTTTTGAGGTTTATAGCCTACATTTAATTTCCATCTTTTTTTATTATTTTTTTTAAGGTTTTGTACATTTAATTTCCGTCATTGGTTAAGTTGCCTTATTTGTATGTTAGACGATCTACCTTATGCAATTATGCGTTATTTACATTACAGTCTGGTGGGATCACTGAAAACGAATTGCATATTTATTAGGGTAAGAAACGGATGTAGTGTTTTCAGGAAACATGAACAGTATTATAAGGTGGATTCTGTAACATATAAAATAAATAAATTGTATTAATAATGACGGAAGAATTCATGCTGCTAAAAAATCATAGAATTTTGAACTCAAAATGTAGCCTAATACACAAATTCAGCACGTCTATTAACAAATTGCGTTTTATTATAACGTTATCCAAACAGGAAGTTCATAAATTGCTTAGGTACATGGCGAGGAACGAGTTTTGACAAATCTAAACGTGACCGGTATAAGAACATGATTATCATAATATACAGTAATGTGTCAATATATGAACCAGAAAGCAATAAATTTATTTGCTATTTTCATCTTAGATAACATTAATAACTGGGTGCATGGTACAAATTAAATACTTTAAGATGAACTCATAGTTAAACCTCTTCACGAATACGATAATCCCATCTACTTGCTAGGAAAATCAGTGTATTTTTGCTTTCTTTCAATCTCATTCGGTATTGGATTTGTCTTTCTCCTTTTCTTTCTTAATTTCTTACTTTAGTTTGTTTTGGCAGTTATTCCCTTGTTATTTCTTCATTTTCGTTTCGCTAACCTATCCTTTTTTTAATTCCATCTTGGCTTCTTTCTTCTTTGCGCTTATTTGTGTTTTGTTTTATCTCTTTTTCTTTCTTTTGTATTTATTTCATTATCACTTCTCTTCATTGTTTGCCTCCAGTATCTGTTAAGTTAAATTATAATAAAGTCTACGTATTGATTGTTTTACCTATCAGCTAAACATTTTTTTCATTTCTGCTTCTCAGTAATTTAAAATTTTCTTTCTGTGTTTGTTAATTCCTCTTCTATTTATTTTCCTTCGACCTGTATCCCTATATTCAATTATGACAATTTTCTATTTCGTACGCTACATTTTAACAGGCCAATTATTATGCTTTTTATGGTTTATTTATTATTGTATAATTTATAATATATTAATTTGTATGTTTATCAAGTAAGCTTACTTAGTATAACATTATTCTATGTTTAATTAAAGAATGTTTTATTTAATAATCGCTTTTTTTAAAACCTGTAAACTTCTTGCTTTGAAAATGCTATTTCACATAGCATTGAATTAATACTGACAGAGCTTTTTTGCAGGTACATATTCGAAATAGGCGTCCTCAAAATGTAAAAATGCAGTGCTTTTTTATGTTTTCACATTGAATTTTTAAGTGAATACCAGTTTTATGTTTCTATTTATTGCTGTTTTTAAAATAATTTTATTTTAAAAATTATCATAAACTAGTCGATAATTATTGATAGTGAGGAAGGAGCATATTAGCCACAAATAAAAAAATCGCTTTGACATTTAATAGAACTTTTAGTAAATATATTGAAAAATATTTATTAAAGCAGGCAATAGTGTGTATTATGATAATCAGGCATTTAATACTTTCATACAGTGTGATATATCATTTTATTTCTGCCATGTTTATTTCACGGCCTTTTGGATACTTAGTCAGGACATCTATTCAAATTAATTATCACAGAAAGAAGAAAAGAACTTGTGCACATTAAGTGTGACTATATTAATCAAATGGTATTAATGTCGACAGCATATGTCGACATGCTTGCACTGATATGTGGTTAGGACTGGTTGAAATCTACAGGTTCTCAACATTCCACTGATAGATGAACTAAATAATGATGGGATTAATTATCTCTATCTGCTTAGCTTTGTTTACTTCGTTTCTTAACCGCTATGTTGCCTACTGAATTGTAGAAAGTACTCTAAATCACGTTTTTTGTATGAACTGTACATTTTGAAGTTCATTCAAGCGGGAAATTAAAGGTACGAAAGGCAAATTTGTTGGGCGTCATTAAAGAGTTGAAAGAACCGTTCGATATTGTTAAGGACGGTATAAATGAGATCCAGATAATGATAGGTGGGAATCCCTGAGATACGCCAAGATAAACAGAAAGTAGGCTATATAAAGTGAGTGGTCAGTTATTAAATTCAGGTGTTCACATTCGTACATTAACAGATTAAAGCCATTTACAATTAGCATTATCTGCTTCCGTTTATACCGAAAAAAACTCTATTATTTTAAATTCTGCATTACGCGAATTAATGCAGCCGTACGGTATATGGATAATACGCGTAAGTTAAAAATAATATTATTTAATGTTTCCCAGTTCCCAGACTACTAGATGATTACTCGTCCCTCGTAGGGTAAAAAAATGTTTTATGCTTTTTAGCGTTAAATCAGAAACACCACGACGAACTTCGTTCATAGTCCGCCTGTCGTTCTTCCGATTTTGGGAATGACGCTTATCAATTCCGGACTTACTTATCGCTCTTTCGGTGACTCGCTAGTTCGCTGGGTAACATGTCTTGCATCATCTAATTCTAAACTCTGCTGCCGGACTTCATCCGACTAATTTTTCGCACAGACGCCATTGCTCTCGCTTTTGAATACTTCTTAGAAATAATACTATTCCTTCTCCTTAGAAATTTGTTTTGATTGTTTCGAAGAATTATCGGAAATAAAAAGTCATGTTGTCCACCTGAAACCAATGAAACGGTTTTCTCTTTATAACCGTAAGAGATAACGAAACCTATCAACAAAGATTTTTGAAGAAAATTTAATTCCACTTAGATTAATGCAAGTAGTTTCTTATTTGTAACAACGATATGATCATAGTTGAACATCGACAAGGATCATAATCAGTTTGTTGCCAAAAGACATTAAAGCGGCCATCTCTTTATAGTGTGAAATATTTCGAATCGGATATAATCCTGAAAGATTTGGTTTAGCCTGGTTCCGTCTAGGAGCTTGGCGGGCAATTAAAATTACAAATGATGAAGGGGAGAGGATATGCCCGCTTTGTGGGGCAGGAGAAACTTCACACCATATTTTGGCAGAGTGTACATTCACGGAAACACTGAGGCAACGGCATCTACCAGAGTCTTTCACTGCTTCTTGTAGAGGTCAACTGTTTACATACGATCTGCTACTTAACACTAGATTTTTTGGGGGGGTGGGGAAATTTATGTCCAAAGTGAGGCAGCTTAGGATGGAACTGGCTGAGGGAGTGGGACCGAGGGAGTAAGGGGAGTACTCCGATGGGGTAGACGGCTGTATATAGAATAATATGTAAAATATATTTGGTTGGTGGGTTTAAGGGTATTGCTGGTGTATGTGATTTTTTTTGGTGGGGAGTGTGTGTGTGTGTGGTGTTTTGTTTGTATATTTACTAGTGTTTAACTGTTTGTGTGTTTTTTTTTTTTTAGTTTTACTTTTAGGATACCTTTTTGCTTGTGCACAGTTAAAGCATGGACAGCCTAAGGGCTCATGCAACGAATAATGTAAAAAGATTGTTTTTCTTGTTAACAATAAAAGCACTTCATTCATTCATTCATTCATTCTTTTTAGGTAAAACAATTAAAAAGCTATGTTCATGCAAAATTTCAGCCTTATTAGTTGAGTGGTGTTGTCTGAAAAAGTAATAGATAGACTCACAGAAATCACTAGATTTTTATATTGATAGGTGGATATGTAGTTGCATAAAGCAAACTAATTCCAAAGCTATGGGTAATTTATTCCAGCCTCCACAATTCTGAAGCTGTCATCTTCAAGTTTTTATTATATTTGTAGGGTATGTATCTATCGGGGCGTGTGCCACCTAATATGGGTTTTTGTATTAATGGGTTCCTAAAATAAAAACTGTTTAAGTTTTAACTTTTATCAATTATTCGATTTAAATAATCCCTGGCTGTAATATCTTATTGCATTCATATAAAAATAAATGTAATTATTATGTTTTCCTAACCAAATATTGTTTTTATAGTAACTTGTTTAATTTTCGGTATACATACTGGTATAATAAACAAAAACTGTGTGCGCAGTATCTCAGGATATACTGATTCTGCCGTCTGACCAGGTGTCG
This sequence comes from Ectobius pallidus, assembly GCA_964059195.1. Classification (NCBI taxonomy): domain Eukaryota; kingdom Metazoa; phylum Arthropoda; class Insecta; order Blattodea; family Ectobiidae; genus Ectobius; species Ectobius pallidus. The sequence goes on from CAXKWD010000006.1 coordinate 127,508,158, forward strand.
TCTACCTGAAATCTTTAATAGCAGAACTCGTCTCATGTTCTCAGCATACGGACTGCCATGGTACTTAATGACTATATCTTGACCGAAGCCACACACTTATCAGGCTGACATTCAGTACACCTAAATAGGCTGAGTGCATTCCGATCCTAAGTAAGGTACTTCAGAAAAAAAATCGAGAGTACCATATATTATATAATATGAGTTCAACTTTTTCTTATAACTCTTTACCACTAGTTCCCCCCCCCCCAATTTTTCACGTATCTTTCACCCGGTGCAGATTATTTTATTTCATGTTGACGGTTTTGTAAGAGTAAACGTAAATCATTATTTTATACAGCCTGAATGAAAAGTAGAACTTCTAACAAGACACAAAGAAAGGAGAAGTTGCATATTACCAGTGCTGTTAAATCTTAATGGCACTTCATTGTCATATGTTTCCATTCACATGGAAAATACTCTTTTGGTTAAGAATAATTGCGTATTGTTATTAAATTAACTAATTGTTAACAACTTAAAATGTTACAATTCATTACGCCTAATTAAATGTTAAATCCCTCACGATAGTCATAAAAATAGTCACATTCCCTCATGTTGGCAGCCATGTACCAGAAAATCAATAACGACTGCGCATGTGCATATTAAATGGAAGAACAGCTAGAAGCCTCCCAAAATTACTGCACGGTACTTAATAAAATTATTAAATAAAAAATATTAACGATTGTCTAAAAAACAGTGTATGATGAACATGGTACAATGATTTTATTTTGCTGGTAGGAATGCTACACTTGCCCTTACGGGCTTGTTTCGCAAAATAAAATCTCGTTTTTTACCACTTACATCATATATGACTAATTATTTACTTTAACTGTAATACAACTAACAATTATACTTATTTAATTGAATCACCAAACCAAATAATTGACTTCTCTTGTTTTCCTTTAAGCTCTCCTGACACTAGCCAATGATCCACGAAGTAGATGACGTAGATGTCAGCGTCATTCAACAATAGTCGCTTAAAATTAAGTGTCAATATTAATAACTTAAAAAATTTCAGTGAAAAATGGAATTACTCTTATGATAAGGCGTCACAGTTTCACAAAGAGCCTAATGAACATTCCGTGAGATACAGATGGGGATCTGTTTTAATGATATAACTGCTTATAAACAACGGTTTGTGTGTTTTATGACACTAGTGCAATGAAGATGAACTGCGTATTTGTCTTCCTAAACACTGTCATTAACTCCGAGACATCTGTGACGGTGTAACTTTAATGTAATTACTAATGTCAATGACAAATTGTGTAAACAAATAAAAACACAAAGAATTTCAATTACAGTAGCAACTGAGCCCATTCTTTGCACCAGTGTTATGATGTTTTATATAAGCAAATTGTACCAGTTCTTTCTGTGTATAGAATGAACAACTTTTCTCCTCTAACTATTTAAAAAGTCTTCTACATCTTTAAAAAAAATATATAGCCTATATAATATGATTATATTATGCGGGGATTTGTCGTTGCCCTTCTCATTTTTTACTTAACTTAACGAAAGCTCGAATTTTGTAGACAGAAGAACAGACACGTAATAAGTGGTAAAAGACAGATTTTATTTTGCGAGTAGGTATGATTTTGAAACAGAGAAGTATAGCAGGCCTAACCTATTCACAATATTTTAGATAGCTGTTAAAATTTTTGAAATGAAAATAAATATTAGGTTTATTCTATTGAGTCTTGGATCGCGATTTTAGAGCTTCCCTCTCATCTACTGCACTTATTTTCTTCTACTGTAATTTGATTTATATTACCAGATTTTACACAAGAACCTCTCCCTCTCCTCCGTGGCGCTACATCCCTGAAGGGACAAGGCCTACCACCCTACCGCTGCGTCATCTACCATAGGCAGATGGCAGGATTGGGGAACATGCGGTCAGCATGCCACACAAGAACCTAAATTACGATAATTACTGATTATAAATTATAATTATATGTTCTACATTTTAAGGAAACGTCCTCCATTATCATTAATTTTGTACTCAATATTATTTTCAGCACCCGGTCACCCTGAATCAGCGAACCCATTAGTTTCATAATAGACGACTGCAATACAGCATTCTTAATTTCATAACGTGTAAATCGTTCTAGACAGGGAAGTACAGCAGTGGATTTTTATTATGGCTTTAATAATGGATAGAGTGAACGTACCCTAGCTTTCTAAGACTCCTTCCGTAGTAGTATTCCCAACAATTTGTAGCAGTTTAAAAACAAAGGAAGCAATTTACTGGCTATACACTGTGAGTTGATCAAGAATGCTTCCTGTGGTCACTTAACCTTCGAACTCTATTTTCAAATTGACCGCTTTATTGTTATTTCGTCATCTTTTTCTTCACAGAACTTTTCTTTTTGTTAGGTTTTATTAAGTGCCAGTATGGTACTCACTTTATCGGATTTTCATGAAACTTGGTATACGCATTTATAACGTCCATAGGAAAAAGCCTATTGATATTGGACCAAATCGGTTGACCGGTACCGGAATAATGCCAATTTAGTGCCTATTTTAATGGTAATATATTAGAAAGGCGCCATAACTCAAATACGAGTTTTCGGATTTTCATGAAACTTGGTATACGCATTTATAACGTACATGGAAAGAAACCTATTGAATTTGGACTACATCGGTTGACTGATACCGAAATGACGAGTAATTAACGGTCACATCTATTATAATAAGATATTCGTTCTCCGAAAATCCGAAGCATTTTGATTGGCTCGTGGACAGCAATTATCAGCGGTCGAGCAATGTAAGCAAGACACATTGAGATGTATCACTGTATCAGTTTCAGTAAGTAGAAATAATAGGCTAAAATATTATTACAGAGCATGCTTTCATTTTCAATTTAATATAAATATTAATTTTGTAATGGATATAAGGCGCTACAATATTATTGCATGGCCCACAATATATTAAACATAACGTAACAAATTGCCAATCGTTTATTGATATTGTTAGCCCGCCTTGATTGATTCATTTCTTCATAACGATATCAGTGTAAGTAAATGTAAATAAAAGATTTAAAACACAACTAGCCGTTGAATATTGATATAATATTGTGCATTCTATTGAAATGTCTACCGATATCTACAGTAGCCTATATTTCAATGTGAGTTTATTTGAATTTAAACGTTGCTGTGGAAATAAAATTTCGTAATAACAATTTTTCATGATAGAGTTTTATATTTTAGAAAGTAATTATATACCTGCATACATCTAAAATTCTAATTAAAAACTGCCTAAAAAAATTCATTCAGTTGGTACACACACAAATCTTAAACTATAAGTCATGGAGGTTAGGGGAAAGAGTTGGTGTGGCATTCATTGTTTCTTTTGCAATGTTTCATTTTACTCTAATGCGGTTTTTTTTATTTTTTTTACTTTAATTTTCTTTTAAATGAGGTGAAACAAACTTGAGACGTGTTAAACTCAGTGCTTTAGTTGGGCCGGTACGCACCGGTACTGCGTACCGGTATAAAATTATTTTCTTTCTACCATACCGGGAAAAATATGTGCTCCGGTACGTCGTACTGGCAGTACAGGAACGAGATTGTCCTAAAATACTTATTAAATGTCTAATTCAATACCAAAAATCCCTTTAGGCAGGCCTACAGGCTGAGGTAGATTTCAAAGTGCTTTTGGTTTAATTTATTATCGCTGCGCAGCACTCTTCTTTTTTTAGCCTTGGCATGGCAAACCTGCAGTAAAGAGGAAGAGCCTACAATCATTTGTTTTGACAACAAGAATAGGATATAATATTCTGGGAGGCCGTGCGCAAGATCAACAATGAATAAAATTAGCAAAGCCGCTAAACAAGACAAAATTATGATATTATAATAATTCTTTTAAGTGTTATTATTTTCAAACATTAAAATCTCGCGTCATATGAGAGCTATAAAGAAACTATTTATTGATTTGTAGAGTACTCATCAAGAGCTTTTCAACGATACCCCACAAGACGTGGTTTCAAAAGATTCTAATTTTCATCCCCCACCCCCACCCCCACCCTCACTCGAACCCCCGAATCGTTGGTGTCACTGTGAACTCCGTAGCGAGTACTCTAATTTATTCAAACAAAGTTTCGCTCTATACTTCATAGGGGCCGATATATACATTTTTAAAAATTTCAACCCCCTCCCCCGACCACCCCTTGGGCCAATTTTGCTCATTAACGAACTTGTCCGAACTATTGGGCCTAGAAATTACATATTAAAATTTGGTTCAAATATCTTCAAAATTACGGCCGCTATCGTGTAAAGATATAAATATATATATATATATATATATATATATCACAAAATTTCTTTTTGAACGGGCGGTGGTTTCGTACTTAGGGGAGCATGAAACGTAAAGATATGAAAGAATTTTTCGAAAATCATGAAGTGGTATCCATTGCAATAGGTAGATTTTTCTTCGAAATCTACCTAAAAATGACAAGCACTGTTAAATTCTCCACAGATATGCGTTCTAATCTTCACCTTCGTGCGCATTTCTACAGTTACTTTCTCCTTAGATCACATGTTGGCTAGCCACCTTGTTTTCATAAAATGTGTAGGACCACCACTAGACGTTTTTGATCCTACTCCATACGTCAGGTCATGACTACAAGGAGGCAATAGGTCAGCAGAAGAAACTGCATGCAGAAAATGTCAACCGAAGGATTACATTCAGTATGAGGCGATATGGAAAATTTTGAAGTAAGATGAGTACCCCCAAAACATATTTTCCAACTAAAGCACTGGTTAAACTAAAAATTATATGTCTTGAGAGTCTAGAATTCATTTGAAGTTCAAACACATTATAAAGTAATTTTAATTTAAAACAACTCTGTAAAGCTTTACAAACTAAAAGACTTCCTCGAAAATCAAATCAGAAGAAATAATAGTGTTATGCCAGACTAATGAATAAATTGTAATACATCGAAACATGTTATATGAAATTAACTCTAACGCACAATCTAACAGCAATAACTACAGGCCACGGAAAGTTTGGTGAATACTTCCACAGATTCAAGTTGACTGATGACCCTACATGCGTGTGTAGGAAAAAAACTCAAACAGTAGACCATATTCTATGGGAGTGTGAAATATTAAACAGTGAAAGAAACAATTTCAAGAAAGCTGTGCTACAGAAAGGCGGGAAGTGGCCCATTAACAAACAGGAACTCATGGAAAAGCACCTAAAACTATTTCAAAACTATACCCAAATAATATAGACTTTGAACTCTTGCAAATAATTGGCAGAACGTAATTAATAAGATCCAATAATCATTGTACAGGAATTTTATATTTATAATTAGTAGTACATAAGCATGTATTATTACGAAATGTAATGGAGCATGCTGTAATAAAATGTTACTTAAAAAAAAAAAAAAAATGTTATCTCTATATATATAAAAGGCTTTGTCCTGACTGACTGAATGACTGACTGAATGACAGGAATCAACGTACAGCCTAAACTATAACAGGTAGAGACTTGGAATTTTGACAGTACCTTCGTTTCATAATTTAGGTGCTCACTAAGAAAGGATTTTGAAAAATTCTGATTCTAAATGCCAAAAATTAAATGTTTTTGAAAATACTTAATCCCTTTTTACATAGAATTATCAATTCCAAATCACAGAATATATTGTTGCCAAATGGTATATGATGGGCTTGGAAAAAACAATTGAAATGCACTTTGACAAATAAGAGAAGTTATCAAAATAATTCATGTTATAAATAAATATTACAGAATGAAATCCACTAAAATAATGGAATCACATAACTTTCTCTACCCTGGACATAGAGAAAACAAAACGAGGTATGGTAATGTGTATATTATTATATTATATCGCAGGTTTTTGGAGAGAAAAGTATGAAAGTGATAATGCTTTCTGTTTCATTTCATCTCCAAAACGGTTTTATGGTAACATAAGAGTGGGAAATTTCCCGCCTCGATATTACAATTTTATGTTACTGGAATTTCTGTGTCTTCTTATTTAAACCTCTACCAGGCTTGCTGTGCACTGTACAAGCGATGGGATGCAAAATTCTAGATCCTCTATGAGCCATAAAAAACTATATCAAGCGTTTTCTGAGGGAATAGTTTGAGTGTAATAAGTCGTTCTTCCTATTTCAAATTATAAATGCCTATATAAGGACCTAGAATTTAAAATTGAAAATCCTTTATGTTAATTTCCAATTACAAAATACCAAACCTGGGCGACGCCGGGTCTTTTAAGCTAGTATGTTATAACCAGGGCCCGGATTCTGATGACTAGAGACGAGACTTTCATGCACTATAAAATTGCGAAATATGCATGCATTCATGCATTATCAAACCATGAAACATGCACTATCAAGGGAGAAATACACTAAAATATGCACTAACATTTATGGCCCAATTTCCTTACTTTACTTCACTTTTTTGGCACAGTTGACAACCAACAGCATTTCTAAATTGCTTTCTGTAAGGTTCCTGCGCTTGTCAGTCAATATGTTTTTGTAGACAGAGAATGATCTTTCTACATCACACGATGTTATGGGTGCAAACTTCAGTGAACACATTTGTGAAAGTGTCATGTCAAATTCTTCATCCACGTTTTCATCACAAAGAACCTTCTTTAATGAGCAAAGGAATCCGTAGTCCGGGTTCGCATTTATGACCCTGGTTTTTAGTATTGTTTTACAAAACAAAAGAACTGCCATAGAAAATATTCGGAAACCAAATAAAAGTGCTTACCTCTTTACTGCAACAGTCGCAGATGACGACTTTCCCATCTGATCTAATAAAAACCTTACCCTTAATCCACTGTGCAAGGAGTTCGCTTTTTGAACATTTAATTGGAGGCATAGTAAAATCACAGAACAGACAACCACATTAACCACTGCACACACTGTAAAGACACTGCAGGTTTCCCGAGCTCTGACAAAGTACAATGCACCCCAAGTGCGGGCCGGAAATAGCTAAGGGTGGACAAAGGCAAGGTCAAATTCCTTCCTCCTTTTCGCACATCTTAGGGAAACTTTGCCACGATGTCACTTTTTTGAAATCACATTAAAACATGCATTTAAACTGAATATAATGTATATTATATGCATGATTTAGCCAAAAATACCCTAAATATGCTTTATGCATGTTTTTTCCTCCAAAAAGGTCAAAACATGCAAACATGCACGGAAAAAGTATGCATATTTGGAACCGGAAAGTAATGACATGGGTAAGTACTCAGTTTGAGCTATGTCCTAAGTTCTCATAAAAACATGCATTTGCATGAAAGTCTCGTCTCTACTGATGACCTAAAATTCTTTAAAAAATGACTTAATAATTACAAAGAATGACCTAAAAGTTCATATTTTATTTATAAAATTATTATTGTGCACACAAAGGTATAGACTAATTTGTACATAATTCTAAAAGCTGTAAATGTAGAAAGGATATCGTAAGTCTAAAAGCTATGTTCTTGAATGGAACATTTTAGAAGAAAAATAAGAAAATTGGTTTTAAAGTAGATTCTAGATTCTAACCTAGTCATATATTTAAAGTAAATGCATAAAAATGACAAAATAAGGAAGCAAATGACACGAAAATGACAAAATAATGACCTAAAAGTGAAATAAATACCCTAAAAATATAAAATTCAATAAAATAACAAAAAATGACCTAATAAAAATGCATTTCTATAATCTAGAGGCCATGATTAGGATTTATCTACAAGTTGGCAATGTCTAGGCAGCATCAATAAAAGATGACATGTCATTAGAATCCGGGCCCTGGTTATAACATCAAATATCATTTTTAAGGCTAGATACTTCGAAATTAATAGCACAATTATTCTAAATAGATATTTCCATTTATCCTCAGACCTTCTATACGCAGAATCATTCCTGAGCATGTTGGTCTGATATTTTTCTTTTGCAATGTTCCATTTTACTCCAATGCGTTTGTATTTTTGTAGTTTAATTTTCTTCTAAATGAGGGGAAACAAACTTGAGACGTGTTAAACTGAAAATTATATGTCTTAAGAGTCTTGAATTCATTTGAAGTTCAAACACATTATAGAATAATCTTATTTTAAAACAACTCTGTAAAATCGTGACTGTCAAATTTTTGCATCGCTTGCAATCTGATGGGTCTATAACTGGCTCACATTCGCAACTTGTTAATTTACCTGCATATTTTCCTTAAATTACTTACATTAAATATCTTTAATAACGTTATAAAGAAGGTCATGGTATCTGATTTCCAATTATTCTGAAAGGTTTAATGTGTGCTCTTGATTGAGTCATAAAGGCCGAGAGTGTGAGAAGGAACCTCATTGAAGTTCGGTTGATAACATCTCTTCGAGTTTAAACTATTTATTATATGGCTCTTGGATGTCCTAACAAGTTTCATAACCTTGCAGCTGCCATAAAACTCTCTCCGGAATTTCGAACATTACATCTCTTTTCATTACCGCATCCAAACTTACCGAAAGTGAGATCAACTTATAGTGTGATTTTCCTAAAGTCTGTTTTCCAGAAGCGTTTATGCGGTACAGAATTTGGAAATTACTTTTATTATTAACTATTATTATTAACAATTATTATTGTTACACGTATTATTATATCTATTACTGTTATTGTTGTTGTTAGTCCCCTTGCCTTGCAATTAGTTGAGATACTGAGTTGCAGTCAGAGAATCCCAGATTTGACCCCAGTAAGGTGATTCGAATTTTCTATTTACGTTTTTCTCCCCTTTCAAACTAGTGGCTATAAAATAAGGAACAAAATTATGAATCACTTACACTTAGAAAGAAATATCAGATACAAAATCAGTGTGCTCTTTTTATAAAAATAACTGCTTTTATTCTCTTAATAGTTACCTCAATATTCGAGTAACAAGTGACACTTCTCCTCTTTTAAGAAGTTTGATATTGTATTATGTTACCTTTGTAAAACTCAATTGTAGATTTAAATTACTCTATTTCGTATTTTGTGTACTGAGAATCTGCTATTTATAACACCAATTATCTTTAAAATTACAGCTTTTTCGTACCATCTGACATGTTATTATCTGAATAACATGTATATATATTAATTTTAAATGATTACTTATTGCTTTTTATGCAAACCTGAAACGGATGGTCAGAATGTTCCAAGTTACTAGTTACAAGCTATTTCCTGAAAATAAATTACTATTACTACTACTACTACTACTACTACTACTACTACTACTACTACTACTACTACTACTACTATTAATACTACTACTACTACTATTACTACTACTACAACTACAACTACTACTTCTACTACTACTAGGCTACAACTACTACTTATAATGGACATAGAGGAATTAGAATAACGCAGACCCCTCTGATGAGACATAAGGAACATTCAATGAACATTGACAGTGAAGATTCATAAGTTGTGAGTAAAAAATTACAATCCGGCATTCTCTTAAAAACCCACTCATGTGGCCCATCCCTTGATTTGAAGTGATACCTCGGCTTACCTTCTCGGTCTGCGCACGTGATGACATTGGTTTTTCTTTCTTATTCTTCTTCTTCTTCTTCTTTTTTTGATCAGAAATTGATTAGAAATCTACTACCAATCAGTATACGAACTGGTCACCATTATTGGTATTAAATGCTCCAAGATAACCTAGAATATGAATAGCTGCATGGAAAGTGACTGTCGACAACAGCAGTAGCCATTGACATGGCCAACATGGGGGATCTACTGCTCCTTGAGTCTTTGTCCATTCAATAAAGACGTCCTCTAGTTCGCACGAAGAACAATGATGGTCATGTTGTAGCGGAACCGAACATTTTTCTCGTTTACTGTTGAAACAAAAAGGAACAGATTGCAGCAATTATTGATGCTCCCGAGCGCTTTGTTAAGATAACATCGCGGAAGGAACAGCTAGGCGAAGTTATATCCTTTTTTTATTTTTATTATCTGAGTAACTGCAAAGTTGCGTCAGCGAGTATAATGACTTTCTGCAAGAATAAAATGCACATATATGCCAGCTTATTTCATATGTTAACAGACAACTTTAAAAAGCGTATCGCGATTGTGTGGATGTATTACTGGATGTGCAGCACCAGGGCCCAGCAAGAAGGGATTTTTTTTCTCAAATTAATCGTTCGAAAGTAAATATGATTAAACTCGATTGCATTTTAACGCAATTAATATCATTGGTAAATTTAGTATATACTATGAGAGTTTTCCTTTGTACACAGCAAATACTTTCTTGTGTGTTTGTGATGAACAACAATCAGTCAACCACCTTTTGTTTCAAGAAACTTTCGTGCCAAATTTAACAGCGCGTTTGATCATGACTGCCTAACAAACAAATTTATAACGAAACATGCCTGTAAACCATTAGAGTTACATCAAAAAATACTGGAATAAGGTATTTAAAAATGTTACATTGGAGAGTGGGAGTAGACTTCAAATTTTTGTAGTACGAAAAGTTTGGGTAGAATCGTTGAAAGACGCTGAACCTTGCGTGAAACGGATAGCTAAAGCGACCAACTTTTTTAAACGGAATATATTGTAAAAAATCTGTAGACGTTATGTCGATTTATCGATTAATGACTTCAAGAAACACTCAATTGGAAGAAATGCTTTTAGTCGTAACTGCATAACAAGACAAGATGACATCAAACAGACATATTTGACGAACTGTCGAGTTGCATCTGGACCTCACTTCGCTTTGTATTTGCACATACGAATACCACCAATATAATAATAAGATAAAGGTGCGCACAAAATGTGCATTGTACATTCGTTAGCGAAATTCACCAGCGATTTTGTCCTTTTGGTACACACTAGTAGATGATGATGCTCGCACTGTTCATTACATAGAATTCACACAGATTCATTGTTAGGATCATGAAATTATTCTGTACATTATTTATCCATCTACCTGTCTTTTCCATCCATAAGCTATCGGAACTAGAATTAGCTACATCTCGTACACAAATAACTAGACCTGTAGACCTACCTGTTTCAATTGTCATCTCGACCCTACAACCTGGAGAGTTAACAAGTATCTTGTAATGAAAGACTGCTAATTAGCATTGTTTCGTTAGCAGAATGACTTTTCGATTTAAAAAAAAAAAACCAAATAGAGGCGGGAGAAAGCTGACGAGAAGCTATGCAGTTGCGGGAAAGGCAAGCCGATCTAGTACAACCTTGAAGTTGTCAGCAGCAACTTGCGCTTTGAAATTTATTGTTGTACTATCGACCTAGTAAATAGGTACATTCTTGTGTGTCAGTATGTGACTGTACATCGCTACAACAGATAAATCCGCTGACATATTTCCGCTCTTACGTAACGTCGTATAGTACAAGCAGTGCCTTCCATACGGATCAGGTGTACAAGGCTATTAATTGGATCCAAATATTTTGATGCCATTTACTTGCATCACATGGTAGTTTTTCAAAAGTTTGCAGCAGTAGATTATTAGCCCGTTTTATAAAAAATCGTAACCAGAAATATTTTAAATATTTTTATGGTTAGCAATGCAGAAAATTGAATATATGGAGGTTGTTTAAACTATTTGGAGAATTTGATGGGAAAATATTGTGAACTCACTTAAGTTACTCAACTTAATATTGTGGCTTACTAATTTCTTCTTCTTCTACAGGTTGCATGAGTTACCATAGACGTAATATCCACATAATACGTTCTTAATTCTTCTTTAATCATGTATTTTTCCAGCTTTAGTTTAGTGAGGAGTAAGTTTTTTTTTGTTTTGTTTTTTTAATAGAAATGGGTACAAAAATCAAGACATCTTAATTATTATTGCTTATATGTATAACATAGCTAATAACTTCACTCGCCATAATTTTCAAATGACTATCTTTAATAATATAACTCATTCCTATAATACACGTCAAAAAAGATAAAATGAATATTGGATCACAGCTCTTCTATCCATTATAGGACTAGTGGGTTAAAATGATCATTGATTAGATACTACAATGATCTGCCCGATACCCTTAAAACACTTCCAAATAAATCACTATTCTTACGCAGATTGAAAGTATATTTTTTACAGCGAATACAAATTGACATGATATATAGTCGTGTCTGTGCAATAGGTCTCTCTGCATTGTATTACTACCGTGTTCTTTTGTTGTACACTGTATTATTATTTCAGTATTTTGTGATTCTCTATTTATTGCATTGCCAGTTCTAAGTGCTAGGTATGCTGTGTTACTGTACTGTAATCTTCATTCATTAGTAAACGTTGTTCAGAATAATATTACTCTTTCTTTCTTTCTTTTTCGCAGTTTCACCTCCCCCTTTTAGGATTTAAGCGACCCAAGCCGCCCGGGCCTTACAGGGCCGCGACCTGTCGGGAGAGGGATTATCTTTGGATCACATACATACTTTTTTGACCAGACAAGGACATGGAGGGCCTCCCCGGATGAGTGATCAGCCCAACGCGGGGCCACCTCCGAGACAACACGAACACATAGGACGATACACACCATTCACACACACACTCACTCACTCACAACAAGGCGAGGATGAGGATGAAGATGATAATGACGGCCAGATGATATCCAGGGACCACAAGGGCCTAAAGTTACCTGACATTTGTCTCATAGGTGAGGGAAAACCCCGGAAAAAACCTCACCTAGGTAACTTGTCCCGACCAGGAATCGAACCCGGGCCCGCTGCGTGAGAGGATTGGACGCATCCCCTGAGCCACAGCGGTGGACTAATATTACTCTATTTAAAAATAATATTTTTTAATATGTAGTACAGTCAAATATTGTATAAATTTATAACAAGAAACTTCAAGCTGTAAAATAGCTTGAATTTACAGAATAATATTACGAAATTTAATGTGGCAAGTTGATTATAATACAGACAAAGCAACATATTTATATTTAAATTATGTGCACTTAAGAAGAAAGACTACACGAAGTACGAGGAATTACATGGCCTGGCTGTAAATAGTAAAGCTCCCGACGGATCGATATAATAGGCCTAATTGAAGGAACAGAGTTCTCGAAGGTCCCCTGCAGATCCAACCATCAGGTTCAAACACCATAAAGGTCAACCAGAAGAGAGAATCAGGAGATAAGAGAGTTTTGGATTAAATAGTTGAATCCCATGGGGTCATACCTCCATTTCGTCAATATTTGAAAATGTTTCGGGTTACCTATCAGTGCCATCCACGACATCGTCGTTCTTTCTCTGCAAATGTGTATTACAATTTTACGGAATCATAATTTCAGTTATAAAGACAGCCTTCTACTGAAGTACTTTTGTCCAAATCATTTATTTCCTATAGAAAATATCACATTTTTAAAAATTCTATCTTTAATGACAGTCTGTATTTCCAGATTGTTTTGTTTGTTAATAAAACTACGTATTTTAGTAGGTGTATCGTGCCGCCTGCGTTGTATCGTGGTTAGCGTTGCTGGCTACAATAGATTCGCAGGCTCGGCTTCGATTCTGGTACCTCCTCGTATTTTTGTAAGCTAGGGAGGTCTGGAACGGGGTGCACTTAGCCTCGTGGTACAAAATGAGGAGCTGATTGATCAAAAAGTAACGGCCATTAACCATCATTAACGACCGTGGGTGTCGGTATGCTAATCACATGCCCCCAATCCTGATATCTGCCGATGGTAGATGACGTAGCAGACGGATGGTAGGCCGAGTCTCTTCGGGGATGTAGAGCCATAGAGTTAAGCTCAGTTTCTTGTAAAACTACTAAACTCATTTAAACTCGCTTTAATTTTTTTCTATGAATGAAACTGTTATAATCGTACACCATGACTTTTGAGACAGTCTCCTGGAACAGATTGCATGATAGCAAGAGCGCCTACAGTTATGGAGTTAGCAGTGCTTAACAATAAATTAAGTAGATATTCGTATAAATTTCCGTGACTCTTGCTTGTCATATGAATGTTTGTACGTCGGTCACACCCACCTGTACATAGAAGGACGCGGAGATATATAACGGTTTCCTTATATCTACAGTAATTTGCAATTAAAACATACTCACATTTCATATGTACCGTTCTTATCCCTGAGAAGAATGCCTTCATGCAGGCAAAAAGATTGGATATTTGTATTGTGAAAATATTAATTTTCATATTTTCTACTAATTACACACAAGTGATAAGAATTTGTTTGGCTGACGTAGGCCTATATCTAATAATATCCTTTCTTATTTCCACACCTACACATCCCCAAAACACGTCGTTATTGGCGATGTACATCTGGATAAACTGAGGATATGTACACGCAATCATGAGGATCACGAAGATTGAGATTAGTTATACTTCTTCTAATATATAAAATCGAAAGTGTATATGTGGGTGTTTGGGTATGTGGGTATGTATGTTCCCTATACAAATCTACATTTCTTGAGTAATTTGCACGAAATTTTGTACACATACCCAGTTCATCCCGGAAAGTAACGCGGTCAACATTAAAATTCAAATAAACTACTCCTTCCTTTGAAAATTATAATTTCTGAAATTATTACACTGAATATTTATAAAATGCAATTCAGTTCTCATGACAAATGTGTATTGTTTACAGTGTTCACATAGGGCTTTGTGAGCTACATAATACTGGGCTTTGACAAATTCTGAGGCTATCGATGTAGTACATTGGTGTAAATAAATAATGAATAATAAAATCCACGAAACTAATGCACAATGTGATGCAGTCACATAACTTTCTCGACTCTGGACATGGAGAATAACATTTTCTCACTTCACACTTTGATGTAGAATAAGAGGTCGAATTGCAGGGACCAGTTGTCTCAGCTTGTGTGTGTGCCAACGAGTATTTTTCTCAACAATGAATTCTTCTGTAGCCTTGCAATCTGGCGTGCTCTATATTGACTAGTTCTACAATTGCATACTATTTTCAGAATTAATTTAACTATTACAGTTAATGGGTAATTGTCATTACAAAATGGCAGCCAAATTTTGTGCACTGAAGTGCCGTTTCCCTGATAACTCAAACATTTATTGGCATATTGCAGTGAAATTTTTCATGCAAGTATATTTAATATTATTGAACAACACTATTTAGAATCACTGATGTAACTTTAATACTTTATTTTAAAAAAATATTTCTAATGTAAAAATTTCTAAAAAAATTAACAAGTGATGAATTATTTTTTAAAATTGTACTGCAGATATAGAGCGTGCCAGATTGCCAGGCTACAGAACACTATATTGCTGAGAAAAAAATAATGAAACTTCACCTATTTTCCAGCATCGAAAGCTGTATGTCCCCCATTAAGCTTCTAAAAGGCTTACATTGATATGCATATAGTGCTAGACTGCTATACGAAAATCTTTGACATTACAACTCAGATGCATTCCTAATTAGGAATTAGCAAGCAGTTTTATGAGTTAGTTGTGTTTAATGCCAGTTCCCTCATATTTACCATTGCCATAGGAAGATATCTACAGTACGTGAATCACAGAGTCTTTTAGAAATCAGTTAAAATTTTCCCATTACGTTCGACGCTGTAAATTCATATTTTAGAACCGTTTACCGTATTCGATACTCCTTTTATGAGATCTATAATAACAGATAAGTAACAGTTCATAACGATGTTTAAACGAAGTGATTTACTGGGTTTGAACCTCTTGGGAAACAAAACAAGAAGCAGCAGAAACCATGATAATTAACACGTATACGACCCTGCCATAAACCTCCGTTAACCATATCAATTTCCGGTTAACTATTAAGTTTGAACGATCAATAAAATACGGTACGATATGATCGTTCTCATTAAACTTCTTGTAATAAAATTTTAATTTGCCTTGTATCTTTTAGTTTTCCTCAATATAGATCCATTTTGATGACGAAACAGGTTAATTAGATCTTAATTATTAAGTGCAGTATGGTACTTTATAAGATTGTGTGGGGGCCGGGAAAATGTATGTCCGTCTGTTCGTGTGTCTTTAAGCGCGATAACACAAATACGCTTTATCGGATTTTCATGAAATTGGGTATACGAATTTATAACGTCCGTGGGAAGAAGGCTATTGATATTGGACCAAATCGGTTGACCCGTACCGGAGTAATGGCCAATTTAGTGCCTATTTTAATGGCAATATATTAGAAACAATTTATCAAATGCAAATTAGTTATCATGACAACATATACAGTATTCATATGGCCAATGGCTTTGGAAATTGCAATTCAGTTAGCTATGACAAATAACACTATTATTTCACATATGCTTATCAAACTCTATCGTTAAACTGAGCCAGGTGGCCGAGATAGTAACATCTTGAACTCGCATTCTGGACGTCCCTGGTTCAAATCCCGTAGGCAGCCAATTTTACTTTTTTGCTTCAAGATTATTCCTTGTTCGATATTAATTGATACCACGCCTGTGTTATAATGACTTTCTGTATTTTAATGGTACTGTTACGTCACATGTGTATTACAGTATGGTAGAGCAAACAATAAGGTTAAAGAAATCCATATGACTGACTGGTATCAAACAATTCTGACGACTATTCCACTCATATTCCGCGTGTTTAATAATGACCAATAACGTTTAGCAATTCCTCTGATATAGACCAATCATGATCGTTCATCTTGTAAAATGCTTTCTATTAATACGAGGATGGTGTTTTTTTCGGGGTAAAATCGTCTGCTCGTTACTGGACACACTAAGCATCAGTGTGTAGTGATAAATACATCACACGCTGTCATTTAAGCATCACGAAAACAGATTATTTTATACAACATAACTTGTTTGGAAATTGAAGTAACAGAAATGTGCATTGATTAAAATGCAATTTTGATTCGGGGCAATCCAGTTCGTGTGTTTTCTGTTCTGCTGTTACCTTACCTGAATGAAGTTAACTATGACTTATAAGCACCATTAGTAGCACTGTCACAACATGGTAACTCGAATCGATTCATGGATGGTTGATAAATAGTATGCCGTGATCTCGTAGCTGTTAGTTTTGTTTTATACAACAAAGTACGAAAGTTATTATTATTATTTGTATAATCCGTTACATTTTTATTCATGGAATAGTCTTAATAAATCCAACTCTCGTGGAATTACCTATGATAAATGGCTTCGTCGATAAGATGTTGTACAAAGTTAGTCGCGTGTCCATGACCACAGGTGGATTTGTCCGCCATCTGGTAAGTAGCAGTGAATAAACAAAAACTATGAAGGCACACGACATGGTTCAGAGTTCCCATGCATGAACACAGAGACCTTGGGAGTTACTGTATCCCTGGGAGGGCGTTCGGATTTGTTCAATCTATGTAATAAAATCTTTGACCGTAACATACTTCTTTATGCGTCATTTATTTTAAGAAAGTAGTACATGTGGTATATACTTTATCTGAAAGTTTGTTTGTGTTTATCATGTGTTGCTGATTTTTTTTATTATTTCTTGAATATGACCACACGTTTCTACTCTGGTTTTAAGAATGTGATATAGACCGATGATGGATGAGAATGGGGAAAATTTTGTCGGCTACTGTCGATCGCTGGCTTAAAGCATTCCTCTGAAATGTAATTATTATCTATTTTAAGAAATTTATCATGATACATATGCCCTAATGATTATTTCTGATAATGAAGACACATTACAAAAAGTCATATACGCATTAAATGAGTAGGAAAAATGTGTCAATCACCCCGAACAAAACCAAAGTTATGACTTACAGAGGCAATTCTACAGTAACATCAAAAATAATTATTGAAGAACACATTATAGAACAGGTTAACTGTTTTAATTATCTCTGTTGCAAAACATGAAATGAAGGAGAGGTAGATGTCCAACATAAATATAGGATTTAATCATGTATGTGGCACAAAAATACTAGGCCTACATAAAGACAAAAAAAGGAAAAATGCTGTTATCGAATTTTATAAAACAATGGTGATACCCATTAGACAGCGAAAGCTGGACTCGGAAGAAACCTTCTTTTGGTGTGAGTTGTTAAAACTATTACTAATTTTATAATTATTAAGTTATTATAAACAAATAACATGTGATGTTTATAGTCATACAAATAAAAATGTAAAAATACTTACTTTTGTACATAACTATTGTTTTGTGTTCCATTTAAGATACTAGAAATAATTTTATTCTTGGGTAAATTTAAGAATAGTGCCTAATTACATAACTTTTTAAGCTGTTTTACGTGCCCAAAATGTAAGTTTTTCTTGAATAAAATTCCTAAGTCTAGTTATTCCTTCCTATAAATACCAGCGTGTAGATAACATGTGTTTGATTCAATCGATGATTCAATCTATCACATAACTCTGGAAAAATAAATGAAATGAACCATTCTGCTGCAATGTAGTAACATCTGATAATAAAACTGGAGTGGTTAACTTAAGCTAGTAATGGATTAAATTGCTTAATTGAAACGATTAAACTCAACTACTCCGAAGAGAAATCAATACTTGTTTTTTTATTTCTAATTACACAACGCTAAGCAATGTTTACTTAATGGCATTTAATTGAAGTTTATAGCGTTAAATACTTGTCCTAGTAAATTCTTGTAGTCAAGTCACTAACTTGTACCATTGCATAACGAGTGAACAGGTCTTCATCCTATCACGACACTCCGTGATGGCTTGTGGTACAGCAGCACAGATACTTCACATAGTATATAACTGACGAGACAAGTTGCTGTTTTTTGCGGTCCAATCGTTCTCATTTTTCCTTCAGTTTGTCTTGTTTTCAGACGATCAATTGAGACTTTGGGGACTTGAAACTTGCTTCCGTTGAATTGGATGAAAAAAAATTCCCTTTAGGCAGGCCTACAGGCTGAGGTAGATTTCGAAGTGCTAAATCTCGCCTTATATGAGAGCTATCGAGAAACCAGTTATTGATTTGTACAGTAGTCATCAAGAGCTTTTCAACGATACCCCATAAGACGTGGTTTCAAAAATTTCGAATTTCCATCCCCCAACCAACCACCCCCACTCGTACCCCCAAAACCCCCGAATCATTGGTGTCACTGTGAACTCCATAGGGAGTTCTCTAATTTATTCAAACAAAGTTTCCCTCTATACTTCATAGGGGCCGAGATATACATTTTTCAAAACTTCAACCCCCTCCCCAGCCCCTCCCCTTGGGCCAATTTTGCTTATTAACGAACTTGTCCGAACTATTGGGCCTAGAAATAACATAATACCATTTGGTTCAAATATCTTCAAACTTACGGCCGCTAGCATGTAAAGATATAGGGGAAGTCCGTGTAATTTGGACCGCTTAACTTCAGACGACATAAAGTCATTGACTGTACTGAAAATTCTCAAAATCATTTATATATGTATATTGGTATACTATATATCGAGTATTTTAGCGAAAATAAATTGCAAGAATAATAAGAGATTGTTTAAAAATAATGTTTATAGCAAAATTTGTTTCCGTGTAATTTGGACTGATGTCGTGTAATTTGGACCAGGAAGGTGTGTAATTTGGTCTGGTACACACAAAAACTTAAAATATAAGTTATGCTATTAATTAATTGTATTTCTAACAATATACTTAAATACTATCTTATCTAGTCACTTTTCACGTATCTACTAGGTCACTTTTCACTTAGAGAACAACAAGAACAACAACAACAATGATAATAGCAATAGTAAAAATAATAATAATAATGGTGATGATAATGATAATGGTAATAATAATGACTACAATAATACTAATAATAAGCATCATGTTCACACACATTGATAGTGGTAGTGACAATGATAACAATATTATTAATAATAATGGTAATGATAATAATATTAATATTATAATTAATAATAATATTAATAGTAATAATAATGTAAATTAAGTTCATGGTAATGTTTATAGTAATTAACTTTATTTATTTTTATTATCAGTTAATATACGTTCCTTG
Source organism: Ectobius pallidus (assembly GCA_964059195.1). NCBI lineage: Eukaryota > Metazoa > Arthropoda > Insecta > Blattodea > Ectobiidae > Ectobius > Ectobius pallidus. Next base: position 127,528,075 of record CAXKWD010000006.1, read on the forward strand.
CATCTTCTACAGCGGTCCAAAATACACACTCAAAAGCAGTCCAAATTACACACCGTGTAAAGATTATGTTAAAAAATCAATATAATAAAAACTACTATACATTAAATAATTATATTGTAGCTGAACACACCTTGGTATCCCTTGCAACACTTGTATGCGAAAGTTTTCTTCAGAAACCAATATCAACTTCTCAGTGCTATATTTCACAATGAAACAAGATTACAGGAATGTGGACAATAACCTTCTTTTCTTCTTCCCCCCTCGACCGAGGGTCTGAGGGTAAAGCTGTCCTTGGCGGTCTTTCAAATGTGGTCAAAAACAGGGACTGACCAAACTTGCAAATATCATAATTCAGGGCAGTCCAAAATACACACTGGTCCAAATTACACGGACGTCCCCTATATATTATTATTATTATTATTATTATTTTTATTATACATTTTTGCCATTAAGACAGTGTTTGAACTTGAATGTTACATGATTATACACTTCCTTCTTTCTTTTCTCTTCCCAAAATCTCTTCATTCTTTGACTGTGTTCCTCTTTCCTTTGTTCGGTCCATATTTTACCTGTTTTCTTGCTTTCTTTTACTTCAAATTTTGCGTTCATAATTTTGTTTCTGAATTTGTTTCTTTCATTTATCATCTCCCTATTGATTCCTGCTTGTTTTAAGTCTTATTCTATTTCTTGCAGCCAATTGGTTTTTTTGACTGAACTGTTAACTACATCAAAAATCCTCTTTGTGAGTCTGTTTTCGTTCATTCTATGTATGTGTCCATAGAATGTTAGTCGGCGTTTTCTGATCATGTCTGTGAGTCTGTCTGTGTGTTCGTATAATTCTTTTGTTGGTCTCTTCATCCATATGCCATCTCTGTGTATTGCTCCAAAAAATTTTCGGAGGATTTTACGTTCTATTTTTTTTAAAGATAGACATATAAGGTATTATAACTATATGTATAAATATTTTTTTGAACGGGTGGTGGTTTCGTACTTAGGAAGGCATGAAATGTAAAGATATGAAAGAATTTTTCGAAAGTCATGACATGGTATCGATTGCACTAGGTAGATTTTTCTTCGAAATCTACCTAAAATCCGTTACAAATGTTTCAAGAATATTGTAACTCTTGTAGATTGTGGTAAACACTTGCTTTAAAGACAGATATATAATGATTCAATCACTTTGATACCAAATAGTAGCAGTTATAAAATATACGTTTGTATTAGAAAACCCGGATCTCGAACCACACTTCGTACACAGAGCAAAGGAAAACAAACAGAGTTGTAATTTCACAGTTCGTATGAAAATATTTTCTGTAAGGAAACTTCGCTCGCTCAATCTCTGGAGTCTTGTATCATTTTCTCATCAATCACAGAGTCATTTCTTTATTTTTTTAATATTATATTTTTCCCCACAATGTTTTCAGCTTATTGTCCTCATATTCATCTAGTAGCTCAAGATAAATCAATTACTCTCATCCTTTTTTTAAAAAAAACATGCAACTCAGAATTCTCCAGATTCTTACTGCATAATAATTGTAACCTCCATACTAAGGCACATACTACAAATTTACATATGTATAACAGACTAGTGTACATTTTACAAAATGCAGTGAAATCTAATACAGTTTTTGTCATCGAAAAATTGATAGTATCATTCTTAGTAAGGAATTCAGTGAAATCTCGATAGAACGCTTTTGCATGGACCAGGATAAATATTGTTGTAGAGAGTCGTATTGTTGTATCGAGAATTTGCAAAAAGTGTTATAATTTTGATGGTAGACCTATATAGAGAACCATTCCCGCCATTGATGTTTTAAACTATTTAACAAAAATTAATGTAATTTGAGCACATGAACTTCTTATACACACGCACACATATATATACACACAAACACAGTATTCATATTCAATTTCTTAAAAAGAACTTTTTGGTAGGCCTGAGTTACAGGAACGTAACAGTATTTCAAATGCCGAAAATTAGGATTTATCATTTAGCAGGCCAACTTCACACGTTATTTTTATTTAGTCATGTTTTCAATTTTATTCCAAGTCTTGGGACTGCTTTCGTATTGCCCATCAGGTATGTACCATTAACTTAGTTGTGCATTATGCTGATTCTTATGGAAATTTCGCCAGCATGTGAATGCTATTCAAAGGCGAGTTCTGTCAAATATTATTTATATTATTAAATTAAATTTATTTATTTTGAATATAATAACCATCATCACTATCAAAGCACTATATTTATTTTTCTACAACTTATTAGAAAAAATTTGATAAAAGTATATAATTTAATTAAATTCGGATAGGTAGGATTACAAAACATTAAGAAATTTTTTAAATAGTAAATAGAAATATTTCTTGTTGCAGTTTACTGCCACTTTATTGTTGTTCCCTACTCAAATAATTAGAGGAAGGAAATCGACCATTAAAAATTAAAATATCTACATAATGAAATTCAGAATTACTTATAGTCTACCATTAACTAAACTCGAAAAATTGTAGTTTCATGTTTACCCTGCTATTATTTATTTTCTAAAAAAGTTAGTGAAATACAGGTGTTGTCCAATCGCAAATAAAATCGGCATTTGCATGCGAAATATGATTCTACTGGTATCATATTGATCTCTCTTACGAGATGTAGGTCTGTAGAATACGGTATGGCCGGGTGAAAGGCCTCTGTTGCACGTGCGTTCACATATTTTCATCTGGCTCGATCTTTCTGTATCAAGAGACACTGGAGCAAACAAGATATGCCTTGAGGGAAGGGTTTGGACAAGCAGAACCAGGATATAACCTGAATGGCCTCTTACCCAAGAAATTAGTGCTATTAGTGAATTACAGCACATGTGTTTTTTGGCGAAATAAGAATTATGTGAAGTGGCTGGAGGCTACCCCAAGAATTCCGACAATGTTATCAAGAGGGTGATCGTATAATACTCAGCTATCTGCTGTCCGGTTTGTTACATCGGTGTGCAGTCAACCAGGGAAGAAGAGCTGTATTCTCGAGACTTCTTTCTTGCACGCCGACACTTTCAACTGACAAAAAATTGTCTTGTGATGTGTCTGTAGTTGACATCCTTTGAAGAAGACATCCCATTTTTATAACTAAGTTATATCAATATACCCAGCGGCATTGATAATAGAGAATCTTATAATAATAATAATAATAATAATAATAATAATAATAATAATAACAATAATACAAATAATAAGGGACAATAAGGGTCATGGATTCGGCTGGATGCCCCTTGAGGGCGAGAGGTGAGGTTGGGAACGATTCCAAGCCCATTGTGCCATTCATCGGAGAAAGTGGTGTCCATATCCATAGGCTTTCTGGTCTACAAACTTCTCTCTAACTAAAATTGACATGGATATATGCATTCATAAGCCACAGATTGTTGTATCTTTTGGACATTTAATGAGAATATTTTAGGAAAATAATTCCTCCGACACTGGGACTCAGTGTTTTTCAGTGAGGTAGACCATTAAGGAGAATTAGTCATAGGAAGGAAGTTCCATCTGGCGCTGTGAATAGAATTTCAGGTAGCTCAGTTGGTAGAGCGGCGGCACGGATATCCGAAGGTCTTGGGTTCGAGTCCCAGTGTCGGAGGAATTTTTCTGCTATTATATTATCATAAAATTCACATGGTTAAGTAATAGAAAAAATCATGCTGGGTAGTGTAATGAGAGTTGTACCGTAACACAATGCAACTGAAATTATAACCTTTGTCTCTTTTGCAGGTAAGTGGATACTCTTCCTCCTGGATCCAGTTTTAGACCCTGTTCTAAGTAAAGTCTGAAAATTTCACATGTAAGTATAGGCTACACTGGTTATTTAATTCTGTAGATTTTCTCTTTCTCTTTCTGTAATCAAAATTATCAAACTTGCTACAGGTAGAGCAATTACTGAGTATCATTCTACATCGACTAAAATTGGATGTCAAGTTTTCATCTCAAATTCATTTTCAAAGTCCTGTGAAACTAAAAATGCAATTTCTAGATGCAAAACAAAAAAGACCTTGTACATCCCCGATAACTTTTTCTTACCTTCGTTTACTTAAAAAGGATATAGCCTATTTCATATTCGTGAATTCTTAAAACCGGTCTTCTCGACTTTTCTTTTCTTAAAAATACTTTTTACCTTTACTTTTAGGTTTTGTATAATGACTGCTTGTATGGGAATACACAAATATTTGATTCTTTTAACCTGCCTGAAGGGTAGGCCTAGCTATAACTTACAAGCAGATCACCTCCTCACCAGCATTCCATGCGTCTCAATTCAGTCCCGCCTTTCATGCGAATCTACTTTGCAAAAGGATGGCATCATTGAAACTCAAAGCTGAAATGTGATTTAAAAAAAAAAAAATAGAATTTTGCTTGTTTCATTAAATTTATAAGCCTATTGTTCATATTTGTTTGAACTAAAACGATATTATTGGTCTAATAATTAATGAAATAGCCTAGTGTAACAGAAGACTTAACGTTTCTTATAAGTAGATCATGAAAGTTCTTTGAAATGTAAAGGAAAACGACCATCTTTGTACTAAGTGTATTATGATTTAGGGAATCAGATGAATAGAAATAGATATTCTCTTAATTTTATATTGCTTTCTTTAGTTGTATTAGAACTAGGCTTGATTTGTTTACCTGTATTAAAAGAAGTAAATTGTAAGTAGCACCCTTTCATATCCGCCTCTAGAAGTTCTAATAAAACGCAATATAATGTGTTTAATTTATTTTCTTAATTGTATGAAATAGTCTATGATAAGCACTGTAAAATCATTACATTTTGTTAGGAAAGTTTCATGTAGGCTAAATATCTAAATCTGCAAATTGGCCTTTTTTATTCGTGTCTAACGTGTCTACTCTGCGTGTTTTTTTGAACAGTTTAAATTTTTTGGGTATGTGCAACAAACCGAGTCATGTTTAATTAGATAAAAGGTGGGAATTTATTTTATTTTTGCTAAAGCGTATTTAAATAACAAGGGCATTACATAAGATGCAGATAAACACGCAATGTCATAATGTCATTTCATCCTTGAAATCTTGAAAACGCTGCCAAGTTTCATCAGTTGCGACAATTACACGCACTCACACGTCTGTTTTAAATACAGCAATCAGGCATAATTTTCTAGTCAACTTAAGTATTTTTTTTGTAGAACTGCCTTTACTAATCATATTAGATCAAGCAGTTCATAATACTACGGTAAACTATGTTAAAATCTGATATCTAATACATAGCTTTGTGTATGTGCATGTTTTACTATGTGGGGGTGTGCAAATTTACATTATTTGATGCAGGTGGTTAATATGACATTCTTTGAGGCACGAACCTGCCAACTGGAAGGTTCCGGGTCGATCCTCGATGAGGTCGTTGTTATTTATCAGTTAACCTGCGGTCAACTCATTCTCTAACAGAAATGAATACCGGGATAACGCTGAGCGTAAAGGCCGGTGCGTACAATCCCACATGCTGACTGTAGAAAAATGTGAGAAGGCACTACCTTCTAAATCCATAAGACTCCACGGCCAATTGAAGGGGCACTTTCGTTTCTAGTTTTCATTCAATGCCCAAATTGTCGTCCTTAGCTGGATAAATAGGTATCATAACTTGAACATAAGGTAGCCCATGCAAAAACCCGGCCAAGAGAACAGAGTTTGATGTAAAATCTCGTCATATTCCTATCGGTACGAAAATCAAACTGCTGGTCCTGTGTTGGAGATTCATTCCCCTTTAAAACACGTGCTGAAATGTAGTCAAATAAGTGGCAAAATATCCAGCAAAATAACTGTTACTTCCTCTACCAGGTCTTCGGGGAGCGAAAATCTGTTTATTCTGTCTCTTCAAGAGGTTTTATTAAAGGCTACTTAAAATTAGCGTCATAAGTTAGTGCATTTTAAGCATTACTGTCTACATTTGGTGATTGAGTATGTAGTATTAGGGAAGTGAGGAATTCCATTTTTACCAATAAGTTTTACAGCAACTTAAATGCATCCACATTATAACTCTTAAATATCTCAACTAATTTGAATTTTGAAAATTGTGGAAATTCTTTAAAAATATATAATAATAGTGTAACATTTTTTCTGGAATTTAGGAAAAAGACAATAAAGGCAATAAAGATATCTTGATCTGTCTATCTGACCGATCCTTAAACACCGTATTAAACTACGCGTACTTTGAAATGCAAAGTAATTATTAATGCTTTTTGTTCAGTATAGTGGTATTTTTGTGTAAAATGCAATTATTTGAAGCGGAACTAATGCATAAAATACAAGGGAAAACTAACTTATAATATATTCTGAGTTTCGTAGAAATAAATTCATTTATGTTAGAGTTCTTCATGGGGAAAAACGAAATAGTAAATAGACGATAAAATGTTTGAATTTTATTTCATTTTATAACGGAGGGTTCTATCGGAGTTTTATCGACATCCCATACGTCAGCCTAGAAGGTTTCTTGTGCATCCCCATTGGACAACCCCTCTCACTGTTTCCCAAAATATGTTCCCTGGAGGAGTGGCAGTAGCCTATTTTGGTTCCAATATCGGCATCTTCTCCTAAAATATATTTCTTTCCAGGAGTGGTCAGTCAAACAGGATGAGCGAGGCTATCTTCTCATCTTGCTTGCTCATTCTGCAATAATGGGTTCATAGGTAGAGTCCCACTTTGTGTAAATGTTTCCCAAAGTGTCCATGTTCATTAATTAGTGCAACAACTTTCCATATTCATCTTCAGTCCAATGTTAGGAGGAATGAGGGAAGAGTGTTGCTTGGACCCAAACCTGTTTTCCTGACTTGCCTTTGTGCTGAATAGGTTTGCCACCTGTGTTGGTAGGCCTAATAATGTTTGTAATAATCATGAACACAATAACGAATCTTAATTTCCAATAAAAATACGAGACGTGTCCATAAAGTAACTTTCCCACAGGCCATTAACGGTAACAGAACACAAATTAATGGACATATTTATTACAACAGATAAAGCATATTTTTTAACAAATTCCCCACCGGAATTGAGACATTTTTCATAACGTGGGACCAACTTTTGAATATATGTGCCATAGACGTCTGCAGCCTGGGATTTGAATCGTTGTGTGATAACCTTCTCCGTTTCTCTGACAATCTCTACCATTCTGTGCCATTCACTGTCATTTCTTGGGCGGTAGGAAAAGATGAAAATCTCTGGGTGCGCGGTCCGAGCTGTAGGCTGGTGACTTCAACGGCTCCTTTCAAGTCTCCTACAAAAGTTCGGCTAGGAGATGTTTTAACATCCACCCTACAGCCCGGAAACGATCCCAGTGATTTCCATCTTTTTCTACACCTCAATAAATGACACGACACAAGTGTTCAAAAGTTGGTCCCACGGTATGACAAATGCCTCAATACCTGTGGCAAATATGTTGAAGAATAGCTGAACACTTGCTATATCTGTTGCAATAAATATTTTCCATGAAACGGCCCTAGGGAATCTTACCAAATACTATAGAGACAATACCGGACACTTACTGGTAGAGAAATGGGGGGCAGATTTTGCAGCACTCCTGGTGGCACAACCTAGAAACTTGGGGCAAAATTAATATATTCAAAACATATATAAACTGTAATATGCTATTCTGAGCCATTAGGTAGATACCCCTTATACATAACATGCCGAGTCTGGCTATTTCGGCTCTTCTATTAAAAACTGTTTAACATATATGTATCTTGATACTGCAATTGTATTCAGTAGTAGCAGGTTGGGCCGCTAGATGGTGCTCAAAATATTGTCCCCCGATATATCGCAAAGTGTCCTGTATTGGTATAGATTGTATTTGATCTTACTTTGTGGACGGCCCGCGCATTTAAAATCTACATCCGCCATGTAGTAGTCTGAAAGACTTTGCCACAGCCACGAGTCGTGCAGCGAAGATCATACTTCAGGCGATTCTATTACGAAGCTCATAATATAATGCATTGCTGTTTGATAAGATAATTCCCAAATTGCTTGACGATCGTTTAAAACCGATAAACAAATACTGAAAGTAGGGTAATAGGTATGATCAGATTACACAAATTGCCGATGTCCAGTAATGAGTGGACCGCTATAAAAATGGAAATAATATCCCAGGAATCGATGGACCGAAGCACAGCTTATAACAATGGAAGGGATCTTCCTAGGAATGGAGCTATAATATTAGCAATGGAGATAGGGTTCGTTACCTGACCTAAATTTATAGCTACACTTCATCTTGGTGTAGTTCTCTGTGACTTTTACATTATATAATCAAAAGGAATTCTGAAAATGCTAAAATGCTGATGTAGGGTTTCGGGCAACCTTCAGGATGAGAAAATCACCATATTTACAGTCTTACTAATAATCCATGTGCAACATTTATACCAGGAATATACACAGCCGAGGAGAAAAAAGTACTAATAATCCCTGCATAAAAGACTAGTGTATGTAACACTTTACACAGCCTAATACCTTTAAGCTTGACGTGAAAAATAAAGATGGCCGATATCTGTAACAGCCGGTCGATTTGTAGATGCTTGAGATTGAATTTTAAGGTTATACATCCATTCTTAAGGTAAATTGTTGGGAAACTTTCTGAAGTGCTTTTGCGGAATTATAAACATTTTCCTTGTTTGCGGGTCATATTTCCATAATTTTACCCATGATTACAGCTTTCTGAAAACAATAAATTGTAACACTAAAACTAGGTTTTTTTCAAGCCAGATGACATACTGCTGTTTGTTCACAACACGGATAGATGGCGACATTGGTGTTCTGTAGCCTATGCTTCCTTCACAGCCGCAGGCGAGAAACTTCTTCCAGCGTGACGTGTTTGATGACGTTTCACGTTCAAACTCAGTGTAACCCTTGGCAGTTATATAGGGATTGCTAGTAATATGAGTTATGTAGAGCTTACACGGTGATCAACCAAACAACCGTTCAACTCACTTAGGCTATAAGCAAGTTTTATTAGTAAGGCTGATAATCTTTTAACTCGCTGGATAGCCTATATTCTGACACTAACTCGTTTTTTTCTTATATCAGTATATTTTAATTCTAAACTCGACTTTACTGTCTCTCCTCTTTGCGAAAATAAAATTCAACCTGACCTGATGGTATCAAATTATTTTATTTTAGCATTTTTTCGCATTTCCTGTAGGCCTACTCATTTTCTTCTTTAAGGAAGCCGTGGATTTGTTTAAAGAATGGCGTAATACCAACAAAGATCAAAAGAATTCAGCTTTTTTAAATGTTTAAAAACAACGCATTTCGCTATGAATCAGTCCTTAATTTCACAATTTACTGAATTCATGCAGAGAACGAAGGAAGCGGAAATGAACTCACGCATTCCTACGCTCAAGTCTTAGCAAGGCCTGCTCTTAATTAAAGACACAGTCTGTTTCGCCGAACGGAGACAAATAATCGTCCACAGTCTTCTTGATAAAGCCTCCAAATCCATGATTCAGTTCTTCTTAATAGACTACTTAAATTCTGCTTATTTGAGGATTACAAGAACTGAGAATTATCTGTATTCTCAGTTCGCTTAGGCTAATTTTGAATTAAGAAATCTTTCATTAATACGAAGAAATGCCAATTTTCCAAAAAAAGGAAACGATTCTTGTATTCTGGAAGAGACAACATAGATATAAATTGCCGTAGAAAATTATAAAATAACGAACACTTATCTCTATCTCTATATATATATATAAAAGGCTTTGTCCTGACTGACAGGAATCAACGTAGAGCCCAAACTATAACAGGTAGAGACTTGGAATTGTGACAGTACCTTCGTTTCATAATGTAGGTGCTCACTAAGAAAGGATTTTGAAAAATTCTGATTTTAAATGCCAATAATCAAGTGTTTTTGAGAATACTTTATCCCTTTTTACACAGAATTATCGAATCCGAATCACATTTGACATTAAAACATATTGTTGCCAGTGGGTTTCAGATGGGTTTGGAATTAAATTAAATGGAAGTTTGACAATTACAGTTTGCTTTGTCTATTTTTGTCATACCTTGGAAATTAAACTTTCGCGATCGCTTGAATGTTGTAAGTCCTAATATGGTCAAACATTGTTTTATTTGGACGAAACTCACTATACAGGGGTTTTCTGGACCAAGGAACTCGAATCTGAGGTCGCTTTTACCAGGCGATGCTATCTAATAGAGGTATGTAGTCCACGTGATTTAGGTGTTAATAAATATAATGATTTAACTATTATGCTCTTAATTTTTAATATTTGAAATAATTATCGCGGGCGAAGCCGCGGGCACATGCTAGTTTTGTATATATAAAAAATCAGTTCTATCTCACTGTCTAATGCCGGTTGTCGACCAAGAGCTAAGCTAACTTAGCTAAGCTTAGCTCACATACAGTGAGGGATTTCATATACCCGGTATAGTTGTGCCGGATTTCATATGTAGTTCTGTCGACACAACTGCGTATGAAATCCCGCACTGTATGTCAGCTAAGCTAAACTAACTTAGCTTAGCTCTTGGTCGACAACCGGCATTACTCTTCAGATGGAAACTTGACCTGGACGGGAATCAAACCGAGCTTTTCCTTCCAGTGTGCAGAAGCTTAGACCACTGAGCTGCCCAGAAACTGTTCCCAATTTCACAATAAATAAAATAACTGCGAAATTTGGCCTGTTTGCCCCAAGTGTTTGCCCTAGATCTTTCTCAGGAAAGAAGTTACATGTTCCGTGATTAAATACCCTGCTAACCTCAAAATTAGTTAGATGCTCTGCTGGAAATATCACTTCTGGAAATTAAAAATGTATCTATATGAGGGCTAATGATTTGAGATCTTTAAGTTCTGAAAGTGCCATTCGCAAATACATTTTTATAACAGGAATCTGCATTCGCCAATGTCATTTCATAATCAGAGTACGATAATTCCCAAAGGTGGTACTCCCAGCAGGTGGGACGAATCACTATTTGGTATATCAGTTCTTGAGTTTCTTCTTTTTCTTCAAAATTTATGAGGCTAGTAGTTTTCTTGAACTGAAGGCAGGCATCGCGTGAATATCCAGTTAATATTCAATAAGTTTGGTCAGTTCTCGCTGGTTACATTTTTGACAACAGTGTTTTGAAACGACTTCAACTTTGTTTTATTTTCTTACTGACCGTAATTTTTGTTGATGAGTTCTTTTATGTTACTAGAAAAATTTGAACACAAAAACACGTTGTAGCCACCTCCTTCCTGAATCTTAAAAGGAGGGTAAAATACTAACCTATGTCAGGTAACAAAAAATGGAAAGAAGCAGCATCTCCTAAGGGGTGGAAGGAGGAGAGACGAGGTCAATTTATACATGGATGCCTGATGGCGTGGTATTTATGTTTTAAGATCTTCACAAGCAGAAGAATCTTCCCGAAACAAAAACGTTATATTTTATACAAAGCTGTCTCAGCATGGGACCGTATAATGAAGGAAACCGTGACCGGACGGAAAGAAAATATGATGACACGGAGGAAATAATATGTAATGTTGTTAATAAAAAGCATTTTGGTGAAAGTCAAAACACGAACAACTTTTATTCTATTGCTCTCATTTACTTGTTGGGGCTACGGTAGAGTCTCAGTATTTCGTTTCTAAAGAAGTCGATATTCCCTGGAAAATGTGAATTAACAATAAATTAATTAATATGGAAATTAGAGAACTTGTGGATTTTTTAAAAATCATGTTCGATGCTGAGGACGAGCAAGCTACGAACGTGTAATGGCTTTTATTTTTAACAGAAGTGCATTCTAATTATTCATTTGCAATGAGGAAATAATTGTAGTTATGCATTAGACCTACTGAAACATGTTAGTAGAAACTATACTGTAGGTAGCAGAGGGAAAAGGTATACTGCGCCACTTCTACCTTTTCCCCAACCTGCGCCACCGACATATGTAAACTGCGCCACCGACATTTAAATGGCGTCACCGTCATACTAACGCACTAACATTTTCCTTCCCACTTCTCCAGACTTAGGACTGGCTATGAAATTGCATAGTTGTGGTAGCTTTGTCATTTTAAAAAAATGTTAAAAACAATACTCTAATTACTTTTGCATGAACGCTTCGTCACTTATAAAATTGTTAAAAACACTACCCAGATTTTTTTGCATGAGCACTTTGTTCTCATATGACGCCTTCTTAATAAAATCAAAACGGGATATTTCATTGTTTATATATTGTTCTCCCCATTTGAGTAGACGAGAATACTTGTCATTTATTTTAGCTATTCTTCTTACAGGTATCCCTTGTTCAATACTTCTCAGTTTTATGTAGGTACTTGTTTGGAACTGGAGAAGTGCATCTACATATCTCCGTGGCGCAGTTTACATATATGTGTGGCGCAGTTTACATATCTCATTTTTATTCCATTTCAAATTCGGTGTCAACCGTGGCGCAGATTACATACACCCGTAGCCGAGTGGTTATGAAGGGAGGAGAAGAGCATTTACTGTTCGTGCCATGATAAGAAGACATCGTCCCTAACCATCTTCTATCTACAAAAGAATATAATGGCATTGTTCCATAATCCGAAAATCTGCACCGACACGACAGAGAACAGGTGCTCTTGTAGTCGCGTGGATTTTCCCCGGTGATGCCGCTCTCATTCACCACTTCTCAAGTTAAGCAAACGTGCTGTGGTACATATTTGGCAATAAGTGTGAATACGCCCAATTACCTTTCTGTTCACTGATAGCCAGATCGAAGAGGATTAAGTGGCAGTAGGTAGAAGCAGTTCATGGAAAAGAAGTCTAAGAAGTGACACCCACTAATGCATCTTGCATCGGGAGGGAATTTAGAGGCAAGGAGCATAAATAAATCAGGGAAAACTATTTAAAGCCAAGTTGAATAATAGATTCTTAAAGTCCTAGGTGATTAGTTGATTACATTATGTCAGTTTTTATACTGTACAAAATAGACTTTTGATAGTTCAGGACAATCAGATCGCTCTTAGGCCTACTATTTACTATTTACTAATATGGTCCTACTTAGAGACTTCTGTCTTTTTTATTTTATTTATTTATTTATTTTTGTTTGTTTATCGTTGACACTAAACGACTGTTGTGTTGTACTCTTCATGCCTGCGATCGTCGCCTTTAGGACAGAATTTTGTCCCATAGGAATTCTTGGAATGCCTGTCAATTTTACGGACATAGGAATGTCTCATTGATGCACAGATAAATGTCAAAGCCTTACCGCCTGCTCCACCCAGTCAGACGGTTTATCTCAATCTATGATATCATACAATTGTATTAGAAAATAAAATATGTCTTTGAGTTGTAATAACGTTTGTTTTATGCACTTTTTTTATTATTATTATTATTATTATTATTATTATTATTACTATTATTATTAATACTACTACTACTACTACTACAACAGTAACGGCATTATTAACGTTTAGTCCAGTCAATGAAAAGTTGTAGAGGGAAATGGAAGGAACACAATTTTTTACTTTCGGACTTTGTTTGGACTAGTTAGGAGGTAAACATACTAAAAGTCCTCACTCCTAGGAGGTGAGCGGGGGGCAGGGGGGCCCTCAGAAGATCCCTTTTTTTAGTTTTTCGCTTATATCTCGGGAACTATGGGTCCTAGCGATAATATTGCTCTATACAAAATTAAAGCTGACAAAATGGCCCACAAGATGGATTCTATTAATGTTTTCGCTATCTCTTCTAGTTTCGGAGATATCTGCGCTCAAAGTTAGCTAATTTTGAAAAAAAAAATTGCCTCGCGTTTTTTGCCATATGTCATGAGCTAACTCTTCGGCCCTTCGTCCTACAAAAAAGACATAAGGAAGAAAGTTGTAAAGAATTAAATGTCCTTTAAGAATATATGATACTTTGCGCTTTATCTTCAACCGTTCAAACCTTAAAGCAATTTTAACTTTATGTATAAATTCCGGGATTTTGTAGAAAATCCTTAACTTGTGTATTTTCCGTTGTTCCACTGCTGAAACTCTATATGAAATCCAATATACACGTATGATATATAGTTATATGTATATATTTATATGTATACATAGTATATACTATATATGTGGCACATAAAGAAATTATATGTGTATATAAGTATTTATACTATATTTTCAAAATTAATATTGTTTGGTGTAGTTTAACACTATTTTGCACACCCCGAATCTAATGGAACCACTTTGAGAGCTCCACCTCCTACTTCTACATAAATACAATTACTATATATATATAATCGAAATCTCTGATAGTACTCAAATTTGACAATTTATCGAGGATCGCTGAATCTTTATTGTTATTTTGGAGCCATAATAACCCCCTTCGTAGGCAATAATACTTGTATTCAATGTATATAATATATAATACACAGTTAACATAATATATATAAACTGTACATTCACTCCGCAAAGGCATTGGGGTAGGGTGATTCCAGAGTCAAGAACAATTTGTACATAACTTTTTTATTAACACATTAACTCGTAAATGTTTCTTTGAAACTGTGTTACGTTTAATTTAATAATATATTTACACCTTATAGTAAAATAATTATTATATATTCCTGACTCTCTTGGAGCGGGATGGTCCTGGCTGGTCATGGGAACTTGGTTCTGGGGTCAGTTCTGCATCGGTTTCTTCTTTATCCGTAGAGAAAGATACATCCGTAGATACATCTTCTTGGATAACTGGCAGAGGATCAATCTCGAGTTCTTCATCCTCATTGTCCAAGAGGGGCCCCCCATTAAGACAGTTCTCCTGGAAGTTTTGGCACGTAGGGGAACACTTGAGAGATGCTTTTCTGCATCCGCATTTGGTGGTGGCACAATCCTTTGTGCACCGACAAAAAATAGATTTTAATATTTCATCCGGTGCAGCCTGCTGCTCACTGTGCAGCGGGGATAGAAATTTGTTGGTGGTTAACTCCCACCCATACATCTGAGGAGGCAGCTCATGACCAAACCACATCTGGACTTGGTGACATGTCCTCAGAGAATGTTGTTTCGCTGCCCCCTCAGTTGGTGGGAGGCATGAGATGTCTGGTTTGATATTGGCTACCGATTTTACGAAGGATTGGTAACGATAAGTGTTTAGAGATTTCTCTTTAGGTGGGGCCCCGTACCACCTCAAAATACACTTTTCCCAGCTTCCTCTATATCATCCTTTGTTGAGGAAGGGTCTGAGAAAACTGCAGCTGCTCCCTGGACACCTGGAGACTTCAAATACAGTTTGAGAAATCCCAGCTTACTCTTTCGGAAGGCTGCTGAGGTGGTATCGCACCCAGTGAAGGCATGTAGAAATAGTATGTCTCGCAGCCCCTGGGTCTGAAGCTCCTGGGTAGAAAACAGTGTATGTTTTATGTTTCCACGTCCAGGCTTGACGAAATTTATGTCTTGGCCATCAACAGGACTGTTAGGTCGATATCCTCACCAACAACAGCTACAGTGGTGGTACGTGACAATTCCAGAGCCGTGTCTACACTGAGGACATCCGCATCATTCTGTGCTTGAAGGGTTCTGACTCCATGTGCCTGTAGTGTGACCTCCAGCATCTTAATCAGCCGACTTTTATTGTGAGCATTTGACAGGAAGTCTTCCTGCTTCACAGTTATGACTGTCTCCTGATTGAAGTGAATGTCAGCTGACTTGCTGAGACAGTACCGCCTTTGCTGCTCAGCGACCTTTGTACTTGAGGATGAGCTTGTGTACCCATCAAACACTACAGTGATACTCCTTCAACGATAGTGACTGTTCACAAAATTGACATACCCATCACAAATGGCAGATATCGTGGAACCTCTTTGCCAAATAACCATAGTATCTGAGATATAAAAGAAAAACCGAAAAAAGGGACCTACTACGGACCCCCTGCCCCCCGCTCACCACCTAGGACCAAACAAAGTCTCAAAGTAAAAAATTGTGTTCCATTTCCCTCCATTCATTCATTGACTGGACTATGCATAGGCATATATGCTATTTGAAAATTTATTATAAAATACATATACAGTATGCATATTAATTCCTTTATGTACAACTTATATATAGTGCATACTATTTATGCATATAAATATGTATATATTCGTTTTAATATAAGTTAGAGTTAGAGCAGTGGAATAACGGAAAATACGAAAGTTAAGTTTTTCTGCAAAATCCCGGAATTTACACATAATGTTAAAATTGTTTTAACGTATGAACGGTTAAAGATAAAACGCAAACTATCATATATTCTTAAAGAAAATTTAATTCTCTACAACTTTCTTTGCTATGACATTTTCGTTGGACGAAGTGCCGAAGAGTTAGCTAATGAAATATGGCAAAAAACACGAGGCAATTTTATTTTTTTTCAAAATTAGCTAACTTTGAGTGCGGATATCTTGGAAACTAGAAGAGATAGCGAAAAAATTAACAGAATCAATCTTGTGGACCGTTTTGTCAGCTTTAATTTTATATGGAGCAATATTATCGCTAGGACCCATAGTTTCCGAGATATAAGCAAAAACCCGAGAAAAGGGATCTTCTAAGGGCCCCCCTGCCCCCCGCTCACCTCCTAGGAGTGAGGACTTTTAGTATGTTTACCTCCTAACTAGTCCAAACAAAGTCCCAAAGTCAAAAATTGTGTTCCTTCCATTTCCCTCTACACCTCTTTTTGAGCATTCATTGACTGGACTAGTTGGAGATGTTATATCTAAGGATTGGATGGAGCTGGCATTACTCTTTTCACTGCTAAAATTGCATAAAAACAGAGCTATAGAATTAATAGAGTAGTGTTTTATGTTAAAACATGAAGAATTTTATTTACTTGTTAGAATTGCCTTTCCTGAAAATCAACTATTCCATTTAAATTTCCTACATTGATTTTAAACTTATAAACCCACTGATATCACTTGATGAGTGGAATGGATAATAGAAACTCAGCTAGTAGGCCTTATCGATATGAATAGTTGATTTCGACCATTGATTAGTCTTGAGACCAATGAAGTCAATAAGAACATGTAGGCCTACTACTTATAACAACCGTTCACAAATAATAGAACTATAAGACAGTTTGTGCCATTGTATGTAGGCCTATGTTTGTTTGTCTGCTTTGTAAGTATTTTCCATCCCTTATCGCTTTAAAAACCACAGCAAAACATTCCTGCATAAGCCTGTGTGCGAAGAATAGGCGATGTCGTCGATTTTGGCTTTAGAGTAGGATTACCTCCACAACGTCTCTGGGTTTTTACGTATATACCTTAGGAGCGAGTCTCACCGCTCGTAGAGTTCCTGGCTAGGGGAGGTAGCTGCACCCTGATTGGCTCAGCTCTCCTATCCCACTCCACGTGTTGTCTGTCTCTCTCGCTGCGGCATTATCCCTCCACTCAACTATTATAGTATTTTCTACGACTGGCGACATGCTGCGTGTTGTTCACTCTCTGCCCAGCGGTAGCTTACTGATCTTACGCGCACCGAATTCGCGCATCTTGGTAACGAGACGTAACGAGAACCTCGCTGGCTGGGTTAGTCTTCAAGGCCAGAGACTTTGTGTAATAATCCAACTATACAGGCAATAACGTAACAGAAGCCGTTACGGAAGTGTAACTTTGCCCACTTTATCTCGTAAATGATAAAGATATTGACCTAATTTAAACAATAGTATATTTTCCTATTTTGATATCTACTTTCAAGATTCTATTGTTCGATACCACGATTCTAAGATAAATTAATACAAACATGTCCTACTTTATACGCATATGATATCATTATGTATGTCGTTAATAAAAATTAATGTTATCTATCTTTCATAGTGTACATATTACAAGATAAAACATAATACATGATTCAGTAGGTATTTACTAGATTCTGTTCCATAATTTGACTAATCATACACGTATAGTGTTACATTCATCACAGTTACTTACGGGAGCTTTTTTTTTTCACTGTAACATCTACTGGTAATCTGTAGAGAAATACAACCAGGAAGTTTAGATTTACAAATATTATGAACAAGATAATATGATAAGCGATATGTGTCAGCATTAAGAGCACTAAAAGATAAGATGTGCCATGAAGTTAAGTAACAGTTTTGTTTATAGCTAAACTGTTTACAGGTGTAAAGGTCTGTTCACATTTTAATGTTGAATCATGTTCTGTTCTTAAACAGACGTTAGAATATTTTGTTCAACTTCTAAACATCGCTGCTAAGATCAATAGAAAATTCCATCCAAAAATCTGATGTAAAACGTAACTTCCTCTGCCAAAATAAAAGTCTTGCCTCTTAGTATAATATATTATGTAAGAAATTCTCTTCGTTTAAATTGCTTGTAAAAATGTAGAGAATAAACTTACCACATCGCATTCCTGAAGGATTCAAAACTCAAATAAAATCTTATTAACGCGCAACTTTCTACTCTGAGCATGCGCAATAAATCTTTATTACTTCACATTCTGAAATAAAATAGGAGGCCGTACTGCAAAGATTGCGTCTTCAAATGTTTCAACCTGAAGCAAACCTTTATTGATCAAAAGAGAAGACTGAGTATCTACAAACAGTGGTTGGCTTATAACGAATGACCCTTCAGATAATTTTTGCGAATAAATAGTTCAAATGAAAGTTTTAGCTCGTAGTATAAGCAACTCATATACAAAATTTAAACAAAATCGTTAGAGCTATTTCGAGAAAATCTCGAAAAACGAAATTTGCTTCATGTAAAGTGGCATTAAAAGTAGGAGAAAGTCATCGCCAATCTTCGTGTCTCATCCACCCAAATACAAAATTTTGTTTTCATACGACTTTTCGTTCAGAAGCAAGGCTGTTCATGGACACACACGTTTATCAAAATCGTATATTTTGGATTCAGGGAACCCCAAAAGTTGTGTTTAGGGAACCCCAAAAATTGTATTTATGTTAAAATTCAACTTCGAATTTGGGAGGTCCAACACAGTATTTCCGCTACCTATACAGCACAGTCCCGCTATTCCGAACCCCGCTATTCCAAAAATCCGCCTATTCCGAACAGAGTTCAGAAAAAATACCGATTTTTTAAACTTAAAAATAAGTGAAATTAAAAAAACGTTCGTAAAAAAACATGCATTTATTGTTGTACCAAGAAGTTAAATAGAGACAGACATAGAGCCTAAGCTTGATGAAAACGCCTGAAACCAAATTGGAATGAAATGTGGCACTTTATTTACGCCTTAACAAATCAATACATTGATAGGCCTATGAAATCCGCCTATTCCGAATTCCCGCTAAACCGAACGGTGTGCGGTCCCAGTTAGTTCGGAATAGCGGGACTGTAATGTTGTTCCTATGGTATGGACAGAGGAAGTAAAAATGTAGGGCTATTCTTTACTTGAGTTTATAAAATCCCTGTCATGCGGTTTCATTTGTCAGTATGAAAAGTGGGAGGCGCGTCGTGCGGGTTATCGAGAAAACAAAACTCCTAAATTATTAGGTAAATATTGTAAATATTCTATTTAATAACTATATTTTAATTTAAACCAATAATGTGTACGATTGTTAACTTTAAACTACATATATTTGTCAAAAATGTTTAAACTGCATTATCACTAGAGTCACTGTCAAATATATTTAAAAAATGCGGCAACCTTACAAAAAGATTTCAAAAATACTTTTACCTTATTAAATCGTTGCCTAAGTCTTTGCTTAATTGAAGTTTCTTAGGCAAAATCTTATTTACACCTCTCTGCATCCGAGATCTAACCAGTCTTTCTCTGATATTTCTGTGAGTTCTGATACTTATGCAAGATACTTAGGCTACGGAATTGTGTTTTGACCATAACCATAGTCTTAAGAATTTCAACGTTAAATATGTTCTCATCCGAAAAGGGGACATTAAGAAGTGAATTTAAAAACGGACATTTTTGTCCCGTTTAAAAGTTTTGACGGGACAATGGGACCAGTCAATCAAAAAAGGGACAATCCCGTTAAAAAGGTGACGTCTAGTCACACTAAGCTGTGCGATCGCAATTGGAATCAAAGTAAATAATTATGTTCAGGACTTATTTTTTAAATTTAAATTGTTGAGAATGAGAATTAATTATTTCTTAAAGATACGAGTAGATTTTTTCGTTTAATTTGGCGCTATTGACATTAAAATTGGCAGTTTTATTAAATGTTCCTTTCCGTACAGATTAAATCTCAAGATTGCTTTCAGATTGGGTTCCAAGATATCTTTCTACTGTGTTAATGTATTATGTTACTTCTTGAGCTAGTCCATCCGCGCTAAGTCCACAAGGCAATAAACACTTAAAGAGATGTGATCTTGAAAAGAGAAAAAGAGAGTAAATAAAATCTTGCATCAAAGACCTTCAACCACCTGGCTACTACCCCTACAATCCCACCTAGGGTACGTCCGGACATACCGCGGATACCTGCCAGGTCGGGACCGGCTTCCCTTGTTGGAAGGAACTTAACTTCTTCGGCAGACTTCGGGAGTATTGCCGAACACACATAGGCTTAAGATTTTTTATTGTTTAAAACACTGTATGAGTGAGATAGGTGTATGCTGGTGAAAGAGACGGTGATCCCGGTGAGTGAGAGAGGAGGTATAGGTGAGGAGCGGTTGTCATGACTGGAAGGGCGGTGGGGTGCAGAAGGGGAAAGCCGGCCAAATGACGAGGCAGCAAACTCGTTCTGTAGTACAGAAGTGTGTGTTCAGCAGTGCCGCAGCGGTTCAGCGCAGCAGTCAGTTGTTGATGTGAGGCTATCGTGTGTGTGTGCGCGTCATGACAAGACAGTGGTTTGTTTTTAAAACAACGTGTAGTGAATATTTTAAACGAAAACTGTGGACATTTTAATGTAAAATTGCTTACAAACACCAAGAAAAGACAATGACAAGTCACTTTATTGTGACGTTCAGATCATTTTTGTAATAAGACAGACAAAACTTCACTTTTCGCCATACACGTGTGGGGAGTTTCGAAGATCCTCCGATATAAACTTAATCTTGTATTCGCCTTTTGTTCAATCTACAGTTTTATATTAACATTAACTTTCTTCCTAAAAACTACAGGTCTAAATGTTCAGAATTTACTACAGTAAACAATAAATATAGTCATATCAATTCTGATTTGCATATGCATTGACCTAAAAGAGTAGGTCATAGTGTTTCGCCGGTCTTTTTTGAACGATTCGCTCTAGTAAATATTTTAAGAATTACTGATAACTATTGTACAAGTTGACATAAACTCTACTTATTTACGCTTCGCAGAGCCTATCTGTCTTATTTTTATGAGTTACTCTGTGTTACCGGTATATGCCTGACAGCTTTTATGTATGTTTGAAAGTGAACATAACTAATAAGTATTAAGTGCTTTTTTGTTATAAAAGTGAGTTGAAAGTGCTTCTTAAATCGACATCAATAATTTGCAGTGTACAATCGTGGAATTTCGTGGTACATATGAATGATTCACTGATTGTTAAGGGTTATGGTGACAGTACAGAAGTTACAATAGGAAGGAAGGTTCAATATGATTCAGTGATTGTTAAGGGTTATGGTGACAGTACAGAAGTTACAATAGGAAGGAAGGTTCAGTATGATTCACTGATTGTTAAGGGTTATGGTGACAGTACAGAAATTACAGTAGGAAGGAAGATTCAGTAGGCTGTCACATAAAATATAAAATAAACAGTAATTTCGGAACCGTAATACCTTGTCTTGTGTTTGGTTAAAGCATAGTGATTTCCTTTCAGTTATTATCGGTGACTTGAACTTCTTATGAAACATATTAGGACATAACATTACCTCCCGAAGTTGTTCCTATTTTATAAAGTGCTTCTAAAGTTCAATTGCTTGGATGATACTACATGATAATATGCTTCATGTAAAGAAGATGAAGAGATAATAGCTCCGAAATTTGAAACTTCATGAATCAACATGTTCGGAAGCTTAGTGCAGCGTCTTCAATCGCTGAGCCCTTTGGGGTCACCAGTCGTAAGTCCAGTAAGTTCGCCAAAATCGTCAAGACGTCGTTACAAGAGTCCAACCAGAGGCCCCAGACGTCCACCTTTAGGGCGTCACAAGGAGGAATACCGCGAGGTACAGTCCGATCCCGAATTAGACGAAGTTGAGACCACCAAAAAATTTGGTCGCACCAGCAGACATCTGCTCGACAAGAGAAAGAATAAATCAAGAGGAGCTGCAGCATGTAGGAATCTGAACAACACAGAACCTGGGATTAATAACAACATGTATGCTGAGCACTCTGGCTTCGCACCCCTGCAAGGATCCAAGTCTCTGGGGCGTTTGGACGGACTCAAAGAGGTAGGGATACTGACTTGTATAGTTATTAGGTTAATAACTTGTATAGTATAGTTATTAATTATTAGGTTAATTTAAGCGTCTCTCAAGACGTATAAGACATCCAGATATTGCATAGGGGAATATTACAACATTTGATAAAACCATGCATGAAAACTTCGTATAAAATTAGATGTAGCCTAAGCTGGCAAAAGGTATTTTTTTAATAAATAATTAAAAGCCTCCCTTGTTAAAAAAGTTTTAATAATAAAAAAGCAAGTACATATTACCATAATTATATTAGTCTATAAATAACTATGTTAGTGCACCCTTAGGTCTATAGTAGTGATAATAATAGTAATAGGCTTACTTGTGTATTTTATCTAGCAGAGTTAAGACTTTAAACCTTCTTTTTCACTCAACCCGATTTAAAAAAAATGGTTTACAGAATTCTGCACTTGTAACAAGATTAATTGTTATTTTAAAAATACATATAGGCCTATAAGACGTTGAAATAAACAGTTACATAATATTTACAAAATTCTCGATAAAGAAATTTAAAAATTACAACAGTAATGGTAAGGATAATATTTGCTAAGTTGTATTTGCCAGATCTTAATTATTCGCTGTGTCGACTCAATTCAAGACAAATGGGCATGCTGCTTATACAGTTCTGACAGAAACTCAATTCTCCTAGATTTTAGACAATTAGACAGGAAGGTGGCCAAATCAATTCTACAATATGGTCATCGTTGCTTCCAGAATATCCTGTATTTTTCCTTTATGCTACAGGCTGATACAGTTCCGGCCTTACTATAGTGCAGTTACTCATTGGATGGCCAGTCGGCTTCAAAGGTTTCGGTGTTTCTTTATGTAAATTGATCTGACTAAATCGGTCTTGGGCTTCCGCTATCCAAAACAAGAGCAACGTTGCAATATTCTTTCATTGTTATCACTGACCTCAGTTCTTCCTTCGCTTTATTCAATTCACACGTGTTATTGTTTACTGTAACTTGATCTTGCAACAACGCATTCACTCCACGCGGAGTAGACGAGTAGCTGCCAAAATCGCCACAGGATATTCTTAGATTTTGATTGGCTGGGGTAACTAGCTGATTGGTGCGGTAAAACAAAGAACGTGGGTTGAGCTGTCGGCAAACTTTTCCTCCTAACGAAAGGAAGCCGCCTGGGTAGCCTATGCAATGAGTAACTGGACTATACCATCTGGAAGATTAGGCTATTTCGAAACAGTAACATAAACGGTGTAAAAATCCGTATACCAAGTATTGCATATAGGGATTCGAGCTGTACAAGCGAAGTTTATTTCATTTCACGATCATATTCTTGTCAAAATTAAGAAAACTAATAACATGGCTTTAGAAATTGTTTCCAAACATAGAATTATAGATAAATGACGATAACTGTAGGGCCTACTTATTTAGGTCTGTATTGTTTTTATTTCACTTGAGATTCAGTTTTCTTGTTCCTTCTTTTTAATTCAGATGGACGCTGTACTATTTTTTTTACGTTAGCTTCTTTTATGCCTGTAAAATTCTTTGTCATAGAAAGAAGATAAACAATTAACTGGTTGGTATCAATGAAAATTTGTTAAGTTAGTGATAAGAAGGCTTCGAACGTTTATACAGGGATTGAAGATTCAAGTTTAGTGTACATGTACGCAGCATGATGTTACTGTCTATGGACAGCCACCCCATAGCAGCAGTACGCGTCTCGAGTGCATCTACTGTAGTTTACACGAATAATTTAAATGGACAATTTATTTACATTCATAAACATCACTGGTCACCATTTATGTGAAGTATATATATATATATATCGGACGTAATTTATTTCATCATGCCTTTGTTATAAATCAATATGGAATGTATTTTTACTAGATAAAAAAACCTCCTTATACCCTCAATATATATAATATATATTACTCTTAAAGAAAAAACTAGTAGCTGCCAAATATTACAGGTTGTATTTTCTTTTTTATAGAGATACAGCTTACAATTCACAATATATGTTATTATTTTTTAATAATAGGTCTATGTTCATTATGTTTTTTTATAGCTGAGTGTACAACTTTAAGAGAGTTTAAAAAGTTTAAAAAACACTGTTGTTAATGGATCTATAAAAATACACAAATTATTATTTACCAAACTAAAATAATTTCTGTATTTTTATAGATCCATTAACAACAGTGTTTTTTAAACTTTTAAACTCTCTTAAAATTGTATAGTTGCTATAAAAAACAATGAACAAGGCCTATTATCAAAAAATAATAACATATAGGCCTATTGTAAATTGTAAGCTGTATCTCTGTAAAAAGAAAATACAACCTGTAATATTGGCAGTTGCCAGTTTTTTTCGTTTAAGAGTATCAAAGTAAAAGAATATATTGAGAGTATTAGGAGGTTTTTTTTTATCTAGTAAAAATACATTAAACTTCCCTCAATGGTATAAAAATGAAGTTTGTGAATATGGAATGTGTTCAATTTGTATCTCTATCGGTACGTGATTATATCTGAGCGCACTCTTGTCATCGCGTGATACACTCCCCCACCACTTCCTATAGGACATGCTTAGTGAGCCTAACCGTTTATTGTATGAACATTCAAAGTCAAGTAATAAATAAGCACGAAAAGTAGAGCAGCTTATATCCGCCCATATGATACAGAAGTACTAGCGTATAAAGATTATTAAGTTGTTTCAACCTTTACTCTAGATACAATGTCTTATAATGCAGAATCGATGTTATAAGCACGTTCGGAGTGATAATTGGACAGCTTAATGGTACCATCTTCCGGTTGCTGAAAGCCTTTTCGTTGAGACCCAGATCAGAGACGAAATTGGATTAATAGATGAGATACGAAGAGAAATCGGAAGTCGATCTCGGCAGCCATTATACGCGCTGGTATGCTATTTATCACGTTAGATGTATAATACAAGACCTTTCATCAATCTAGATCTTATCTTAATTCCTTTTTAATAGGCCTCTATGCTTTATTGTAGGCCTAATATGGTCTGCAACGTGTGGTATTTTTAGAGAATAGGTAGCCTACATTTTAAATAGACAATTGCAGAATAAAAGTCCACTTTCATATGTATAAGAGTAGAATCTTTTTTTGTAAATTATCCTATCAATAAACATTGCTTGTGATTTTTGTAGCTTTACATTCCGTTGTAGTATAAATAGCCTTGGCGCGCTTTTTTGCATCTTATAGAACTGACCACGATTTTTTCGGACCGGGTTTAGTCTCCTAGCCTGTAAATACATTTAAGGCAATTTCTACGATAGAAAGTGTTTCAAATTGAAGTTCTAGGCATCAGTACAACCATTTGCTATATTCAGGGTGTCCATATCCCGGATTGTCAGTGGAAGTCAGGGAATTTTGTAAAGTAAAAGAAAAAGTCAGAGAGATTTGTAAAAGAAATATGGAATATTCAAGGAAAATTAGTGAAATGTGGGGGCCTGTAAATAAGAAACAGTTTAGTGAAGAATTTAAATTTCTCAGTCAATGAAAAATCATAATGGAATTTGAGAGCGTAGGCTTATTTCAGGTAGTCAGCTGCCATAACAGTCGAAGGGTCAGACCAAATAAAATCGTGGAAAGTCGGTCTTATAAATACGTACACAAAAACAACCTGTGGCGGAAATAAAATTGGCTGTTTTCTTAAAGGGCAGTGTTCCGCTTACGACAATATGTAGTTCAAGGAACGTATAAAAGTGATGAATGGCAGTCTTTAGAAAGTTGCAGCAGCTCACAGACTGTCTTTATCACCACAGGTTGTTGTGCTATTTCTGCTTGTTCACTCATCTTCGAGCATTATCGCTATCTTCGTCAAGCACCACTCTGCATAAAAACTGTTTTTAGTGATCAAATGTGAATGCATTTCGATACCAGTCGGCCTTGAAACTGCCAAGAACAATAGTTCGATACACGAGAGAATCCAACTGGCCTGTTTCATAAGTGAATGTCCTATCTCTT
This sequence comes from Ectobius pallidus, assembly GCA_964059195.1. Lineage (NCBI taxonomy): Eukaryota > Metazoa > Arthropoda > Insecta > Blattodea > Ectobiidae > Ectobius > Ectobius pallidus. The sequence goes on from CAXKWD010000006.1 coordinate 127,554,282, forward strand.
TTCTTCTTCTACATCACAAATGATTTGTACGGTACAGTCATTGAGCATGAAGATGGTGGTGACCATAGGTTAAATTCAGTTGAACAAGTTCATTCGTTTCTCATATTGCTCAGCCCTAATTGACATTGAAGGTCTCCGCATAATTACCAAAATGTTTTAACCTAACATTCCTTCTTACCATTTGCGTACAGGCCCTGAACTTGATCAAATAGAGATGAAAGCTTACGACCCTCTGTTAGTTAAAACTTCCTATGTTTAAAACATAAGTAAATTGTATACGAGATAACGAATGTATGTTAACTGTAATCTGGATATCTATGAGACTTTATCGTACTATTTTTCTCTACATATTAACAGAGCCCCTAACTCTATTTATTTACATTTGTTATAATGTGTAAATAAATCAGGTTATTTAAAGCAGGCAACATAGTATATTGTTATATGGGTAGGTAGAATAATATGCTAGTTTAAAAGACAACAAAATAGAAAATAATAAAAAATATCTTACGAAAAGAATCACGTTTGTTCAGTCCAAAAAGAATTTGCAATAATAAATTAAAATCTAGGTAATAATAGGCTATATGATTTTCACAGAGAGTCATGGTTATAGAAATTAAATTTGACTAGAGAGAAATGAAATTGGTAACAGTATTTTGTGGTGTGTACCGATCATAGTAGATACATCAGTACGATCACTTTTTCAGGAATTAACACTAAGTTACAGTAGGTTGCAAGCTCCCGTACCAGAATTCTTACCGTTATTGGTCCTACAAGTCCGGCACATCAATGATGTATTATAAAAAAAAAAGAGAAAAAAAAAAACCTTGGAAAATTTTAATCGAACGCTATATAATAATTGTGTTATAAACCGTTCATAAAATTATGCTATTTTTGCGCAGAAATTAATAGACAACAGTATATGTATGAGCTAAAAGGATGTTCATATTTATACTGTTTGTTTATTCTGGCAGAACTAAGGCCATTTGACCTCTTCATCTCTACCAGTCGAAAACAGTATTCTATGTTACTTAAGTTAAATACAACTCAAATTACATTTAAAATACTTGTATACGCACTTAGTTTACATCTTATTCCTGATATAAATGTAATATCAATTTCTAAATTATTACAATTTCTAAATTGCTCTAAAAACATTATAAATTACAAAATTACTGAAAGAAAGTACTAAAAATTACTCCTATGATGTCTGTGAAATATTTTAAAACACTGAGTTACAAGAGGTTTAAGTTCAGGGTTAGAAGTTATAAAAAGACCAGTGAAGATGGCTGGTTATTATGATGAGAAAAAATAACAGCTAACTTACATCCAATTAACTTCCTGATTTCTCTCTGAAATGCACCAAAGCGTTCGACAGCCTATGCTATGACTTGACGAGGGATGGAATTCCAGAGGTGAAAACCAACAAACTACTGTACATGTCAAAGCAATTTATAATTAATTTCTTTAGGTCCGAAATAGTTATGTCTTTATCTACTTCTGTATAAAAAACTTCAGGATCACAAACTGTTGACATGTATCTCGTGTATTGAAAAATGGAGCGGCTTCCAAAAATAAAAATTAATAGAGTTTTTTTATTATTATTAATCAGCTTAGTCCAGTTATTTCTTCCCCTTATCAGATTTTAAACGTATAATGTATGTTTATTTCCCTCTGGCATTTAGTGAGCATAGGATATCAGTACTGTTTTCCAGACCAAGCCCTCTACATGTAAACGGTTCTGAATCACTCCTGACTCGGAGATTACTATCTGTGCACTTAATTTTACTTGGTTGGAGGGACCGACTTCCAGAATTACTTTCAACAGTGACTTGAACAGGAAGTCAGTTTAATTAAAATACTGATGTATGTCTATTCCAAGAGGCGGTGTCTTTCCTAATCTTGGGTGAAGTGCTTTTACATGGATGCGTATTTCTTTTTTCAATTAATTCGAGTCCCTTTCTCGGAAGCGATGTGACTTCTGTAAAGACATTTTCTCCGGTAAAAGCAAGGCATTTAATCCATTCCCACGAAGTATAAATGCGGATAAAAGTGAACAGTCTTTCTGCTGTGAGAAATCTAAAGAAATCTAAAGATATATCTAAATCCACATTGCTGCTGCTTGTTTCACTACTGAGAAATCAAGTTCTCAAACTCATACTATATCTGCGAAATATATGTATAAAATACTCGTAATTAGGACTAGTACAGTCTAATATTATTCATACTGAGGATTCTGGGCAGTTCCACCACAGGCTGAATAATATCAGCGTTACTCAGGGGTATGCCATTCTTCCTGTTGTCATTAATAATAATAATAATAATAATAATAATAATAATAATAATAATAATTTTTATTCTTTTTTACCTCGTACCTTTGTATTGTAAATAGAACATGTTCTAACCTTTTATACATAATATTCTGTCATACTTCTCCAAATTTTGTATTGTTTTAAATAATCATTTAGTATAAGTTTTTTCTGATATATTGAACTGAACCACCTCCGAACACAAGCTCTGCTTCTTCGGGTGGTGTATCAACTTTTTTATGTATATTTTTCGTGTAATTTGGAACAATAAATTGTAAATTGTAATTCATCCTTTATATCATGTAGCTTATACATAGCTTATACATATACAAATGATGTAGACACGTCAGATCTTACATGCTAAGTATTACTTTTTTATATATAATTTCTAAATCCTTCATTCTTACATTTCTCATACATTCACACACACACACACTCATGCTCATATTTTCTTACCCTGGTATAGACTTTTTTTAAATTCATAATTTCTAAATCCTTCAATCTTACATTTCTCATACATTCACACACACACACACTCATGCCCATATTTTCTTACCCATGTATAGTCCTACAAATTATAAGAGATTCTATGTCTAAAAATGTGTTTAAGTTGCACAAAAAAGAGATTTTTTTATTAAAAGTAGGCCTACAATGCCCAGGAATAGAATAAATAATATTTCTAACATTGTTGGTTAGCCTATAGAATAAATAAATCAATAAATAATAGAAAAAGGATTGCATTCAAATAATAAATAAATAAATCTATAGTTCTACTCTGTGGCTCACACACCCACGCATGTAGGCCTACCTATATATGCTTTAAACTGCAGAGAACAGTTTTCCTTGGTATTCTGTTCTTATTAAAACATTTTAGGCTGTAATAAATTTTGAGCAATGTAAATATAAATACCGTAATTAAATTTATTCTAAATGTCTTGACATAGAATTAACTGATATTAATTTAAATGGATATGATACAAAATGAAATGGTGAGGATGATTCATGATATGTAAATATTCAGCCTATACGACTGAACATTATAGCTCAATTTTTAGCAACTTATGATTTTGTTAATTTAAAGGGTAGAAAATATAAGAAAAGAAGTTGAGAGACATAGAACAAAATTGCACTTAAATGATAGTACTTTTATACAATAAAAAAAAAGACCATAATTGTAATTTTGAACGTGAATGTATACCTTAACGTATTTAGGCAAACGAACATTACACATACAGAGCTAGAAATCGCTCAGAAAAGGAAAATCTAAATTCACACGACAATATTATGTATAACAAAAGAAGTGCAACCTGCACGTGAGAGAACCATGCAAATGAGTCATAATTTGCGTACGATATGGAAAGTTATCCACGGCAAGAAATATGTAAACCAGTTACTGTTCATTGTTCTAGCAAATTAGGTGACAAACGTATTTTCCCTCCTGTTTTGTTTTTACATGCCAATTCCCGCGTTCTACATCTTTTTTGTCTTCTCTTTATTATATATGCTTGTGAAGCTGTCAGAAGTGGGACGGCATCATCTTCATAATATTCACAAGTCCCATCATGAAGGCACATGTGAAAACTCTCTTTTTTCGAAGGAGAATTAAACTGAATGATATTATAGCCGATGGGAATTCGGACTACATTTCAGCGAGCCTAGGTGCTCAACCTGTCTTTTGCCCTACACCTGCCAAAACTCAGACTCAGAAGAAAGTAGTCAAGCATACGCACAGTGTTAAAGTGAGAGACTTTCTCTTATTAAGAAAAACTTCAGTTGTTGCACCGTCATTATGGCAATAGTTCTCATTCAGCTGTCTGGACTGCGTATGTGCGAGTAGGCCAAGTCGAGCTGAGGCGATAAAAAAGAAATTTACTAAACACACATTCACGGCGGCATTTCATGAGATGTTCTCCGTGACTAGTTGTAGTCTTGACTTCAAATGGTGTGCATAACATTTATATTTTTCTTCTTTCACCTATAATTATGCGTTTGTGATATTGTTCTCCTTTATTTCCATTTGCATATAGGTTTTTTATTTATCTTTTTACTGGTTAAGTGGTTAAAGCAGTTTTCTACCTGAACTGCTTAAGGATAGGCGTGCTTTGAACAAGTTTCAGGAGTTGTCATCTTTTAAGGCTGTTTGAGTTAGATATATGCATTTATGTGCAAGTTAGGCGTTGGGCTTGAACTCCAAGAACACTTTAAGGTTTTTTTGCAGAAAACATTTCCGTATGGACGTATTAAATTACTAAATTGCCTTCTTAACGAAATGAAGCAAATCTTTAACAGGAGAGCAACTATCTTTCAAAATTCGCTTAAGAATATTTGTATATGCATAACTTTTATTTCTTTGGACAATTTTAGCTACAGTAGAGTCCCGCTATTCCGAAAATCCGCCTATTCCGAACAGGAGAAATTAAAAAGACGTTCGTGAAAAAACGTACATTTATTGTTATACAAAGAAGTTAAATAGTAACATACATAGAGCCTAAGTTTGATGAAAATGCCTGAAACCAAATTGGAATGAAAGCTGGTTACTTACAGCACATGTCGGCTCTATTTATATAATTCCCCGCACTTAATTTACGCCTTAACAAGTCAATACGTTGATATTATTAATCAGCCTATTCCGAATTCCCGCTAAACCGAACGGTGTTCGGTCACAATTAGTTCGGAATAGCGGGACTCTACTGTACTTTCAGTAGTGCTTTTAAAAGTTCGAATTAAAACCTATTTATTCTTCTTAAGAATGGTTATGGTATAGCCAGTCTTAAATTAGTTGTAATAAAGTATTTATATTGATGGAGCCCATATGGGTCTTGTATTTACTTATTGTATATTGAAACTTCGGTTAAAAATCTGTTCATAGTATAGGGAAGAAACATCTATGACATTGAGTTTTTAAAAAATATTTTCCCATGAATTGTTTAAGTTTAATTCTTCAGGATTATAATAATAAAACCAATTAGGTCAGGTCAGAGACTTCAAACCGTTTTTATGTAAACGATTATTTTTAAATCCCAAGACCAAAGCGACACTTTTAATGAAAAAATGAAGGAAATACTACAGAACTAACTTGTATTCTTAATGTCAAAATAATCCAGCACTAAATTACAGAAGAAAAAATAAATAGTTAGCACATTATGTGGAGATGTAATTTTATGGTTATGCCTATACTCAGCCAGGTATTTTTGAAAACGTTTATGACTACATTTCTATAGGCTTAGCTGACGATGCGTAGACAAGATTTATTACAAAACACTGTAGATAGACTGCTACTGTAGAAGGCAATGTATCCATTCACTGATTCTACGCAATTTAATTTACCAGCAAATTAAATTATACTGTAAGAGATTATAAAGATTCTCCTTCATCTATTATTTTGAGTTCCACGACGCCGTTTTCAACATGCTTAAAACATTATCGCTTAGGCCTAAAGACCTATGCAGTTCCTGATGATTATTCTAGTTATTTGTAGAACTTATTTTCACTAAAAATAAAAATTCCTAATTGATTTCGAATGTTAACGAATATTCTTAGGCAGACATTATGTTTATTTACTATAATCTTTTTATTATAATTATGTTTTCATAATGTGATGAAAGATGTAAACTTTTTTCCATACTAAAGTTGTGCTAGGAAGACAAGTTTTATATAAAGAATGACAAAAGGAATTATAGAGCTTAGGGAGTAAGAGCTTATGTCATTCCGGAAATGTGGCATGAATGCACACGCCTTGAAGAATAATTTTGCGATGATGTTGAAGTTGTAAGAGATGAGTTAATCAAGAAACAGTCATGAAATAGAGAAAACTTCCAACAACTTGAAATTTGCTGCAAGAGGAAAGTAAGTTAATTATAATATTACTTCTAATGTGTGTTATAACTTATAATACTAATGCCACAACTGTATAATATCGTACGATCTTAATGTTTTGCATGTAATACCGCATACCAAGGGATCTGGTTCCATTCCTACTCGGGAAGAATTATGTAGATGAGATCTCTATCCCTCTGTTCTCTACATAAATGTTGGTAAAGAGAACACCTACGCAGATCACAATTTTTTTCTTTGAATTCGTTACATCAGCAGGGTCTAATTCAGTGGAAGACAGCTTAGTCCATTGTTGAAGTTTGTGAAGGAAGTGCACGGCAAGTCATTGTATGTGACGTCAACCAAGAGCGATCCCCTGCCGCAATACTAATGCCCCTCTCTTCTTCTTGTTCAGTGGTCCCAACATTTCATACACTCCTCGCAGAAGTCTTACCGCGTGAAGGGGGAGAAGACTACAAGACTTCACAATTATATTTTAAAACCACTACTAAGAAAATAACTAAATTATATTATATTCATATTATATATTCAACAATCATATTATAAAAACCGCTACTAAGAAAATAACTGAATTAAAAAAAAAATTGAGTTATTAGAAGAACACATTTTACTTGAGAAGATATCTTTCTTATTTCATCTTGAGCGATAAAATCATAATCTGAAGGGGAAAAAATAACGAATTCACTAGTTACTGGGCTATAAACTAAACGTTGTTACAAAACGAAATTTTCTATTCAGGATTACACTTTACAATTAACCTTATCCATATACAAGCACGTCTTACATTTTTATATTCTTGATGAAGATTTCTTATCAAGTGAGGTGAGAGAAACTTCGCGGACTTACATTAAGATGGTCGCATGTTCGAAACCCGTGTTCAAGGAAGCCTAGAGAGGTTATTCGGAGTTTCCCCATTCGTATGGACTAAACCGGCCATTTCCTGTCCTTTATCTATTCATGTTTGCGTTTATCTTCGGAGGAGGCCCTGCGTCGAATTGATCACATACCAGAGAGTACTCCGTGTCTATCTCAATATGTACGATCCATAGTTTAATATCATTCCCAAGTGAAATTGGATTGTAAAACCCACGAAAAGGGCGGAAAATAATTAAATATGGTAGAAAAACAATATTTCTATCTGAAACAAATGACCACCATGTTTTTGTCCTCTGTAACTCATGCACTGAATCATGTTGTAAGCTATAATTAGGCTATATGACTGTGCGTGCAATTCTATATTTTTAATAACTTATTGTTACTGCTGTGATAATTTTTTATATATTGTTACTGTTATGATAATTTTTATATTGTTATTTAAATACTTACTTACTCAATGGCAATCCTAAGCAAGCTAAGGGAATATTATCTATTTTGTGGAACTCTTGAGGTTCAGTGCCGCGCTTACATGAGCCCGCCATTCAAGTCTATTCTGTGCTAACTCATCCTACTCCCCTTAAATCTATTCTAATATTGTCCTTCCGTCTCAATCTTCGTGGTCTTACCCCTTCCGGTCTTCCATTCAATATTTTTGAGGTTTTTTCTCCCCCATGCATGCAACATGTCCAGCCTATTTCATCCTCCGTGATTTAATTACCCTTAATATATTCGGTGAAGCTCGTCGGAATGCAGTTTTCTCCAGACCCCGTTTTCATCTCTCTTAGGGCTGAATATTTTCCTTAGCACCCTTAAATTACATTCTTCCCGAAGAGTAAGGCACCATGTCTCACATCCATGTAATACAACCGGCAGGATAATTGCCTTTATTCCGTAAATTATTCTCTTAAATGTTTTAATTTAATAATAAGCTATATTTACACTTGTTGACTGATTCTGTGTGACTAAAATAAATTAAAAAGAAATCTTTCTTCTGAAAAAAAGATTAAAATAGTTAAAATTATTCCAGCAGAGATTGAAGTTACCCAAATTAGATGTACGGGTTTTATGAAAAGATCGTGTTAATGGCATTTTGATTACCATTATACAGACATACACTCATAGCAAGAATAATGACTTTATTATACCTTCATGCGTTTAAGGAAAAGGTTGCGACTTACAAAATCTGGGTATAAACCGCAAGTTGCTCAACTTTCCACATAAGGAAGCATATTAAATTCGAAATTGAATATAAAAGTTTAAAACCACAGACATAAAAATGATCCAGCAACAAACAAACACTGCATGTGGTAAGACTATAATTTTACATAAACGTTAAGACGATGGCGGGGTATGTGGAAATGACAATGGAAGTGGTGAAGGTGCCACACCAAGTTTGAGTAGGATGTCACAACCTGATTCATCTTCAAACAATTTCATGACCAAACCCTATTGCTGAAATAAATATCTTGAACTTTATCTTTTAATGTTTGGATACCTTTGTTACAAGAGATTGTAAGATAAAGTCTTTGGATATGTTTCTATACAGGTCTATAGCTCAAGAACGGAATCGTCTATATGTAAGAAATTAATTTTTAGGTTTGTTTTAGTTTGAAGGGGATGGCATGGGATTTTCCTTTTACTTTCTCCATCACTGAAATTGGATTTAAAGTATCGACTTCAAATAGTACCGAGTCAGAGTCGAGGGTCATTGGTTTAAATAACCAATTGGAGTGATGGTTATTTTCAAATGTCGAATTTATTTAAAAATTACCCCTGAAGTTTCCTTTCCTATAAATAATTCTTTAATAGCCTATGTCAGGAATAGATCTTGAAACGAATAGATCCCAGAGCAATTAGTACATTTTTGTCCTGCCTAAAATGTATGTGATCTAGAAGTTGATCTTTCTCATATGGACATTACTTGTCAGTATCATGAAACAGTGAGTCAACAATAATAAAATTACAAAGGATTTCTATTTTTCCATTGAAAATCTCTAAAGGTCATTTAAGCTATATGGATGTTTGGTAACTCGATAAAAGGGACGTTGCTTGAAGCAGTGCACTACAAACCACATAGTCGCGGGTCGACGACACGTCATTGGAATTTTCGGCAGGTCTAATCCTAATGTAGACTGTGGCATCAGGTTTGATGTTTATTCAAATTCAAGAAATTACGTTGATCCAATTCTGCAGAAAAGAAATGAGCTTGAAGTATTTAATACACGAATTTTTAGTAAACAAAATGAACTGATGCAATTCTGAACAGAAATACACATACTTTTAATTAACAGGTATTTGACAAGATATCCATGATTTCAGGTTTGTTGATCATAAAGAAAGACGCATTTAGGAAATGTTTATGATTAATGGTTGTTCAATTTAATGATTTATGTCGTACATCCTAAAGGAAAGGTTTTATGTACGTAGAATAGAAAGCTTTGCGGTCAAAATTGTAGATTTTTTCGATGTTTAATATAATTTTTCAAATAAATAATTTACATCAACCCTATAGCCTACACATCCTAGGTCCACAATATCTAACAACGCATAAGGCTTCCTGTGAAACAAGACACACTTTATTTTATTTTAGGGGTCTCAGTAATGTCTGTGTTTCGTTAAATAAGCTAATGAAAGTTGGGAGATTCTAGTGAAATAAGGTTTTTTTTTTTTTGTTTTTGTTTTTTAAGTTTTTAACCTTTTAATTTGCTTGAATTGTAGGCTATAGCTTCAATTTTCGGTTTGAGTGAATATTTGTTTTTCTGAAGAGGTGTAACTTTTAAAAAATGAATACCCGGACACTTGATAGAGATATCTAACATAACAATAAAGATCCGAACGATAAGTAGGCTACAAAGATTTTTCATTAGTTGAATGTTAGGAACTTTGGATAGGATTTGAATAACTACGCTATAAATAGTTTTATCAAATTTTGTTTGAAATGCCATTCTTTTTATAGTTAGCTCTATCTTATCCCTTCATGACTTTTAGATTTCGAGACATTATTCTCACCACTTGAATGAAGTCATTAAAATCTAATCAGACACAAACTAAAAATGGAACACTTGGAGAACATCCGTTACAAAAACATAATTGCCTGTTTCATAAACTGTGTTAAGAAAATTTAAGGCACCTGGTCTTCTTGAAGGAGGAAAGAAAAACACCTTGGATTGGGTGAGCATTTTTAGGACAGTGCAGGAAATTGTGGGAATTAAATATCTTATGAGCGAATTCATTAAAACACAAATTTACTAAGGGAGATTAAATAAGAAACCCTGAAATCGTGTGCTCAATTCATTTATTTCATTCTTTCCTATGTTACAACTATTTAGATGCGCATAATATTATACGTTTAATCTATTTCAGCAGTTTACCTTGTGTTACACTAGAGTTCATGTTGTCCAAGGAACAATTGATAATATTAATATGCTATATAATTTTACGTTTTCAGTTCAGATAGTATGCATTTCAGACTCCTTTTGGCATCCTCAAGTCTTCATGTTATTCCACGTTATGCATTTGTTTGATAGAGCCGAAGTGCTAGGTTCTATTTTTGTATACACGACTATATATTTAGAACATAACGCCCTTTTCATGAAAGAATCATTTAATTGGACAATTATTCGTTTGTGGTATTTGAATGAACGGGAATGTGCTTATTAACAGTGATCATCAAATGAGGCTGGCCTGTTTGTTATATAGGTCTAGAGATAGGGTTTTCAAATAACAATAAAAGCAAATTTCCACATAAAACTTCAGCTGGGGTTATTCGGATAATACTTAACTGGTTAACTGAGCAAATAATTGTTCAAATACGTAACCATTATCTCTAGTCCAGATAACTTGGTAAATGACGTTATTTTATCCTGTTATTTGTGATGATCCAGTTAATAGTTAAAATAATTAACTGCAGTGGAATTGTCTGGATAATCTTCATAAAAATCCAGTTAATTGCAAATAATATCCAGTTATCTATGTGTTCAAATAACAGTTAACTGTTTGTCTTCTCTGCAATTAATTGTCTGTGCAGTTAACCTTTCCCAGCTATTTGTCCCAGCACTAATAAAAACATAAAATAGTGAAATGCAATACAGCTGGCTAAAACTTGCGTCTTACTGATAATTTATTTATTTTAAATTTATATGTAGGATAATCAGGCACTTTTTTTTTTAGCTTTTCTCCTTTGCTTGTGCTAATAACATTAAAACAGCAATATGCAGAGTATACCGTAGATAATTTTTAATAGTACTTCTGAATATTTCTCATAAGTAAATTTGACTTCATTTTGCATTTATTTGAATCTTCTAAACGTACATTAGTGAATTAGGCTATATACAATAATCAGGGCCACAAGTACTTAAATATAATAGAAGAAAACATTACTATATTGTTGTTTGGCTTATATATTATAAGAGTGTATGTTGTATTTGTGCGTGAATGTGTGTGTCAGAATTGGTTTACTGCTCATCTAAGATCATAGTCAACTTTTTCCCACTAAAAGCGAAGCTATGACACAGAATCTCTAGCTAGAGGGCAATGTTCGGTTTGTAATTAGTGTTATACAATACAGATTTATGAGCTTAATTGCAGGCTGGTATAATAATGTCAGTCACATTATTGTTCAAGTGTAATTGAGGTTCAAGATCATCACGCTCGCCGCTATTAATTGTGTCACTGTTTATGATACACTTTTATGAATCACAACTGGTTATCCCACTTACAATCAATTACCTGGAAAATCTGACTGTATAAGTAAAAACATATGAGAACGCTGTAGCGATAATGCTGCACTCAGAAGGCAGATATTAAGGTTGTCATATAATAGTTCCATTTGTCGTTATGGAGTTCAAAATTTCCTATACTTTTATTACCTTTAAACTACAATATTATCAATATTATTTCATGACAGTTTTTCATTATTCGTTTATAATAAATATTTATTGTTATTTATACTGGTTATTCAAGACAGCTCACTTTCCATTTTTGTGTCCCAAACTGTACGAAATTCTTCACAAACAAATCTGTAATCTATATATCAACAATCTGTCATGATAACCATTTCGAAACATGAAACACGACCCCAAAGATAAAATTAAATTTCGGAATAAAACTCTATACAAGTAGTATTCGGCTAGAAAAGAATATTTGAGGAGAAAAATTCCTCTGATACTGGTATTCGAACTCACGACTTTCGACTTTACTTGCTGATGCCCTAACAATATCCTATGGTTTCATGAACACATTACAGAAAATACATTCGGCCAGATAATTTTTCGAAAAGAAAAACAATCTCATTATATTTTCCTTTCAAAGCAAAGATTGTAATACGAAAAAGGTATATCATCCGGTAATGGGTCTAGTTTTTAATATGAAGTTCTTTGCATTCTCGAATGCAGCCTCGAGATCTCGGGCTTCGGGACATAGTGCGAAACTATCACACACCTGATTTCACTATCGTTGTATTACAATATTGTCATGGGCCTGACTTAAATTTGTAAGCTACAGTATTCTATTGGCCTAGAGAAGTTCAAGTGGAATTATGTTTATTGCTTTATTAATTAAGGTTTACGTATAATAGTTTTGGTACTTGATGAGATTGTATTGGGGACGGGGAATTGTCTATCCGTTTGTCTGTACGCGCGATAACTCTAATACGCTTTATCGGATTTTCATGAAACTTGGTATACGCATTTATAATGTCCATGGAAAGAAGCATATTGATATGGGACCAAATCGGTTGACCGGTATCGGATTAATACCCAATTTAGTGCCTATTTCATGGTAATTTATTAGGAAGAATTTATCAAATGCAAATCAAATCTCTGTTTTACAGTGTTCATATACTGTTTTGGAAGTTGCAATACAATTAGCTATGACAAATAACACTACGCACATATTCCTTCACATTTGCTATACCTTTGTTCTACCATAAGCCCTGCTTAATGGATCGATTTGGAGCTTAACTCGGAAGTCTATTACAAAAATAACTTATTTTCGGCATATCAATATTGCAATTGTAACTGATTAAACAAAAGCATTCTGACACTTTGCTACATCAGTTTACCTGTTTTTATTATTATTATTATTATTAAATCTTATTAGGAAAAGCTATGACTATGCATAATTTCAAAATATGCTTAATATCCTCTATCAGAAGTGAACACTGGTAGCCTAATGTGCAGTTAAAATGGAATAGAAAGCCTTCACACTCTGCAAGACAATCATGTATGACTTCCATTCAATGATTAAAACACATTTCTTATTCCCTTCATTTCACGACCAACGAGGCATAAGAAAGATGTGGAAGAATAACAGCATATCTAATTGAACTGTTGTTAATAGCCTAGAGAAAGCTGCTTATTTGCCATTCTAAACGAAATGAAGTGCCAGTGTTAATACAGAGGCCAATAATCGATAAAGGTTCTTGATGTAGAGATGGTCGTGAAAGTGGCACGAGGAGAGATAAGTGTTAATAACTATCTATTAAAGTACTACATACTCTTATTCAATGTGAAATAAGTAGTCTGCAGTAGTAATGTAAATTTAGTGTTAGGCATGGAGAAAAGAGAGAGAAGAAACGTATTAACACGGTTATGAACTTACGACTGCCTTTCTTTCTAGTGCTTTCTGACATGATGTCCATTGTCTTTCATTCAATCAAAATTATAATGTTATTAATGTTGTAAAAGCTTTATTATTCTTAATAGAGTGTGTAAGAATGTGATCACAGTCATGGTGCTCATAAAAGGTTGGGATGGGTTGATTAATGGTTCAATTTCCTTCTTTCTTTCTTTACCATTTTCTATACAAGGTTGATATGGCTTCGATATCTGCTTCTGTTTATCCATTTTATTTATTTATTTATATTTATACAAAATATTGATACAAAACAAAACAAGACCACCCGAATGAGCATGCGCTCGTGCTCGGGCACAGTTCAGCCATTTACATTACAAAATACAAATTACAAATACATAAAGAAAATATAATATTAAATCAATACCTAAAAAATAATAATAAAAAAGAAAGAACAGAATAGTAAAAAGAAAAACGGAAAAGTAGTAAGAACAAAAAATTGAAACCCTGAGTTATTACAAATAAAATCGTTCCTTAATTGTCTACTAAGTACAGAGTGAAGTAACTTTTGAACTATGAAATAAGATTTTTGATAAACTTATTGAATTTTTTGTTGTTCATATGTACTATTTCTGGATGTGACCTAATTATAGAGTTATAGAGTCTTGGACCATAATAAATGCTATGTTTAGAGCCAGAAGAGGTGAAGTATTTTGGTTCTATTAAAGGCAATGTATTATTTCTTCTAGTATTGTAATTATGAGGAACCGATACATGTACGTTGCGGTATTTGTGAAAGTATTTTAAAAGTGTGATCTTATAAATTTGTTCTACAGTCATAACATTAAATTCTGGAAATATCAGTTCTGTTGGATATTCTATAGGCTTTTTTAAACAAATTTTTATAATTTTCTTCTGTATTAGAATCAAAGGAGTCAATACAGAAGTGCCACTTCCTCCCCAGCCAATGATACCGTATTGGAGGACAGATTGTATTAGAGCTAAGTAGACTATCCTCAAGACTTCAATCGGTAAATATTGTTTTAGACTGACAAATTTGTATAATGTTTTTCTTAGTCTGGTGCATAAATATGTAATATGTTTGTCGAATTTCAGATGACGATCTATAATAATACCAAGGTATTTGACCTGATTTGTCTCCTTCACATCCTGGCAGGTACATGAATCAGATTCACAGTTGATATCATGTAGTCTTACGCACAAGTTTTGATCCATTTTTAATTGTTGTTGGCATATTTCATCATTCTTTTTAGCTTTTTTCATTTGATATCCTTCGCTTAGTTTCTACCTTCTTCCATCCTTGTAGACTGGGCGGTGCAGTCTGTACGAAACTGACTTTTTTTGTCCATGGTCGGGGTTCGATCCCGGCTCAGATTAATGCCACTTAGGTGGGCATAAATGCGACAGTCCTATGTCTGTAGATTTACACGAATGCAAAAGACCTCCTGCGGGGCAAAATTCCGGCACATCGGCAACGGTAACAGGCTCAGATTGAAGTACAGCGTCGTCGTTAAATAGCTATAAACAAACCATATTCCTTCCTTTTTGCCTTGCTTTGCTTTATTATAGCTTTAGTTTTCTCTATACAGTACTTATTTTATATCAGGTACTTTCGCCTTCAATTGTTCATTATTTCTCGAATCTTTTACTTCCACATGCCTTTCTTTTTTGTTTATTCCTTACTCCTACATTTTTCTTTCATTCTTTTTGTAACTTACTTTATTTGTTGGTCTCTGTTTACCTACTTTCCTTTTTAGTTTTTATTTTTATTTATATTTATTTATTCCCTTTCTTTGTTTTTCTGCAACATTCATTTCTTTATTGGCGTTTTCCATCTCACATTTACTGTCTGAGTAAATATGTATCTACATATGTAAATATGTAATCTTTGGATTAGATTTATAGTGCATTAGGCATAAATGTCAATAGGTACAAGATCCATGCGTCATTAAAAACATATAATGTACTCCTAGGTGACTTAACACAGCATCTTGCAACACACTTCATCACGAGATAATGAAGTAACAAGTCCCCACAGCATCGCTTTCGGTTATCCCGGATGTACACTAATTAAATGATCGCTACACTTGTTATGATATTAATACAAACGTTGAAACTAGATGAAGATGATGCATTTTAAAATTAACAGCCGAACCTTTTTAAGCAACCGACCAAGTTAAAGTTCATCTTTGGATAATAGTTATATAACAGGATCAGCTGCCTGTCACTTTTATAGAATCATTTGCATTGTGTTAAACTCTTCCCCATACCTAGTTCACAAATATGTCCTGCAGTATGTTATGTGAAGTGCTTGGCATTTCGTATTTATTGAGAAATGATAATGGCTAAATAATTAGAAAACTTTCATCACCGCAACATGAATGTCATACTTGCTAATCTCATGAATCATTGCCATTATTTTCGTAGCTTAATCATTTCAGTCATATCAAGTCTTTGTACAGTTTTAACAGTTCATGGAGAAAATTTTATTCATACGTACGCAGAAGAAGGGGCGACAAAGAACTCATTGCAGTTCTGCAAGATAGGGATATACAAATAGTTGATGATAAAGAAAAAGCAGATTTTCTTAACTCATACTTCATCTCAGTTTTTAACCCCGATGGTGAGAAATGTGACAGTGTGCAGGATGCACATTCGGTTTCAAGCTTTAAAGTAACCTTAAAAATGGTTAGGGAAAGAATATCTAAATTAAAAAACCATAAATCACGGGGACCGGACGAAATTCCTACGGAAATATTAAAACTGGGAGGAGAAGCCATGATTCCATACATAATGCGTCTGATCAGTATATCGATAAATAATGCAACACTCCCGCATGATTGGAAATCGGCTGTTGTAGTACCAATATATAAGAATGGCGATAAAACGAAAGTAGAAAACTATAGGCCAATTAGCCTAACATCTGTTGTCTGTAAAGTGATGGAACATATAATTGCAAAATATATTCGGGACTTTTTAACAACAAGCGACTGGTTTTATGAGGGCCAACATGGCTTTAGGGAAGGATTTTCATGTGATAGTCAAATGATCTCACTATTCCAAGATATAGCTGAAGTAGTTGATAAAGGAGGAAGAATAGATGCAACTGTTATTGACTTTTCAAAGGCTTTTGACTTAGTGCCGCATGGAAAACTTTTAGATAAAATAATCAGACTAGGAATTGACCATAGGGTGGTACTCTGGATAAAGGCATTCTTAGAGGGGAGGACACAGAAAGTAAGGGTAGGTAAAGAAACTTCTAGAGCCGAACTTGTCAAATCGGGAGTACCGCAAGGAAGCGTTCTTGGCCCACTACTTTTTCTCATATATATTAATGATCTCTGCAAAAACATTAAATCTAAAGTGAGATTATTTGCTGATGACTGCATTATTTATAAAATAATTCGTGATATTAGAGATACTGAAATAATCCAAAGTGATCTCGATAAAATTGTTAGTTGGGCTACATTAAACGGTATGAAAATAAATGTCACCAAAAGTAAGTCAATAGCATTCTGCAGAAGGAAACAAGAAATCCGGTTAAACTACAAAATAGGTGACGCAACGGTCCCACAAGAAGAATGTTGTAAATATCTAGGGGTATATCTTAATTCAAATTTGACATGGGATAGCCAAATTGACCAGGTATCGGGTAAAGCGTGGAGGGCGTTACATTTTGTGATGAGAAACTTAAAAAAGGCAAACCCAAAGACCAAACAAGTTGCTTACATGACACTAGTACGTCCATTAATGGAATATGGTGCAGGTTGTTGGGATCCTTACAGAACCCAACAAATCAATTCGCTCGAAAGACTTCAGCGCAGGGCAGCTAAATTTGTCACAGGAAAACGTGACCATGGTGAAGAACTTGTTACTGAACTAGGATGGGAAAAATTAGAAACTAGGCGCAAGCAAGCCAGGTTATGTTCACTATACAGGGCATATATCGGACAAAAAGCATGGAGTGATATTTCAGCACGTTTAGAAAAGCCAACTTACTATGGAAGAAACGATCA
Organism: Ectobius pallidus; assembly: GCA_964059195.1. NCBI lineage: Eukaryota > Metazoa > Arthropoda > Insecta > Blattodea > Ectobiidae > Ectobius > Ectobius pallidus. The sequence goes on from CAXKWD010000006.1 coordinate 127,571,908, forward strand.
TGAGTACAAGATTAAGACTATTCGACAAAGAACTGATGTAGGCAAATTTTCCTTCCTAAATAGAACAATAAACGATTGGAACAAACTCCCTGCAGAGGTTTTCATGACCTGTCCCTCCTTAGGGTCCTTTAAAAGAAAGATAAAATGTGTTTAATTCTTGTCTTTATGATGTGCATGTATTATTTAATTTCTTTAAATACTTGGCTTGTACTTATTTGTACTTATTTATATTGATATGTAATAATTTTAGTTACATGCATTTTATCTAAGTTGACATGTATTTTATCTCATATCTATTTCTTTAACTTGTCTTTAACTTTTAGTGAAATTTCCTTGCCTGTCTATTAGGCGAGGCTTTGTTATTAGTATGGGTAACTGAAATAGTTTTTAATATGTATTTGACAACCACTGCCACCGGGCAAATGCCCAATTGCAGTGTAAATTAACAATAAATAAATAAATAAATATTATGCAAGCTTGTGCTTATATTGAAGAACAGTTGTTTTTCGTACGTTTGTGTTCAGATACCATTTTCGATTTTTGTTTGATGGCCTATTGAAGCACTTCTGTACATTCCTATGATTCGGTCATATTAAGCATCAGTATCACGCTAGAACTCACTGAACGGTTGCGCAAGGTCTTTTGCTTTAATTAACAATTAACTTGAGGCTAAGTAGGAAATTCCTTGATTAAGGTAGCTGCTTTTTTGCCTAAAAACATGTCATTGTATTTCTAAATTATTATCAATCATAAATTACATACTATTAGATTAACCCCGGGGCAACTCGTCGCCCTACACTACTCCGTTTTATTTTGCACAGTTGGCATGCTTGCACTTAAAGATTCCCCCATCCTTCTATACTTCCAACAATGACTTCTCTTTACATCGGTCAGTGAATTGAGTGGTTTTCATTAAGTGTGTGTCCTGCTACGAGACCATTGGGGTGACCAATGGTGAGCAGTAGTGTATGTTAAAAATCTGCCAAGTATTTCTGTGAATGATGAATGCCTTGAAGCTTTCATTCTTGCTGTTTTAGACGAAGATACGAATAATTTATATGACAATAGCAATAGAAAACGTGTTAAAAGTGGTCTCCATCAATGACGACAGGAATGAAACATTTCAAGGTTGGGATGTTTCTTGCTTATGAACATGATACCGGAAGTGTTAAAATATCAATAGAAAGCATGAGTGAAATTACATAATATGTTTACACTTTTTAAAATATTATAATCGCAAAGTTATCCAAACAAGAGGCTATCCAAATACCCTGATGACAGGGGAGGCAAATGTATTTGAAATGTAATGGGGTGACAACGTAGGCCTACCCCATTTGAACGGTAATGATATCCAGAAAAGGACGAGCAGTCTATGATTAAGTATTGTAAGTTAAATCGATTTAGATTACAATTTCTGTCTGTATTCGTCTTAGTCCCGCTAAGTTTAAAATCGCTTAATAACAACGGCAACCTTTCTCAATTCACGCCCGATCCTGAATGTGTTCATGTTATTGCTTGTTCCGATTGCATCTTCACTGGCTCCATCGTGTTTACCCATTGCGGAATCTTTCTCAACAACGCCTATTTTTAATGTGCGCATTTGGAGCAAAATTTACCTAAAGTAGCTAACCCTTAAATTTTAAAATCTTTTATTTCATTCCAGAACAAGTGAAAGCATCTGTTTTTTGACTAATTCTTGACTCAGGACTCTTCAATGATGTCCTTCATGTCAAGGCGATTAGAAAATTCAGTCCATTAATATCATAGAACTGGAAGCTATGTGCAATAAATTCGTGATTTTGACGCTTATAATTTATTTAAAATACTTGCAAAAGTTCGATAATTTTAGTTTATTGAAGAATACAGGTCTCTCTATGTTTTGAAACCAGTAATCTTATGCTATTTTAAGCTTATAGCATTACTGATTAGTGAAATTCTACCAAAATATGAGCTTTGGAACATGTGTAGATTGCGAATAACTTGTTCCAGAACAAGTTAAATTAGCTTAATTTTCCCCTTCTCTGTAGCAGATAAGGAAACTGCAAACTTGTGTTCTTGCATGTTGAACCTGAACATCCTCAGCGCTGAGTTGTTGGATGTCTTTTCAAGCGGGACTATCAAGTTTTTCTTTGCGGCTTGTGGAATAGTCCGGGAAGGAGTAAAAAAAAGTTGAATTATGAAAATAAACTCGGAGTGTTTGGTCAAGTATGCGGTGGACAGCATGTTCGTTTCACCATAATAATATGTTGTCATAGTTACCACAGAAAGAATCCCTGTAAATTTTATTATATTCTTCGTAATGTTTGAAGTTAAAAGGTTTTTATTAATTTTTACTAATGAATCCAGTAGCTGGTAAAATTCGTGTACGCATCCTTAAGGAAGAATACAATTCATATATATTTTTAAAAATCTGCACAATAATCGAAATTAATTAAATTAAGTATGTGAATGTTCTAATAATTTCTGCAAGTGTTTTCTTCAGAACTTATTAGGTTTATTCTGCCCTGCTAACAACGAATAGAATGTGACAACAATAGTAGTTTTAAAATTAAAATAGTCCTTATGGTTCTCAAAATATTTCACTGTCATAGATGAATATGTAATATGATTATATATTTGTTGTCATAATTTTTTCGTAATTTATTTTGACATACAGTACTTGTTAAAGACGCAAGACTTTCTTTTTACTTTCTTTACTCATATCGTAGGTAGGTCTACTAAAGTTAGAGGAAACATTGTGTTCGACCCTAAAAATCATAGAAAAAACATAATTTTGTATTTTGGTTTGATGATTTCTGGGGATGTGATTGTAAGATTGCCAACAAGTTCCTCTTTTATTACCACTATACAGGAAGATTTTTTTTATTATCTTCTAGAATAAAGAATTGCCAGTTGCAATGATTTTGTTTAAATCATGCTTGATGTTGCTTATATTCATAGACTTATTTTCATAAAAAATTATCTGAAGGGTAGTTTAATTTTTTTTTTTTTTTTTTTTTTTTTTTTTTCACATACTTCAATTTATTGATTAAAGTTTCAAAACACAAGTGTTTTATGCCTTTACATAAATGTGGATAAAAATAATGAGTTTCTATTTAGGACGTGCAATTCTGCTGTCACAACTGCAGACGCACAGGCATTATTGTACGTGTAAGATCACTGTTCTTGATGTAGGGGAAGTGCATGAAACTTATTGTTCATATAATAAATGACTTCGGGGTCTTACGAGTTACAAAATCACATGGGTTATACTGGCCAAGGTTTCTGATAAAAGAATTGTCACTTTTAAGGTTACTATCATAAAACTTCTGAACTTGTTTCCGTAAAATTACATGAAGCATTTGCATATTTAAATCATCATGAATCTGGATAGTCCTAGTATACCAATCTGAACCATGTGTTCCCGCTCCCACGGTAGCTCGCAGGCGAAATAGGGACACGGGGAAACCTCTCCGGTATGAAGGATGCTACACTAAGTCAAGTTTAAATACATTTATTGAGCCCCTTGAAAGATACAAAGAGCACAATGGACAAAATGATAAATAGACCCTTTAAAATACAAGATGGAATTTTGTATCTTGCTTTACAAATAAATTCCTCTTCCTAGCGGTGCCGAAGAAGATGAAATGTTGATGAAGTCAAGGGGAGACGACTTAGTAAGCTCCTTCTGGAAAATAAGGCATGCTTGCCTTATAAGACTGATGAATAGCTCGGAGGACCAGAGCAGAGCAATTTTTATAGTCGCGCTTGCTCGGACGACTGAGAAAGAATTTCACTATTCTTGAAGTGAATGCGCACTATCAGCAAATTATTTTAAGGTCGACTTGCTGCTTCGACCGAAAAGAAGAACCTTTAGATGTTGCTTCGACACTGCAACTAAAATTAAGCACTCTGAAATATTCACTTCACAGCAGTACTTACAGTAAATCCTTTTACTTAATGAGTTACGCATTCAAGTCCATACGGTTTGATCAGGGAAGTAAAAAACTTGGCTTCACACATTTGTAATTAAATCACAAATAAATTACTTTGATGAATGTACTAAATTGCGTCTCTGCAATAACTAGGGCTGGGAAACTTCAAATTCCCAGCTCGACAATAATAACTAGATTCAGAATTCTGAACTGAAAACTAGCCTGGCGAAAGCTTCGAACGAGAGAATAAGAATGAAAAAGCAAGAATGACAGACGTCACGACATGTGACGTAAAGCAAGAATCCCATTGGCCAAGAAAAACAATAAATAATTAATCTTGGAAATAAATCAATTAAGTTACATTAAAATACTAAAACATAAATAAGAGAATTAATAGCATTACTTAAAAACTGAATTGTTTCTTTAAAAACACAAAATTATGAATAAAATATACTAAAAAATAATCAGACTGAAACTTTGGGTTGGAGATTATAACATGACTATCCAAAAAATGAAAGATGCGACAGTCAAATGTTATTTCTTATGAGAATTGATGGGAGAAAGAACAAACAGATAAGTAAACATATTTAAAATTATATTGAAGACACAACAAGAAAAATAAAACAAACGAAGACACAAGCCTGTTGCCATAGCAACACGGCGAATGACCTCGCGAAACCAGCTAATGCCTCAAATCCGGCCAGACACGAATGCTGGACGGAACATATTGCCCGCGATAATTTCGCTCGTGAAATTATCTAACAGAATGTGACGTCAAGCAAATTCGTGAATGCAAGGATTCGAGGCCAAAACAACTATCAAGTCGCAATAAAGTCAAAATCGGTGGAGTGGGATGCGTCCGGCATCAGCACTCTGAATGAAAGCAGGTGTCACTGTCCCTCTTCACTGACAGGCAGAGGAGCCAACTTGATGAGGGGCCTCTTATAAGTGCCTGAGACAGTGCGCACAGTGACAACTCTGACAAGGCCGTCTGGGCCTGGGTGTACTTGGTGCACCAGACCAAGCACCCACCTATGAGGAGGTACATTGTCCTCGAGAACCAATACAGGGGTACCCAAAGGAACGTCTGGCAGTACCTTATGCCACCTTGCACGACGCTGTAGCGTGTGGAGATAATCCACGGACCACTTCTTCCAAATACAAGTGACCATCTGCTGAAGATGGTTCCAACGGGAACGCAGGCTGTACCCACCAGAGAGGTCAGGACTGGGCACCGACACAATGGGCTTGCCAATAAGAAAGTGGCCGGGAGACAAATATCCAAAGTCATCCACGTCCTCAGATAACGACATCAAAGGACGTGAATTCAAGAATGACTCAATTTGTGTGAGAACAGTAGACATCTCCTCGTAAGTGTACTTACAGGACGAGGACATCCTCTTCAAGTGGAACTTCAAAGAGCGTACTGCCGCCTCATGAAGTCCTCCCATGTGTGGAGAGTGAGGAGGCAAGAAACGCCAATGAATGTTCAAATGCGCAGTGGCGTCTTGCACTGCGGAGTGATGTTCTGATGACATCAAAAGCCTAGAGAGGTTCTGCAGGTCGGCGTGAGCTCCGACAAAGTTTCTACCATTATCACAAGTGATTGAACTTGGAATTCCACGACGACTTGTGAACCTTGACAATGCCGCCAGGAAGGCACGTGAGGTGAGCGAAGTCACTAGCTCAACGTGTACGGCCTTCGTGGACATGCAGACAAAAATAGCAACGTAGGCTTTAGTAGTCACCTTGGACCGCGGGCCACCAAACTTGAGAGAGAATGGACCGGCGTAGTCCACACTAGAGTTTGTGAAAGGAGGGAGAGGATTTACTCTCTCAGGAGGCAGATCAGCCATCTTTTGCTGAAAAGCCTGAGCCTCAAAGCGGAAGCAAACACTACAGCGCCTCCGTACACTGCGAACCAGCTTGCGAATGCAAGGGATCCAATACGACTCTCGCAAGTGTGAGATGACTAGCTGAGGTCCTGCATGACCTAGATGCAAGTGCACATGGAGAACTAACTGCCTGGTGAAAGCATGCTCTGCAGGAAGTAATATCTGATGCTTGTTGTCAAAGGGTAGGTTGGACCGACTTAGACGTCCACCTACACGCAGGATGTTATCCTGAATAAAGGGGCATAGTTGCCGGATCTTACTAGAAGAAGGCAAATCTTGCGAGGAAGACAATGCTTGAATTTCCTTTCTGAAAGCATTCCTTTGAATGATTCTAATGCAAGAATGCAAAGCTTCAGTAAGCTCTGACGGCAACAAAGGGCCATTGATAGGTGACTTGAGTTTCAAGTAATTATTAATGAAACGTCGCACATAAGCCATGACCCTGATTGTTTTCAAGTGTGAAAACTTAGTCAGCCATGGGCTTAAGCTAGAGGTTTCGATGGTGACTAGCGCTGCTATCTTCACCTCTGGGAGAGACGAAGACTCGAGCTCAGTGGGCAAACTGGGCCACTGAGTGGAGTCGGCAGTAAGCCAAGAAGGGCCTGACCACCACAGAGAGTTGTTAAGTAGGTCAGAAGGGGTGGCTCCCCTAGAGATGAGATCAGCGGGATTGTCCTTAGATGACACATGCGACCAAGATTCAATGGCAGTGAATTCTTGGACGTCCGCGACTCTGTTAGCCACGAAAGTCTTAAGTTTAGAAGGTGAATGGTTTAACCAACCAAGTACAACCTTGGAGTCACTCCACAGGTGTACTGAACTTATAGAAAGTTGCAACGCAGGTAACACCCGGTGAACTAACGTTGCCAACAAGTGAGCTGCCAACAACTCAAGGCGAGGTATAGTCGTTGCCTTCAAAGGGGCAACCCTAGACTTGGCACAAAGCAGACAGCTCTTGGCCTTATCGAGGTGATTAGTAGATCGTAGGTACAGACAGGCGCCATAAGCCACCTCGCTAGCATCACAGAAACCGTGCAACTGCACAGATACGAAGTTCTGCTGTAATGCTAGCCGAGGGATAGCGATGCTGGAGATGAACTGAAGTTGGTTGTGAATCTTGCGCCACTTGTCGGCGACCGCAGAAGGAATGGGCTGGTCCCATGAAGTAGTCTCCTTCCACAAAGATTGGAACAGAATCTTGCAGTAGGACACTATAGGGCATATTAGCCCAAGGGGATCAAAAATAGAGGCTATACAAGATAGCAATGTCCTTCTGGAACAGGTGGTGAATGGCTTGGAGGGATCGACTGAAGTTTCGATCCTGAGCATATCGTCAGAAGGTTGCCATATGAGGCCTAGCGCCTTTATGGAGGAGGTGTCAGAATCACCAAAGGTTCTGTGGTCGAGAGACTCCCGCAGCTCAGGAGGAACGTCTTGGAGCAGTTCCACAGAATTGGAACTCCACTTACGAGGATTAAATCCACCTAGGGGGAGAAGCTCTCTCAGCTGAGAGACAATAACCTTGGCCTCAGACAGCGTAGCAGCTGTGGCCACTATGTCATCGACATAGATGGAATTGTTTATGATGGAGGCTGCTACAGGAAACTTGCTTCCCTCGTCGATGGCTAGCTGTTTAAGAGCTCTGGTTGCCAGGAAGGAGGCAGAAGCAGTGCCATAAGTGACCGTGGTTAGGTCAAACAGCTGAATAGGGTCTGACACAGAAGTTCTCCAGTAAATCTGCTGGAGAGGTTGGTGGTCGGGATGGACTAAGACCTGTCTATACATCTTCTCGATGTCCGCTGTGAACGCCACTGGATTGAACCTAAAGCGTAGGAGGATCGAGAAGAGGTCAGGTTGCACCACCGGACCTACCGCAAGGATGTCATTGAGTGACTTCCCGCTAGAAGACTTCGCCGAAGCATCAAAAACTACCCTGAGTTTAGTCGTTGTGCTGGAAGGCTTCAAGACGGGATGGTGCGGGATAATATACTCATATTTCCCGAGTGAACTCCGAGAGGCAGGCTTCATGTGACCCAATTTCAGATAGTCATCCATGAACCTGTTATATTCCTCTCGAAGGGTTTCATTTGAAGACAGTCTTTTTTCTAATGAGAAGAATCTCTTCTGGGCTTGTAGCACTGTGCTCCCCAGGGATTCTGGAGCTGATACAAAGGGCAACTTTACAATGTATCGCCCATCGGAGTCACGCTGAGTATTGGCAGCAAAATGCTGTTCACAAACTGACTCGTCAGGGAAGGGGGCTGAGTTAGACACTCGTTCTAACTCCCAGAACCGGGAAAGCTGGTTACTCACTAACTGGTCAGCAGTTAGGAAGGCTGAGTAATTAGAAGACATAGCCTCCGAGCATTCAGGCTCTTTTGGGCTTGCGTCAAGATAACGCTTAGCCGTGGATCGGCGTCGATGACCATTGGAAGTATGGCAACGCTGTGAAGGGAAAGGCACAGAGGGCAGTTTCCCGGCGAAGTACCAACCAAGGTGCGAGTTCTGAATCGTAGGTAACTCACAGGTGGAAATTTGCCCTGGACACACCACTTGGGCGCAAATCTCCACTCCAAGAAGTAGATCGACACACTTAGGACGACTAAAGAATGGGTCAGCCAAGGGAAGATTCGGAGGAATGTTCCAATCTTTGGTCTCAATGAAAGAGTTCGGGAACCTTTTCTCCGAAATCTCCGGAACGACAATGGCCTGTGCATTGTAGCGCCATGAAGTCACTCGCGACTGAATCGTGATGCTGGTTAGCTTATGTGTGCTAACATTAGTGGACAAAATTCCCGCTAGCGTAGTCCGCTGCGCATGAGGAGCTAGTCCAAGACGCCTAAACAGCCTGTTGCTAATAAGATTGCAGTCTGAACCGCTATCCAGGAGGGCTGTGGCCTCAACAGGCGAGCCGTCTGAGTCCAGGATGCGGACAGTAGCAGTAGGAAGCAAGCAGCGCTGCTGGGTCTGACTAGAAGCCATAACACCTGCAGTGTTGGCAGCCTGGTGACTATCGCTAGTCGGGTCGTGGAGGAATGTGCTATGTCTCCCAGCACATCTCCTGCACTGAAAAGTCCTACAATTGTTGGCATGCCCTTGACTAAACAGGCATACGCGACACAGTTTGCGGTCTCTAACAAACTGGTCTCTTTGAGCGAAAGTCATGCTCCTGAAGTCGCTGCATGAAAACAGGTCATGCACAGCAGTACGACAACAGAGACATTTAGGCCTCGAAGAAGAAGACTTTGACTTGGAAGGAGCCGGAGAGCTCGGAACTGACTTAGCAGCCTGACTTTTCGTGGCAGCATCAGTCATCTGCAGTATGCGAACTCGGCTTTCCAAGAAGACAAATAACTCCTTGAGAGTAGGGAGCTTCCCTATTTTGACAGATGACTCCCATTCTCTGATGAGGTTCATCGGAAGCTTGTCGATGATAATTCTGGTAATAATCAGATCTGACAACTCCACTTCTGTATTAAGGGAATTAAGTGCATGTACCGTGCTTATAAAATGATCCAGGTATTTCTGCAGGGATTCTGCAGAATACCTCTCAATCTGAGGGGGAGAGAAGAGATTGTCCAGATGGGTGTTGGCGATTAGCCGGTCGTTATCAAACCTATCAATCAAAGTCTGCCACGCCACCTGGAAAGTCGCAGCAGAGACAGGAATATTCTGAATGACCGTACTAACCTCTGATGACAGGCAGGACTTCAAGTACTGATACTTGTCCATGTCCGAAATGTGCCTGTGTTGAATTACCAACGACGAGAAAGTGTCACGAAACTCGATCCACTCAGAGGGGTTCCCATTGAACTGAGGAAGACGGATTTCGGGGAGTTTCGGTAACAACGGCGTGACAGGGTCGAGCGAGGAGCGCTGACTGGCAGTCTGCGCCTGCTCGGGTTCATATAGCTGTTTCTTTTCAGCTATCATGGAGTCAAAGAAACTGATGACTTTATAATAATCAGATTCCACTGCGTGAAAGTCGAATTCATGATCCTGGTAGGCCTCGTCAATGGCCACCTGAGCATAATCTGACTTGTAGGCCTTGAAGACCTCTACGAATTCAGAGCGGCGAATGCGCGCTTCATGAAGCGTAGTGAGATCTTCGATTTCGTACTCTCGCATAATCTGCATTTGACGCAGAAGTTGCGATTGCAAGTACTCGAAGCGTCTTATTTTAGCCTTTTGGGCAGCTTCGGCCTGGGCGTGGGCTTCGGCTCTCTTAGCCTCAGCTTCCTTTTCGGCTAAAGCCAGCTGGGCCTGAGCCTGCCTCTCTGCAAGGGCTTGCTGGGCCAGGGCCTCCGCTCTCTTAGCTTCGGCTTCCTCACGGGCTAAAGCCAGCTGGGCCTGAGCCTGCCTTTCTGCAAGGGCCTGCTGGGCCAGGACCTCCTTGTCAGATAAGGCCTGAAGAAATTTACACAACTGAGAGTTGCCTCTGGAAATGACGGCGTCGACTTCTGCCCTATAGGCTTCTTCAGCATCAGAATAATCCACACCGTCGATTTCAGTCTGCACAAGGTCGAACTTAGCTGCAAGTTCGTCTAACTTAGACTCATACTTTTTGAGTTCAGGATATGTGACATCCTCAATAGCTAAATTACTAATGACATTAACCTGCCGCGTAATCTGGGCCTTAATGGGAACTCGCTTGGCTTTAAGAGCCGTCAAACCGTCTGGACTCGACATAGTGACTTGCTTATACAATGTCTGAATTAAATAGGTTGCCCGCCTAGAGCCGGTGCAACAATGACAAATTAAGGTTTGTTTATAAGAATGGAGTGAGTTGCCCGCATAGGAGCATACGAGTAGACAAAGAAATAGTGTGTAGCTGTACAGGTGTAAGTACACAGATGTAAATGTTTACACTTTACAAGAAAGTACAAAAAACTTAATTGAAATCTGTCAGAGACCTCCCTCAAACGCAATGCGGAGGAGAACCACAGATACTTATAGCAACTGACTTTAAACTACTTATTACTGATGGCTACTGATGGTAGCGTCTCACACCGGCGGCAAACTATACCGGGAGAACAAGATTGATATATAAGAATGACTAGAATTGTGGCTAATCACTGAGGTCTCTGTAATAAGTGACCAAGACAAATTCAAACTGTTAATTGAATAGTTACTTTACGTTAATTATAGGTCACTAACTATCAATGCATCTTCAACCATAGGCCTCTGGGTCATATCTAGGCCCGGAGGAACCACAAAGAGATGTTCCCGCTCCCACGGTAGCTCGCAGGCGAAATAGGGACACGGGGAAACCTCTCCGGTATGAAGGATGCTACACTAAGTCAAGTTTAAATACATTTATTGAGCCCCTTGAAAGATACAAAGAGCACAATGGACAAAATGATAAATAGACCCTTTAAAATACAAGATGGAATTTTGTATCTTGCTTTACAAATAAATTCCTCTTCCTAGCGGTGCCGAAGAAGATGAAATGTTGATGAAGTCAAGGGGAGACGACTTAGTAAGCTCCTTCTGGAAAATAAGGCATGCTTGCCTTATAAGACTGATGAATAGCTCGGAGGACCAGAGCAGAGCAATTTTTATAGTCGCGCTTGCTCGGACGACTGAGAAAGAATTTCACTATTCTTGAAGTGAATGCGCACTATCAGCAAATTATTTTAAGGTCGACTTGCTGCTTCGACCGAAAAGAAGAACCTTTAGATGTTGCTTCGACACTGCAACTAAAATTAAGCACTCTGAAATATTCACTTCACAGCAGTACTTACAGTAAATCCTTTTACTTAATGAGTTACGCATTCAAGTCCATACGGTTTGATCAGGGAAGTAAAAAACTTGGCTTCACACATTTGTAATTAAATCACAAATAAATTACTTTGATGAATGTACTAAATTGCGTCTCTGCAATAACTAGGGCTGGGAAACTTCAAATTCCCAGCTCGACAATAATAACTAGATTCAGAATTCTGAACTGAAAACTAGCCTGGCGAAAGCTTCGAACGAGAGAATAAGAATGAAAAAGCAAGAATGACAGACGTCACGACATGTGACGTAAAGCAAGAATCCCATTGGCCAAGAAAAACAATAAATAATTAATCTTGGAAATAAATCAATTAAGTTACATTAAAATACTAAAACATAAATAAGAGAATTAATAGCATTACTTAAAAACTGAATTGTTTCTTTAAAAACACAAAATTATGAATAAAATATACTAAAAAATAATCAGACTGAAACTTTGGGTTGGAGATTATAACATGACTATCCAAAAAATGAAAGATGCGACAGTCAAATGTTATTTCTTATGAGAATTGATGGGAGAAAGAACAAACAGATAAGTAAACATATTTAAAATTATATTGAAGACACAACAAGAAAAATAAAACAAACGAAGACACAAGCCTGTTGCCATAGCAACACGGCGAATGACCTCGCGAAACCAGCTAATGCCTCAAATCCGGCCAGACACGAATGCTGGACGGAACACCATGTATAATTCGTAAAGCTTTATTTTGCACAGTCTGTAGTGATTTGAATATTGTCTTCGGTAAATAACACCAAGCAGGTGAAACATATGTCAGAATAGGTAGCACAAGTAACTTGTAAAGAACAATCTTTCTTTTTAAACTTAAAACAGGAGATTTCAAAAGAGGAAATAGATGACATATTCTTGCTTGACCCTTAGACTTCATGTATTCAACATGTCTATGCCAGAGCAGTTTGCTATCCAAAATAGTTCCAAGATATTTGACAGAATTTGTAAAATGAATTTCTTTATTGTAGATCTGTAGATTTTCACGTGGTCTTTTCTTGCATCTTGTAAACATTATGGCTTGACACTTTTCTGGATTTATTGTGATTCTCCACTTGTTGAACCATTCTTCAAGGTGCTCAATGTGCCTTTGCAGATTAGAAACAGCAGAAGTGGGATCATGATTTGTGCTATAGATTGTTATGTCATCAGCATACATTAACGTTTTTGTGAAGTCATTTGTAGGTATGTCAGCAGTATAAATACAGTACAATAAAGGTCCTAGAACTGACCCTTGAGGTACTCCAGCTTCAATTTTACGAGTGTTAGACAAAAATCCATCAACTTTGACTTGAAAAGTTCTATTTTTTAAGTAGCTCTCTAACATAACTGTTAATGCCAGCGGCATAGATAAGTTAAGTTTATATATCAGACCTGAATGCCAGACTTTATCGAAAGCCTTGGCAACATCTAAGAAGAAAGACGCTGTGTATAGCTGTCTGTTGAAAGCGATGGAAACATCTTCTACTATTGACAGCAGATTGTGATTTACAGAACGTCCTTTTTGAAAGGCAGTTTGCCAAGGTGGAATACTTTCGTTTGTGAAAGGCAGCATTCTTTTAAGAATAATTTTTTCCAGGAGTTTGCCATGGGTGTCTAGTAAGCTAATCGGACGTCTGTTTTCTGGATAATTTGGCGATTTATGTTGCTTAGGTATGGTGATTATATGTGCATGTTTCCAACGTTTGGGAAAGTATTTTAGTCGAAGAGCTGAATTGAAGATCTTTGTAATATGACAAATTGTTTTTCGAGGTAGATTTTTTAGAGCTAAGTTTGGCACCTGATCAGGTCCGGGAGATCTAGAAGATTAAGCCAGCTATCATTTGAACAAACTCAATCTTGTGGCCAAACAATACATCTTACAAGAGGAAGGAACAAATGAACAACCCTGCAATACGACCAGAAATTGAAGTGAGAAGGTTTCATTGCTCATGCTTAGGGTAGAAACTTATGGGAATGTGAAGTAAATATTGTGGGTTCCCAATTTTTCTCGATAAAAGTTAAAGATTTTAGCTATTTTTAAGACGACGATTGGACATTACTGAAGATTGTTTCTATTCAAATTGACAATAAATAGGTTTTTAATGTCGATGCCGAAAAGAAGAATCATGAACCGTGCTTCGCTGACTGAGACTAAAGTATCATGTAAAGTACTGGTAAGTTCTTGTCATGTTACTTGTGCTTGTGAAACACTTACGTCATTTACACTGAATATCTTCAAACTGCCTATTACAGATTTACAAGATATGTCCGTGAATATTTTAATATATTTCCTCCAATTTGTACTTAACCACCTATGTAACGTAAAGCGATAAAAAATTAAATAAATTGATTAGTTATTAGTTATTTTATTTAGTATTGAAAAATGGAAAAATATAAATTGTCTTCTAGATTTTTGGTAGGCTGAACCCTCAGGGTTTCCATAGTAATTAGGTTAGATAACCCTTGTGAATTTTCTCTCTCTCTCTCCCTCCCTGTTTTGTTATCACATTTTGCTACGAACGAGGTCAAATGCTGTCGAGATGACGTATTTGTAATTTTGACACCAATTCCTTGTGTCAGTTATGTTGTTATAAGTTTGTGGCCTTAGTTGTTAGCTTAGTGGATTTTTGCTTCATAACAGAACTCTTGAGAGTACCTTAACCTCACATTTCGCGAGGCGGGTCTTGTACGTTGACACCAGAAGCTCTTGTGACGCAATCAAGTGAAGACTTTATAGAAGACATTGCAGAATAAACAGACAGACCGAGTTTGCACAAGCATTAAGTTTTGAAAACTGCAAAGACTTTAAGTGCTGCCTTCTAGAACACTGAGTAGAAAAACGGCTTAGGACAGTCCTTGAGTTCAAAGAACGCCGTTTTTAATAAAGGAATGATGTGTCGTACTACGCATTTTTAAGATGAAGAGACGTTATTTAGATAATTTTCTTACTCATCTGAATGAAATAAAATCACGATTTACATTATCTGACAACATGTAATATGTCCATTCTTTGCAGAAGATGAAGAAGCGTTTACCCTTCCGTAAACACCTTCATTATTTTTTCTACAATAGTGTTTGTTCACCCACTTCCCGTTCATGCTATTGTGGTAGAAACTAGAACTGCCTGCACCCAGTGCGTCTTTTTCCTTCTCGCAGCACATATGGGCGTCATTACATCAAAGCCTTCTTATTATAGGTTATTTTATTATTGTAGACATGGATTATAATCACATTTGCTAGTTGAATTTTACCATTTCATTTACACCTGTCTTTTATTTCATACTTGAAACACGTATACACTTGAATACTTGAACACGTATATTTCATACTTAGTCATACATGAAATTCCATGTTTAATCAAATAGTAAAAAATGGAATTATTCAAGTAGCAATTTAGGAGGCGGCGCCGAAATTGCTTCTCGTTTAGGGCGCCAAAATACCTGGAGCCGGCCCTACACGTATATTTCACTGTCCTAGCAGTGTGCAGTGCATGTGTCTGAAATGCATGAAAGAATTTCGGAAGTAGGAAATAACGAAACGAAATGGATTTTTCTATGATTCCTACACTTCCCACACTTATATCAGAATATACTATGCAATACTACTTAAGTTGATATTGTGTTTCTTGTCTCCGCAGACGGAAGAAAAATAATTGAAATTACTATCTAAGCCACGTCTTTCAATGATTTGGCAAGTAGTTACAGTTACATAATCCCAGGGTGCGAATCAAACTTCTTCATGGTAGGGGGAACCATTTAGCTCTCGTTCTTCTTCGGGCATTTTAAATTCAGAAGGAAATAACATTTCCTAGTCAGATAAATATAACCCATGCTATACCATTTACGGTACAATAGCAAGCATCTTTAGTGTCATGTTTAAACATTGGTTACAGTGATGTGTTTTACAGATCCTGGCAATAATCGGTATGTTTTACAGAGGATGAGGGGGAGAATAATTTTCCTTGGCAGGGAAAAATCTGCCAGGGAAACAGTTTGACGATCCAGAAAATTTCCCCCCGCCCGTTAATTCGCAGTCTACATAATCCTATTTTTTTCCCCATATAATCCTATATAATTATATACTTTAATGTTTTCACTGAAACTAACGTATAAATCCATCACCGAAAAAAATTGCATAAGAACAAGATTACAAACTAATAGAACATAAATATAGATATTTGAGGTAATTATCGAGGACACGGCATTTCAGTGCACGAAACGTAGCTGCCATTTAGTAACGATAACTACCCGTAACTGTAACACAGTAGTTTGATTAATTCTGAAAATAGTATGTAAATGTAGAAGTAGTCAATAAGAGCATGTCAGATTACGAGGTTGTACAGCAATTCATTGCTGAGAAAATAAAACGAATTTCACCTGTGTCTCAGTACCCAAAGCTGTATGTTTCCCATTAACATTAGTAAATTGTCAAATATGAAGTTATCGTTCACCCACAAAAAGGTTTCGAACCATTGAAATAGTGCGTCTTAATCCAATATTGTTTGGGATGGTTTCTGACCACATGTTAACTGGAGTTCTAATTACTAGTTGTTATAATTTAAATGAGAAGGTATGTGGATTATAGAAAAGGTTTCAGCACTGCAATGAAAGCATGAAGCGACAGTTTTGCATTGTGCATTCATTATGTCATGTAGGCTCTATTAATGTAGGTATTAGCCCACTTCATATTTAAAGAATGCGACTAAAAGAAAGTACTCAAAATGTACTTCTAGCAACTTTATATTCATCATTCACACAAATATTCTGAGCGTGAGAAGGCATTTCTGTAATAGTCACTGTGTCAGAATGGGAGCTATTTATTTTAGTGTCACTCTAGTTACTTGTCTTACAACATGCTAAACATTAGTAAAGTCATATCCTTGGTTGGAATATACAATTATAGGTCTTAACTTAGCTTAATAACTTCATAAACCTGTAAGATATGTAGTCCCATTTCATTTATGTACATTTCTCGATATCCTGTTTAAAAACCTTTCAATTATGCTGGTATGTTATACTGTAGTTAGTTCTTCCAGTAGCAAACCCTGTTTGTTTAAATTTCGAAGAAATGTGTTTTAGTTTAAATCTAAATTATAACGTTTTCCACCATTCTGACTAGAATTTATTTTCGTAATTTTATCGTATTTTAAATGTACCTGGAGTAAGTTGAATGAATATTTTAGAATATTGTATTCTAGGATACGAGGCGTATAACTTAAAGGCCTACTCTAATTCGTAAACACAATAAGCAGATGCAAAAAAAAATCTTAGAAAGAATAGAAAAGAATGATTAATGCTACTCTCAAATATTTTCCTTAATTTAGCAAATAATTGAACATTAGCTTTTTATTAAAAATGCTGAATCTTTCTGGTGTGAGAATTTTCATGAATTTTATGAGAGAGTCATAAGCTTGTATCTCTTCGGGCATATGAAGATACAAATAACTCATAGGCCAAGCCTATGAAATTTTGAAGACGTACTGACTAAAGATACAGCTCACGAAAAGCAACCCACCTAGGAATCCGGATCTAATCTGACTAATGATTTACACAGAAGGCCTTGAAAAATCGTGGTTTATCGCCATTGATTCGTTGCTACTAGTATTGATGCAACGCACTTCTTTGTTTCTCACAGGAGAAGAGAACAGATGGCCAATTAAATGATGTTAATGCAATTAAATTGTGAAGAAAGGAAATATACTTGCTAATGGAATTCTTTTCTTTTCAGAGGAAATCCGCTGACATTTGTTAAATTGCGAAGCGACTTTTGTTAATGTTTGTCTATTTAAAGAGAGCGAAAGTGTTTCTGGGAGTTTAATTTCGAGGCACCACAGTCTTCTTCTCCAGCTTTTAAACATTTATATTGATGTATTTGTATTTTATCAATATAATCAATTTTTTTAAAAATGTTAAAACGTAGTTTAATACCGTAATGTTTAGTCAAGATTTTGTTAATATGGAAATATAAAAATGTACTCTAGTGATATAACATTTTGTATTTATCATGAGAGGTTTTATTTCGTAAACCTACTTTAAAGCTAGGCTGCATGTTGTTGGTTTATCTTGAGAAATAAGTAATTCGTAATATTGTACCGTCAGACTTCTTCTGTAAAAGTATATATAGACCTACATAATATTACAGAAGGGTTTCACTGGGTTGAGAATAATTATCTTTCCTAGATAGAAGCAGTAAATTATTATATTACCGATTACATTTGTACGCATGCCTTATAGAGGAGATTAAAGCACTACGCCATTTACCGCTGGGCATTTATCAGGCCTCTTTATTCAGAGTGTTCAGCCTTAATCTATGGCACGGGACCAAGGACTTTACTTCCTTCCAGAGAACAAAAACAAAAAACAAACCCCCCCAAAAAACAACAAATAATAATAATAATAATGTGACCGTAAAAGCACATGCTTTCCTCTAAATTTAAACCTCCACTAATTCACTGTCTATGCGCAAAATTCAAAGGATCAAAATACAATTTAGTCTAGTGAGTGGTGTTTGTAGTATACCTTGACGTATTTTTAACATGTGCTGTGTATTAGGATATTACTTATCACTTATACTGACTGCTATTGATAAGATATTTGAGACAGTTTTTTTTTAGTTCATTTGCCTTTCTCT
The DNA here is from genome assembly GCA_964059195.1 of Ectobius pallidus. Taxonomy (NCBI): domain Eukaryota; kingdom Metazoa; phylum Arthropoda; class Insecta; order Blattodea; family Ectobiidae; genus Ectobius; species Ectobius pallidus. Next base: position 127,590,117 of record CAXKWD010000006.1, read on the forward strand.
ACCGTGCCAAATCCAGTTGTTGAATCAGAATATGGAGTAAAGATGTGTTACACTTTACATAAAGTAAACAGCTCTCCTGCCAAGAAATTATCTGAAAATCAAACCGTACCCAATTCAATCACATTTCAATCATTCTCTCTTTTTTCTGGCGAACTTGAAGCTACATGATAATTTCTACTCTTGATTAGCTCAAGCATCTCTCATTAATAGTTAACAATAAGAATATGAACTTTAAACAAAGTAGGATTAAAATATGCAAGCATAACACATAGACATGTCAGGACATTAACGCAGAAGTGTGCAAACTCCCAATATAGAAACCCATGCCGGACTGCAAAGAAAACGATTAATACAATGATAGGCCTCATAATTTTACATTAAATTAAAATTTTTCTTTGAATTTAATTTTCTTCATCCTATTAAAATGTAAGATAATCTACTGCATCCTATAGGATACCTTATCAATTTAAGGGTTAAGACCAATAAGTTATCATAAAGTGAAATGTCGAAAAAATGCTTTCAGGGTAGCTGGATATAGGCTACCGGAAAGATTATGAACACAAATTAGACTTAAAATGGTAGAATTAGGATAACTGTTTATAGGATCTGTGTCACCAATTATAAAATCGAGCAGAAATTATTTAAAATAGACAAATTACGCGTAATTACTTCTAGATGCTGTATTCCGGAATTCCTTACAAAACGATGGAGGATTTGGTTCAACACTATCAATGCAAATTTGACCTAAAATACACTTCGATACTATCTAGTGTACTTTTTCATCCCAGAAGCTTTCTTGCCAACTTTCTATGTGAGGTATGATTAAAAATTCAAATACGAAGTAGGCTTAGGAAATTTACTCTCACCTGTTGATATTCGCAACATGTCGAGTCGTGGATGGCTGGGGGCCAGGAAATGAACATATTGGCAACATTCACAGTATGGGCGGGGTTAGCCTTTAGCTATGGGCTACGCAATCGCACAGACTAGGTACGCGATGTGACCACAGCGAATATTTGCCCCATCACCCCGGGGCATTTCCACAGACGGCTATAAGAATGTGCATTCAAGTACGACTGACTGTTTACTGTTTATTTAATTACCATTACACATGTTTCCAGTCGTCTTGGTAAATGCAGCTATAATTTGTGAGCTAAAATTTGAAACTCGTCCTGTTACAGAATGTCTGATGATAACTATACTAGTGATGATCCTTTTCAATCATAATGATGCTGAGTCATAAAATCACAACTGTCCCATACCTTTAAACTTACAGACATTAAACAGAACTCCTGCGCTACGAGATAAAATTATGGCACACGGTCAGTGGTTATAGGCAGCACACATTTTAAGAAGTGCTTATCTATGACATGAGATTGGTTATGGTAACTTATATGTACACCCAAGAAACAAACAAACAAAAAATGGAAAATTCATTTTTTTAAACGACGTAGTTAGATATTCAATTCTTTTCTCTTTAATTTCATGTATTAATTTTTAAATTCTGACTGCTAATTCCTTAGGTGTGCTCTTTTTCTAAGTACTGTAGGAGCATTTTACATTGCCCTTACCCAGTTATTATCGCCGCACTCAATTCGTTGACAGTTAACATCAAAGAAGTCGCCGCCGCTTGGAGTAGTTGCCATACTGCACAGTGTTAGTAAACAGAGCGGGAAGATGTAGATGCAGCAAAACACTTACGTGGCAATGACATTGAGCAATGAGAGAATTGGCAACACGAATTCAGTCAGCGGTTTCTTTTGAGAAAACCTTTTACAGTAACAACAAGCATTGTAATATGAGAACAAAGCGAGCCGCCCGTCAACGTTATGAGTGCAGCGATAATATCAAGTTTTAGTATCTACTGTATTTGTACTCTTCCTTCTCTGCTAGAACTTCCCCTATTGGCTATCTTGTCACTTATACTATTAAGTAAGTGGAGTCATATGAACTGTTTGAATTTAATATTTTCTTGTTTATCCCTACATGTGTTATCCACGTGTTTTGATAAGTTTTGTTTTCTTCTCAGTTTCCCGTAATTAGCAAGTCGCTTGTATTAATTTATTTCAGGCATCCTAATTCTTCTACAAATTAACATATCAGTGCGATTTTGGTGTCATTTAGAAGTTTGAAATGTTCTCTAGTAGGCCTACTTGTCGTTGAGCAATTTCTTATTCTTCTACAAATTAACATATCAATGCGGTTTTGGTGTCATTTAGAAGTTTGAAATGTTCTCTAGTACTTGTCGTTGAGCAATTTCTTATGTATGGATATTCTACTGTGTTCCAGATTTTCTTTATAATGATGTGAACAAAAAATATATATACTTTTTGGTTTATATAAACCAACGCAACAATGTAAAATCTTAAGTAACAAAACGCCAGGCACTAAATAATCGTTCTTTTCACAGAATACTAAAAATTTAGTATTTTTATCATTCGTACTTTTGAAGTTATCAGATTGCAAACTTTTAATCAACATTTTCGAGAAAGCAGTTTTTATTAAAAATTATAAACAATTACAAAAATGTTCTTCTGTAATGTCTTAATATATAGCTATATAATATATTTAAAATACTGTAATTGAGTCAACTAATATTTAAAATAATTTTCACATCTGAAGGAGTACATGTAACTCAAGTGATGGGATTTGGGTACGAAAATTCTTATTAAGATGGGTGCTATAGCAAGGTATATCAGAGAGAAGGTAGGTAGAAACGAGTATGAGCATACTAGGCTGGGTTACACATTGCCCTGGGGGAGGCCGGGCAAGGTAAGAGCCGGACTGGTACAGGAGAACCGTTGCTTGCTGCGACCCTCCATGCCGGTCCGGTGCATTGGGTCACGAGGCGAATCTGAGTAATCCTCTGCATCCAATTTCAATACCAATCACAGCACATCTTTCTATATTCCATGTGGTTTCATTTCCTGAGGACGACTTGGTTGTGACTGAGCGAGCATATATTCCTACTTTTACACAAGACAGTTTACAGCCTGCGTTTTAGGCCTACGTCCATTTGTCAATAGGAACGAAGATTTCCATTCTTCCTGAAGGAGGCTCTTTCTTTCTTTCTTTCTTTTTTTCTTTTTTTTCTTTCTCTCTTCCTTTCTTTCTTTCTTTATCGTAGTTGAACCTCTCCCTTTTAGGATTTAAGCGACCCAAGCCGCCCGGGCCTTACAGGGCCGCGACCTGTCGGGAGAGGGATTATCTTTGGATCACATACATACTTTTTTGACCAGACAAGGGCATGGAGGGCCTCCCCGGATGAGTGATCAGCCCAATGCCGGGGCCACCTCCGAGACAACACGAACACACAGGACGAGACACACCAGTCACACACACACTCACTCTGAACAAGGCGAGGGTGGGATGAAGATTTTAATGACGGCCAGATGATATCTGGGGACCACAAGGGCATAAAGTTACCTGACATTTGTCTCACAGGTGAGGAAAATCCCCAAAACGAAGATTTGCGTTCTTCCTTTGTGCTGGAACAATGGCTACCAACCTTTTAAGGAGGGTTCATGCACTAGAAGATGTTAAGAAAATGTTTTATCGTTTCAAATGATAGAATATGTTATTCTGGACACAGTTCAGACAATAATTCCTTTTAATGGTGGTATTATTCAGTCTTTTTCTAAAGCTGTGCATTTTGAGCACATCCTAGCCCTGCTATGAGCCACAGTCTTGTAGGCTTAACAGCCACAGTTGATCAACGCTCGGGAAGTAGACCTTATCCCGCCAAGGGATTTAGTGCCACAGATTGTTTTTCTAGTAACTGTCGTTACTGTATAAATAATAAAGATTTTGTCTTCAAAATCTAAAATTTAATCATGTGTGTGAGTATAGTTGAAATACAGTCAAACCTTCATGCAATGGTATTTGCGGGCCCTAGCAGACTTTATTGTTGTTACTGAGGAAGACTGTATGCAGAATACAGTGTGAACTACAAGATAATTCAAGGAGCATGTGTACAAACCGAAAAGCAATTAATCACTGATCCAGATCATAAAAAGATCCAGATCATTAACTTACCGACTTTCGCTAAGCTTTGTCCATAGCTACTTTATACCCCCACACTGAAAAACTGCTATTCAGACTAGTTTAACATCCAATTTTTTAGCCTAAGCAAATGCTAGAAATTTCATAGAGGAAGGGAAAAGGGGAGAAAACGAAAATTCACCACATCGCTAAGGCAAAACTACAACCGTTTACTCTGCACGTATTTTAACAGCACGTTTGCTCAGCATGCTGAAGTAGAAACTGAACTTACTGTATGTTTTTGACATGTAGTAAGGGATGTTTCCATTTTATTGGCCCTTTTCTTCACCCCTATTGATTATTTCTATTCTTAATTTTTATAAAAGAATGTAACAGTTTTAGAAAACTGTTTTGATGACTGCAAAAGGTAATAATTTCAGGGCTAAGTTAGTGGTAGGCAATAACGATTTAAACTTTAAAGCATTGCTGTAAAAGGTGTTATTAAAAGAGCTTCATTGTTGTAGTGAGTCACATTTAATATTTTGAAGGTAGAAATTTTGCCAGGAACAAATAAATATATCGCTAAATGAGATTTCATCGTTATATTGATTTTCGTTATAGAGTGGTTTCTCAATTGCAACTTATACATTACAACAAAGTAAAACAACATCCATAGCAGGTACCAATTTCTTCCGCAGCCCGTACTTGACAGTTAATCATTATGGATTGTATAGTATAATTGCTGTAATCCGTATGTCACGTATCTCTCCTGCCTTTATAATGAAGAAAGAGATCGGCAATGAAATTATTTTTGTTGTATTAAGGGGGTGAGCAGTGTAGTTTTTAGGACTGGGAAACGAGTGACTTATTTTCCGAAGACTTTTGGTTTTATCACAAAGAATATTATCGATACATCAACCAATATTTGTAACCTAAAAGACCAGGATTTTACTTTGCGGCATAGGACTGCAATACTTCTTTTTTTTTTTTACCTCCATGAAGTGTTAAATTTTTAGCAGAAATGCTTTGCTTTATTAGTGCAGGATGTCTGAAGCATTAAATATAAATATTAGTTTTATATATACTGTAATGTAAGTTACAGATGGAGATAATGATGCAAATTAATGTAATTGATTATTGGTTGTAGTGAAATTTGAATCAATGTTATGTTTGTAGTATTAAATATTTACTTATTTCGTTTTTCTTCTCTTTTAGGTAAGCAAATTCAGTTTCATCTAGTCCATCTAGTACACGTAAGTGTCTGGTTTAATATTTTATCTTTTTCATTTTACGGAATTGAAGAATATCCGTGTAGAGCAATACATTATTATCATTAATTCTTTACTGATTGCTTGTTTGTTTATATACTGTAGCATTTAATATAAACCCGACGTCATTGTAAGCAGAAATGTGAGACAATATACAGAAAACCATAACTCTAGTAGGCCTATATAACCTGCACTATACTTTTTAAACTTTATAAACTTGTACAAATTCCATGATAGCATGTGTTGAAAACGTTACTATAACAGCCGACTTTACTACAAAGATAAATACAAACTACTGTAATTACCATTTTGGTAATAGATGGTAGATAATTCAAAATCACCCGTTAATGCTTGCATGGACTTACCGAACAACTCGTCCTTACTTCGTTCAAGAGTTCTCTGTGAAGAATCCTATAAATGATAACATTGCATGTAACCAAGGGTGAGTAATTTCCAGTTGCCTATGGCGACCAGAATTCTGAGGCGGGTAAGAAACATTCAATTTTGGAAGAAGGAAAAACTACTTTATTTAACTTTTATTTTAATTAGTGCCCATCCCAGCCATCAATAATTTTGTTTTCTGGGGCCTGATAACTGTTTGGCATACATTTATTGGAAATTCCAGAAAATAAATGTTTAGTAGGGGACGGAAAATTTGGTCATTAAGGGTAAAAATCGTCCTTCACATGTGCAAAAACATGAGTTATGTTGCTATTTTAATATGCATATCTTACTATGTAGTTAAAACGCCCTATCGAACAAATGGTTTTAGTTTTTCCTTACTTATATGACGAATTTGCTGCTTTTTTCTTCCCTCTTCCCACCTTCTATGAATTCAAAATTTCATCAATATGCCTAGGCTCAAATTATGCCGTGATCCTTGACGTTATTCCAGTCTGAATAATAATTACAGTATGAGGGTGTAAAGTAGCTCAACTAAAGTCAGGATGTTTGGAGAAAAAATAGCGGCCTTTTAAGATTTGGCTTTGTGATTCATTATTTTTCGCTTCTTTGCACGGCTGTTCCTTGAATTATCCCATCGATACAAAGTTTTCTGCATATAGTCTTCCTAATATGTAGCTTATCACAGCCCCTCAGTATAACAAGAACCCTGCTATAACGATACAATGTGCTAGGGCCCACAAATATCGCTATATGGAGATTTTAGTTTATTCTTATAACTATTTACACAATTCTTGTTTTTATCTGTTTATGGGAATCCAAACATTCCCATAGGGTATTTAACAGACACATGAAAACGTAGTTAAACTGTTGGAACTTGTGACCGTAAAGTCTTTCCAGATTTTATTTTAAATAATTTCCAGTATGATGCCTGATATTCTACATTTTTCCGACATTTCTTCTCTAGAAGAAAAGAGTTTTTGTCCTGTAAAATTTCCTACTTATGGGACAGTAATATATTCACCAGTCTCAAAGCGTTAGAGATTTTCATGTTTGGAGTTGCCAGAAAATACACCTGGAAAATAGCAAATTTTCAAAGGGTACAGGGTAAGTTATTAATTCCATGATTAACTGCTTAGTCCCTTTTAAGCATCTGATTGATTAATCTGTTCAGCGTGTGTCTTGTGTATTCATGCATACGATTTGGTATGCGTTGTTTGCTGGTGCCCTTTTGAAATGTGTGTCACATACTGAGAACTGCTTGACGCCTCGAGCGCCTCTTCAACCTGCTCACTGAGATTTCTCAACGGTAGCCACTTGATTCCTTGGGCGACACACAAATTCAAAGTTACGTATCCGATCGAATTACTGTTTACTTGTGATTACGTCATCTTACCACAGAGGAAGCAGTGTCAAATTATAATGTACTATATTATCTCCACAGGTGAAAGCTGTTTCTTACATTTGTGTTTGCTTCCATAACCTATCGATAGGCTAATCCGACATATTAATTCCCCGAGCAACTGCCTAATTATAAAACGCTAAATAATTGTTCTTTTCAGAAGATGCTATCATCATAAAGAATACATTCCACATTAGTACATTTGGGAGATTTCATTAGCAATAACGCATTCGCTTTGCCACGTCTGGTTCTTGTAATTCTTGCACTACATGCACTCTGTATGGTCAGAAGCCTGCTTTTTTTGCAGCTCTCTGACATGTGCCATATGAGTAGCCTGTCTCCTTGGCTCAACCGGCACAGTGATTTCTTTGGTGAGTTCATTCTCGAACATCAACACGATCTTGACTCATTGCAGGTCTTTTTTCCCCAGTCTCGCTGAAGAGAGAGCCAGTGGTCTCTAGCTTTATAGCCAATGATAACATTGTTGTACTTGTTGGAGCATTGCGCACATTCGTCTTCGAAATGCCCGTTGTGTTTCTCTGGCAATATGTTTTCACAAGCTGCCGATTTAAGAACTGCATTTTCGTTTGTGACTGCAAAACTAGAGACTGGAAATTATTCAATTGTCGTAAGGCAACAACACTAATGGATGTAGGGGTACCAACATTAATACCAATATCGATTCTCCGAAAGCCACTGAGATCATAAAATTCTATTTCAATTTTGTGTTACTTTCCAGAGGGAAATTTTTAAAAGTGTTCAGTTTTATGTGGATTACACTGTATATAATATTTGATTTGAGGATCCCGATTGTAAGCTGGTACGATATAATTGATGAAATAAATAATAAAAATCGTAAGTATAAATCCTGTGAGTGCTAGACGTTTCGCAGTAGGATTCTTAAACATTCCATGATATTTAATTTTTAATTGCCTTCATATGGTGCAATACTTTAACTTGCATGCAGAATTTTTTTTTTGTATCTTGCGTGTCAGATTATCACATCTTCCAATTCGATGATGTTATATCACCTGTAAACAGGAAGAGAACAAGCAATAGCTTAAAGTGTACCGAGAGAGGGAAAGCTCGTAATTATAAGTAACCTCCTGAGAGAGAAATGTAACTACTGTGAGTGAAGCATGTGACATGTGAGAGGTCTGAAGTGGCTTTAAATGGAGTGTTATGCAGAAAGAAATATGGGACCAGAGGATCCATTCCATGTTCTTAATTACGTAATCTGTAGTCACTATGTTAGACCTACTAGTCATGTAGCTCAGTAGCTTTTACATGTGTGAATACTTGGCTGCACACGTCTATCTTTCATTTTCAGGAATAAAAATATTCTTAATTTTAAATGTCAATAGCTGTTCTATACTCATTTGAGAAGATTTTATGTCATGGCACAAATGATTAGAACCTTGTATGCTTCAAGCCGGAAGGTCGCCGATTCCATACTTAGGGCTGCTAGATTTAGGGATGGAGAAATAGGAAGAGCTGTAACGACAGTGATCCGTGAAGCATGATATCAAAAAGATGGGCTCTTTTTCATAAAGTGAAATCTTCAAATTATTTTTTTAATTATAAATTTCATATTTGCATTTTGATAATAGTAATTGCACGGTTTAAAGTAAATTAATTTAAAGTGTAGCAGACTCTCATTATCAAAACCCACGTTTACATATTTTCAAAAACATTCCAAGTAAAGATGAACACTTTTTGTTGTGAATTCGAATCAACAGCAAGAAATCAAGGTATTGCAAGAACTTGGAAGGGCCTGGAGGTTTTAATTTCAGCTAAAGAGTTCTTTATTGAGCCCTAAATATACGACACAGACCCTTGTTTCATATTCCAGAAAGGTTAGGCAACGTTTAAGAAACTGGTATCTTCATGCCTCGAACCTATGTCCTCCTGATGTGTAGGCTACCTGTGCTACGATTATATGTGTCATGGCGTGTTCCATGCTGGACCCTAGATATTCGTCTTGGATTCTGTTTGAACTTATTAAAAAGATTGGCCTTCTTACATGAGCAAGATTAGAAGATTAGAGTAAGATTAGAAATGTTGAAACGTTCAACCTGCGTTACACCTGCAACCATATCCAATTTATCTTAATCCTATAATTATGGGTATCATTTATATTTCTCAAGAGAAATCGTTAACAATTTATACTAACGATCTGGAAGCTGTGGCTTATCATAATTGATATTATAAAAAGTTGTTTATTTCTTTCATTGAAGGACTTAATAAGTTATTATTACGTTATCCGGACGCGTGCTATTACCAAGCAAGGTCATAGCGAGTTATCAGCAAACATTAACAGTATCACAGTCTTTGTTTAACAGGTGCGCGATTGCGAAGGCTGAATCAAATCAGATTGTATTGAATTACGTTCCGATCTAAATCACTTCAATGTCACATTCATTCAACACGGCTTTAAGAAATGGGAGACGCCTTTTCGAAATATTTTTCTCATCTCATTTGCAAGGTTTCTAAGTCGACTGCACAAATGGCAAAATATGCCATTAGAAAAATTAAGGACAACAAGGTATGCCTAGAATTAAATAGCACCGATTTTATCTTATGCAAATGATATTTGTCTGTTGGGTGACAAACATATTTGGCAGAAATGCAGAGAGTCTTTTCGATGCCTGCAGAATTGTTGGATTGGAAATTAATACAGAAAAAAAACTAAGTATACGATCGTGAAATGTCAAAATAATGCTCAGTATATGATCATGAAATGTTGATGCTTAGGAAAATATTCGGACCTAAGAATAATGAAATTATGAAGTGGAGAAAACTGCATAATGACGAGATTCAGAAACTGTACTCTTCACTGAATACAATAAGAGTAATTAAATCACGGAGGATGAAATGGGCTAGACATGTTGCACGGATGGCGAAGGAAAGACATATATAAAAAAACATTGACTGGGAGACCCGAAGGGAGGAGACCACGTGGAAGACTTATACGATGGTGGGAGGACAACATTAGAATAGATTTAAGGGAAGCAGGATTTGCGAGGGATGGTTGGATGGAGTTAGCACAGAATGGGGATGAATGGGGGCTCATACAAGCGCGGCAATGAACCTCCGGGTTCCATAAAATAGATAATATTCCTTTAGCTTGATTAGGAATTGTCTATTACTATTGAGTAAGTAAAGTAAGAAACAGTATTGAAATAGGAACCAAAGGTCAATATCTCCCATTTTGAGATAGAGTACTGTAGAACCAATTCCATTTATTGCCCTTTATTCTTGAGTGGGTGAAATGCTGAGGAAACGTACTGAAAGAGCATTGTACGCAATTTATTATTGGTATCATCATTATTGGAATAATGACAAAGCTCAATTTTATTTGGAGCCAATTGCTAAAATTTCTCTAGCTCTAGCTCTAACTAAACTCCGTGGCGCTACATCCCTGAAGAGACAAGGCCTACCACCCGACTGCCGAGTCATCTACAATAGGCAGATGGTAGGATTGGGGGAAGCATACATATTTTAATATGGTACGCTCAAAAATGCCTTATGGTTATGAGATAGGGGTGAATAGAAATTTGAAGATATGCATGAAAAAGAAGAGATCTAAACGATTATGAAATCGTTGTATGATTGATATTTCTCTTCTCTCTTTCTCCTACTGTCTGTCTGCTCTGTCTTTCCTTCACTAGTTTGTGTCGATTCGTGACTTGTTAATTCTACCTAAAATCTGAAAGTCTAAACGTTGGGAGATGCTACTTTAATATAGGCCTAAGCCACTTTTGTGTGAGTACGTGCGTGTGTGTGTACATTTAACCTTTCCCAGTTTAAATATTAACTATTTCGCCATTTTAACTTCAACTGCATATCATCGCGTGACAAAACAGTATTTTGCTTACGGCTACATAAATATCTTTGTATACTTATAACGTCAAACATATTTCATATGAGAGAAGATCTGTCAATTTTTATTCAACATCCTGGTTTTCCCATTGATTTAAATGATAAATTCTTAGTTGATGGAAAATTCCAAAATTCCACGTTCTAACATTCAAGAATTCTTTCTCAAGTTTCTTGGTTCATTTGACACGTTCTCTTTTCATTTAATATGGTGGACTTCGCTTATCGGGAGAACTTCGTAATAGATTTGAGGTTATTTTAAGATACATCATTTGAGCTTCTAAAAAATTCTCAGAGTACAAAAATAAAAAAAGAACCAAGCACATGCAGAAATAAATAATTTAAACTAATTTAATTTGGAATGAAGGACATGCTGCAGTGGTCGCAAGATCTTCCAATAACTTCCTAAAATATTTTATTGGCATAGTTATTATTAGAATTTATTTGCATTAAGCAGGATCTAAATTATAAACCTTGATAACGGTTACTAATTTTATTTAATCATAATTGTGGAGAATTTCAACATTAAAATTAGGAAGACTTTGTGATTGTCATGTAAGATTTTGGGATGCAACAAATGGGAGGTGAATCTATCAGTAACAGGGAAAGGGGATTTGGAAATTGTTTCTGGCCAAAAAAAAAGTTGTCAGATTTATTAGGAAATGTATTTTATCCTATGACGTTATAAGTTCTTGACTGCGAGTGCGCATTGTAAAATAATGGTGATTACGGGTTACCAAACATCGGAACCGGAATTGTACTTCCGGAGAGCATACTTAATCGAGGACGTATTTTGACACTTGTACTGGTGAAAACGGGTGTTGGAATTTTGCAGATATGGGTTGCTCAAGCAAGCATAATCACCATAGCAATGAAATTACTCTGCATGGTGCGAGGAAATCCATGCAGACATTCACCTGCAAGTTACCTATAGGTAATCCTTGTCGTTTGTACTTAAATCTTCAATTCTCATTAGTCGTAACACAGTATTAGGTGATTAGGAAAGGACGTAAATTACACGACTTGGGACGTCCTCTCCTAGAGATTTTTTTTATTTGTTTTGAATATATTGAAAGAATATGACAATATATTTTGCTCACACACAGACGCACAAGCATTCATAATTTATTATACACATGTGAACAGTCAGTTCGCTGAAAGTAGTAAAACGTCTATGGATTGATGGATCGCCATTTTCATCACCACCATCACCATAAACGTCCTATTTATAACCATCGTCATAATATTCCATAATAAAACTGTATGAAGAAATTTAACAATAATACCGATATTAACAGATCATAATAGTTTCATTTTCAAGTTTCTTTATCCTTTTTCAGTTTAACTCCCACATTATTCTGTCAATTGTGTCTGTAAATCTTTCTTAGGTTGATTTTCTTTTAATATGTCATATTATTCGTACCACATGATCCACCTTTGTGTGGAGTATATTACGAACGAAATAAAAATTTATCCTTGTTTGTTTAAAAATATTCTACGTTGCTGTATGCGTCTACTTTCTTAGTAGGTCTACTTTATTGTGATAATTGAACGTATTACATTATCCTTTCCAATTCAAATAAGGTCATTTGATTGATTTTTGGTATATCTAAATGAATTCTTACAACACCGTGAAATAAATTGTTCACTGTTTCTAGATGGTAAAATTCTCCTTATTCTTAACTAATATTAGGATTCATTTTATATTACAATATTACAAGTATTATATAACGAAATCTAAAACTATTTGAAATAGGAATTTTTCAAGGTGTTTTGTCTTTCAGCGTTTCTCTTAAGTCTTTCCTATTGTTTTCCTTTTTGGTGGTACACCTAAAAACTAAACTAAACTCCGTGGCCCTACATCCCTGGAGGGACTAGGCCTACCATCCGACCGCTGCGTAATCTACCATAGGTAGATTGTACACGTTGTGCTCTTTTTTCTTTTAAATGGAACAGGAAACAGTCTAATGTAATTTGCTTTTCTTCGGAAAGAAACTTCCGTTGATATACCTAGAATGGAAAATATTTAAATTTTGTAGACAAATGCGTCCGTACATGACCGACTTACATGTAGATGCAACCAGTGAAACATATTGATGGGACAGATGGCAATGAAGACAATTGCTCAGTCTTCCATTTTTATTTTTCGTCTTTAACATACCGCCTGTTTCATCCAGATGTCAAGCCAGTCAATTGATTTTGAATAGCTGGGACCATTTTCTTTACCCTATAGCAATTCGAATCATGTTCTCTGTTGTAATGCATCAATTGAAATACTTCCAGTCAATTCTTCTTCCACGAACACAATCGTTTATGAGCGGGCCCAGTTTTCTCATTTTGCAAGCACCGAACAATGTGGGACAGACTTTTTTTCTTTTTAACTGTAATCTTCGCACGAAACGTAGGTTGCAACATACGCATAAGGAGTAAAATAATTTTGTTTTATAGAAAAAGCTCAATTTTTTTGTAAACAAAGTTGATTTTTTCTTTTAAAAAAAAGAGTGCGTGGAACGCCACGCGACAGAAGTAAAACTTTATTTTATTTTTTTATTTTTTCAATTTTTGATTATTGGATTTTTTCAATTTTGCATTATTGGACTTTTTAATATTGGGTTTTTGAACTTTTTAAATTTTGGACTTTTTAATTTTGGATCTTTGAATTTTTAATTTTGGATTTTTTAAATTTTCGATCTTTGAATTGTTTATTTTTTAATTTTTAATTTGAATAATTTATTAAATTTTGGATTTTTGGATGTTATAATTTTTAATTTTTATTTTTTTTTTTAAATTTGGAAATTTGTATATTTTAATTTTGGATTTTTAATTTTGGATTTGCGCGGTAATGAACCTCCGAGTTCCATAAAATAGATAATATACCTTTAGATTGCTTAGGAATTGTCTATTGCCATTGAGGAAGTAAGGTCTGAAAAATTACTCCCAATCATTGAGTTGATTGTTTTCTGTGCAGTCCGCACCGAAACAAGTAAGAGTGTGACTGATTTCGTGACTGATTGTGACTGATTTCGTGACGGTTTTAGTGTGACTGATTTTCCAGATTTACCCTCTACCGCCATTAAAGAAGTTTTACTTCAAAAATCTAGCTGTAAAAGAACAAGAAAGAACATTTAAAAATACTGAACTCTGATGAAAGATGGTTCAAGATGCACTTCCTAAAGCCTGCCCATAATACACGTGTTTGTCTTTTTCTACGACATAAGACTTTGTAAGTATTTGCTGATCCTAGTGTAAGTAATATGTATGCGTGGGGAAACTAGCAAATTGCAATAATTTAGAATAATTACACTTTTCCTACGTGATTCATACTCCTGACTGAACGGTGGCTACGACAGTATTTTTCATACTAACTGGAAATATCCGTATTAGTTGTTCCAGATGTTTTTTGCAAACGTAAATGTGGGCAGTAAACATTCTTCAGGTTTAAATGAAGCGTGGTGAAAAATGTTCCGACTTTCTGTAACTAATGTGTACATTGCAATTATTTACATTTAAAGTGTACTCTCGAGTTCGCAACAGCAGGGAACAAGTTTGCCGTTGGTGTAATCCAAAGCAATTATTATTTATTAATATAATTTCAAGACATTAGTCTTAAACTGTTTTAACATTGTAATTTGCCGTAGTGTAATTTTTCTTCTACACTATTTTTATTTTGTTTGTAACCAAAAATGTATTGTGGGTGCCACTTCTTGACTTCTTTTCCAAGAACTACCTCTACCTGCTGCCACCCTAATCCTCTTCGACCTATCCATCAGTGAATAGAAAGGTAATTAGGCGTATTCACACTTGACTACAGTCCAGTACAATGTTTCCAAATACGTATCACAGCACGTTTACTTCACTTGAGAAGTGGTGAATGGCAGCGGCAACAATGGGGAAACCCACGCGACTACAAAAGCACCTGTTCTTGGTTGGTGTCGGCATCGGCGCAGATTTTTAGATCAGGGAACAATACTATTATATTCTTTTGTAGATAGATGGATGGTTTGGGAAGAGGTCTTCTTAAAATGCCACGAACAGTAATTTTAGTTTCCCCGTAGGGAGTAGCCAGAAGTAAACTAAAGTGTACCAGAAACAACACAGTTGTTACATTAAAATAGTTTTATTTGCAGGAATCATATCTTATACAACAAATTACACAGTTTTATTCCGATACATGAAATACGACTTCACATTAAATCGTAAAATAGGATTCCTACCTCACTGAAAGACATGTAGGTACGTAAAATGCAGTATTGTGGCACAGACTAATTTAGTGATGTATAATATAATGATAATAACAGTAATCATAATATCGTATGTGATCCCTATACAGGCCATGGAGGCCCAGAGGGTTCCAGGAGGTTGAGGCTCCCAGATTTTGGACATTCGGCACGTGAAGGTGGTAAGGTTGTCAGCCTTACGCACCGGCCACCTTTACTCCCAGGATTGCTCCTAGTACTCATTTCTGTTAGAGGCTGAATCGACCCCAGGGCCATAGTGCCACCAGAAGGATTAGGCTAATTGAAAAACTCCAACGACCTCATCGGGAATCAAACCTGCAACCTTGCCGGTTTGTAGCGCAGCGCCTCAACCACTACGCTAAGGCGTACCCCAATAATAATAATAATAATTTTTCCCAGATTTATTCGTATGCATATATGAAGCCACTTCTTCACTTGAAGACTCTCCTGAACTTCATTGTGTGAAATTGACCTGTCCCGGAGTTCTAGTGTTAAAACGCTCAGTTCCAAAGCTTTCAACTTCCCCATTCAGATATACTGCCAGTAAAGATGTAGTATGTATCTACATGACCCACCCCAGTCCACATTACAACCTGAATATCCGTACGCTACGAGTGGGCGGTGATACAAGCGAAGCTTATCTGATTCCCCAGACACATTAAATTCTTTTACGATTCCAAAACTTCATGAATCATACATGTCTGTAATACGACATAAATATCTTTGCATGAATTTCTTCCTGTACTTTGCTCTCAGGCATACCGGGACTATGAATTACAATCTCCGCCTCCTTCACTTCTATAAACTGCTGTTATTTTATTTAAATACTCATCTAATAGCTGTATGAATAGGGAGTCAGCTGATTTTATCGCATAGTAACTTGGATGATCAACCAGCCTTTAAAATTCCTGTAAAGTTTCAAAAATTGTTTTAATTTATAATGGAAATTTATCTGAGCTCAAAATATCCATAGAATTTTATCTTTTGTTTTTTCATTATGTACATGATCCTCTCTTTTTTTAAACTTTTTAAATCGGATTTGTGTCTCAAAAACTTGTTGCTATGTGCAGATATGTATTCATGGAACCATGGATATTTTTTTTTTCTGTTGAACAGGTTATGAGAATATTTTAGGAGAAAAATGCCTCTACAGCTGGTAGAGCATATGGGTTCAAAAAGCTCTTTTCTGTACTTTTACTAATACTATGTCTATAGCATCATCTGATGCTCACAACTGTAAATATATTGATTGAATCCCAGTGTCAGTAATTTTTCTCCTAAAATATTTTCATATGATGTTCAACAGACAAATTGTGCTGTGGTTTCATAAATACGGTGCATATCTACATCTTAATTGTTACTGTACAAGAACAGTGGAAACCTGGTCACACAATCTCTGAATTAGTGTGCCTTACAATACTGCTAATTACGTAGGCTATGTCTTTCAGTGAGGTGAATAAAAATTGTTCAATTTCGATACAAACGTTGGGTTAATTTCGATGTTATTTCGCATAAAAGCATGCAATTTCGATATTATTTCTCGTCAAAATTTAATAGATTTATGGCTTCCGTGGTGCAAAATATTGCATATTTCTGCAAAAATTATCATAAACCCTTGAGTTTCAGACCTTTCATAAAGTAGATGTTAAGAACTCTCACCAATTATCTTTTTAATATTTACCTGTAGTGTAGGTAAATTAGTTTAGGCCTAACAGAACCTCCTTGATCTACTTATATTTAGAGTGGATTGAGGATATAAATCACTGGACACCAAAATACAGCTATTTTATGTTGACATAAAATATAAATTACATTAACTGTACTAAATTAAAATATGCTGTAACAAATTAAGTGTTCTGTACATAAACTTATCTATATATAAGATTATTTGTATTTTAATTGAAAAATAAATATACATTTAAAATTAGAATACTTGACAACTCAAAATTTACTTGGGTTATGTAATATTTATTTTATCAATGTCCACTTATTATATTTATGCAAATTTCAGTAAATATATCATTTAATTCCTCTAAATAAATAGGCCTACCTTTTTAAGGCTCAAAAATTCCCCGATAAAATAGCATTTCGCCCTAATAATGAAAATTTCGCAAATACACAAAATTTCGTACATTTTAGCGAATGTAAGACGACAATATTTTAACGAAGAAGTGTTTGAAAAAAATAACTCTTTTAGTGTATTAATAACAACAATGAGTGAATCCTTTCTGTGCCCAAGATTTCGGATTCGATCGTGGCCCAGAACAATAGCATATATGTGTCCGTAAATGTGACAGGCCCATGTCTGTAGACCGGGCTATGTTGCAGTACATCACCATCGTTAAATAATCATAGGCACCAACCAATTAATGAATCCATCATTCACGAAAGCTAGGTATCCCAAGTAATCATTCACAGGAGAGAAATTCCATCTGGCGCTGTGAATCGAACTCTGGCTAGCTCAGTTGGCTAGAGTGCCGGTTCGGAAAGCAGAAGGTCACAGGTTCGAATTTCACTGTCTTTTTTTAATTTTTTTTCTTTAGGTAATGTTGCTATGCGTATTTGTGCTATGGTCCATTGTACCTTATTCATCCACAGTCGAATTAATTGGGCACGTGGTACTTCCTACAGCAACTTCGGTGGATTGGATTGACTGAATCAGTCTGTAACGTAATATAATTCGGCAATGTAATCTGTGAGAGTAATTCGTATACGCATACAACTTTCACAAAACAAAGTACAGTATTAATATCATGTATAACATCTGAAATCAATTACAATCTGTAGCCAGTTCAACGTACTAAGTACATAACAAAACAGAGACGAATTAAATTTCACCTGTACTCTGTAGCATGCTTTCATGGATCATTATTTTCAAACAGTCGTCATTATATCTTCAAGAACAAACGAAATTGCGAAATCGGGAAGGTGTAATTTTCACAAGTCGCCCGAAGGAGGAAAAAAAAAAGTGGCTGTACACACTGTCATTATAGAACACTGCAGAGGAACATAAAGGAAAGGGAACAATGCAATGCTAATTAATAGATTTACTGCGAAACACTGCTATTGTTCATGACAAACTGTCTAAGTTAAATCGTTGCTACAGACCTGGAGCTCTGTAGAACAGTAGCTGTTTTTTTTAGTTATTTTAAAGCGATTGCCAAACGAGAAGTAATTATAATTTCAGCAAACCACAGACTTTTTCTCTTACAAAAATGTAGTCTGCTTGATTGTTATTTCCTCGCTCGGAAAGACGAATTTCAGATTGGAATGTAGGCTGCTTACTCTTCTCTTAAGAATATATTTTATAATACTGTATATGTAATGAAATAGGCCAAAGTGGCGTAAGCAAAGATAATAATGCATTGTAAACTCTCGAAGTCACAGTTTTCCTGCAACTGAATTTGGCTAGTTAGAAGGAAACTGTACCCTCTCCTTTTACTTGTTTATTTCATTTTTAAAAATATTCAATTGTCTACTCGATTCCACATAGTTTCATTGCAATGCTTAGCACCGAAGAGTGGGTGGAATGCATAAAATGGTAGTATATACTTTTACTACCTACTAAGATGTGTATGTATAAAAACCTTAGGGAAAGCTATTACTCTTGGCAAAAAATAGTGTTGGCCATGATTAGACTTGCCTTGAGGCCTTAGAATAAACTATGAAATGTATGCATCAAGTGTAGTATAGAACTCTACTTCGTAGGTTTTTACTACGAAAAATCGTAGCATGCATCGTTCGTGGCTTCGATTGCTTAG
The DNA here is from genome assembly GCA_964059195.1 of Ectobius pallidus. NCBI lineage: Eukaryota > Metazoa > Arthropoda > Insecta > Blattodea > Ectobiidae > Ectobius > Ectobius pallidus. The sequence goes on from CAXKWD010000006.1 coordinate 127,609,048, forward strand.
TGAATGGTTGGTGGTAATTTGCATGGCTGCGTTTGTACAAATAAGAGCTAAAGGAGATATAAAGAGAGAAGAGCGCCATCAGTTACAGAAAACAGATGAAAAAATAATGAAAATTATGGTTAATGCTTTCTCGTCACAATCACAATGATGCTCAGCATTCGGTTAATAGCCAATAGTAACAGAAATCCCCCGAAGAGCACAAAATCGATTACGGTATGATAGCATTCCCTTCGTAGCAGAAGAATTGTGTTTATGAAAACGATATGAAGTTTATGCTTTTATTTTTACCTTTTCCTATACATTGACTACGATGTTTATATTCAGGTGAGGAAAGTCTTGTACTTCATATCGTAATAATTCACAGACACGTCTTATTAGTTTTAGATGTCTAAGCTTGTTCGAGTGGGATGGATAGCATTGGCGCAATCAAATGTCTAGTATAAACGCTCTGGGCTGTTTAGAAGGCGAGATAAGCGGCATTAAATTTCTCGACACAGCAGGTGTATTTCCAGGCATGCATTCATAAGAAATACGTGAAAAAAGCACGGCAATAAAACGTAGACGCGACATAAATCCCACCAAGCCCAGAATAAAATGTCTAATAATAAAAAATAGACAATCCTGTTATTATGAGTGGTATGTGTCTTGTCTGATAAAAGTTTTATTGTGCATAATATGGGACATAGCTGTATGTTGTATGATCACCGTAGAGAATGGGTTTTGCGCGTCTATAGAATGTTATATGAAAAATTAAGGTGCAATTGCAGACATGTAGAGTAATAAAATTGCACTCCCACGTTTATAAAATGTGTATCGTCTGGCGGCCTTGTTTAAGAGTGTATGCATGCCATTCTCAACTTTCAGTGTGTATTGACTATCATAATGATCAAATGTGAATTTCGGTATTTTTAATCACGGTTGTCAGGTTTTTGGCCAATTGCAAAACGAAAAGTAACCAAAGTTTCGCCATAAATCCAACGAAATAAAGGCATAAAGAGTGTGAAAATTTCTTTTCATATTTAATTGGTATTTTTACCCTAGCCCTAGCATATTATGGTGAAATAAGGCTTTCATGCTAGAAAATGTAATAACAATATAATAATAATAATAATAATAATAATAATACTTACTTACCTACTTACTTACTTACTTAGGCTACTTACTTACTTACTTAGGTATTTACTTACTTACTTGCTTACTTGCTTGCTTACTTCCTTACTTCCTTACTTGCTTACTTACTTACCTACTTACTTACTTAGGCTACTTACTTGCTTGCTTGCTTGCTTGCTTGCTTGCGTGCTTGCTTGCTTGCTTGCTTGCTTACTTGCTTACTTCCTTACTTACTTATTTATTTACTTGCTTACTTGCTTACTTACTTAATGGCAAAGGAATATTATATATTTTATGGAACCCGGAGGTCCATTGCCGCGCTTACCTGTGCCCGCCATTCAACCCTATTCTGTGCTAATTCCTTCCAACTATCCTTCGCAAATCCTACTGCCCTTAAATCTAACCTAATATTGTCCTCCCACCTATTTCTATGTCTTCCAAGTGGTCCTTTCCCTACGGGTCTCCCAATCAATATTTTTGAGATATGTATTTCCTCCCTCATACGCGCAACATGCCCAGCCCATTTCATCCTCCGTGATTCAATTACCCTTACTATATCCTGTGAAAAGTACAGGTTTTGAAGATCGTCGTTATGCAATAATAATAATAATAATAAATAATAGTAATAAAAATAGCCTAATACCGTAATACTATATTATTAATATGATTTTTCGAATGCCAGTAATGAAAGGTTACAAATCACAGTAATCATTATTTTACTTACTACAATCACTACCGAATTTTTATATCTCTCTCTCCTTCATTTTCTGCTTATATTCTCTTTAACATCAATACTTACTAATACCGCCAGTGGACTGTTACACCCATTCGACATTTCGAATATTATTCTATATACTGTTTTGGGTTCAGGTGAACTGTATAAAACCTAACAAAATCTAAAAGCATTCTTGTGGCATTCTCATTGGCCAATCACGCTAATGTTAGGCCCGCTTTACACTATCTAAACATTAATAGTATACTCAGTTACTGATATATTGTAATTCTTTCATTGGGGTTTGTTCTGATTTCTGTCATATTCGTAATGAGACTATATTCTGGGAGTATTCCATGCTTTGAAAGCATACAGTAAAAAAATCTAAACCAAAATATTTTGAAAATTGACACTGATATATATTTTTTTTCCACAGTTGGAAATAGAATCCACTAACTTTTAGACATTCACCCCAAAATAGTGGTAACAATTTCATGTACATACTAGTAAGGTTGATATTATTCTAAAAAATTCAATTAGACCTAATGCTCTATTATCCAGTTTGTCGGAGATTGTGTAACGTCCGGAATATACATTGAAGTGGTAACCTAAATCTTAAGATACAGAGACGGGATTACACAAGTCATTGCAGAGAGGTGTTCTCAACTCCTGATATTCTTGCGGCGAGGAAGTTCAACAAGAAATATTATTTTATATTTCTAAACAACTGCACGGACTCCAAGAAGTGATTTCTGAAGATGCCTTTGGGCTAGCTTAGCGTTCACGCCTTGAAGACATATAGGGAATGTGGATGATGAGGTAGTTTGTAGAGTTCAAGGTGAAATTTAATGTTAAAAATGTTTCCCTGCTAATTGTGTGTTTCCGAAAGGGGTCGAACCCTTGCTGCAATTTTAGAGATTCGGCTGGAGTATTTGCTTAAAACACTTCGTTAAAAGTCGAAATAAGATTGATTGTTGTATTCTGTCTTCCTTTTTTGTTTCTTATTTTCTTTCTTCAATTTCTTTCTCCTCGGGCATTTTCTTTTTTACTATCTTAAATACGTTTATACGGGTCAGTCAATAGGTCAATCTAAGGAAGTGCTTGTGATAACCCAGGGCCTGTCCATTTCACCTCATTGTGGGATATACTAAGAGCCTTATCTCAGATCGTCATGGGGGTGGTGGCTAGCCATTCCCTACATAAAAATGAATTTCCTTCCTCTACAATAGCGGGTCCTACAATTTAAAAATGATCCATACTTCGGGAGGATAGTAACTTGTTTAACTTTTAGATTATAAGGGAATACGAAATGTACCTTGAATTCATAGCACGGGAATGGGACATCTACACCATTTCAACCTCAATTTCGGAAAAAGTAATTACAATTTCGGAAAAAGTAATTTCAATTTCGGAAAAAGTAAATTCAATTTCGGAAAAGGTAATTTCAATTTCGGAAAAAGTAACTTCAATTTCGGAAATACGAGGGCTATTTTTTAAACCTCCGAGGGGGCATAAAATGAAAACCACAGTGAAAATCAAAACTGTTTTATTTGGAACATTTAGGTACACCTTCTAGCTACTTCTCTACCTAGTCGCGCCCCGATTGAGACATTTGTTGAAGCGTGGTGCAACTTTCAAGTACCCTTTTCATAGAAGCTTGCCGCCAGGGTACTTGAAAGTTGCACCACGCTTCAACAAATGTCTCAATCGGGGCGCGACTAGGTAGAGAAGTAGCTAGAAGGTGTACCTAAATGTTCCAAATAAAACAGTTTTGATTTTCACTGTGGTTTTCATTTTATACCCCCTAATGTTTTAAAAAAATAGCCCTCGTATTTCCGAAATTGAAGTTACTTTTTCCGAAATTGAAATTGCTTTTTCCGAAATTGAATTTACTTTTTCCGAAATTGAAATTACTTTTTCCGAAATTGAAATTACCTTTTCCGAAATTGAGGTTGAAAAGGTGTAGAACATTAGAATTTTTAATCTGTTGCTGTTAATAAAGTATGTAACTGCTGACATGTTTTTGAATAAGTATTTCATTGCGATTCTGTACACTGAATGTTGTCAATACCGTGAAATACAACCTGTGCTTTTCCTTTTTCTTTTGTATAGGCCTTTGCCTGATTCTGAAGGGGAAGAGAGACACTCTTCTATCCACCGTTTTTGGGGTCGACCTCTTTCTCTTTTGCCTCGTGGTTTCATATCTCGTGCTGCTTATATTAATCTTATTTCTTCTGCTCGGTCTACTTGGGCGTTCCAATATTTTCGTCTTATTTTTACATGTTTTAAAAATTATTCTATTCTACATTCTTGTGTTACTGAGTAATTGCTTACTCTAATGTCGTTTTTCCTAGCTCTTAGTGCGTTCATTTCTACTGTTTTCATTAACTGTTTGGGTTTGCTGTCTATGCTCTAGTTTCTTCTCCATACGTCATTATCGCTCTGTCGACTGTCTTATATATTTTAATTTTACTTCAAGTGAAGTAAAGTGTTCTATACAGGCCATGGAGGCCCAGAGGGTTCCAGGAGGTTGAGGCTTCCAGATTTTGCACATTCGGCACACGAAGGTGGTAAGGTTGGCAGCCTTACGCACCAACCGCCTTTACCCCCGGGATTGCTCCTGGTACTCATTACTATTAGAGGCTGAGTCGACCCCAGGATCCTAGTGCCACCAGAAGGATTAGGCAAATTGAAAAACTCCATCAACCTCATCGGGGATCGAACCATCGACCATGCTGTTTGTAGCGCAGCGCCGCAACCAGTACGCTACGCCGTACCCCTAATTTTACTTTAAACTTGCAGGCATTTTTCCTCCATGTACGTCTCAGCCAATACTCTTGGTGCCTTTTATATCCGGTGTCTTCGCTTATTCTCGTGATTAATACGTATCATAACAATTATAATAATTCGGGCGGTGAAACATGAGCTTTAACTAGGGCGAACACCCAACTGTTCCGGACTGCAGCTCAGTAGACGCGTTTCGTAAGGCTTGACCACAAATGATCCTTGTAGTAAATATGGTTTCACTGTAAATTCTACGTGCTATATAATTTTCTGTAACGGTGTTACTAGGAACATAGTTCTATAAGAAGCCTGACTTGCTTCAGAAAAATATTTTAATAAACTGTAACGAAGAACATTATTAGTGACTTAGAATAAATTGCTGTGAATAGCATACATTGCTTCATCTCCCATGACTCAGTGCTCTAAAAGCATACCATGTGTATATAGCCTCAAGGTTGAGATCTTTTGATACTTTGCTGTAAATCTACTTACACGAGTTTATGCCTTTTAGTTGTCGTATTACTGTTTTAGAGTTTCCTGTAACAGTGTGTTTCTTTTTGTGTTGGCATTGCTAGGATTCAGATAATCGGTATGAAGAAATTCCTTGGTAGACGACTTGCCATATTATTTGATTTGTAGCAGTGTAACATTATTTCGAATGATGAATGTGAATCACTTACTCTCTAATATTGTACAAAGAACAAAGCTCATGCAAGGAGTGGCATATAGACATTGGCTTCAGAGTACAGTATATCATTACATGATACAATATTTAACATAAAATAAATTTATTACGTTGAATTCCATCGGCTAACAGAAAATGGAGAGGGAATTTTGCTAAGGAAATAATAAACGATCGGACTTCCAATTCCACATAGACTTGATATAATCAGCGCACTCTGTTACCATCACTACCACACTACATCCACCGCTACTATATTATTATCGTCATCAACACCATCATCAACTTCGCCACGATCAACATTAGTTGGCCTCAGAAGCCCTGAATTGGGCGCACATCTGTTGGTTTCTTTCTTTCCCGTCTTCTATTTTCCAGTCTCTTTCTGTCTGGCTTTAGGCATACATCCTTTGTTGCACACCTTAAGCGCAGTGACAGTGACCCATCATCCACCTTTATTGTCTTTATCACCACCATCCCATCAGTTCACCGTAAGAGAAAATAGGTCAATGTTTGGTTATTTTAGATCTACTTGCCCTATAGCCTAATCTTTGTCTGCCTGGTTTCTGGCCCTTGCGTCAATAAAATCGCCCGATTTAAAGTTTAAAAACATCTCATTTATCAACATAGAAATATTGAACTTGTTTTTGTCCTTTTTAATTTTTAATACATTTCCTTCATTTCAAAATGCGAAGGCTCTTATAGTTTTTGTACAAGAAGTTGGAACGTTTATTGGAATGTTACCAACAAAAATATTGTAGCTTTCTCTCTCCATCGCTAAACATTTTTAAAAATATATATATTCTTTATGGCAGTTGCCAAATAATTGAAAAATATATGTTTAATAATATAATTTTTGTAGCTTCCATCTGCTTATCACTGTTGGTCTTCTAAATGTGTAATTATTTACTGAAATGAATACATAGCGGTTTCCATGTTCTGCAATCTTCGTTTAGGGGCGAAAGAGGATTTTGAAAATAATGTAATATTATTTCGGAAAAAATTCAATCTCTGAAAGTACAGGACATATCAAATATGATAATTGGCATTCATTAAGATTTGTTAAGAATAGTATCTGTACAGAAAAAATTAAATATTTATAGAAATTATCAAATTTACAACTCCCCCTTAAATTTATTATTCTTTCCTACCCTTCTAATAATATATTCGTATAATGCAGTTTCTGTCTTTTTGCTATATCTACAGGGTTGTATCTATATCTTGCACTTCTGACATGCTGAACTCGAAGAAGTGTACCTTTAGTATGTTGGCCATATCCAGGAATGAAAATCCGGTTGGTTTTATGTGGGAGGAAACAAGCAGGGATTGCGAAATGTTTCTTAAGATTAGTAGAAATATATGGTGGATGTGAGGGGTCCACACATGTAATGTAATGAACCAGGTAGAATAACTAGTAACGGTTGTCTCCACACTCCAACAAGAGTGGGCAGGCGGATGACCTGCATTGTGTCCCACCCACCGAACCCGGGTCGTACGAGTCGTCAAGGTCTTTCCGTGTCAATTTGATTCGTCAATTACATATAGGAGTATGCTTTATTAATTCCATTGTCAAAGCCCTACAACTCCTATTGTCTATTTTGATAATGTAAACATGGGCGGGGCTCACTCAATGAGAAAGAGAAAAAGTTGTTTGTTCTGGCAATTGTGTGAATGCGTCGTAGAAAATAAAGAAGAGTGTAACACTCCCTTATGTGTTAAAAGTACATTAATGATAAGAGTATACGAAACCGAAATGATTTTCTTTCGTTAGTCCTTGAGTTTTATCTTTTTGTTCATCCTAACACTACGAACCAGATGCTATAGCCAGTGAGACGGATTGCTTGTAGTATGTGTTGCATTCAATTGAACAGCTGAAGGAAAATCCTCTTCGAATTCTCTACACTATTATTTTCTGCTTCCAGTACTAATGTTTGGAGACCACCATGAAAAATTATTCTACACAACTCAAAATTGAAACTTCGGACTTGTATACCAGAACCCTTAAAATTCTTCGATGTAAATACATTTAACGTTAAACTGTATAGTGTACTTTCACTAGAAGTTATACGCAATTTAACGGATTTATATTAACTTTAATGTTATAGGAGAAAAATTCCTCTGACATTGGGACTTGAAACCAGAACCTTTGGCAATCCGTGCCAATTCTCTTACCAACTGAGCTACGCCAGAGTTCAATTCACAGCACCAGATAGAACCTCTCTCCTATGACTGACTGCCCTGAGACAATAACCTGTGGTACATTAATACATATGCATATATCTATATTAATTAGTTCTAAAATTGTTTTATTTTTTTGCGGACATAGAATTGCTCCACGTACAAAATTAATGGCATTTTTACAACTAAATTATTTCTTTTAGCGATGAGCCTAACCATTGGATCTCACTTGTATTAGTATTTTGATGAACAATATCAATTTTCAAATTTCACATTTTATTTATATTTTAAGTTCTTATTTACATATTTTTATCTAATCAGGAATATACAGCACAGGTGCGTTTTGTGTAAATTGGAAGTTCCTCTCCCAGTGGTCCTGCTACCTCCTACTCAGAACTTGAATCCCTTTATGACGTAGAAAGTTTAAATGTTCATGCCTTATTTAAATGTCATTTGACACCAATTAAAATATTAATTAATTTCTTGTTTATCCACGAGGAGCTGAAATAAGTCATATCTGTACCCACGTAACTATATAATAGGTCTATGCTCAACCCAAGAAGTCTAAAGCCTGACAGTGTTAAATGTGTAAATTGGAGAAATATAGAGTGTGTATTAACTGTTGAAAAAGTTATTACCATCTGGTAAATACAGAGCAGATAATATTATCTTAAGAGCTTTATTTGGATTATATGTATTGCATGATATTCAGAGCTTTATCTGGACTGATTGTAATCCGTATAAAGCACTGAACATAATATTTGCTCAGTTATAGCTGGTAATAGCCTAATAATTTTTTCAACACTATTCGTACTCTATATTTCTCCAATATATACTTTTTAACTTTGTCACTCTTCTCTACATAACACTAATTCCCATTCATTTACATTACCAAGGTTTAGACTTCATGGGTTGAGCATAGGCCTATTATATTCACATGAAATTTTCTCATTTATAACTTACCATTTAAAATATCCTAGTGACAAAAATAAATAGGATTGTAAAAGTAAATTTATCAGCATCATAAATAACAATAAGAAAAAATAAAAATTTTCGATAATAATTGTAATCTTCATCAAAATTTCTTTGATTTCAAGCACTTTAAAATCCTTCTTTCTATCTGTAAGTTTCGAAGATCTCAGAGGACGATACAGCCTATATTCTTCGGTTCCAGAGCCTTCCTCTCCAGACCATTAGATACCAAGCTGGCGTCATCACAATATTTTGTGGTTCGGACATGAAGTTTTATGGAGAGCTTTTTAGGAAGGTGTAATGAGCCCCACTAAAAGCTAAGAGTCAGTCGCTATGGATACCGTTGTGTGGGGAAAACAAAAGAATACTTTCCTAATGATGCATGCTCCAGGCTGTGTCCGGTGATAAAGCTTGTAATATTTACCTCTCTCATGAAGCGACGTTTAAAATTGCTTTCCCAGTTTAATTCTTTGGCTCCAAAGGAGGCATTTTTTCTTAGCACTGCGGTAATTATAAAGGTGATAAATTGTGATTGATGATCTCGTCAGGCTGGTCTATGGGAAAGGAAATAACCATGACCTATCCTAATATTAACCAGTGGTCAACCCGCAACCGCTATTTTCTAAAACTTCCTGTGAGAATTAACGAGAAATTGCTAACGGTCTCGTTATTATAAAGTTATAGGCGTCTTTCACTTAAGAAGTAGTTCAGTAATACCCAACAAATTCTGGAAGCAGCTATTATAATTGAATTCTGTTATAGATACAGTAACATTTTTAGCCCTGACAGTGCTCAGATAGATACTCTTTAGCCCGGCCAAGACTATTATCGAAATACTGTTTTGACATTTGAAGGGGCGATAGGTTATTCATACGTCAATCTTTGAGGGGAGTCACACTTTCAAATGACAATATTTCGATAGCAGACTCGTCCCAGACTACTGAACATGTATCTGAGCAGTATCAGGTCTAAAAAAAATACTGAATGTGCACTTGAAATTTGAATGTAAAAGCAGGAATTACAGCTTTATTATTAGATTATTATTTTAATTAGCTGTAGCCTATTAGTGGTACAAGCACAATCTACGTTTATATTTTAATGTGAAACAAGCTACCTTTTCTGTGTACATTATAGGCTACTGTGTGTAAGAATGGTTTATATATATACTGTATAAGAAAAGATTGTAGAAGCGAAAATGGCAATTATGTTTCTAATAAAAATTTAACATCACCATTTCTCCACTACAGTACCGTAACAATTTAACCTACTATGTGCGTATTCTGTTAATAACTTACCTAAAATGCCCCTTTTAATTTGACCCAATTCTATTATTTTTATTTATTTTGATGACTATGAAAGAATGATGTTTCTTTCTCCATCGACAGCTTCAGTTACTGTGGGACGTTTTAAAATTCAAATTCAGTTTTCCCTTTCATTATGAAGCCACTTGTCACATTACTGGCTGTTTCTATTTCTAGCATCTTGTGTTATAAAAGAATTTGGACTCAAGTTTCTTTACATAGCTTTTGTCTCTCAGCTTGACAAATAAAGACAGTGCCAACAAGCTGACAGGTTCACACATTGTGACGACGTGGGTAGTACAATATGTATGAACATCCTCACGTTGCTCGCTACTGATAAGAATTAAGTTAGTGTAATTTCCTAATCCACGTTATGAAACAGAGGCGTAACGATTAAAAAAAAGGAAAATTGTACATTTCTTTTAAGTCTGCTTATAAATTACTTAATACGAGTATAAAGCGTGGGAAGCTTAAAACTCGTTATTGTGCATCTTAACTTTTAAAATTTTCTGGGGGAGGGCCCCGAACCCCCCTCTCCCTGGGGGATATTCCATACCCCCTGACCCCACCGGATGTTATAACTCCCCCCCCCCCATATGGTCGGCCTAGTTACAACTATAATATGAAATACTTTTCAAATATTCTTCATATAAAAACATTCTGCTGATTATTCATTTCAGAATCTGAATACAAGATTTAGATTTGTACATGGAACGGCAACTTATTGAATTAGATATGCCTAAATAGTCATTGTTTTTATGATGGCTACTTAACGATGCAAAATCTTACAATTGTCTTTTATAGTTTTATGATAATTAATCGTAGTCAGAAAGTATAGCCATTAGTATCAGCATTCATCCGATCACTAATCACTACCTATTATTATCAATTCCTTTGCTTCCTCTGTTAAAACCCATCCTAGTCATCAGATAATAATCTGGATTTCTATTTTATTTTTTATCTCTTATTATACCTATTATTATTCGAACTTATACGGGACAGCTCATAAGATTCGGTTTGTACTTGGGTAGTAAATGATTAGTCGCACATTCACTCAACATTCTGTAGTCTAATCACACCTGTTTGCTAAAAAATCTTACGATTATTTTGAATGTTTTATATGTTGTTAGCGGACCTAGAAGCTTGCTGTAGGCAAGAAAGCTCAAATTCATATGTCGGGATAAGGCTTATGTATATTGTCAAAAGATAAATCTCGTCCTCTAAAGTCAATGAATTACTAATATTATAATTCGCATAAAATAATAGGCAATAAATGTGACAGATATAGAAAAAGAATTAGAGAAAAAAGGGAGAGAGGTTGGTTCATTTAAAACCATACCATACCTTTATGTCATACTCATTGAGCCAAATGATTCGAACAGTACCTTAGGGATTGTGAGAAGTCATATTTTTTGTTATTTTTACTATTTATTATTGCTATTAAGATATAAACATTATTATTATTATTATTATTATTATTATTGTTATTTGCTTAGGCTACTCAATGGCACTAATACTGTCCTCCCACCTACGTCTATAGGTCTTCCATATGGTCTTTTCCCTTCGGTTTCCCGATCAATATTTTTTAGATGTTTTTCCTCAACATGTCCACCCCATTTCATCCTCCGTGATTTAATTACCCTTACTATATCCGGTGACGAGTACAGGTTATGAAGCTCGTCATTATGCAGTTTCTCCAGTCTCCATTTTCATCTCTCTTAGGCCCAAATATTTTCCTAAGCACCCCGTTTTCGAATATTCTCAGATTATGATATTCCCGAAGAGTAAGCGGCCTTGTCTTATATCCATATAAGACAACCGGCAGGATAATTTGTATTATATTTTTTTTATTTTTAGATTTCTGGGCAGAAGACGAGAAGATAAGAGTTTCTGAACTGCATAAAAGCAGATTATTAAGTTATTATTATTATTATTATTATTATTATTATTATAAACTTAGACCATAAGTAGACAACAAGCAAACAAATTAATGGTATTACAAATGGATTTTTGGAGGCGTTCAGCAAGATTAGCCTATCCAGGAAAGAAAAAATTCGGAATAATAGAAGAAGGGAAATAATGCAAGTTGAAAATAATATTTTGGAAATTGTAGAAGAAAGACGCTTGAAATGGTATGGCCAGAGGATAGAATACCCAAGAAAATTTTGGATTGGAAAGTAGAAGGAAAAAGACGAAGAGGGAAGCTCAAAGAGTGCTGGATGGATGGGGTGAAAAGGTGTACGGCGAGAAAAGGATTAAATGAAGAAAATGTATGGACAGGGACTTATGGAGGCAAAAGATTGTTGTGGGTTGAAGGAAAACCATTGTATTGTGGAATATTCCTTAGTAAAAAAATTAAAAAAATAATTGTAAACCAAAAATTCAAAATATCCAATGTTTAAGCTATAGCTGTGTGTGCACTTGACTCGGCGGATTGATATGCACCAATCCTTCTGCACCTAAGAATGAAACATCCTTGAAACAAAGCCACACCTGTTCCACATTCTTTATGAATGAATATAAGAAGGTGTTCACGGTTTATTTACACGCAGGCTTCACTTCTTGCTACAAATTACTCTTTTCTGTGATTTAGAATAATCTACTGCATATAGAATTGGCGATTATTTTCCTGCGGCTGTGTTGACTGCTTGCATTATCACATGTTGATAAGGGGGTAGGTGCCCTCAGGGCAAGGGGGGAATGGTTCACATCACTTTCCCACGTTTAGTTCCCCCAGGTTACGCTAGCGTGCCCCAAGCTTCTCCTCACACCACCAATTTATACCCTTCCATGATTTCCACCTGTGTCTAACAAAATATTTTTATTGTTATATTCTCCCGCCACTTTCACGCTTGTTTTTACTACACGATTTACATTTTCGGATTTCAGAATGAGATGGTTTAGTTCGTTAGAATTCATTGATTAGAGTTTTCTTTTCCGGTCATCATCAGATGTAATGAAAAGGGCTCGGATTTTGATGACATGTCATCTTTTAACTGGTATATCATGGACGTTGCCCACTGTTCCATATATTCTGATCATTACTCCTAGATTATAAAAATGGCAATTTTTAGGACAATTTTTTGGTCATCTTTTATTTTTAGGTCTTTTTTTTAAATTTAATGTCATTATCTGGTCTTGTTTTGGTCATTTTACGGTATTTTTTCTCCATTTCATATTTTTAGGTATTTTTTTTTTATTTTAAGTCATTATATTCTCATTTTGTGTTGTTTCTTGCATTATATAGAGTGTTTATCAATTTACTTACATTCAATAGCCTACTATCGGAACTCTAAGTAAGCATAAATAAATAGATCTTATTATAATTTTAATTTGTTTGTAGAAAGACAGTGTTTGATCTTTGCATTTAACCATAACATATGTAATTAACTAATTACAAGCCTATAATTGGATCAACAACATAAATATATTGTAGAAACATAAACATAGCTTAGGCACAGCTCTGATGAATAAACTAGTATTTTCATCCCCATTTTTAAGTCTTTTTTTTAAAGTTTTTGTGGCTTTTTTTATTTTTACGGTCATTTTATAGCTTATTTTTAAAGTATTTTTGGGTCATCAAAATCCGGGCCCTGGTAATGAAGCTTCTTCCACGTAAATGCTTCTAAGAATCCCTTCGAAGCACAGACGGCATAAGGAAACTGTAAATAGTAATTATCAAGCTCGGTCTATTACTCTTCTTGAAAAGTCTCCCTATTGGACATTATGTATGAAATTCACGTTAAAAGCAATAATATTATGAATGCTTTATTCCACTAAAGTTAAATCCTGATACATGTGAATTACAATTTTACTTGTAGCTTTTTCACGCTTTATGAATGTAATATGTGACCTGCATGTCATAGAAAACACAATCGGTACAGGACCGATATGCATGTTTTTTTGTTCCATTTTTAGTCAACCGATCCGTTTTTTTTTTCAGAATCTAATATTATTTTGATACTAACTTCATGGCGTTACATCCCAAGTCGGACAAGGCCTGCCACTCGATCACCATGAATATTAGGCACACTTAATTATAGTTTGTAAGATAAATTCGTATTATAGCCTATTGTTTGGCCAGGTCCTAACATTAGCCTACAGTAGCCTACGTAGGCAACACAACTAACATTTCAGGTTGCAATTTTATTAATTTCTTCAGAGCGTTTGAACTCTGATTTAAAACAGTGTGCAGTTTTATGTTTAATGTAAGGAAGTTCAATAATAATAATAAAAAAATAAAATAAAAAAACTAAACCTGCTTTAATCAAAATCTAGTGGTCGCATTTCATGACCAAAAATGCCAACTAATTAAATTTCAAGACAGTTGACCGACCGTTCGAAAAGTGGATGATTACATACAAGGGTTCGATCTTATTCTGGAGATGATCTCCATTCTTAAGAAACTAAAAAACTAAACTCCGTGGCTCTACATCCCTGGAGGGACTAGGCCTGCCTTCCGACCGCCACGTCATCTAGGTTACTATAGGCAGATGGCAGGATTGGGGACATCCACGGCCGTTAATTATGGTTTCCTTAATCGGAGCCTCTACTTCTCAATCAAGTAGGTCCTTAGTTTGTATCACGAGGCTAAGGGCACCCCGTTCCAGACATTCCTACCTCATAAAAATTCGAGGAGGTACCGGGGATCGAACCCGGGCATGTGGATCAGTAAGCTCGCAATGCTAACCAGGAGACCTATTCTTAAGAAACACCGAAACGAATATGTTATTGGCTTCTTCGATTATTTCTATGCTGTTTGCAACGATTTCTTTCTTCCCGAAATGTCTTGGAAATCCCTAGAAACTTTTAAAGCTTCTGGGACTCATCCATGTTATGTAACGCATCTTGAATCCGGGGGCTGCTGAACAATCGGAATCTTCCTATGGACATATACAGAAACTTGATAAATTTAAAAGCGGATAATAGCAATTCTGGCCGCAGGTAGGTTTAAAAAATGCAATAAAGTATGAGATTGCATTCATTTACATCATGAAGAGAGCGGTGGTGTGAGGATGGAATGATCTGTGTAACCACTCATTTGAGATTAGCGAGATGCTCTCCCGACACCTGTTCCACTTCTCCCACTCAACCTGACCATAGATCTCGCCTCCACAAGACCACTGCCAATACACATCCTCCTGTTCTGCTACGCTTCTCGATTCCATCACTTAATTTTTAAACAATCCAAAATCTTGGATTAATAATTCTTAAACAGGATGTGTCTTCGTTTTAAAATATTCTATTTGTTTATTTAAAAACACCTTAACCTCGTCGTTGCTACTGACGTATATATTCGTACTGTAAGAAACAAATGCTCAGACGCCGACATTTAAGGTTAATAGAGTAATAATTATGCTAAAATGTGATGATTTTTTTTTGCACGTATTATAAATTGTCATTAATGGAAACGCGCTGTTTTATTGAAATTTTGCTTATCGATTTCAATCTTAAAGCCCACTGATGGTTGTAATATTTACTCAGCTTTGGTGTTTATTGTCTTCGAAGTTAAAGAGGCTACAGCCCTTGTAAGTGTCAATAAAATGTCATAGCATGCTTTTCTGTAATTATTAATTTGTTTCCTTGATATCAAAGTGCTTCTACACTCTTCATGCTAGGAATACGAAATTTTCTTGAATATTCTTATATTGTTGCCGAGAAAAGAAAGGATAACTTTGTTTCTATCGTCAAATAATAATCATTTAAAATTTATTAATATAACATTTCTAATTGATAAAACATTTAAGAAAAACGTATTTTTTAACCCTTTCAGTGCTTTCGAGGAAATGTAATGTTAAGAAGAGAAATATGATTATCTTCCTTTCTTCCCTCCCTTACCCTCTTTCCAGTTTGTAATTTTTACAGAATTTTTTTTTTACGATAACCAACACTCTTTTACTCAGTAGAGCTACCTGTATATGTTTTCCTATCTCCCCCCCCCCCAGTGGTGGGGCGTTTGAGATCCAAGTGAGGTTTCTGCTACTTAGTTGACTTTTGTTACGCTTATTTTCCGAGAAGGGACAGTGACATGTGGTAAGCCCTTCGCCTCACAAACCCCCTCCGGAAACTGAGGTATTACTAGGACCTGAAAGGGCCATCGACCGCGGCCGGGTTTGATCCCGCGACCTTCGGATCTAGAGGCGGGCACGCTCATCTAGACCACCACGTCCGAGTAGTGCTATCCAATTGCAAAGTTGATTTCCTTCCATAAATTACAAACAAACCATAAAAATAATTGAAAAATTCTAGTTATTAGTGCTCTAATTATATTTCTAAAACGTGGAGTTGATTGGATATCAATTTCTGTTTTCTGAAATTACATTCTTTTCTACAAAACCCTTAAACTTCTCACCGATTTATTGTCTGTACTGTCATATACAACATTAAAGCGTTTTGAAAATCTGAACAGGTACCTCACAGCCATTCTATATAAAACTAGGCCCATAAATAGTACGTGCAAACGGAGATAATATGCAATTATCCTTACGTCCTACTGTAGTTGACATGTGTAAAAGAAGACTAGGAAAAAGTGTTATGTTCATTTCATCTTTACCATAATATTAAGTTGAGAATTGCCATGGATGGGGAGTCGTACTTAGTACATGAGAAATTACTTAAAATCGTTACTAAGGCATTGATGTGATACAGGAAGGCAAATGGAGATACTTCACCTCATTTCCTCTAATAATTGCATCATATACTCTTAACATTGGCCGAGCTTATCGGTGAGTCTGTAGGATGTGAATAGTGTCTTCTTTATTAGAATCTGTTTAAAAAACCTAAACTATAACATCTAAAAAAACATGAATTTCGTAAACGTAAGAGAACATGAGAGGACCGCTATACAGATGATGTCTGTTTGCTGCTCTTGTTTATTCTGTGGGAGTAACCCGAAAAGCAGCTAATATTAACGTTACCATACTAACAAATCCTTCAGTCAGCTGCCACGAGCGTATACTTTACTTGTATAAATATTTCCCCGGTTAAATAACTTTCAATTGAATCAGATCTACGAACAGCATTTTGATAAACTAAGTGCATCTATTACTTCGCCGCAGCTTTCGAAAAGGAAAAATAAATCTGACGTGACAATCACATAACTTCCTCTGCCCAAATAAAAGTTTGCCTCTTAGTATACTATATCATTCTCTTCATTTAAATTGGTTGTAAAAATGAAGAGAATGTCGTTACTACATTGTATCGCATCCCCGAATGACACATAACTCAAATGAAATCTGATTAATGCACCAGTATAACTTTCTTTACTCTAAGCATGGCCAATACATCTTTTTCACTTAACATTCTGTTGTATAGTGTCCCAGAAGTCCCGCACCATAGGGATTCTCATATATTTACATTATTTATGTGTTATAGGGGTACGTAGGGGTAGCGTAATGGTTGAGTCGCTGCGCTACAAACCGGAAGGAAGGTCGCGGGTTCGATTCCCGATGAGGTCTTTGAGATTTTCAATTGGCCTAATCCTTCTGGTGGCACTATGGCCCTGAGGTCGACTCAGTCTCCAACAGAAATGAGTACCAGGAGCAATCCTGGGGGTAAAGGCGGTCGTTGCGTAAGGCTGACAACCTTACCACCTTCATGTGCCGTATGTCCCAAATGTGGGAGCGTCAACCTCCTGGAACCCTCTGGGCCTCCATGGCCCATTATGTTCCATTTATTAGAAGAAGAAAAAATACAAAACTTTCTCTGCTGTCTCTGAGGTCAGTCGATAGGATCACCCGTACGTCTCTCACTCCAACAGAATTTGTAATTAAACCGAATTCTACTTCTGTTAACAATAGCAATGTTTAAAGGTGTGATTTCATTTTGCCAGGTTCTTGTTTATTCCTGCCGCGCGTCCTTCCTTATAGGCTTGCTGTCTTTAATTAATGGTACTGTAATCCAATTAAAGCTGAAGAAGGGGTAATTTCTCGTTCCCTCCGTGCAGTGGCACTCACGTGATTGTATTATTAGGTGCAGACTTAGCTGCAGTCTATGCGTGGAGGGTTAAAATAGAAAAGTTCTGATTTCAGACAGTAATGGTTGTCCGTCATGCAATGGCTTAATGAGGGTGTGCGAGGTTACAACTAAATTTACAACACTGAGAATTTGATGGAAGCCCGTTTTACTGTTTTCTCCCCTGTCTTCTTCACGGATTATTTTTATGTCATTCGTTATAACACATTCACTCATCTCATTACGCATGATAGCACATTCCTGATTGCATGAAGTATTAACTCCATGGCGAGGGGTTTACACTTAAACGTCAGCTTTCTGCATAATAATAATAATAATAATAATAATAATAATAATAATAATAATAATAATATAATAATAAAATAATAATAATTTATTGCATCTGTAGCTATATATTGTATAGATAGACATTGTCAATATTATTTAGAACAAATGAGGGTTACAGTAACTGCAAAATCATTTATGTAAAAAATCCTTGAAAGAATAAAATGTCTTCTCATACAAATACTCTTTCAGTTTAAATTTAAAACACCTGAAATTTTTCACATTTAAAATACTAGCTGGTAAGTTATTTATAGCTTGACTAACAATGTAAACTGGCGATTTAGTGTATCTAAAAGTTCGATATTTAAAAATATGTATAATGTCTTTGCTCCTTGTGTTGTGCTCATATAATTCTGAATTAAGGATGAACTTATCTTTGTTGTTAAAATAAAATAAAGCAGCTCTTGAACCAAAACGCTTTCACGGTCTGAAAGTCCCTAGTGATGAAGGGTAGAACCTCTGGAAGAAAATTGCAGGTAGATATTAAATATGTATATAAATTTTAAAGGCCTATCCTATCATGAAGAAACAAAGTCCAACACTACAAATCATCTCAACACTTCTAAAACTGTATTTTACAGGAATTCCAATCAGCTGTGTACAGGTACGTTCGCCATATTGATCCTACGAGAGGTTACATTTTGCCCAGCCATCCATGAAAGGATAAATTAATCCAGTGATTTACGCTTGGATAGATGTAACCAGAGTTTGTAAAAACACTTTTTTCTGTCATTTTCATATTTACCCAGATGGCATTTAGCTTGAAACTTGCCATAAGTGTATGTGATTGTTATCTTTAAATTATTTGAGTATGTAAAAGGTAACCTTATGTAAATTCTGTCCATTGGATAATTTACCCATAGGTATTTCGCGAGTTTATAAAGAAACCGGGCATTAGAGTCTTGAATTTCATAGTTAGACCGCTTGCCTTCCACCGCTGTGACCCGGGATCGAATCTCTGCAGTTCCATGTGGAATCTGTGGTGGACAAAATGAGGTCGAGGCAGGTTTTCTCGGGGTGCTCCAGTTTTCCCTGCCATATATCATTCCACCGTTGCTCCATTCATCATCATGACCATTGGTTGCAATAAAGAATTTAAAGTTATGACTAATTAGTATACATTATTGGGATGAAAAAAATTTCTGCTCTGAATTTTCTTTTCAAATGAACCATATACTAAGGCTAATGTGTGTTTATTCATGTTTCTATAGTGCTAACTAGGAAAATAATTTTTATAAACATGAAATTACCTGTAGCATGATTGAAGGACATTTGAGATTCTCTGTTGACAATGAGTTCCGCCAATTAGTTTCAGGTTATAACTAACTAACTGTAAAAGCTTTCTCTCCATTGCTAATGTATTTTCTTATAAGGTTATACGCTGTTTAATGAACTTGTTTCTCCTCGAAGTATGTGGCTTAGGCGTCATACTGGAGTCTATAATCTTTTAAAATGCTTTCAGTTCAGATTGGCAATTATTGCCTTGTTAGTGAGGTTGAATCAGAAGTCATTTTCCAATCTTTACCGTGATAGCTCTTTCTGAACAAAGTTATATGTAAATAGCAAGATGAAATCAGACATGGTCGTTATTTGCTTACTAATTGAAGAGTAGTTGTTAGAAGGAAGTACTGTACTAAAAAGTATAAATTTTCTATCTGATGTCCATAAAAGGAAAATTCGTGTGTAACTATATTGTCATGCTAAAATTTATATGGATGTGATATAATCGGATTGTGTTCTTGATGACCAGTTAATGTCTAATTAGTCAAAACCATTATACGTAGGCTACCTACAGTCAATATAAGATCAGAATGTTTGCTTTAAAGCCGAAATTCAGAAGTACGTAATACAGTAGCCTATTATGAAAGCGGTAACTATCAGACTATTTCTCACATAGGCCACTGGAATGTTCTCACGATATTTAACCTATATATCGTTCCGCTATAACCTATACTAGTTTGGAGATCGATTTTTATCATCTGTGTAGTGCATTTTTAATTGAGTTGACATTAAATTTACAATTTATCCTACTGCTACCAGATTGTGTGAATCTGCACCACCTTTTAGGGAGCTCAAATTTGGACACAGATTACTTGATTTAGGATACTGTGTACAATACTATATAGCATACCAGAAATTGTATGGCTTGAACTGACCACAAAATTATTTTATAATTTAGACGCCAGACACGTAATGGGTTAAATTTCAGTAAAAACTACGCGTAATAGTAAAAAGAAGTAACGATTTCACTATGTGCCTAGTCTGTATACACGATAACCATATAGCCTACTTATGAATCACAAGGACTGACTGGGAAAAATCACATAAATGATTCGTTTTTATTAAAACAAAACACAGATCAGTAATTAACTTTGTAGTATTGCCGAATGTATCGAATTTCATTGAGTATAACTTTCTACATCAGCTTTTTTTTTTCCTTGTACTGTTATTTTATTGTTTCATATGATTAGCTCTCTTGTAATTTATTTCTTTGTGTATTTCTTAATGTTACCGTTGGTGTAAGTTATTCTTAATATCTTCTAAGTTAACATTACGTATAAATATAAACAAACTATAAAACATTTTAAGATATAATACTGGAACAGCCCCAGAGCACGAGCTTTGATCTTTCAGGGTATCAGGACCAACTTACAGACATTTCACATAAGAGCAGACTAATCAGATTACGTGCATAATACATTAAATTTGTCGGCCTGGGTGACGCAGTTAGTTTCGCGCTGGATTACTGTGCCCAAGGTTGCGGGTTCGATCCCGGCCCAGGTCGATGACATTTATGTGTGCATAAATATGACAGGCCCATGTCATGTAGACCTAAAAGAACTCCTGCGGAACAAAATTCCGGCACACCGGCGACGGTCACAGGCCTAAGTTGCAGTACATCCCCGTCGTTAAATAACAATTTACCAACCAAACTACATTAAACTTGATGATTTTATTTCGTTAATATAAACTTAATTTTCCAATCGTTACAAAGGCACAAATCATGTTCTTTTCACGAGGTGAAAGCTATCTGTTGAATTTCTCGAAACCATTTCAGTGAATCATCAATTGAATTCCCCTCCCAGCCCGAAGAAAATTGTGTAGCCTATATTTTGATTTTTTCGAGTTTCTAAGAAGTGGTACACTTACCAACATAATTCACAATATAGTTTAGAAGAATGATCGGTATTATCATGGTAAGATTTCAAGTAGATCAAGGCCCCCCCCCCGCGTTTTATAAGTTTTAAATTAAAAAAAAAAAAACAATACGAGAATTAATTTGCTGGAATAGTCTTATAAACTACATAGGCCTATTATGTCAAAATGCCCCAATATGTTCATTCTCTGTAGTAGGCCTACCCGTCATTATGGAAACTATAACTGTAAAGGTGAGCTCCAATCCAATATTGTTTCTAACTAAAGCACTGATTCCAACATTCTGTTACAACCCTTTCGAAGAGAATTATTGAAGGAAATTGATTTTTATGTAAATGTGGCCTAACCACACTGGTGAACAGTTTCTTGCAGCAGACTTCTCCGGGTCAGATCCTGTGGGATGCAATGATGCATGCAATCACCTTATAATGGTAATGAGTGTAAATCGGTGCGGAAAAACAAACCGCACATTTCTCTTCCACCACCACAAGAAATCCGCATTGAAATATTCAACACTGGCATCTGATAATTGCTTAGAGCTGTTAAATAGATACTGCAGTTTCAAGTTCAAGCATATCGGATCTCCGCCTTATTATTACAAGAAAAACTAACAAGAATCTCTGAAAACGCGGTAAGCCTGGTAATCGCTATGATCTTTCCAAGTGTATTCCGTACCCATCTTAATAGATTTCCTGTTATGAACTCTATGTTATTCACACCACATCACGCCTGTCTATAAAAAAAGTATGCGTGGAACGCCACGCGACAGAAGTGAAACTTGTTTTAATTTTTGGATTTTTCAATTTTTTATTATTGGATTTTTTGAATTTTGGATTGTTGGACTTTTTAATATTGGGTTTTTGGACTTTTTTATTTTTTATTTTTTAATTTTCGATTTTTTAGTTTTGGATTTTTTAGTTTTGGAATTTTTTATTGTTACATTTTAGATTATGGATTTTTAATTTTTTTAATTTTTTAATTTTTATTTTTTTATATTTCTACATTTTGGATATTTGGATTTCTTTAATTTTGGAATTTTTATTTTTAAAATTTTGAATATTTAAATTTTGGATATTTTAATTTTGGATTTTGAATTTTTTTAATTTTTGAACTTTGGATTTTCAATTTTTTTATTTTGGATTTTTTATTTTTTTTTTAATTTTTAATGTTGAATTTTTTGCTTTTTTAACCTTTTGAGTTCATATTGTTTTCTGTGCAGTCCGTTCCGTCACACCTCACTAATTTCGCGATGATTTTGAACGTTACACTAATTTCGTGACGATTTTTGAGCGTTGCACAAGCTCTCGATTTTACCCCTACCGCGGCTAAAGAAGTTTCACTTCAAAAATGTTGTCCGACTTCATTTATGCAGGGTGGCTGCTGTCGAAGCCTTCTGGGTAGCAAAAGCTTATGTCTTGTTATGATTTTGGCAACAAATATAACACAACTGTTTATTTAAATTAATTTAATATACGAGGAAAGAAGCATTTATCATGGCAACTATTTTATTTTCCTTCAAAGTTAGGCGATGTACCATGAGATGTATGTTACGGGAGAGTGTGGCATCTCTAGTATATGGACACATAATTTGGTAACATTGTTATAGGCCTGCGAGTAGAGGCGATGGTAGTTTAGTTGAGTTAGCCGTCATGCAGAACGTATACGACAAGATGTTAACATCATTCTTACGTCAAAATAAGCCCTATCCGGGTATACCACAAGGAGCTGATGGAAGCCTAGGGAATAATGTCCATCCGTACCGAAGTTTAAGGGATCAAGGAGTGGGTATGTCTGCTTTCATACTTCCAACTATCGCAATACATTAAAATTGCACAATGCAGTCGCGTTTGGATGTTTATGAGTGCCTTTTTCCTTGACGATCCTACATCTAGTGTCCATAATCTGCATTTTATACACCCATTTCACACCCTGCCCTTTCGTTTGTATATTTCAGAATTTTAAAATGGTCCCACATTTTCAAAAGAAAAAATAGTTAGCACGTCACATGCCTCATCCCTCGTATTTTTTTCTGGTGTAGTTAAAACCTGGTCTCGTGGTTACGGATCAGCAGGCCCGGGTTCGATCCCCGGTATTTCCGCGGATTTTTCTGATGTAGGGAAGTCTGGAACGGAGTGCACTCAGCCTCGTGATACAAACTGAGGATCTATTGATTGAGTAGTAGCGGCTCCTGTTATGAAAACCATCATTAACATTAACAACCGTAGACGCTGTAATGCTGACCAGGTCCCTCCTTCCTATGGTATATGACTCAGCGGTCGGAATGTAGTCTTTGTCCCTCCAGGGATGTAGCGCCACGGAGTTTAGTTTTAATAGTTGTATTTTCTTGCACTAATCAGCGGTGATATTATTCAAACATAAACAATACTCTTATTTAAAGGATGCAAGTGATCCGGATAATGTGACAACAATTACATAATAGCTAATTAGGCCTAAGTAGGGGTTAGTTGAACCTACGTTAAACAGTAAAAATAAAATTAACAATAAAAATCAATAGCTGATACAGTAATTAGCTATATCGTATAGAAATAAGTGTATGGTGTAATTTTAGTGTACATGCACAAGTACAAAATATTCCTGAAGAGAGATAACTTCTGAGTAAGTTTATGATCCGATAAACTGGAAAATTCCCTTTGATAACTACGTTATATTTTAATATAATTTCATTTTTTTTATTTTAAATATTTCGCTATGTTATTATGAACAAATTGAGGAAGTCCTTCGGTAGAATATTCTATTTCTTACGGTAGAAATGGTTTAGTTGTAGATAGGGGTTTGGTGATAGGCTATCATGAATCGACACAGCATTATTAATTTAGACAGCAAACTGCAAAGTGACATTTCATTCAATATATTATATTACTCATATGAATATTCCGGTCATGGAAACCACCATTAATGGCCGTGGGTGTCGGAATGCTGACCACATGCCTCCAATCCTGCCATCTGCCTATGGTAGATGACGCAGCGGTCGGGTGGTAGGCCTTATCCCTTCAGGGATATAGCGCCGCGGAAATTTTTTATCCCTCATATGAATGTTATGCGTTTCACACAAACATAATAGCGCATAAGAGATATGTTAACATCTCTCACATAGCCTATCACGTATAAAATATTGAGGAATATAAAAACTAAGCTATTTTTACTTCTAAATTACTAAGCTAATGAGCTGTTCTGTAGTTCACTGGCTGCTCGCATTCATGATAGTGGCTTCATGTGGTGTGGATGGTTTGAAGGAATCCTAAATCTATCAGAGTAGGTGTTAGATGCTACCGAAGTGCAGTGTTTGTTGAAATCAAATCACTGAGCGTTTATAACTTGTTTGCATTTCTTATTTAAACTGATGGTTACACACTTCAACAAACACCGTGCCCATATTTCATTACTGTGGTACTCATTTTTTATCGTCCGTGAAACTGTATTTTCTTTCCAGACACTACATCCAATAACACCTCTTCAGTCAAGATAGAATCTTTGGCTATATTCCATCATCCTTTCTCCCAAATTATTTACTCTGCGCATGTAATTTCAGGGAAGATCTTATTAATGTTTTCCCTTGAAAAGTTTTGCATGTGATACATTATTTTAAAGTAATTTACTATGGCTATAAAGAAATATAAATTATAGACCGCCGACACCTGCTTTTTTTCGAGGACCTTGGGAAATACCGAAATGATTATTTTTTTCATCATATTCTCTTAAGTATCCTTTATTCAATGGTAAAATATGAGCCATATAGGCCTATTATTCACTACTGAAGAATTAAATTTCAGTTTCCTTGCAACAGTGTGTGGGCGTAGTCATAGGCCTACTACTTTCCTTCTCCAAAATTGGCAAATATGTCGTTCATTAGGTGATACTGTTGGGTATGTTTCCATAGAATCAATGAAAGTGCAACAGAAGAGGATATAGTTTAAACTTACATTGTTTCTTACATTTTTGCTGCATTTCATGGTACCTAATAAATATTAATGGAAGTCATAATTCCCTATATATACAGTAGGGATGATCTTGCCATTTCCCGCACGTTTCTACTTTTTTTTTAAATACAAAATTTACCTATCCGCAGCTTTTATTTGTCAACATTTCTTCGGACTTTCAGAAAATATTTATTTATTTAATTTATACAATTCTCTTTCAGGAAATATTTATTTATTTAATTTATACAATTAAATATACAATTTACAATTATACAATTTATATTTATTTAATTTATACAATTTCTTTTAGCCCTATTTCACCTTAAGGTAGCCTACATTAGGGCTGTTGTTTTATATCAATTACAATGTATAATGTACCTGTTTTCTTGTATACTAGAGTAGCCTGTTTTGCTAAAGTTTAAATAAAATTATTGTAAACTTAAACATAGAACATATGAAATAGTGGATTTCTCTAAATCGACAATCCTTGCTAAAAAATTTTAAGAGTGGTTTTTCAGGAAATATTTAGAAACTATCAATGCATAATTTAGCAAAGTGTATTACAAGATGTTTATTTTGTAAAATTAAATTTCATAACTGTAGGAATAATGAGAATATTATAGGAGAAAAATTCCTCTGACACTGGGACTTGAACCCACGAACAGCCAAAGGTCCTGGGTTCAAGTCCCAGTGTCGGAGGAATTTTACTCCTATAATATTCTCATGTAATGTCCAACAGAGACAATAATTCTGTGGTTCATGAATGCTTATGTAGGAATAATGGCTTTAAAGTATGCATTTTCTTGTTTTAAATAATTACTTTCACTTACTTACAATTATCCAAATTTCCACCATAAATTAGTTTTAAACGTTCAGGGAATAAGTTCGGGTGCTTTCTGAGAATTACTGTAGTTCATTAAGTCATGAATTTAACTTAGTCCCAGATAAGACTGTCTTAACAAAATGTTACGAACTCGTTCAGTTGATTGACTGTTTATAAATAAATATCAGCGCCATGGGAATTTTGCAGTTATCGTAAATACTATTTTAGTTTACCTTCAGAATTTCCTAATTTTAATTTAATAGATAATTATGCAACAAAGATTACAACAAAATTAAAATTCATGCTGAGCGCATTGTAGTTATCTAATTATGATTAATAGTCTATCCTTATTGGAAGTGTAAAAGATAAAATACGCAATTAAGTCAAGTAGGCTATTCTTTTCGTTAAAAGCATTTACAAAGTAGAAGTATGCTATATATGGAATAGAACCTAGTGAGGTGGCCGAGGCGGTAACGTCGCATAGTCACGTACTGGAGGTCACGGTTCGAATCACGTGACCAGCCAATCTGAGCATGCGTTTTCTCGGGGTTTTCCCTGCTCGCAAAGATGAATGGCCGGTCTCTTTAGCCGTGGTATCTAAGACACGCTGCCTTGGAGTCGTGGTGAAGGAGGCTGTGGGTTCGAGTCCCGCCTCTGGCATGGGTGTTTATGTGTAATAAGGACAAATTTTAAACAGAGAGAAACAAAAAAACTGTAAACAAGATTAAAAAAATAGGCCGGTCTCCTTAGCCACAGTAGCTAAGGCCTGCTGCCTGGCAACCGTGGTGAAGGAGATTGTGGGTTCGAGACCCGCCTCGGGCATGGATGTTTGTGTATAATAAGGAAAAAAGGTAAACGAGGAAAACAAAAAACGGTAAAACATATGAAGGGGCTAGTTCCATAAGGGCATAAGGCACAAGGCCATAGTTTCGAGAAATCTTGATGTTTTTAAACAATGTTACCACTCACAAGCACAGGTCTTTTCTTATGACTGAGCAGAGGTTTAAGGCACAAGTATAAATTGTTCACTGAGTATTTAAGATATAGCCTATGAGAAGAAGGCATAAATGTTAAAAGCTCAAAATTAAAGATGTGCCTTACGCCCTTATGGAACTAGCCCCTTCATATAAATTAATCAGGAAAATTGACCTACGGCCGGTTATATTTATTTAAAAAGAAGCCAGATTGCACTTAACATTTGCCTACCACCGTGTTATTGATAGTTGCCGGATCAAACACATACTATATAAGTTAGTAGAAATTCAACAGAACGAGAATGTAATAATAATAATAATAATAATAATAATAATAATAATAATAATAATAATAACAACAACTCTTGATCTGTTTTGTGTGGGAGAACAAAAACCAGAATTACTATATTTTTTGAATTCTTGACTCTTCCAAGCCCGGCCTCAATATGACTATAGATTCCTCGTTAAAAAGTAATACAACCTTTAGCTGTGTCTCAATGTGTCAAACTGTGGTTTCTTCTAAGGTGTATACCCAGCAACTGTTAACAACGGGCTCACCGAAGCATATCATAAACATTTCTTATTTCATATTTTTTGCATTGTTTTCAAGAAACTCAACACGCAAAGGGAGTCTCAGTTAATGACTCTGCTTTATTGCATAGCTAACCTTTAACACGCCTGGTCCTCAAGCTTGCGAAATTCCTTATTGTTTTCTTCTTGTTTGTGGGTTAGTATTACAATGAAGCCAAGTCAGGACTTATTAATCCTTGTTATTCGAAATGATAAAATATATGAGAATTAAGTGAGTAAATGCCATTATCTAGTGGCATATTCTTCAATTCCTTACTCTGTCTAGTAACTTAATCCGTCATCGTGGGAATAGTTTTAATTAATGAACTCTCAGTTCTTCTAAACTTTAGCTTAATCATTTACTTATTATGTTCAATACACAGAAAGGAAAAAAAGTACTTTTTCAGAGTGAACTTCTCGTGCGACAGATTTCCCAAGCACATTGCCACACATTTTAAAAGAGAATTTTGTGTACCCTATTTTAACTCTATAAATTTCATATTTACCCAGTCCTCATTGTTTCTCCATTCTTCGATGCACTATAAGCAAACTAAAAGATAAATAACAAAAAAATTATTTGATTACTTGTTTTTGTTGTGGTAGCAGGAACCTTTTAATTCCTTTTCTGGTTTTCAATATTTAAAATCAATTGTTTACTTTAAACTTGGAATGCAATAATGTAGTTCCTTAGCTTCAATACTAGGAAAAAACACATTTAGAACTTAGGAGTAATGCATAAGAACATTTTTTTATAAACTGGTTCTCCTTAAGGAAGGTCCATGCTTATTCGTGTTGTTGTATTATACTTTTTACGAAGGCCTACTCAAAGAAATCACATGAGAGCTCTTTTATTTTGTGTGTTTATTATTTATAAAGGGATAACTTTTTCAAAAGATTTAGTATTCATCATGAAATTTTAAAAGTGAAGTTAGCAATAATCCTGGCCCTGTTCTATGGATGAAATAAATGAAATTCAAGTTATCATTACTCTGCAAGATGCTACACGTTTGGCTTACATCTGTGTTACTGATAACTTGATAAGTAAAGCACAAAAGTTTAGGCATTAATTCTGGTTAAAATCGGCAGGCAAAAAGGCACTTGAATTGCATAAAATAGGCGGTAATATAATTTTAAAAAGTATTTGTTAAGACTCAAAACAGAGAGTAATCTCACTCTCTGTCAATGAAAATTGCTATATAAGATATTTAATAATTTATCACATACACTACTTAGGCCTACTCTAACTTTTCTTGATTACAAGCAACCAGATGTTTTTTCGAGGTGTATAATGCCATAGGCAGCCATTTGTCAGAGATAACGTTTTTCGTCATTTATACGGAACAAATTCCTCAGTAAATATTTTTGTGACGTGAATATGTTATTATTCATTATTTGTATAACATTTTTTCACTTTCATATATTGAGGTTCTTTGTGGTTCTTAAAATAATCACAGAAAAAAGCCATAACAGACAAAAAGAATGTTTTAAACCTTCAATTAGAGAACAGAAGCAAAATACGCAAAATAATAACTGGCCCTACCGTCCCTAATTGTACGGGAACATGTTTATCTTTATTTGGTTATTTAATATATCCACCCAAATAGAAAAGACTTTTGCATAACTTCCAGGCCCTGATAAGCCTATTATTAGTTTTTGTTTTAGAATGTTCTGCTGCTTTTCGATAGGCTTAGTGTGGTTACACAATTTGCATATCGTAGAGTAAAAGTAAGGAATAAAATATTTCCCCGATAGTGTAAAACCTAATAGATTTTTTTTTATTATCGATTGTATTGATTAATTAATTTTATTGTTAATATTGAAACTTGCAAATCTACACCAAATATATGAGGCTTGGTTAACGCTTAAGTTCATAGCCTGAAGAAGATCTTAACAATAGTTTACCGTTCTTTACAGCATCAATTTAGACATCAGAATTATTCATAATGAAGGAATAACGGCCACCAAGAAGCTTGAGCTAGCGTTCACTACAAGGTTACACTTCTCAGAGAATATGACTGTGAATAATGCATGAAATCATTTTATTTATACTTCCTCTGAACCTCATGTAACAGTCGTTCCAACGTATTATTTTAATGGAATTAGGTTAATTCGAACATCCACACGAAGTCTACTTCAATTTTGCTAGTAATGCTGTATAATAGAGGAATGCAGAGAAGTCTACTCCGATGTTAGACAGTGAGATTTAACACCTGTTTATGATCAAACGAGAACTCTATGGTAACGGACCTACCTTAACGAAGAGGGAAGTGTCTTGTATAATCAGCGATCCCATTTCTACTATTACCAGTACTGGACTTAGAGCCGATAAAATTGGAAATATTTATTTATTTATTTATTTATATTTATTTATATTTCCCTCTGGTGTAATTAAGGCCTTCTCTTCCACTAACCAGAGGTGGATACATTCAAACCTTACCAAATAATCTAATTAAGAATAAAAAAGAATAATAATAATAAAAAGAGAAACGTGATTACCAGATGTAGATTATGTTGGTAAAACTATAATTAAGACTATTTTAAACTATAGCCTAATAATGAAAATTCAACATTGTAAGAAGAACAAATTAGTGAGAAAAATAATAAAAATAATAATAATAATAATAATAATAATAATAATAATAATAATAATAATAATAATAATAATAATAATAATAATAATAATAATAATAATAGGTAGGAAAGGAAGAAAAGTAAAATAAAAATTAATGCAACTAATACAAAAGCAACAATTTTAACTGTTGGGACGATTAAAATAGGATTCCTGGGTCAACTCCATTTCCTAATGAATTTCATGTTAACAAGGGCTAATAATTATCAACTATAATCTATTTTATTCTTCTGTTATTAGAGCTGATAATGACATAACGTATGCCGAAATGCTCCAACCCATATGCTAGAACAGCGTTTTTCAACCTATGGTCTGAAGATGGTGCAGATGGTCCGCAGACATAATTTAAAAATATCATAAAGCAAGTGGAAAGTAAAGAAATAAAACTCCGGTTTTAATGTTTTTTCCCATTCAATAACTGTGTTTCCGGAAAAATTAAAAAGAAATGTATTTAGATTTATTTCGTTATAATGACCTATTAATACCCCATTTATTAAGAATATAGGCCTACATATAGCCTACTTTTAAAAATGGTATTAAAATTAGGGGTCCGTAATTTTTTTTAGACATTTTAGAGGTCCTTGGGTTCAAAAAGGTTGAGAAACGCTGTGCTAGAACATTAGCATAAGAGTGACATCGATTATTTTTTTTAAGAGGACTTGACCATCACCAGAACTACAATTCTTATTTAGAAAACTACTATTCACTGTATTTTTAAGATTGTAGCATTTTAATTTGTTCTTTATGTTGGATTCGTGCATTGTCACGTAATATTTTTTTGTGATTTTACAACTTTTAATATAGACTATATATTTAGAAAGGCTAGTGACAATTTATCTTGTTTATTCTGTTGAACACAGCAGTTTAAATTATGACAACTTGTAGGTCTACTATACTTTACGTAGGCTATTCTCTAAAATTGTACAATCTTAACCTACAGGATGATCAATTATAAATGTTAGTATATTTATGTACATTAATTTTAACTATCAGTTGTTTGGTTTCATGCTATGTTTTGCTTTATTATATAGCCTACGGTACACTTTGTGATAGACATACAGCTCTGATTTTTAAAAAAATTTACTTGTGTTATTTTCACATGATTTCTAAGTAAAGCTTTTCACATCACTTGAGATTCTATCTGGAATTAATTTCTTTAAAAAAGATAGCGCTTCATAGAAATAGAATTAGTACTTACACTATCAGTTCCTATAGCTTGAGCATAACGCCACATTAGAGATAAGGTGGATTCTTTATGTCCACTTCCTTTTTGGTATAGACATGGTACTGACGAGGAGGATTGTTATCCATTTTTTTATTAAAAATGTTGTTGCTAAAATCCAGACAACCGTGTAAAATACTATCAGAATGTTCCACCGTTATCTTTCTTGCGTTTGGATTTTATTGGCTTAACATTCTTAGATAGTTCTACTCCACTGTTGTAACTTTTATATTCTTGAGTATTTCACCTTGAGTATTTAGTAATGTTGAACACTTCATATTAGCTTATTTTGGGTTAGGTAGGTTAAACTATGCATAGCTTGATTTAGTTTAGTTAGTTTAGTCCAGATTAGCTCCATCTTACAGACTCACTACTAGCAGCTTACCGAAATATTCGTCTATATGTAGGTTAGTAAGAACCCTCCCAAATATGAAGAAGAAAAAAGAAAGATAAAATTAAGTAAGAAAGAAATATAAACAAACAATTGACTAAACAGGAAAACTAAGTTCACTTCAAATTTAAGTATTATGGACAACATAGTGAAAAAAGTTATGAGGATAAATTTTTGTTGGAGTACTGGATTGTGGTACTCTAAATTTTACCTAACACTCATGGCAAAAAAAAAAGTTAAAGTTCACTTGCATGATTTCTTACTTCCAAGAGATGCCAAATATTACTATAAAAAAAGACTTGATACGTATTCCCTTTATTGAAAAATAACTCTCTCGTTTGTTTCTATATACGTTTCGCGGACCACAATTTTAGAGTAGGTCTACTATCTTTTGTTTATTCGAGAGATGTTCTTTATTGTTACAGATTAATCTGTTAATTGCTCGGGAACCTTGAGAACAAGCAATCATTTCTCTTTCACTTTGTATTACAAAGGTGTATAACAGCGAAATGGAACTTACATAACATTGTAGTAAGATACAGTTTTAATTGCTCATCCAGGAAGATGATAATCTTAGTGGTGACGTCAGAAACCTGTGTATGTCCCACACAACTAGACCGTAAAATCATATGATATATGAAACAATCGAGATAAGACTGTATGAATGCTAATGGATGTTACGAATATTATAATACTAGGTTGGAAATGATTAGGCTACACTGATGAGGAATTCATAACAACCTTAACATTCTCATCGGTCAGTTATGATTTCCTGTGTTCTTGACTAATTTGATGTTTTAATTCTAAACAAGGTGAAATGTTGAGGATGTCCTAGAATGACAGGAGAGTCATAGGCGGAATGATTTTGTCCATCAATGATAGTTCCTTTGTTTCTAAAACATAAAAGGTTTTACTTAAAAATATATTTTTGTAATTAAGTTCATCAGAATCTGCATCTTTCATTTAATGAAACAGATACCGGTAGACCGATATAAATAAATATTTTTGTGGATCTACTATTTAGTATTAAAAAATTCAATTACTACACCAAGATCCCTGGTGAGTTCAACGCTAACGTTTGCGCCTCCCATAATATTATAAAAGTGTGGTCCAACTGGCGGCCCGCGGGCCAGATACTGCCCGTGTTCGTTAATGACCGGCCACCGAGCCCCGCCTAACTTTTTACATTTTGTTGTAATCGACAGGTACCCTATTTTCAACATTGTTCACTGTCATGTAGGCCTAGCATTGATAGCAATATTCTGTATTTTTGCCTCTTCCTGCCATCTCGCGACTTGACAGATTCAAAAGGTATTTATTTCAAGGATTTCCGATTTTGTACTTCAACCTAGATTTTTTATGTTTAACAACCTTACGGAGGTACTATAGTAGGGTACCTTATGTAAGAAAATCACATCCCGTGGGCTTCTTCGTGAAGAAATCAACACACCTATATTTTCAGTTTCTATGAAGTCTAAGAATACCCGAACCACTTGATGCTACTCTGGGGGTCGCGTCTGAGTCGCGTGATGACGTCATCAAAATGGCGGACGTCGCGTTTCACAGAAATGGCCATAACGTGAAACCTATTTGAGATAGAGACTTGCAAAAAACGGTTTTTAAATCACAATAAAATGCTCTACGTTATTGTTTCTTACACGTATGGAGCTAAGACGGCATATTCTACCGAAAAATTACACTTTTTGTTGGAAAATTGAAAAAAATGGTCCTGTAGAATGTGTTCTCTTGAAATTTCAATAGAAGATGATGCCGTGCTATAAATTACATGCAAATTTTTTTGAAGAGTTTGATAAGGATTCTACTCCCGTTTACCAGAAGTTTCCAATGTCAATAGTTTTAATTCTGTGATATTTTTTGTAAAAGGGTCATTCCATATGAATACATCCAAATTTTTAAAAAATGGTTGCATGACCATTTTAGAAAAAAAATAATTTTTTGTATATGAGTTCATACATGTTTCAAGATGTCAAAAAAAGTTTTCAAAAAAATATTGTGTTCTTGGTTTCCCAGGGGTGTCCATTTTTCAATCCTGGTGTAACACATTTTTTGCGAATGTAGCTGATTACAAAATATATTTTCATAACTCAACAACCATAAGAGTTAGAAATTTGAATTATGAACCATTTTGTAACTGTTGAAGAGTACTTTTATAAATATTTTATTGTTTTCTTAAACAAAAAATTTTTCATATGAAAATATGAGTTTGAAATTGGGGGTAAATTTTTAAAAAAAAATCACTTTTTGGGTCAAATTTTATGTGAGAAGGAAGTGATTGTAAACATTCAAATTTTTTTTGTGTTCAAACCTGTATGTGATTTGTCTGTGAGGAAAAAATCAGCTTCCAAAAATACATCCCTTATTTCTAAACTGGCCTCAAATATTATCGTTTTTCAAATTTTTACTATTTTTGGGCTTAAATATCTCTGAAGGGTACCCTTCAAAATATCTGAAAAATTGTATAAAAGAAGCCTTTCATGAGCCTAACTCACAATTAAAATTTCTATTTCTAGAAACAACTCCTTCTATTAATTTGATAGAACTGAAATATCACACCTTTTAGGGTACCGTATTTGGAAGAAACTACATATAACTCAACAACCATAAGAGATAGAAATTTGAATTATGAGTCATTTTATAACTATTGAAGCTTGCTTTTAGAAATATTTTAGTAATTTCTTCAACACAAAATTTTTTTATGAAAATATGATTTTGAATTTGGGGTAAATTTTTCCAAAAAAATCACTTTTTGGGTCAAATTTTATGTGAGAAGGAAGTGATTGTAAACATTCATATTTTTTTTATGTTCAAACCTGCATGTGATTTGTCTGTGAGGAAAAAATCAGCTTCCAAAAATACATCCCTTATTTCAAAACCGGCCTTAAATATGATCGTTTTTCAGATTTTGACTATTTTTGGGCTTAAATATCTCTGATGGATACCCTTCAAAAAATCTGAAAAATTGCATAAAAGAAACCTTTCTTATGCCTAACTCACAGTTAAAATTTCTATTTCTAGAAACAACTCCTTCTATTAATTTGATAGAACTGAAATATCACACTATCACATGTATGTAGTTTCTCCCAAATACGCTACCCTCAAAAGAGTGACATTTGAAACTTCTGGTAAACGGGAATAGTATCATTATTAAACTCTTCAAAAAATTTGATTGTGTGTAATTTATGGCACGGCATCATCTTCTATTGAAATTTCAAGAGAATACATTCTACAGGACCATTTTTTTCAATTTTCCAACAAAAAGTGTAATTTTTCGGTAGAATATGCCGTCTTAGCTCCATACATGTAAGAAACAATAACGTAGAGCATTTTATTGTGATTTCAAAACCGTTTTTTGCAAGTCTCTATCTCAAATAGGTTTCACGTTATGGCCATTTCTGTGAAACGCGACGTCCGCCATTTTGATGACGTCATCACGCGACTCAGACGCGACCCCCAGAGTAGCATCAAGTGGTTCGGGTATCCTTAGACTTCATAGAAACTGAAAATATAGGTGTGTTGCTTTCTTCACGAAGGAGCCCACGGGATGACATAAGGTACCCCACTACTATCTCCGACTGTTGATCCAGACTTGCAAATGGAGTTATGTGACCTACGGAGTGACAGTTTTCTTAGGCTATATCATCGAGTTTTGGAGACTAGTTAACAAGGATCAGTAGGCCTAACCAAACTTGCAAAATTACCTACTTACTTACTCAATGACAATAGAGAATTCCTAAGCAAGCTAAAGGAATATTATATATTATATGGAACCCGGAGGTTCTTTGCCGCGCTTACCTGTGCTCTCCATTCAATCCTATTCTGTGCTAACTCTATCCAATCATTCCTCGCCTACTTCACTCAAATCTCTCCTAATATTTTCCTCCCACCTAAGTCTAGATCTTTCAAATGGTCTTTTTCATTAGGGTCTCCCAGTCAATATTTTTTAGATATGTTTTTCCTCCCCCATTCGCGCAACATGTCCATCCCATTTCATCATGCATTATTTAATTACCCTTACTGTATCCGGTGAAGATTACAGGTCATGAAGCTCTCCAGTCTCCATTTTCATCTCTTTTAGGCCCAAATATTTTCCTACGCTCTCGATTAAGTTCTTTCCGAAGAGTAAGCGACCATGTCTCGCATCCATCTAATACAACCGGCAGGAAAGTTGTGAAATTGCGCTTTGAAAACACATTCCATGTTTGGTAGTACATATATGTGGGACTGTGCATTTTCTACCAAAATGTTAAAAACTAAGCAGAGGAACATGATTTACTGAAATTATCAATGCGGCTTATCATTACTCAAATGGTAGTAGATATTGAATCTGTAGTAGCCTAAAACAACACGTACCTCAATTGCTCATTTATGTATTTGATTATCTTTGTATTATTTGAGTTTGTAAAATAGGCCTCTAAGACAATCTAGTTTGATATATCATATTTCTTCCCATTTTCTAATAATTATAATAACTTAATTTTTAATATCAATATATTATTCCGACTGCGTATTGATATATAAATTGGGATAATTCTGGAGCATTTTCAGGGCCATGCAGTGATTCAATTAGATGGAAAGAAACTTGTGGCTCCGTTTTCTAATAAAATAATGATTACGATGTTCTTAAAATTTTTGACCTAGTTTTTAATTATAAATAGCCATTATCTGATGTTGAATTGAAATACATACAGCAACCGCATCAACTATTTTGACATAAAATATAACACAACAATGCCTACAGTAATTTTTTCTGTTCATATTTTCTTATATTGTGTGTTACAAATAATTATTCTGACATCTTTTAGAGAAATATGGTTGCCTGTGTAAATTATCTTCAATTTGAAGACTGTGATGATGGCTGCTTAGCCGAAAGGTCTAGGCGATAAAAAGTCTATATGAAGCCTGAGTTTTAGTTCCACATAACAGTTAAATGTTTACTACCTATCTTGCCTGATACGATTCGTTTAAAATTCTGCTGTTTATGATTGCCTATTCAGATTTATGATTACAGTTCAAGTGAAGGTTTCAGAGTTTATTGTAAAAGTTATTTTTGTTTGAAATGTAAGGTTACTGTATGTCGCACGGAAAGCTATTACACGATTTTTGGAAGCCACAGCGGAGTTCCATGGCCACCTTAATTGTATGCCTGCGCTAACGGATGTTCAGAGGCTGCGAATGTAGTTAAGCAAACCCAAACCACTCTGTTCCAGTGTCATCACACCCACTCTATACTACGTTCATCATGGCAATGGGATGCACTGGATTTAGTTTCAGTTCTTTGTGCTACCTTATGGTTATATCAGAGCAGAAGTAAATTGACGTAAGTTATATAAACAGACATAGATACGTGGAAGTATTTATAGAATTACTTATAATGAAAGTTTATGGACAGATATTAATCAAATTCGTGTGTAACGGTTTTTGTCATTTTTGTACTACATATATTCAATTTTAGGTTTTACTACATTTGTACGAAATATTAAGTATTCAATAGGTGAAGAATGAAGACAAATATGTTTAAATTCTTTGTTTTTAGTAGTTCCTGAGTTAACAATCGGGAGGTCAAGTAAAATTCGCGGGTGCGCGGGCAAAGAGAGTTAAGTCCATCATCCTCAAAAATTGAGATATGTCCATAGAGTTATAGATAAAAATGTTCTCTACATCTGTGTTAAGTCCAGTAAATCATATTAAAATACTTACGGTAGTTATGGATGTGTGCCTCATGGGTTTATCCATCTCTAAAGCGATGTTGGGCAGGTAAAGTGTGTTAAGCCACTCTAATTCTCAGTAACAAGAAAGTGGACTTAACTCTCTTTGCCCGCGCACCCGCGAATTATTCCTGCAATCCGGGAACATATTTTTTATGTAGGCTACTTTCTGCTATCGTCAAGAGTCAGGAATGAACATTCACCAAAGTAGCAGTTCAAAGTATAAATTCATAGGCGTCGGCTTTGTAATGTATAGGCATGGGCTCTAAATTTACGGCTCGCGGAAATTAAACCCGCGTGAAGGGAAGAACAATTAGAGGTTATCGTGAAGATTTTTTAGCTGTGTTTAGCAAGGCCCGTTAAAAAAATGTCAAGCCTAAATCAGAGTCCTTGCGCAAAATTTGGAATGTTTCTCACTATCAGTGGCGGATCCAGAGAGACATTTTGGGGGGGGGGGACTAAAGTAGAGAGGGAAGTTTTTACTCATAAAAATTAATTATATCCAGTACACAATTGAAAACAAAATGAAAATTTCAGCTTTTTCTTACAAAGGTATTTCAAAATAATGAATGTCGTTGCTTTAATTTAAGTATTTGGGTTATGTTCTAATAAATTTTCAATAATTTGTGCTTAATGTTACAAATTTTTTTGGGGGGGGAAATTTCCCCCATTCCCCCCCCCCCCCCCGTGGATCCGCCCCTGCTCACTATATTGATACTTCGTTACTTAGTTGACTCACGTGGTGGTAAGTTTGTCTTCTTAACACTTTCATGTTACAAAGATTTTTTTTTTTACCTAAATTAGCTACGCAGCATAAGGTAGTAGGATCCTAAGAAAGGCTTCAAATGTTAGTTAACTTAAAGATAGATAATTTAGTAAAAATTATAAAACTCTAAACTCCGTGGCGCTGCATCCCTGAAGGGAAAAGGCCTACCACCCGACCGCTGCGTCATCTACCACCCCATGCATATTGAAATTTATGTATAACTAAGACTCCGATTGTCATTTTAGAAATTTTCTCATGTAAATCAAGAATAATACAGTTATTTTTGTTCTCTGTAGCATGTGTGTTACACATTGTACGGACAGATCTATTTCATCACCACATTTTAAAACTAAAGTCAGTGAAGGTACTTCCCTGGCAGGGAAATTGTCACCATTCGACCCTTGCGACATATATCACTATCTTTTAACTTCATTGACAGATGGCAAAGTGAGGGGCACGGCCGTTAATGATGCTTCCTTATTTGGAGTCCTCATAATTCGCAATGCACTAAATTAATATGATGGTCCTAAAATATGCTTGAAATGGAACTAGTAAACAAACATTACTTTATGAAGAGAGTATAGATAAAACCACACATATAAAATCTAAATGAGAGGAATGATTTCCATCTGATATCCCCTGTGACTATCTCGCCTCTCATTTCCGGGATGGATTCCCCCCTCCTCCTCTGAACACCCGTGCACTGAACCTTGCTTCCGGACACTTTACAAAAATCGAGGGACGTCGTGACGTCAGAGTAATGGAACTGTACATTGGGAAATAAAACTTAATGATCTTTGTTGCAAACATACGCAAGTTGCTTTATTATAAATACATTATCATACGATTGTGTGATAAGTTATCTTATGCCGGTTGTCGACCAAGAGCTAGCTAAGTTAGCTTAGCTCACATACAGTGCGGGATTTCATATGTAGTTGTGCCGACAAAACTACATATGAAATCCGGCATAACTATACATGAAATCCCTCGCTAAACTAACTTAGCTTAGCTCTTGGTCGACAACCGGCATTATACTGTGTAAGAGTAATAACATTAAATTGGAAAAGATTTTTAAAAAGTTTTCATTTATATAATTTTTACATTTATGTGACAAAACTCACATTGAATTAGTCTATAATAATCAGAACATTTCTTATAGTAAATTTTGAAATTAACTCAATGAAATGCGACTTTCCAGTTGCAAAATAAATGCTGAACAATAAATCATTCCTATGTAAACTTCTAAATGACCAGTTAAAAAGCGAAGAATAGCTTGATCAAATATATTTTATTGCCAGGAAAACTAATTTCAGGAAACGTCAACTACTCTAATTTAGGACACCTAGAATGCCAGAAAAAAAAAAAAAAAAAAAAAACTCTGTTCTGAGATTGTGCTCTAATACAACAAACTCTTGGCTAAAATAGTGTTGGATCATAGTTTCACTTACAAACAATTTAAGAAACCGTTGATCATAGAAATTAATTTCATGTGATTTTTATTTATACGAGGGTAATTTCAAAAGTTCTGCACACTGTAAGATAGAACGGAATTTATTTTGCAAAATACCTTTACAGCCCTTCAATATAATCTTCATTCTTGCTTATGACAGCTTCCCAACGTTTTGGAAAATTTTGTATTCTGGATAGGGCACCTTCATTATTGAGCTGTCTGATTACTCAGGTCACCTCACTGGAAACTTCATCAATTGTAACAAAACGTTTTCCACGTCTATGGATGGGAAAGACTTCTTTACCCATCATACAGTACTGATTTGAGCCCACCAGACTTGATTTCTTTCCAAAATTGAAGAAACCACTCCGTGGAAAACGTTTTGTTACAATTGACGAAGTTTCCAGTAAGGTGACCTGAGTAATTAGACAGCTCAACAATGAAGGTGCCCCATCCTGAATACAGAATTTTCCAAAACGTTGGGAAGGTGTCATAAGCAAGAATGAAGATTATATTGAAGGCCTGTAAATGTATTTTGTAAAATAAATTACTTTCTTTAATTTTATCTTACAGTGTGCAGAACTTCTGAAATGACCCTCGTATTATAATACACACGTGGGAGGAGAAATCTATAATCACACTCAGACTGTCGGAAAACGGAATTTTGACAGTTTCTTCCAGAAATGTGAGTCCTCGATGAAACCACTCACTTATTCCAGTGTTGTTGTTCAACAAACTGGTATAATCGAGCCTATTCATTATCGATAATCTGAGATGGACGTCTTGCGAACATTATCTCTCTGTCCTTCAGGATTCGCTGTTTCATCGGAAGTTGCAGGCGGATGTGAGTCGTTAAGAAATTCCGTTTCCGTGTTTCGTTGCCGACTGTATCCTCTGTCTCAAGTTCCTAGAAGCGCTTTCGAAATAATTATTTCGTTATTTACTTCTCTTACCCTTGACATTGAGGCGAGTATTGTTTTTGTAATTGCTGTCTTCATAACAACTTCATAACTTATGTCATCCAGCTGATTCCTACTTGTAAAAGCAAAATTTTATTTATCCTACTCGAGCCAAATTTGTATGGACGCATGGACGCAGGACAAAGTATTTTGTTCTCAATTACCTCTCTGCCTTTGACTACACATTATAATTTATCCTACTCGAGCCAAATTTGTATGGACGCATGGACGCAGGACAAAGTATTTTGTTCTCAATTACCTCTCTGCCTTTGACTACACATTATAATTGAGTCGGCCATGTCCACTTTCCGTTAAAATTGAATGTCATATAAAAATAACTACTTTTAAAAAATATTTGCATTATTTAGTTTTTTCTCTGAGAAAAGTGGCAAAATGGTCATTTTGAAAACCCTACATGTCAACTAGTTGTGAAAATTGATTTGTTTAAAATCTAGAATTAGGTTATGCAGAACCTTACACTATATTTCTGTACAACTCCCACTTGTCTTTGCAATATCTAAAGTTCTTAGCTTCGATTGAAAACTTCCAATTCTGAGAGTCATTTTGAAAACAAAACTAAAAACTGATACACAAAGGACCGTAGTTAGTTCCAGACAAAAGTTGAAGTAGGCCTACATAAGTTAATAGGCTATGTAGGAAAAAAATATTTTCCTTTGATGAAATATTTGCATTATTCTGCTTACTATGCCTCCTAACAAAAGTAATTAAATGAATATAACTTACGGCATTTTCAAAAGAACGGATTCAATTGTAAATTCAGAGGCACATTGTCCAAGCAAAAATATCAATGAGAAAAATATTCAAAATATCTCGCCCAA
This sequence comes from Ectobius pallidus, assembly GCA_964059195.1. Lineage (NCBI taxonomy): Eukaryota > Metazoa > Arthropoda > Insecta > Blattodea > Ectobiidae > Ectobius > Ectobius pallidus. The sequence continues at coordinate 127,650,525 of CAXKWD010000006.1, forward strand.
TGTAAATTACATCCAAATAAAAGAGCGCCAAAGCAAGATTGCCCAGACCCAAAACATCCATAGTCCAATGGAAAATGTTAACATATTTTCTTTCTCAAGAAAAGATTCCGCCACCCAAAATTATCAATCCTACAGAGATGTGGGATAATGGAATGCCTTTAACTCATGAATTACAAATTTTAGAACCAGTTTAATGATAACCACCAAATCAACCCTGACAACCAACCACAGTACATTATTTTAATTGATTACACATTACACTACTTCCCTCTTACAGAATCATGAATTTGCATAAATATTGTAACAAATATCATTTCTCATGTGAATTACTTGAGATAATTCTTTGCCATATATGGTGAATTTGACGAATCCAAGTTTTATTTAATTTTGGGATAGAGCTTGTAGAAGTTATGTTGACAAATACATGCTTACCACGTGCTAGGAGCTTAAAGAAGCTGCAACAGCGTTCCCCTCTCATCTTTTCCTCAACTAACTGTCAAAATACCAAAGTAAATAAAATAACAGTATAGCATTCTTATAATTTAACAGAAATATTTGTATACTATTGCTTAGAGGCCTATGAATCTCTGTTGATTGAATAAGCAAGGATAAGGTTAATAGAATTCAGCTGGGTGTACTTTATAGTTAATATTATTTTTATTCTTTCTTTTAATGTGCAATAATATTTTTTTAACTCATTCACTTATTTAATTATTTTCTCTTTTTCTAGGTAAGTCGGACCATCATTTAAACAGATTCAGCGATATGGTGTTTCAACTAATCTCTTGTAAGTAATTCTGTTTAATTACGACAACACTTCTATTCAAATGTTGGGTAATTATTTAGAACTCCGGGCTTTTCGGACAAAAATATTGAATAGGAATCCTAGATATAATTAACCCCATAGAGGAGCTACATATTTTCTAAGAATTTGAGGTTTGGCATTTTAAGGAATAGGTCTGTCATCCAGAAACGGTGATGGAGAGATGTAATTCAAGAGACTTTAAGATATCCGTGAGAGGGGATTTAAAACAAAATCTGGTCCTGCCTTTCCAGAAATGAATGTGTAATAGTTCACTTTTTTAAATTTATTTAATTGTTCTCTTTTCTCCTACGCGTGATGCTTGAGGAAGACTTAACAAAATCGTATTTACGAAAAGACAAGGAAGCGAAGTCCTGTGAACAAAGAAACGAAGCAATAAAACTTATGTTGTTATGAGTTTCTGTTATTAGTCTATTTTATTTTTCGGCCTTTTGTTATTATTTCTGATTACCGAAATAGTTTTTTCTATCAAATATGTTTGAATAATATATGCTGGTTAGTGCTGTCATGATTCTTTGTGTTTGGTATTGCCTTATGATTGACGACATTAAGTACACTGTGCAGATGGAAGAGATTGCTAATGGAATCGGTCTCATGCAATCCATCATGGTGATGCGTTTGTTTAGCGTACTACTTACTGGTCATTAACTTTAACGTAAGTTAGCATAACAACATTAAGGATGCTTACGTTACAGCTTACAACACTTCTGGTGCAAACAGTATAACTAATGAGATACCTACTGGAACTCTTGAATATGAAGAACCAGGATTTGGCAACTCTAGCCCACGGAGAAAAAATACATGCAAAAGAGTACAGGAGAAAGGGAATTAATTTGGTTCTAATTTATTACGCAAATGAAGGCGATAGTTTCATGTAGTAATAACTAAGTTTAAAAGTCTACTTATCGAAATTAAATGTACTATATATCACTAAGTTGAAGCATTTCGTAAAACAGCTTTTAGCGAGAAAAATTTCAAGATTCTAAAATCTGTTAAAAAACGATCCGCAAAGCCATTAGAGAATATTAGCTTATTAGTATGGAGCGTCCGTATAGCCTAAGTAGATCACTTGACACGATCCCTAAATACTGGAAGTATTTTAGAATATTACTATAATCTTTCTGATTGAACTCAGCAATCAGTCGACCATCACTCTTCATACACTAACTAAAAATTTGAAAGCCGCATCTGATCTGTATTAGATTATTACAGCTGCAGTCTTTAATATCAAAGTTAAACAGAATTGTTAAAATTTCGCAAGCATTTATTAGTACGTAATACAATTAAAACTAATTCTATAATTAAAGAATGGTCGTACATAAAAATAATAATAATAATCTCTTGAAGCTGTTGTTTAGTTTAAAAAACACAAACTTAGTTACTTTAAAAGGGCATATCCTTTTCTTATTATTTTAGTTGTTTTACAATGGAAGCCTTGTAAATATTGTGGGTGCAACTTCTTAAAGACTTTTTTTCCAAGAACTCCCATTTTCCAGCTGCCACCCAATCCTCTTTGACCCGTCAATAAGTGAATTAAAAGGTAATTAGGCGTATTCATACTTGTCTGCAGTCCAGTACAATGTTGCCAAATAACGTACCACAGTACATTTACTTCACTTGAGAAGTGGTGAATGACAGCGGCAACCATGGGGAAATCCACGGGAGTACAAGTACACCTGTTCTTCGTCTGTGTCGGCATCGGTGCAGATTTTCGGATTAGACAACAATGCTATTATATTCTTTTGTAAATAAAGGATGGTTTGGGACGAGGTCTTCTTAAAATGGCACGAACAGTATAGCCTACAGTTCTATCAGATTATTTCAAATTTCCTACAATGTTACAGTATTATATACTATGCAGGATACCCTTTTAAGCTTTTAATAGTAAAAGATAGTATCAGTATAAACATTAGTGAGCATTCACACCGAAGTAGCGAAGCATGCGAATCGCACTACGTGGAAGCAAGCTGCACATCGAGTAGCATGATTCACAGTTTTGCATTCATACCGAAGTAGCAAATGCGATCTGCAGTTTAACGTACATTATATTATTTTCACTAGAACAATTGAGAAACCCATTTAAAGTAATGTAATTTACCTAAATAGGATACAGTAGAATCCCGATAATTCGAGCTAATTGGGGCTGAGGCTACCTCGAATTACAAAAAACTCGGATTATGCGGAAATTTCACTAAATCAATGGGTAAATCGCAAATAAATGTTTAATGAGCACAATAATGGTTTAAATAATAAATAAATAAACAATATAGTAGGCCTACATACCTGTGTTACGCCTGTATGTATATATTGTCAAACATTTCCAATTTGCTACAACGGCATCCTTTAAGGATTAAGTCATTGTCTGACCCTTAATGGAGTGGAACGGGAAAGCGATGCTACTAGGAAAACACTTTTAATTACCATTGTAGGGATTACTGTAATAAGTGGGACAGTTTTACCTGCATTTTTGTACATGGAAAAATTGAAAGAAAGCTCAAAATGTAACACATTCGGAAGTGCATAAAACTTACTTGCGGACACCGTATAAAAACGGGATTTTACTCTAGTTTTATGGATAATTTTAATTTTCTTAAGACCAGCTCGAATTACACGGAACCTCGAAATACTGGGGCTCGAATTACCGAGGCTCTACTGTATAGTTTTAGCAATTTTAATCCAGGCTTTTTTCCTACTAATTTCGATTATTTGTACATGTACAAATTGTACGTTACATAGCTCTCTTTCCAGCAGTTTTCAAGACATCTTTGCCATAATCTACCGCTACACAAGGAAATATGTGTTGAATTTTCTTAACAATCAGAAAACAGCTGAAAAGGCAACTGTACGCATGCGTCATCCCGAGTAGCGTCGCATGAAATAATTCCAGATCTAACTGAAGAAATGAATGTCGCACTCTGTGAGATTCATTATTGCCACGCTACTTCGGTGTGAAGACTTGAACTTGTTTATTTGGGATTTAAAATGAGTAACGTGCAGCGTGCATCCAGGTAGCAAGTCGCAAGTGGCATGCTACTTCGGTGTGAATGCTCCCTTATTCATCCCTTTCTTTAATCACAGCAGCTTTTGTAAAATAAATAAAGTATGAATTATTGTTTTTTGGGTTATATTATAACCTACTAAATATATATACCGTATACACTATTCGATGCTTTCCTGTTGAAATGCTTAAATGTGTCGTGTCGATAAATTCCTTGCTAAAGACAAGAATTCGCGAAGCACCAACCTTTGATACCTGAAAAAAATAATATTAAAATATAGTGGTATTGGATAGTCTAAAGACATCGTTTGAAACAACTATATTTGAAAGAAAATACACGAGATCATTACCATTAACCCGTTTTCTGTCACCTCTAATTTGATATCCACTGAGTTTTAACAAGTGTTGCGCTTAGTAGTGGCCAGTATTTGATTTAGAAAGGCATCTGGTTTGTGATGCACCACCACCACTGTTGTATAATTGAGTGGCCGTTGTTGTTACCTTGGGCGCCTGCTCCCCCCCCGCTCTTCTTTTGTTCCACCTGCTCAGGGGTCCGTCTGTCCAGCATGCGATCCTCTACCTGCCGCTCCTTGTTACAACAGCAACCTGTATTGTTATAGAAGTGAATATGACTGACATATCTTACAAAGTCATGAAAATATATCCTTAATCAATGTCAACTCGTGACCCTCATTTCTTGCTACTAGAAATGTGTTTCGTGCTTTGTATGTTGGGCCTTTAGACTAGGTAGGTTTAAGGGTGGTGTTTTATAATTTTTGTCTACTCTTCTCTTTTTTCTCCCTTCTTGTCTTTTTCTTTTATTTTCTTCTCCCCTTTTCTTCTTTACTCTTCTCTCTCTCTTCCTTTTTATATATTTTTTCTTTTTGTCCTGCCTTTTTATTTTTAGCTGCTCTTTTTTCTCTTCCATTTTCTCTTTTCTCTCCTCTATTTTTCTTCTTATCATATCGTATCTTCGCTATACTATTCCGGCTGTTCTTTTAAATCCTCTTCAGTTCTTTTTGTTTAATTTTGTTCCGTTCTCTTTTCTTTTCTGTCTTTCTCGTTTTTTATCATATCTTTATTTCCTGGATTATATTAAATATTTTTTCCTTTTCTTCTTTTATGATTTTTTATACAGGATGTTCCGCTCTATTTGTCTAATCTTTTATTATTTTGCCTCAGCTATTTTATTTTATCTTGTTTTCTGTTCATTTTCCCTTCCTACCTGTTCCCTACTCTCTGTTGAAAGCAAGCATGTTGATTTCATCACACAAAAACTTTCCTCTTTATAAAACAATGAATTAATATAATAAATTGCGTCCTCTATCCATTGAAAACCACTTAAAAATAACATGTAACAAGTTATTACAAATTAAAGTGAATTTCCACTAATAAAGATTAAGTAATTGATTAATTAGATTCTAGCTTTGATTTAACCAGTTTAGTCATTTACATATAATCGTTTTGTATTTCGATTTGTGCATGGGTTTGTCTTATCATAGGTATATTACAACTGAACATTTAATTTGACTGTAAATGCCTGTAATCTTCATAGGTTAAAAAAATGCTGAGGCGAATTGAACTTCTAAAATACCGCAATACTCGTTTAGTTCGTGTCCTACAGAGGAAAGAAATTAGGCAGTAGCTGCTTCTTCAGAATTTTAAAAATAATAAAATTATTGGATACAGCAAGGCAGTGTTTTCTTTTTATTTTAAGCAAGATTTTCAACTGTTTACTTGATGTAGGGTGTAGCAATGTGAAAGATTTCGCAACATTTGACTATAGTGTGAAGAGTAATGTGAGAAACTGTGCTAGGCTGTCCAAGGATATAGACCACAGTTAATAGTAACGAATTGATATTATAGTTTCTATAGCATTTTCTCATTCTTTAAGGCTCAAATAAGCCATTCAGTCAGCAAACAATACATTTATCAACATTAACTCAAGGGTTTAGGCTTCACTGAAAGTATGCTAATAGTTGGATAGAGCATTCTATAGAGTTTGATAGAGCAGCTATTGAAGGAAATGTTAAGAAGGGTTGTCATATTATGTGCGGGTTCATTTTTCTGCCATTGAGGTCTTGAAAGCATTCAAGCAGGCTCTTTGTAATGTCTTGTTCCCACCTGCCCCTATCGTGACTCACTGATGTCTGGTGGATTTCTTTTGTCATGTGGGAACATGTGTGAAAAAAAAGCTAGTTACAAAAGTAGGCCTCTGACCTTGAAACTGCGGAAGAAACTATTACGATGCCTGCTGCACATTTAACCCGAGAGACAGGGAAGTGCGATGAATTGCAGATCTTTCAGGCGGAACAAAGTAACGTTTATGGTTGGCTTATAAATAAAGTAAATGAACTTTTAAGATCCTCCATTTCGTTTCGTATAAAGATATATCCAATATTTCATTTTTATTATTTTTCCCATCATAATTTGGGAAGCTTTCGACTGTAGACCTCTTTAGGTGAAAAATATTTATATTGCTATGGAATATAAATACAGTAAAGTCCCGCTATTCCGAAAATCCGCCTATTCCGAACAGAGTTCAGAAAAAAATACCGATTTTTTTAAACGTAAAAACAGGAGAAATTAAAAAGACGTTCGTGAAAAACCGAACATTTATTGTTATACAAAGAAGTTAAATAGAGACATACATAGAGCCTAAGCTTGATGAAAACGCCTGAAACCAAATTGGAATGAAAGCTGTTTACTTCCAGCACATGTCGGCTGACACTAGCAGAAGTCCCCGCACTTAATTTACGTCTTAACAAGTAAGTACGTTGATATTATTCATGAAATCCGCCTATTCCGAATTCCCGCTAAACCAAACAGTATTCTGTCCCAATTAGTTCGGAATAGCGGGATTCTACTATAGTATTGATAAAATAACTTTTTGGCAGCCCGCTTCGTCAAAAATTTCACATATGACGGCATACGGCCACTGTCTTCTTCGTCTCTTAGTAAACACTAACATTTTCGGATCAGGTGGTACAAGGTATTTTCATCCAAATGTTAGATGACCGGGATGGGTTAAAAGACAACACTTTTTTCCCTCTTGATTTATGGTGTAGAAAGAGTGAAATAGAAATTTAAAACTTCCTCTTATCTTATGAACAGCTCTTCTCTGTACGTACACACTATATAGGGTGTACCAGATAAATGCAGCTCAATTAGTTCGGTTTTCTAAAGTAATAAGTGCTTCGGGAAAGCATATTTGCAATTTTAAGCCCTGCTGTGTTGGCTATGTTTTGCTTTATGTGTCCTGGGGACGATCTATTTTATAGGTGAACCCTGCAGACGCAGAGGCCTACAGGAGTGATTGTAAAACTGTTTTTCGAAAGCACCTATTACTTCATGTTTAGATAATCCAGCTTATGTATATATCTGGTACACCTGTACTAGCACATGTAAGTTGTGGGGTGTTCTTTACGTCAATTAAAGTTGGAATAGATTTTTTATCACACCTTTTTTTTATGAAACAGCCTACAGGCTGGAAATCTGTCATTCTCACCAGTAGTGTGTTAGGGTAGGCTATTCAATTGATGTTGTACCATTGCTACTACGACTAATATTATTATTGCTACTACTGTTATTGCTATTCTGTTATTACTGCTGCAGCTACAACTAGTAAGAATAGCGACAATAGGAACAAAATAATTATACACTTATTGAATGACAAGCATGGGCCCGCGGCTTCACCCGCGATTATTTAATCAACTGCTAGATGTTTTATTTAAATAATATATTTACCAGATAAATAATTATAACGTTATATATTTATTAACACTTACATAAATTGCACGAATTACATAATTTCATTCTTAGTTATATTGTTTTTTCCGTAAGACATATAAGTAATTAAACGGATAAAACGAATCTTGTGCTTGGGCATAAAGATTCGGAATGAAACGATTAAAACATACCACAGATTCATGAACCTTACCCAAATCATGCATAAGCAATTAAAACAATTGATAATTAAACAACTAAAATCCCAGTTTCGATGTACATTTCATGATTAAAGTGCGTTTTCCAGGGAAAGAAATGTCTTCAGATTCGAGTTTCGTAGCCCAAAAACACCATCAATGCTCTTTTACCCCGGTTACTTGGGCATTTAATCTCACAATTGAATACTGTCTTGTTAATAGATGGCGTTGGCTGTGCTTTCATCACATACACACCTACGAAGTTTGCCTTTTATATAGTAGATAGTTTTGTATTAATGTTTCTAGAATATACTGTAGAAAAGCAAGTTATCATTTTTCAATGCATCGTTTTGCTTGTTATGTTTTTCTTTTCGTATTGCTGATTACGAAACACATTCGTGTTTTGAAAAGTAGTAACATATATGCTCGGAGGGCATATGCGTGATCACTCATCCTGTATTGCATGACTTTCCAGAGCACAACAGTTTTTCTCCTCTTAATTACAATACATAATATAATAGAAACAACTTTAACTTGTAATTTATTCAGATTTTCTGTATGCTCTTTTTATTGTTTGACCTTGGCCATCTTTTAAGTAATTTTCTGTCTTTGCGCAATGTAGGCTATCTACTGCATACAACTTTTAAGATAAACATTTGACTGATTCTAGTAAGCTTTATAATTAATCGATTTGAATTTTCAATTGATACATCATTTCATTCTCATCTTATGATGATGATGATGATGATGATGATGATGATGAAGATGTGTTTCGGTATAGTCCTACACCCAATAATGCACCTAGACGATAGGGACTTAGTAGGCTATGCAAAACATATCGTAATGACAGCTTTCAAGATAATTCTGTTCAGACAAAAGATTAAAAGGAGCATTAGTTGATGCCGTACTTAAATTTAGTAGGGCTAATCCTAGCAATGTAATATATTTTGGTAGCAGTTGTTTTCGATGGCTCATCTTTTTAAATTTCCAACATTCTCCAATGCACTTATGGCATGTGTATAACTTAATTTTTTTTATTTGTATTACACAACATTACATACAGTGAAATAAATTTATTATGTATTTTAACGTTCTACTTTGAACAATTAACTCTAAAATAATAATAGAATGAAAATATCTACTTTCTTATGACCTAATAATAGCAGTATGCTATATGGTGTATTTATAAGTAACATTGTAAATGATTGTATGGATAACCGTAAAATATAAGTAACTAGGATTGACAAGTTGTTTACCAAATTAAGAATGAAGTGCCCCAAACACATAGGCCTACACACAAACATATACAGTGATTAGGCGAGTTCGCCATTCAGTCGCTGTATTCCGACATTGAACCCCAATAGATCCTGTTGAATTTCTGGACAACGAGGGATCTAGGCTGTTATATGTGGATGCTTCCTCCATGTACCATTCTACCATTCCTCTACCTTCTTAAAAATGATTTATTATTCAAACTTCAGTGACAAATTTAAATGATTTATAAGTTACTATTTCAGATTTATAATATTAAGGTATTGCTTAAGTTCTGCATTAGGCTTCTTCCTCGATTGGTACTGCCTCAATGACGCCTGGTGAGGAATTAGCGCTACATCCATTCCACATGAACGAACAGACGTGGCTAGTAAATTAAATTAGGAAGTGAAATTAAGAAAACACGTTCGGTTGCGAGTCACGAACGACTGCATTTTGTACACAGTGATACCAGTATTAGTTTTCATGCCTGGAAGGTGTTAGGGGTTTTAGGTAAGCAGTAAACACTGTGTTTCACAATCATCCAGAGAAATTAATCTGTAAGTGTGAAGATTAACAGCGACACGTGATAATCGTCAAGGTCAATCGAACATTTTACACATTGTTAAATTGGCAATATCCCTGCTCTAATATTTAATTTATTATTAAATAATAAATAAAACAGAAATAAACTGTACGCAAAAGTGATTTCTTCCTTTCTTTTATTCAGAATATCAGTGATCACTAAAGTTCCATTCCCAATTTAAAAATGTTATTACTTCTTAAAACAAATTTTCTCTCACATTAGATAAATTTTACTTAGATCTACTTGATTACAGTGTAAATATTTTATTTTATCACAAGAAGCTACAGTTACACTATCACATTTATTATGAAAATAACTTACAATATTATGTTTCTGCTAAAGATAGCTGCCGATTCCGATCTCCCATCATCTTATGTATTGTGTCCTATCTCTTATATTCGAAAAATAACGAGAGAACATGGAACTGAAAACTGGAAGAAGCTGTGGGTGACCACCGACAAGGAATATTGACAAAGCAGTAAGTAATTCTCAATTACCTATGCCAGACACAAGTACAAAATTATACAGTCGAATTTAATACCTAGCCAGTTTCTTATTGGACATGGGAAATTTGCCGAATATTTGAACAGATTTCGGATAAAAGAAAGTCCACAGAGCGTTTGTGGGGAAAATATTCAAAGTGTTGTTCATGTACTGTTTCAGAATTTAACATTATTCCATGAACGCACTAGGTCGAAGTGATAAATTCAGTAGGCGATAAAGTCACCAAACTTTTAACAAGTATTCTATTAAAACGCCAATATTTTATCACTTTTTATACTGTATATACAGAGTACAATGTTAACACCTTCCGGTGCCTAAGGTTTTATTATTTTCCTTCATTCATCTCTGTCAATCCAATCCATATCTTGTAATTATCTTTCTTTCATTCCTGTACTGATCTCCTGCATCCATGGATTTCGAAGCCTGCCTCTGGTTCTTCTTCCAGGACACTATTCCCATACCCTTCTTTTACCCTTCCTTCTTACATACCAATTTAGTTTCTTATATCTTACAAAGTCCTTAATAAATTCTTGATATTAATTTTCTCTCTTATAATTTTTTTCTAATTTTGAATGTCTTGTTGACCGCCGAAAAAATCGATTTCCATTGATAAAATTTTTTGCTTTAAATTTTGATTAAATTGACATGTTTCAGCTCCATATGTAACATACTTTTCACTATTGAGTTGTATATTTGTATTTTTACTTCTCTCGTTATATTTTTATCCCATAAAATACCGTTTTTCATTGCTATTGTTACTCATATTGTTTTTATCCCACATAGAAAAATATTCTTAAAAATTGAACCACTGAAATTATTAAGCTCTAAGATATGATCAAACCCATTATTTAAGATTATTGTGTATCATTTTAATGTTACATTAATTAGCTCTGTGATTACTGTTCTTATTTGTCAAATTTGTAACTACTTTAGGCCTATTACACCTCAGGGTAAAATGGAGCTCTCAGTTTCTTGTTGGATATTAAACAGTAATAACCTTGAGATAACACAGGTGTTTCAAAACGACCTAAAACAGATGCGGGTGATAATGATATACATCATTTTTCTAAACACCCCGAAATGTACAAAAGGAACATGCAATTTGTACTATCAAAGTGGATTTCTAATTTTTCCGTTTTCTCTACAACAGCATTTCGTCACAGTCTGAAGAACTTCCCTTATTTGATACGGTTTATATTTATTCTATTATATGTCATTGAATACGATTCTGTTTGTAGATTCCATTTACAAATTGTTTACCCTGGAATGTTATAATTGTACACACTAAGTGGCATAATTTTCTCCTTTTAATTAATATCATCTAACGTTAAAAGTGGTTCTTTTACCTTCGATTGTCTAAAAAGTTATTTGAGTGTAACGCATCACATTTTTAAAAAAGTAAGTTGAGGGAAAATAATGATAATTTACAGTTTCCCTTAGAAGCTCGTTGAACTTAAAGTACATAAGTATTATATAAGTCAAATGATTCATTCCCATTTTTGTATATCCAGCACTTACAAATACCGTAACCGGCATTCATCACTTCCTTTGCAAGTCACAGTGCACTTGCTATTCAGTGAACGTGTTGGTGTGTCTAATTGCTTGCCTGCTCTGATTTGAAACGGATCAGTGTGTCACCAAGCTGCAATTTCTGTGATGCTGGAATTGTAGCACGTACTCTTGAGGAATTACAACGAAGTCAATACCGGTACACAGACACTCATTTCCTGGTAAGGAAACACTTCCCTCAGGGAAATGGTGTTGATTGCATCCAGGCAGAAAGAACTGTATTGAAACACTGAACCAGTGACCCATTGCTTTCACGCCTGCGTTGGCTATTAACTTCATTCAATTCCCAGTAATTACATGGCGTGTTAATTTTTGAACTAATTTTTTTAGTTATTTTATTACAAACCAATTATAACTTTCAATTTTTCCACTTTTTTCTTCTTCAAGATACCACCCGAATGAGCACATGCTCGTAGATCATAAATAGAGCCAACAAAAATTCAAATTGTTCTAAATAAAAATACAATCAATTCCACCTATACGAAGCCATAACAGGAAGGAGATTTTAAAAAGAAGTAACATGAGAAATAAATATTTATTTAAAACTTAATTATTTTTAACAATGTAATTTAATAATCTATGATCAAACTAAAGTTGTGTTTTAGTCCAGGAGATGTGGAAAGTGTATATTAAATTACTACTGTTAATTATTCATTCTTCTTATCCTCTAAAACAATTTCTAACAGTTTTACGCGTCATTCGTAGAGGTGAGATTTTTGTTGATTATTTTATTTTTATTTCGATGATATTGTACCGAATTTGATTATTTCTTTCTGCAATAAATTATATTTCACGAAAATTTAGATTTTTCATATGTTTATAAATCATTTTTCACGTTCTTTCTATTAAAAACATGACACGTTGAACTTAAGTAACGAAATACCTATAGCATAAAATAAACTAAAATGTATAATTAAAGCCATCAGCTCAACAATTTTTAAAATATTGTTTATCTTCTCCGTTCGGAAAAGATTGCAGAAGAAGAAGGAAATTGTAAAATGAGCGGTGGTAGTTTTTAAAACCTTGTGAAGATTTTAACTATTATATCGGCATGACAAGACTACAAGTCATTTTAATTTTTAATTGTTAGTGAATCAACAACAGCACGACATGATGCCCTGAAGAAGACACAAGTGTCGAAAGGCCTAGATGGTTTTAATTATGCATTTTAGATTATTTTATTGATCGATCTCAACTGTATGACATCATGTATTTTAACACCTGTAATAAGGTCACATGCTTAAGAACTTATTTTCAAACATGTAACACCATTTAATGAGTGGCATAACAGAAAGTGCAAACCTAGTATTATTAATTAGCCCATGAAATCTCACGCCCAATAATTTAATTCACTGACAAGTATAAACTATTTCAGTTCACTATTTACCTCTTTGATTATTATAAGTTGCAACTCGTGTAGCGTGTAGCCAGCCAAACAGGCAACTGGATATTTCTTGATGACCTTCTTGGCAGGTGAATTACTCCATCATTTAGTATCTTCCAGGAACGTGCAGCGATTATTCATAACACCATCTCTTCTGTTGTCTCGGATGACATGAACTTAACCACAAACGAGACTTTACTGGTGAACCGTGGCTAAATGCAGTGTGACACCCCGTGCTAGCGATCTGTAATAGACACCCCCTACTGACACCTGTACTCTGTTAAAAAGTGGCTAGTCAAGTGCATGCATTTTCAATTGGTTAAGTATTGAGCATA